>LR994580.1:13013308-14213308 GCA_905187575.2 Celastrina argiolus | reverse complement strand
AGCAATCTATACATGTTTAAAGGCTTTATATACAATACTTATTTGTATTATAGTTACTTGTATTATACTTATGAAGGTTCACTTCAAACCACATCAATCGGGCCCCGTGCTAAGTATCCGAAGAACTTGTACTTGTACCAGACAACGGAAATATATTTAATACTTTTATACTATACACATATTTAAGATTTTTATTATATTATACACTAATTTAATACACATCCATGACCCAGGAACATTGAAAACTTTTTGTTCCCTCGGCGGGATTCGAACCCGCGACCTCTCGAGCATCAACGCGCTCAACCACTGCGGTACGGAGGTCGTCGTAGCGGATTAATATATTTTAGTGTTTTATTTCTAAGTTATACGACTCGCATAGTACTGAAGTTAGAAACGAGGGCATATGTATTATGCTATGGACGTATGGACGTAAACCAATTACTTCATCCTGTTGCGGAAAACGCGTACTGGAAACAGTCGTGAAAACGACTGCCAGAACTATTGCTAAGTATCTATTTACTTAAAACTACTAAGACTTTGAACTGATTTCTATTTTTTTACTTTAAGATATTTTTTACGTCGTGACTTCAAACCAAAATGAATACCGAGAATATAAAGTTTTCATTAACTTTTTATTTTCCGTATCTATTTTCAACCCCCGATGAAAACAGAGGGGTGGTATAAGTTTGACGTATCGGTCTGTGTGTGAGTGTGTGTCCGCCTGTGGCATCTTAGCTCCCAAACGGATTAACCGATTTCGATCTAGTTTATTTTACTTGAAAGCTGACGTGACCAAGTGTTCTTAGTTATAATTCATCATCATCAGTTTCCTCGCTACTTACGATTCGGAGATTGCTTAAAAAAATGTTTATAATTCAAATTCATGGAGATGTATAGATAGTCACTAAATTGTTAATCATCTACACTAATATTATAAAGGGGAAAGATTTGTATTTTTGTAACGGTTTAGCTCAAAAAGTATTGGACCGATTTTAATAATTCTTTTTTCATTAGAAAGCTACATTACCAGTGAGTAAGATAGTCTATATAAAAATCAATTGCGGTTCTATTTATATTGCTAAAACTCGAGATCAGCTGAACTGATTCGGCTATTTTTGGTCTTGAAATATACGTGGAAGTCCCGGGAAGGTTTACACGGTTTCCATGCTCAAAGAAGTGGGCACAGGTCAGCTAGTATTTTATATGAATACTAATTGTTGAGTTAAAAAAAAATATGACAGGAGATACTTACTACTTACGCTATATTCTGGAGATCGACCAATGCCATTGTAATCGAATTGCAATTACGGTAATAGATACTTCATCTAACTAATTTTATTTCGATCACTGCGTTTTATAGGAAAACTCCCAATGTCTGTCAAAAATATGATACAAACATTAGATATTTCGGTACAATTCTTTTTAACAAATTGGAGATAATTATGTCTAAAAATATATTTTTATTCATTACTAATTTAGCTTACAAGGATGTCGATGACGGAAAATGTAGAGTTCCAATATCCACATCCTTCCAATTCTTCGCAGTATAAAAACTAATCAAATGGTACAAGTCCACAAGTTTTGGGAATTGTCAGTACTCTGTTTTCTGTGTAATGATCATGAATGTCGTTAAATCCACCGCGCGGCCATTAAAAAGGTCGGGAAGGGATCGCAATTAATACCAACATTCTGCTATATCTACATCTATACCTATCTACTATACAATATTAAATATTACAAAGAGCTAAGAGTAATTATTTGTTTTAATGTTTGTTAGGCAATGAAAATAAGTAGGCTAGAACTTTACCTAACCGATCTGGATAAAATTTGGAGGAAATAGAGTCTACTACGGGGAACTACTACTCTTTATTGCGGCATAAAGTAGAGTTACTGCTGAATTTTTTTCGCGCACGAAGTGAGATCTACTTAATAAATTATAAATTAACACAAGTGCATTATAAAATAGTCGATTCTATGTAGAGATTTATATGATGATTGAGAAATGAAAAATAAAATATTTGCACAAATCGGCATACTCTACACATAGAACGGTTTGTGTTAGCTTTTAGCCTTTGCAGCTTTCAAAGAGCTTAAATATGCGTAAGCTTTTGTAGATTTGCTGCAGAACTTTGTACAAGCTTATAAAAGGTAAAATATTAATTATTAATTATTAGAGGTTTTATCAAAATAAAGTCAGCAAAAAGGTGTATTTTAAATATTTTATATTGTGTTAATTAAATAAATCAAAATGACGAATCATGACGACGACCTCTGTGGCGCAGTAGTTGAGCGCGATGGTGCGTATTTCGCGGGTTCAAATCTCGGGATTGAACCCGCGAAATACGCACTATTGCGCTCTTTGTCGGCAGAGAAACAATCAAATGAATAATATTATAAAGCGGAAGAGTCTGTTTGTTTGTTTTCTTAAACGCGCTAATCTCAGGAACTACTGGTCCGATGAGAAAAAATCTTTTTTTTTTAGATCATTTATATCATCAATCATCAATCATTTATAGAGGAAGGCTTTAGGCTATCTAACATCACGCTGTGACCAATAGGAGCGAAGCGTCAGTGAGAAATGTTGCAAAAACGGGGAAAATTATTAACATTTGAGGACTTTCGTTGCGTGCGCTGCATAAACGGTTTAAGTTAGGTACTCAAAAAATATGTATGAAAGAATTATTCCTTTTTAATAATCATAATATCAAAAACCAACGTGAGCAATCAAAAGATAATCGCGATAGTGTTTCCGACAAGTACGCGAACGAAGTCGCGGGCACAGCTAGTTATGTATATAACTAATCTTAAATATCTGTAGGTATAGTATATGAAATATATTTTCGTTGTATCCGTAACAAAATATTTGAGAGCTTAGCACGAGACCAGATTGAAGTGATTGAAGTGATGTAAAAGCATCCATAGATATATTTTATGTGTTGGATATATTTTACTAAAAAAATTGTAGGTAGCTTACCTACAATTTTGATCTTCATTCCATTTAGTATGTTGTTTTAAAATTTTCCTTCAGAAGAGCTCTTTGTTCGTGTTTTTTGATATTGTAATTGTATCCGCCTGCGCCAGCAGCAGAAGTAATTTATGAGCCGCTGTCAAAACCTTTTTATAAATCTCTGCTACTTATTCTCTAACCAAAGCGTCGGATTTATTTGTGGAAAATCAAATGCTTTCGTTTCATTTTCCTTCCATTAATTCATCCAGAGTTTCGAGGGCTGTAAATATTAAATATTAGTTATGTCCTATCATGGGCCATTTAAGTTTGATTAAATTTAAAATAATTATGTAACAATGTCTAAGTAGATTTCAACAAAGGTAAATGACCGAAGTGTGTTAAAAGTATCCAATCACGAAACCGCTGACAGCTTTATTGTTCTTCGTAAATTATCGTAATTATTAACGTGCGTTAAGTTCTCCATCTCCGGTGTTGCAAAAAATAACAATCTAAAGATATAAAAATCGGATACGAAAACCGGTCCGATCACTTTCCTTAGCTATTAACGAGATCCATCTCCGATGAATCAGAGATCAGTGTTTCGGGTGCTTTCTCCCACACCTGTCCGAGCCTGATCACGGATGCAGACACTTTCCACTGGTGGGAAATGAGAACAACATTTTGCATGGCCTTGTTTTGCGGTGAGTTAGCCGAGCAGTCACTAGCAGACTTTCGAGTGCGTCGGCCGTGTCGAGCGAACCCGAGTTAGGCGCGAAACGTCGCGGGTGAAGTGTGGGACTGTGTGTTGTGTGTTTTGGATCTGTCAAACCTGGAGCGACACTCTTTATCCCCGAGGTGTGTTATATGTCTCTATATCTCCGCGAGTTCGACGGTGTTTGCTATTTCATTGGTCGATGTGAAATGTGAAAGTAATACGTTTAGCGAATAAGATATATATATGAAAACTTTCATCAAATACGTTCTTATGAATGTTAAACAACTGCTTGGCGGTTGATAAATGTATGTGTATGGCTGTACACCGTTTTCGTAGCTTAACGCATTAAAGTAACAAGGGTTGTTATGAATGTTCAAATCAATTAAAAACATTTCAATCATTTTAATTAAATGCAATATTCTGTGTTACTTATAATTTATATTTTTTGGCAAACATTATATTTTGGTAGGTAAAGCTGTATGTACATACATATGTTATATGAGTCTAATTTTAATAACTTTTTATAACAATTAATGCAAGGACTTAAATTAGGTACCTACCTAAAATCTTGTAAGAAACTAGAAAGTATTATAAATTACGTTACTTGTGATTTATGAACAACCATATTAAATAGAACGTAGATACGAAAAGGTTAAACAGTAAAGTCATATTATAAATAAAACAATATTTCATAAACACGATTTGTACAGTTTAAAACCGTAATCGTGAAATTGTTTTTCTACGGAATGCGGAATTTCTAAAGTGCTAAGAAAGCACGCGATGGTGAAGGTCAAACTGTTGAGGACAGAAATTAATTTCGCTTTGCAATTTGCGCCGAGTAAAATTTACAACGTAAACCCACAATAACGTTACAACACGACCGTCTACATTCTGATGTTTACATTCTATATACATTAGTGTACGAGTATAATCATCACACTCCGACCAACTAGCGCCAAAATCCTGCATAGAGCTATCGAAGTTTTCTAAGTTCCGCGCTCTATATAGGTAACACCTTGATAAACTATTACGATGGGCTTCTGCCAGACCGAGCATATCACCTCGCTTGGTCGGAGATCTCCCTTTCGGGCTTCCTAGTAGGAATTTCCACATTGTTATATTTGGATATATAACTTTTGTGTGGACGGAAAATTAAAATGAAAAGAAAATTAAAAAAGCGCATTGCATCAATTATTGAGAATGCGCCTTGAATTTGAGAATATGCCGAATACTTACAAACAACAAAGGACACTGGTTAAACGCGGCGACCCAGCCTAATATATAATCCCTTGTCAGGAGGCGTGGGAGGCTCGGAGCGCATCACGTGTTCATTGTTCCGTGTTGTCGTAGAAATGTATGGACCAAAAGCAAATAATAGCAAATACGTCAAAACTCAACACTTTTCATTTGAAAAAAGAACGCATTTGAAAAGCTTTTAAATTCAAAGAGATTGAGTCTCGAATCAGTTCTATCTGCGGCGTGTGACTGTGTGAAGTACATCTTCAATAACAGTTCAATGCTCGTCAAATGCAAAAAAGTGTGGTCTCCATATAGGTTTAAATAAAATGTGTGCTTTACTTTAATGATAACTTTAATATAATTATAATATAACCTATCATTTTTTAATATACCTACATAGTTTTAACGTCTTTTGAAACAGCTGACTATTACTTCGTCAACAATGGTTGAACTTAGATAATATAATATGCCATTGCTCACACTTTTTTCTCTCACATTTCACAGCTTATTCTGTACGTTTCAAAAAGGTAACATGTATATACAAAAAAAATCACTATCTAAAGCTTACGCCTAGACTCTAAAGGAGATATCACAGATAAAAAGGCTCTATTGCCATTTTGCACGCTAAAATGTAAAACTATTCTACTATTCTACAAAGAAGATATTAGTTTCTATTAAAATATTACTGAGGTATAATACTGTTCGAAACAGGATTTAGTAAATAAAATGTGTTTGGGTTACGTGAGGGATTTGTGGGGCGCGGAGTTTTCATATTTTTCATCAAATTTTATGCTGCCTTTTACCCGGATTTATTCTTCTGGGGAGCTTTGGTGACTTGATAAAGTTTCTATTTTTAAACGATTTTATTGTATATTCGTCTGGATTTATTTTTTGAAGTATGTTTTTTCATATAATATCGACAAAATTCCAGCTCGACCAGTTACTCAACATTTTCATTTGCACTAAAACGCCACAAAATATTTAGACAGAAAGTGCGGGCTTCGACTACAGACGTTTTTGAGGTTTAGTTTCCATATTTACACGTGTGTACTGTGTATGAGACATTCGTGCGAGCTTATCTTACGTCTGGTTACGTAAATATTATCTAGTCGTATTTTAGTGGTCAATCAACAATAAACACTTTTTTTATTCAACCATTGAGCTTTAAGTTTGTGTAAGAGCGCTAACAATACGTGGGTAGGCACTTCAACTTGCTGCGTCATTTGTTTGTGTTTTTTAACAAAATATGCTATGTAACTTATAAATATGGTGCGTATCTGTAAAGGTACAGTCGAAACCTACATAATATAAATCTTGTAGAATCTTGCAGCAGGCGGCAGCAATAAACAGCACACGCTACGAAATAGCAAACGATTTATTTATCATCAAACATTCTCCGTTAGATGTCAGAATTTTGTACGTATTTTGTGACTCGAAAGTAAATACGTAAAATAAATAATATGCCACAAAGAGATTTATTTGAAATTGCTTTCAATAAAAATACTAAAAAATACATCACGTTCCGTAGGCTACACAGTACTCTGGTTGAAATTGAAATAGGATAAAATGAATACTATAAATATCTACTAGAGTTGTCAGGGTCCGTCAGGAGCCACACTAAAATTCAGACCAGTCCAACCCTAGCACTTACTTAAACACTACTAAACAGGGCTTTTGATGAAATTTTTTCTGGTTTCACGTTTTATTGTACAATAATTTAAACCTTTTAGTTTAAAGACGTGCTTTTATCATAGACAAAAAACCGCGACGGATCTGCCGCACTAAATCGTGCGAGGCTGCTAAGTCATGTGTGTATAACGTGTGTGTGTATAAGTAAACTCCTTTTAACCGACTTCCAAAAAAAGAGGAGATTCGGACGGTTTTTTATGTATGTACACAGATTACTCTGAGGTTAATGATCCGATTTTCATGATTCTTTATTTATTCGACACAGAATAGCTGCCATTTGGTTCCATAAAAATTTTACATAGTTTGGCGCTGTAGTTTTTATTTTATGAACATATTTTACCAAAATTTTTAACGAATCAACACTAGTCGGTACATTTTATGTGTCGATGATTTATGTATGTAGTTTTAGTGCGGCTAATTTGGGAGTTTTTCACTTTCGCACTTATAATTGACTCACAACACAAAAAGGAGGTGGAAATTATAAATATAGTGTCTGTCAGTCTGTCTATAGTATTCTAGCTACAAAACGGCTTTATCTTTTACTTTGATTTAGAGAAACTAAGAAGTTGAAAATAAAAATGTCGGTTTTTTAAACGTAGTTTCTTTTTTATCTAATGAGTAATGTGATAAATGCACTTGCGTTCTACATTTACAAAATATATTTTGGGTGTCACAGCGTAATCTGTGCACTCTACCTGTAACCGCGTTATTATGTTAGGCTTATTCATTAATCATTTAACACTCAGGACTGGGGCTCCCTCCGTGGACATCTAATTTACGATATGGTGTGATTTATAGGGATCCAGCACAATACATCATAGCTCGTACATACCGTAAGAGGGCCTTGAGGTTAATGTAGCTTATAAATTAATATCAAAGGCTCTTCTCGGCGTAGTCTCGTAAAGGTGGTCTGTGTTTCTGAAAAACCAATAAGGATTATTATATACAGGCTGACTGACTGAGACTTGTGCAATACTTACGGAGAGTACTCGGTACTCGATTCCCATTATAAATATGTAATAAAATTAGGTACTTAATTTTTTACCAAATTACCTTTAAATAAATGAATCATGGATACTATGAAAATTACGCGGCTAGGCAAGTAGGCATACCTATGTAGCCGGCGCGGCAACCCGTCAGCGGCGTGCGACATCAACGTAGGTAGTACGGGCGCGTTCCTAATCGCGGTGTCCATATAATAATTATTCAAGTTTAACCCGCGAGCACTCGCGCTATGAGCATTTTGCTCACAGTAAATTTAAAACAAGCACCATTTTGTCATAATTATTCGTACGATCATCGTTCATTCGGTAGCTGAGTTTTGTTTCGTCCTCCATCCCTGTATGCAGTTCACTTCTCGCCGGTATGCGCCAGTCACTCGGACGAGGTGGTTTGTTGCGCCGTGTACCATCAGGCGGCATTTTGCTCATCGCGCGGGTATCGACGTAGTATCGAAGTACTTTTTTTAATCATGACTTTATTTTTTTTCATCTTAGCGGCAGTTTTACTGCTAGTTTTGTGTAATATTATGATTTTACCTTACTGAAATAGTAATCTATTATGTATTTATATAATAGATGGATCGTGATCGAAGGGATGAATTTGTTTTGGCATGGTTGATGGAGGAAGATTTAGAAGACACTGAGGACCCGTCTTTTAGAGCCGATAATATTGAAAAGGATCGAGGCAGTGAACACAGTATATATCAGAAGTACACTTCATAACGACGACCGAATCGATCCAACTACTGGAATTACCGCGAAACTCGAAATTATCACTTTCTATAATAAAACGAAATGAGGTGTTGACGTTGTGAATCGACTAAAAGAAGAGTAATCTGTGACAAAAGTGGCATGTAGAGATTATTTGAGAGATTATTTTGAGATTATTTTTCATGATCCTAAACATAACTGGAATCAACAGCCTCATCATTTACAAAGAAAATAAGGGTATAATTATCATGCGCGGAGATACTTGAAATAACTAGCTCTTCACCTAACACAGCCACATATCCAAAGAAAAGGCACCTTCCAAAATATTTCATATCCTCTTCAGCAAGTCATCAAATGTTTTGTACCAGAATCGGACTTACTAGAAGAAGAAAAACCAAGTGATATCAGCGCTGTTTGCCCAAGAAGCATAAATCGCAAGACCAAAAAGTGCTAAATTTTACTGCCAAAAATTTTTATGTACCAAGCATACTCGTGCACTATGTGATATATGTAAAGCTTGCATATACGATGTAGATTACTTATTCATACTTAGTTAAGTTATTATTTTGAAATGTTTTTTTTTATTAATTTTTTTCCGTAAGACTGCCTTAGAAGGCTGGCAAATTTGTTCCTATGATTGATAATTAAAATCATAAAGATTATTATTGTTAACTTTTTTAATAAATATTTTATAGACTAAATAATGTGTATTTTATTTAATAAAATATTTTTTTATTCATATTTTTTGGTAAAACTTGCACTTATTGACATTTATAAACGTGAGCAAAATGCTCTACACGAGAGTGCTGATGTAACTTTTTGAGGCGCGAGTGCTGGCGGGTTAAGATACATTTACTCGGTGATTAATTGATATATTTTTTTTTTTCATCTCATATAATAGCCAAATATCACGTCCTCAAGTATTGCTCATGTCTCACCAGTCACACTGTATAAGGTTTAAAAATATGATTGCCCTAGAGACTATTAAAAACAATATATATTAAACCAACAAACGGCATCTAATATATAAATGCAAGAACGCGAAATAAAGAGCAATTCGGACGAAAGACAAAAACTAAAGAACGCAACGCGTGCTCTTCCATTTGAAAATGAGCATGGTTAACACATCAATAGGCAGAGGCTTGAGTGACCTTTGTGTTTGTTTATAGTATGCAGTGGACTGGTACCAGGTTGCGTCAAAAATTATCTTTTATCTCACTAAAGCTTTCTACACACGTGCGGCATGCAATATGTGTCACGTGTTGCATATTAATGTTCAATTCAAACTAATGTTATCTGGCAGTTCCAAAGTAATGTTTTTAAAGATTTTATTAACAAGGAGTTAAAAACCAATCAGTAAGTGAAATTCGTAATTCCTTAGTTAGAAGAGATAGAGAACCATTAACAAATAAAATCGTTTATGTTTTAAAAGTGAAGACAGAGTTCTGCAAAGAGCAAACCAGCAGACCCGCGAGTGGTATTTTATGTATGTTATGCACTAGCGCTTTACATACTAAACACATACATAAGAAAATCGGTCTCAGTTTTTATATGACAATGCACAGTTGTCACTTTCGCTCTGAGGTTGCTTTTTAAATTGTTTATTTATTCCTAATTTCAAATAATGAATTAATTAATTTAAAAATACATACATATTTATTGTTTTTTTATGTAGGTAGATCGATATTAAGTAAACTAAATTTTCACTGTGCTGTATTTAATACTTAGCTTAATTATATTCATTATATTCTTATACGTACTTAAAATACATACAGGTAGAGAAGGAAAAAACTTAATAGCCTTTCTACAAAGAATTCTAAAAGACATGAAAATAGCATTGAAAGCCACTAACGTTCAGTTCAAACATTATCGCGTGGCAAATATTCACTGGTATTACAATACGGCCTTGATTTTATAGGGGATTAAGGTCGAACAAATAGTGTTACATGTTTCAACATATTTAAAAAATTGTGCCACTGTAAAATTGTAGAAATAGTTAAATTGTTTCCATTGAATAATTATGGCTCTATTTGTTTTTGGCTTTGCTCGCCTCCGTGGTCTAGTGGTCAAGAGCGAAGCTCGTTGAAGGAGGTCGTGGGTTCGATTCCCGCGTTGGAACAACAAAAATGTTGTTTCCAAGTTTGGTTAGGACAATGCAGGCACCTGATTGTCTGACAAGAAAGATGATCCATGCGTCGGATGGGCATGTAAAAAGTCGGTCCTGCGCCTGTTCTCCCGCCAGTCGTGTCGGTTTACCGTCCCACTGGGTTATGAGAGTAAAAGAAAGAGAGAGTGTCCTTGTGTATTGCGCACACACTTGGGCACTATAAAATAACTCCTGCTTAGCTGGCCTGGTTTCAATGAAATCGGCTACCGACACTGAAATCGGTGAGGGGAGGTATTATTATTATTTGCTCGCAGGTCACTTTTCAATTAAAAAATAAAACATTCTGCTATTGTGCAAGTGTTACTGCATAGGTAATATTTTAGTTACCTACATGTCTGCGATTGAATATACTATTTTTCTTATCACCGAAACATTATGCCTTTAACGAGTCTGTGTGTTTGTGTGTCTAATGTCTATGTATTTGTATCGTCCCGTCTAGGAGCTCCTAAACGAAAATAATGAATGTACATAGGTACAATTATTATTAGCTTTTATTTTATATAAAGCTGATATGGTCTAAATATTATTCTAAGCTATAATACATCAATATCTCTTACCGTTGGTTCACTTACTGTTCGACAAAACATTTAATAAGTATAATGGTATAGTATGAATAGTTTAATGTCAGTGGAATATGATACCGAAAATTATTTATTTTCTTTTCTGCTACTATTGTGTTTTACCTGAATACTCATACGTGTATAAAGAGATATATATATAATATACGTATGATTGTTGCACACAATGCCTAAACTACAGATCCGATTTGAATGAAAGAGATATCAATAGATTGCTAATAATAGACCCGGGTGTTATAGGTTTTATAATTTACGTAAATTTTAAAGTTTTTATAAAAATTGTGGTTACATTAGAAAATGTACTAACATCTAGATTCCTACTTATTCTACTCTCAGACGAAACAAACGAGGGAAGCGCAACGTTTTTGTTTATCGATTGTGTATTGGTGAATGCGGACGGAATCCCACGCTACGTTTAATTAATGGTTACATTGTCAGACATTATCTCCACTAGAAATGGAGCATTGAACTTGACTATTCCGAGTTGGCGTAGGTTCAGAGAGATCTGCCTTTCTAATTGTTTTTCAAAATTACGGCCTGAAAACTAGCTAAACGCTTTTTATTACTTTTATTTTTTACATTAAATACTAGTAGCCTACAGCCTACTTTTGTAATTTAAATACTCTACTCCTAATATATACAAAAAGTCGTTGCATACTTATTTTCACTTGCTTTATTATTAAAAATGTTTTTTCTTTAAACGGAGCATAAATTTCTAATTATTTCGAGCTTATTTTACGAGGAATATCGTTCTTTGTGAAGGATAAATAGGAGCTAAGGAAAATTTCAACATTTTGTGAAAAATTAACGATAGCGTGTTTGTAGCAGATAATACTGCGGCGGCTATAAAATATAAAAAGAAATAATGAATTTACAATTTGTTTCAAACTGTTTACAATATTTAGTGATCTGTATAAAACATAATTTACTGTTACTTATTGTAATCCTAAAAAATTTTTAGGCTAAATATAAAGAAAATGTATATACTGTAATAGGGCCGCTAGGTCTATGAACTACCGTTCGCTACTCGTGGCTAAGACTTTAAGGCTGTGTTTCACCAAGCAATGTTAAAGTTAACACCATGTTAAATATCATGTTATCCCTCTCGTATTTCCTGTCAATGAATGAGATGGTGTGGTATTTTAACATGGCGTTAACTTTAACATTGCTTGGTGAAACACTGCCTAAACATCAAACATGATAGAAACCGTACAAATATTCACAAATAAGTTATTACTATTAATAAATATAAGACTCAAACGCATCCTCTGACAAATAAAACAACGTTTTAATTAACTTTTATAAATAAATAAACAAACTTTCATTTATTTAAAAGGTTCATCAGGTTGTGATTGTACACTGTACATCATATATCCGTTCACACGTTCAATAATACACTTTAGTTGATGTATTATAATATTTATTGCCTAGTACTATAGAATAAGTCTTATAACTAGGTACATAGGGACTTATAATCATAACCTCTCTTGGAGGACTAATATATTATAGACTATTTTAAGTTACATTGTTTTAAGTCTAATTAATAATGGTATAGCATTATGTAACATAATTATAATATGTTCTCAATTAGAGGTAGCGATTGCAGTTCTTGAGTCCTAGTTTGAGACTCGTTTATTAATACCGGCCTCGGTGTTGTTGGCTATATGATTTATTTCTCCTATTAGTACCTTACATAATATACAACTAAGTGATCAATAAACACTTAACTTCTATTTTATTATCATATGTCGCAACTTAATTGCAAATTACCATAATAATATTATATTTCACAAACCCATTAATGCTTTCGTTACATCCTGGTAAATTGGAAAACCGATGGTGAACTTGTATGTTGCGAAATGTATTAATTTTTCACAATATGACAGTGAAAGTGTTAGTTGTGGAGAAACTGTACTGATATTAGCCACTAATATACATTGTGCCTCCATAACCAGTTGCCTGGAAACCCGTTTCCCCCTCTTCCGTGTTCCACTGACCCGAACGTGAAATACGTATCTGAGTGATTCATTGGATTTCTACCACTAACTTGGCGAGCGCATTTCATTTCTGCAAAGGTAGTATTTTAATAGACTACCCAAGATATGACCTCAGATTATATTTAAGAAGGGATCCGTAACTAAACCCGCGTAGGTCTTTTAATTACATCAAAAGTCCTACTTTCGCTCAAAATATTTTGCTCAGAATTTTAGCACCAATTTTAGACGTATTAAGCAATTCCCAAAATAAGTTTATGATATCAAGATTGATTGATTCATTTATAATTTATTGGGTAAAATTTTAAAAATAGTTAAGGTTGATGTGAAAACTGCTAGCAACTATATTTGTGAAGTAAGTTATCACTTTCCAGTTACTGGTACATAAGTACTAGCAGAAAGATGAGCATAGGAATAATTTTCTTCCATTTCAAACAATTTATGTAATAAAAAAAACCCATTAGATTACATTTATTTAATTCCAAGTACCTATTTTGTTTCAAACATTCAAATAAAATTATTTTTATTTGGTCTCGGTAGAGTAAGCTGTGTTTTAGGACATAAAGAGCTTGTAAGTATTAAAATGCAAATGTTATGTTTATTTATATTTATACCCAATTGTAGGTAAAACCAAGCAAGTATTTTAACAACAACTGTAAAAAAAATCATTTTAAACGTATTTTGTAATCCTTTCATGTAATTTTTATAAAGTTGTTATTAATTTTCCAAACATACTTGTCCAGTCATCGACGTAATGCTTGGCAATGTTATAGTCCGAGCTTTTAGTCACAAAAAGGTCTATCATAGCCATCTCCGTTCTTTGATGACCACCAGCCTGTGACCATCGAGCAAATTCGAAAGTGATTCAACAAAAAATTTACTGTAGAACGTACAGTACAACGTAAAGGTGATCTGCTACGGACAGAATGTTATGACTAGGTTGAAAAGGTAAAAAAATGCTTTAGTCACCATCTGTGTAAACAGGAGGTCGATTCTGCTATTACAGTTTTACAATAATACAGTCTCGATCTCAGCAAAATGGTATTCGTATAAACGTCAAAGGCTTTACAAACGTGTAGTAGATTAATGATTTTGGGTAAAACAAGACGTCAGAATTCCACTTCAGCTTTAAATCTTTACAATTAGTATCTACCATTAATTTATGGTATATTTATTATTATAGACCCTTAAATGATTTGTTGTCAGCCTTTTCAGTAACGAGTTTTATAAGGGACAAGAAATTCTTGATTTATTTATTTGCATTTGCCGATCCTTCGTAAATCCCATGTGATTTCCTAGGTACACAGGAATGTATTTTAAAAGAACGATGAATATTTCAGTACATCTCACTGATACCGTCCGACACTCGGCGAGACTCAGTGTCGGTAGAGACTAGAGAGATTTGAATACATTTATGTTCTTGAATGTAAGCTTTATCTAAGCAGTTATGGCGTTATTGATGTATACAAATACGACCAAATGCTAGACTAAAAACCACATATCTCCTCAAAGGGATGGATTATGCAAAACCTAAAATATGCAGAAGTGTTAAAGGCTTGCTCTACAAAATTTTATTTCTGATTGCACATACCATTTTTGCGAGACAAATGTTAGGACTGTTAAAATAAATTACTATCTCAACAACCGTAACACTATATATCTTTATTAAAAAAGGAATTTCCACTTAATGAATTGTTTGATGGGAGAGCTGCGGAACAGCGTAATTGATTGTATGTATATTGTAGTCTAAAGCAAAAATGTTAATTAACCCTGCACTGCGGTATGCCGACTAGTTCATATGAATATTGCACTTATAAGTTTCGAGTGCCACTATAAAATAATATCACCTGCGCGAATGAACTTTACTGTGCTCCAATGTCGTTTCCCTAACAACTTAGCAAAGAACATGGCAAGTTATTACTATTTCTAATTTTCTAAATGGAAACCTTCATAATACGCAATGTGCACATTGGCAATTTTTGCGAAACATCATGATCGGTTATAATTCGTAGGAACCATTTTATTGCAGTGTTAGCTGGTGTGGTATTAGATGTACGAAAGAAAACTGCAAATGCTATAATTCGGGTCGAACGAACAATATTTTGAGTGTAGTGTGAAATTGTGTACTGTTATTATCCATAGTTTTCCGTTTTGTGACTTGTGAGTTATGCCGCAAGCCGGACTTGTGGACGTCCCGTTAAAGCGGGATCCCAGAACGGCGGAACTAAAAGGGGTTACATCACGTATCAATGCGTGCCCACTTAAAATATAATCAATTTCAATTTGAGGTGTAATGAAAATCCCGAATTACTTTTAACGGTCATGGAGGAAATAAAATTTAATATCTTCTTCTTAAATATATTACTAAGCATGCATACTACTGGTTTTAATAATTCCGATTCGCAAAGTTAACAACCCTTAGCTATTATTATATTCTCATCGTGTAGGGCTTACACGTATACATACCCACTACTGCAAAATATATTATCATATCTTGGTATTTCATATTTATAAGTCTGTGGTAATCCTTTTGCAACGAAGACTGTGCTACAGCTATTATGCTATTATTACATATCTATGCGTCAGAATCTTACGAAGCGGACACTCGACGCTTTCTTTCGCAACTTCAAATTTATTATCTCATCGATGTCGCAAACTCTACGCGCCACGTAACGGCAATAATCCTTGAAACATTATATCCCATCAAAAACATTTTCATGTAAAAATGTTGTCAAGACGAGTCTACATAACTTACCCTGTGAAAAAGTTATCAGATATCGTATAAAGCCAAGCTCTAAAGACTACACGCCCTAAATCTACAAGTACCTTAATCAAAATCTATCAAAAAGTGGTCAGATCTCATGTAGAACCAAAATTCTTGATCGATGCGCCCTTACTTCACCAGGCTTAACTTCACTTACGCTTCATTGCAGTTAAAACGTGATGCTTGGCCGTTTTATTTCGCACACTATTAATGAATTCGTATGAAATGTTCGTCACGGTAGCAAAACGGTCAAGTATCACGTTTTAAATACAATATAGCGTAAGTGAAGTTAAGCCTGGTGAAGTAAGGGCGCATCGATCAAGAATTTTGGTTCTACATGAGATCTGACCACTTTTTGATAGATTTTGATTAAGGTACTTGTAGATTTAGGGCGTGTAGTCTTTAGAGCTTGGCTTTATACGATATCTGATAACTTTTTCACAGGGTAAGTTATGTAGACTCGTCTTGACAACATTTTTACATGAAAATGTTTTTGATGGGATTTTATTTATTTTTGTAAGTTGCTTAATGGACTTTTTTGAGTTTAAAAATAACCTATTTTGACCCCGGGCAATTACTTTCGCCTTATCCTTCATCTGGAATTAAGATGATTTATTGTATTTCTCTTTCATTTGATACCCATATTGTGGGAGTACCTGTGAAAACGATAAATCGCTATTTAGGATTAAAAATGGCGGCATTCATGAAATCTTGTATAAATTGTATTGTAGGGGTTGATATGAAAACGATAAGTCTCCGTTGTCGCTGTGTAACACTGAACTTCAATAAAACACCTCACTACTATTTGAACTCTATATTCTTGTTTTTTTCGAAAGTGCTATATAACTATCCGGGTGACTAGTTGTTTAGTCATAAGCTTGTTTAATCATTTTAGTGCTTACTAAAATAATAACAATAGTAATCCCTCCCACACCGATTTTGGTAACGGTGGCTGGTTTCATTGAAACCAGGCCAGCTACGCAGGAGTTATTTTTTTTTGTGCCCAAGTGTGTGCGCAACGCATAGAAGCACGCGCTCTTTCTTCACTCTCGTAACCCGTGGGAAGTGGGAGTGGGACGGATAACCGACACGACTGGCGGGAGATCAGGCGCAAGGCCCACTTTTTACATGCCCATCCGACGCATGGATCATCTTTCTTGTCAGACAATTAGGTGATCAGCCTGCATTGTCCTAAACAAACTTGAAACGTGTTTTCAACGTGGGAATCGAACCCACGACGACCACAGTCGGAAGCCAGGCTCTAACCACTACACCACAGAGGCGTAATAACTAAAATTGTATAAGTAAATTGATCCTGTAATATTGAAACTTATAAAATTTTGTCATGCGCAATTCAATTAAAAGTCAATTAAATTATTTATTATGGTTACAAATTTCTTTGAGTATTGAAGTTTTTACAATTTAGACTTAAAAAATCTACGTACTTGGAGTTTTATGTATAGTTTGTTTTTCGTTTATTGTTATCATTATAATAACGTTACTGACTGTTAAATGTTTGTGTTTAGATGTTTCACAGTTCTAAACATAGATGTCACTGTTAGGCTACTGCATCGCGCTATTAAAGTGTCGAACAATTTTGATATAGGATTATATGGATATCATATTAACGTTTGCTTAATTTTTATTCTCACATCAGATTGTTGTTTTATTTAACAACAGAGGGAGCTTGTGCCGGACCGGTTTTATACACCGACAGCAATTTACAAATTTACTTTACTAATATATATATTCGCGCTAATTTTAAATAAGTGAATAAAAAACAAGTGTTCCTCTCATAAATATATATTTTTCATCTTCGGTAAAAGTCGGTCACCGATTAATAATCGGTGACCGACTTTTACCGAAGTTTAACTTTTGTAGATGAATAATAGAATATACTGATTGCAGTAGTGCAACGCAATCAACATACATAAAGTCGGACATAAATTATATGGAACAAAACTCTGACCGATTATTGGTCCTACAAAAAGTAGGTCGTAGGTTTTTTTATGTACTTATATATTTTATTCCTTTTATGAATTAAAGATCATCAGATCCTTATAATAAATAAACATCCATTTGAATCCAATATGGTGGACCACCATATTGGATTCAAAATTCAAAATGGCGGCATTTACATTTTAATAATTTTTTTGTTGGTTTTGTAGCAATAACAGCTTACATACGTAACTTCAGCTTTCTAAGATTTCCGGAAGTAACCTAAGAATTTTGATGATCTATAAATGAGTCAGTGACGAAATCAGGGGTTTTTAGCCATCGATAAAATCTAAAGTATAATAGCTACGACATTCAGACTTTGTATGTTTCATGTTTTTACCGGTGTCATTATATGTTGAAATTTTCAACTATGTAGCATGATCCGAAGCAAAGTTATGAGAGTTCAAAAAAACGACGAAACCTATCGAGAAAAGGTAGGTAGTGCCCTTGCGCTTCGCTTGGCTCGTCTTGACGGGGGCACTCCCGTGCCCCCAGATATATATATATATATATATATATAACGGAGTGCGGTATTTTGTGGGCGTCAGTTTATAGGATCGAAATAATAACACCAAGCTGAACGTGTTTATATTATGAACAATCAAACCTATTGCTACAAGTACTTAATGCAAAGCAGACATTGAACGTAAGCGAATTTAGTCAACTCCATTTTTCTCAAGCCCCGCCATCCATCGCGCGCGACCCTGAACAGTCCTCCCTGTCATCGGTGACACACGTCTTCTCCTTCCTCTTTTGTAAGCGGCAACAGGCCTCTTGGGAAATATGACTAAACTTGCTAGGCTTTCTTTTTTTTTTTTCTTTGCAAGCCTTACGTTTCAACTCCGACACGGCCATTCTGACTAGTCACACGTCCTCGTGTGTTGCTCCTGTAAAAGAAAAAAAACCAGCTGCCATATCACAAGCCTTTTGCTCGGCCTAACCTGACTCTACAATTTTAGACCAATTTGCTAGTTTAATCTCTAATAGTAATCTCAACAGATACTTTAACTTCTTTAATGCACAACAATAAACTACGCAAAGTCTCAGGTAATGCCTATATGACCAGGGCTCTTTAGTCGAAATACGTTAGCCGCGTAACACGACGTGTTCTCCCCACGGCTAACACGTGTGCATCACTCATTGAATACACATCATGTGGTCTGTGTAGACCCCAACCTTCCAGCATCACACGCCCGCTGCGCTCCACGTCCTACTTGAGTTGCCCCAAGAGGTACCGACTTTTAATGGTTGCTGCTGCGAAATGATGCTTGGTAGGTCAAATACTGTCATCAGAATTTGACTTCTATGACACGGCTCCATCGCCGACATACGTCAACCGCTTAACACATTTGTGTTAACCGCGGCTGGCTACCCGTGTGCACATGCACAGCGTATGGTCTGTGAAGACCCCGACTCCGCCAGTATCACACTACAGTCAGTAGATAAACAATTACGCTCACCAAATAATTTTGGTTTCGAATGTGATACTTCAACGAAGTACAGACGACAGTCGTCTAGCCGCCGCGCCACCGCGCTGCGCTGCATCGCTCGCCGCGCTCCGTCGCGTCGTGTCGCGTCGCTAGCGTTGCTCGAAGCTTGATCCACTGTACACAAAATGAAACAGCACAAAAAAATGTTCAGACTATCTAAAATTAAGTTCTTTTAGGGATTTATTTACTAAGACTTCGCTGTGCCTGTCTGTCTTTAATCAGGCTGTATCTCAAGAACAAAACTATCGCGGTTTAAATATCAGCAACAACAATGAGATTAAAATGTTAGATTTCACTATGCAGTGAAATTAATTTAATTTCCTTTCAATGATCTAACTGATTGAATGAAAATAAGCTATTACTTTAGTGTCACACAATAACAAGTGATCAGATTGCACTGTCCTCACTAAACTTGACAAAAATAAACATTTTTAGTTGTACTGTCGCGGGAATCGAACCCACAAATTCGAGTACTAGGTTCTAAACCACTGGACCCCAGAGTAATTCATAATAATAATAATAGCTCCCTTCACCGATTTCGGTGTCGGTAGTAAATTTCATTCAAACCAGGCCAGCTACGCAAGAGTTATTTTATAGTGTCCAAGTGTGTGAGCAATACACAGAAGCACTCTCTCTTCCTTTTACTTTCATAACCCAGCGGAACGGTAAGTTGTCGGTAGCCAATTTCATTGAAACCAGGCCAGCTACGCAGGAGTTATTCTATAGTGCCCAAGTGTGTGCGCAATACACAGAAGGACTCTCTTCCCTTCACTCTCACAACCCAGCGGAACGGTAAGTCGACACGTCTGGCTAGAGAATAGGCACAGGACCGACCTTTTACATGCCCATCTGACGCATGGATCATCTTTCTTGTCAGACAGTCAGGTGATCAGTCTGCATTGTCCTAACCAATCCTAAAAACAACCTTTTTTGTTTCAACGTGGGAATCGAACCCACGAATCCGGGTCGAGAGCTAAGCTCTGAACCACTAGACCACGGAGGCGATTCATTCGTCATTCATAATACCTGAAGACTCGCTAGTGCGTTTACAACCTTTCACAAAATCACCAAGTTGGTCGAAGCTAACTGAAGTCACTCAATGAACTTTCTAATCTTCCACCGCATCAGTGGACTGCCACGGCCTCTGAGACTCTTGGACCGTTGAGTGTGTGATGCCTTGTTCACCATTAGTTCCAGCTTACATACAGTAACTTCTGAAACATGAAATTAAAATGTGTTAATTCCATAAAACTCATATCACAAACAATATTATCCTGTTGGACGAATTTTAAACTATTCCATATCGCATAATGTTCTAAAAAGTAAAAGTCTGTTAAATCTGTAAGTAATATGTATTCCAAATTTACTTTAACAGATATTTTTATGGCCAGCTTAGGAATAAATAACAATGTACAAGACATTATTTAAAGATACTCTTTTTTTTTTCTTTGTTTTAAACTCACCAATGAAAATTACATTTAAGTATGTAGTTTCACACTACCTACTTATGTTAACCCTATGATCAATTTATTGATTTATTGACTACTCTTAAGATTTGTTGTAACTAGAGATTTGTCAAGCCCTCAGCACTTGACTTTAAAACGGACTTCACATAAAAAAACTAAGGGATAACACATTAATTGCATCCCAAGATTAATTATGACCAAAGCTTTGTTTATTTAACACACATGTCTTGTTGTATTTTGTTTCAACTATTGTAAAGGCTCCCGATGGGGACATTCGATCGTGGCATGAATTTCTGCTTGGTTGTGTCCCGACAGAAGATAACTTGTAAAAGCTCTGCCTGTTAATCCTAATTAAGTTTTAAACTTTAATAAGTTGTAACTTTAAATAAATTTTTAATTCTTTTTGAATCGTCTTTCTCGCTCCTACAAACTTGTCTACCTACTTACTATCATGTAAACAATATTTACAAAGAACATGTCAATGTTATTGTATAAGCCTGTTTGTTTACAACCTGTGCTCACCTGCATAAGACCTTTACTTGTTGTGTAATAATAATTATTATCATTAAAATCAAACTTTGATTTCTTCTTTATTAACTGTGTTGATTTCACTCTATTAATAAGAATATAGCTAGTATAATAACAAGTTTTAAAACTCACATAATTTAAGAAGATACTGTAAGATATTTTACTTTGAATCTCTTTTCTGTTACTAATACTGTGATTATAAAACCAGACTAATTCTGAACTTTACAATGAAATAAGTAATGATACTCATACTACCAGTTTACATCTTTGCGAAGCAAGTAGAATAGTCCATAAGATACACAATGCTCATCTGCGTTGGTTGGTTACCCAGCAAAGCTCATTCTATGCATCGGGCAAGCATGCAAGCTATGCAAGGCTATGCATCGTCCAGTCCAGCATTATCCCAATGTATTGTCCATCTACAAATAAAACAAAACAGCAATACAAACGAACACTAAACTTTAAAGTTTATTTAGATTTTTGGGCAAGCAATTTCATGGAAACTTTGAAATTGTATTTACTTTGAAGGCTTCCAAATTATAACGAGGAATAAAAAGATTGCTACCACCTGTTACCAAAGCCATCAAGCTTATAACCAAGACCTGTCGTTGACTAGCCACGTCAATCTTGTCATATTATCGTGGTTCTATTGTAAATCGTCACGTTCCCATTGTCAGCACGTTACCATCGTCAGCAGCGCTGTCATCCCATCAATCGTCTTTCTGCTATGCATTATATACCATGCTGCCTTTGGTAGTGGAGGCTCCGTAATATAATCTGTTCCGTCTCAACGTGATCTGAATATCCGCAAGGCCATAATATCCAATCCAACAATTTGTAGGTACCCTGTAACCATCTATCTTGATTTTGCGGGTATATCCCAATTTCTGATAACGGAGTGCGGTATTTTGTGGGCGTCACTTTATAGGATCGAAATAATAACACCAAGCTGAACGTGTTTATATTATGAACAATCAAACCTATTGCTACAAGTACTTAATGCAAAGCAGACATTGAACGTAAGCGAATTTAGTCAACTCCATTTTTCTCAAGCCCCGCCATCCATCGCGCGCGACCCTGAACAGTCCTCCCTGTCATCGGTGACACACGTCTTCTCCTTCCTCTTTTGTAAGCGGCAACAGGCCTCTTGGGAAATATGACTAAACTTGCTAGGCTTTCTTTTTTTTTTTTCTTTGCAAGCCTTACGTTTCAACTCCGACATATATATATATATATATATATATATATATATATATATATATATATATATATATATATATATATATATATATATATATTTAAAAACCTAATTTTAACGTTCGAAGGATTTTATAAAAATACAAAAATATTGATGAAAACCATGAGCTTTCAATACAAACAAATAACTCTACTTTTCCTAATAATGGTTTCAGCTATTCATTTTTCATTTGCTCCATATTTGATCACATAGATGCCCAACTCTTACCTTAATCATAAATATCTTTAAAATAGACAATAAAACCAGTCCGCAAATTCATATCACATCATAATTGAATATAAACTGAAAACTGAGGAGAATAATAATGGAAAGGAACGCTAGAACTATGATAATGCGATATGATATTCATGGTGGAGATATAGCGCAATAATGGCATGTTTACGACTGCGATCTAGGTTGGTGAATGCACAAATTTAGCCACGTTACGGTACCCAGGAGTAACGACGTAGCTGTATCGATAAGTAAATAGTAATTTCCCGCAGATCCGCGTGCTGTGTAGGTCAGTGCACGCATCGTAACGGACACATCAAACGAAATCAGATTATATTTGTGCATGGCTTGTACCGAACTGGACTTTACCGTACATGCAACAATCTTTGAATACTTTTCCTTTACCGTAACTTATCTATGATCGTCCGTGGTCTAGTGGTAAATCATTTCAGTCAAGAGGGTGCATGTTCAAGGAAAGAGACTTGTGCTGAGATTTTGACAATCATATACTTTTTATGTTTCTATATTTACATTTAGAGAATATAAGTAGATACTTAATAACTTATAACATCTATACTAATATTATAAAGAAAAGAGACTTGTATCTTTGTTACGAACAAACTCAGAAATTCTATCAGGATTTGAAATTATTCTTCACCATTCGTATAAATTGTAAAGTAAAGTGTTAAACATCGCTGGGGAAGCCTCTCGGACAAGAGTTAGAATTACATACGAGTATTATAATTAAAAGGATTTATTCTAAACACTAATGACAAATAAGATATTTCCCTAAAAAAAAAGATTTCTAAGTTTTAATGAAAAAACAACCATCGTATACCTCTGCAGTATTTATCCATTACTGCACAATTCATCCTATTTGTTACCAAATAAGCAAACTGTACACGACTATTTGAATAGTATCTTCTGTCGACAAATACTTTATAATTAAAACAAATATAACGTTCGCGATTGTGCTAATCGTTCTGTCCGAGTGGTTACTTTCACCCGGCTCATGCGACATACCATTCAAGTGAAAACACACTTTCGAGAGTTCGCCGCTGCCACACACTTCATTAGTTTGTCTAACATTACAAAAGAAAATATGAGGCCCTGGTTCTAATGTAAAATACAATTAGGTTCCGTCCCATTTTTTTTTTTGTTGATATCGCAAGGGAAATGCATTACGCATCCCCCCGGGAGGGTCCCCGAGGGGTATGTGGGACTCCCGGCTCGCTGCGGCCGGTTTACCCACTAAAACCACTTGCGGATTGCTATCAGCCGTTATGTTGGGGGGAGTAACCTGGATCTGGCAAACACAGACCACTCCTCCTACGACCGGCCGGTCTACCTCATAAGGGACCGGACTTCCATCAGATTAAAAGAGCACTTCGGCAAACTGAAGCGCTCCTCTCGGCGCCGAGACTAACTAAGCCGGGGAGGTTACCCAAGTTCCGTCCCCTACCAATACAGAACTAATATTAAAAGGAGTTATATTTACAAAATGAAATAGCTATATATTTTCATTCTCTTATGTACCGTTTCTACTTTCGTGAATCGTGGCGCACTCTATTTCCTTTACATGTTTTAATAATGTATTGAATTTTATTAAATTGAAATTCTTTAAGATTTCTATATTAATTGTTAAATATGTAATAATATGTTGGAGACTAACTAAAGCAAGCGTACATTATTTTATTCCAACTTTTTATTCTCATTGCCTTATATTATTACATTACTAAATTAAGCAATACAAATAGCAAACTGTATGGCAAATAGCAATAGCAAGGCGGCTGGCGCACATAAAAACTTAGGAGATGCATTTTCATTTTCGTTTCTCCCTACTTGGCTTCCTTTTAAAAAATTCACATCCAATCACCGTTCACTGGGTCACTTGTTTTTAGAAATCTTAATATGCAATTTTCATTTTGTTCATCCATATAACATGGAGCTGCTATAATAACTTACGTTAATAAATATAACACCAGCATATCTCGTCATGCTACGGTTTTGATGGCGTCGTTAAACCAAGATGGAAATTGCACGCTCGTCTTTAAAATTTTATTGTAACTTAGCTTAGTTGCTCTCTACGATGTTTTCATTTATTATCTCCTTATAATTTATGCTCCCAATAATATAAGATTTTACTTATTCACCTATATATTGATTTACAAAATTGGTATTTTCACGTTTAAAACTTTATAAGAAAATGTTGGAAGTTCGAACTATATGCAGAAATAGTTATCATCCTACTTAATAAAGTCTTAATAATAAAGAGATTCTAAAATGTTCAACATTTCATAATTTCACTGTTAAATTTTAAACAACTCTACTTTTGAATAGACACTAGAAATATTATGAGTAGGTACTATTTTCTATTTTCCAATGAAAAGTATTTTCGATATGTTTCAGAGTTGAAAAATACTTTTGTAAACCATTGTTCCTAACTATTTCACAAGCTATTTTGTTTTGTATCCAACGACAACAAATGCTGAAAACAAGGGTTCTCATTGACGTAGTATATTTCTGCAGCACTATATAACGCTATATATAGCGCTATTATATTTGCAGCACTATACCCACTATAGTGCTATAGTGGGCCACTTCACATGCCTCAGATGCTTTACATTCCCGTGTCTTTGTATCTAAACGCCCCCGGCGATAGTCAAACTTAAGACGCTCCAACACACAGCCCGCTCGGGGTTGTCACTTTTAACAATCCTCCTTTGCGCTACGTCACTTGACCTTATTCCTGTCATCTTTCGCTTTATCTAGCTTTGTCTACGCTTATTTAAATTAAAATCTTTTTGTTGTTTTAGTTTTGTGACTTTTTCACGAGAATCTTAATTAGATGTTTTCTGTTAACGAAAGCTAGATAATTAAGACAATAATTCATGTCTTTTTCCGAGAATTAGATGTCAATGTTAAGCGGATACTCATAGTATGGATTATGGAGCATTGGGGCATATGTATTAGCAAACAATGCTCTAGGTAACCGAATTACGTTTTCGAAAGCGTCGGGACTACAATTGAGTTGTCATGAATCACGATCTAAACTTTCAATCGTGCTAACAATGTAGTTACAATAAAATTGTGTTCAAGTTCTAACGAGGCTTCCACTTAAATGATTGACAATGGATATGTAATTGGTGAGGATGCGAGAGTCGACACTCGAATATTATGACATCATTATGTAGAGATAAATCTACTATGCTTAGGGTATACCCCATAATGTTAAGATGATTTCATCATAATAATACAATAGTATGATATGTAGATGAATATGGTACGCGTATGCGTAAAGTTAAGCCTTAGGATTTACATTAAGGGCACGATAAACGTTAAAGAGTTTATTATTATTTTGTTTCTGTACATCATTCCTTGCTTAAATAGGGACGTACTAACAGTACTTATACATAGATATTTAGAAAAAAATGTGACTTTAGTGGCATTATCCAGGGAGTAACCAGGGGTCGCGTAGACTCCTGTTTCTGTATGGAAAAACGGCCGGTATGTTTTTTGTTAAGGACGCTTTAAATGTCTCTGAGAGCGGCTGATAATCTAGCTAAACTATTATCGCACTAAAGCCACTTGCAAACTTACTAACTAGTTTTTGTAATATTGTACATGGGTATTGTACGTAGGTAATTAATTATTTGATTCCACGTACCTACTTAATCAAAGCCAGAATGTAGAGCAAACTCTTAATAGGTATTTATGTTATGAATTATGATGTACCTTACATAATGTATAATGTTATGCGATATTAATTTGCATAATAACGATACATGGCTCGTTAGAAAAAACTTTATACGAGTAAAAAAATGAATGCACAATATGAATAATATAATGACACAGTAAACATAATAATATAATAGATAAAAACTAGCCGAGTCCTTGAAATTTATATTTTTCATTGAAATAAAGAATATATCATATTTTTACAATTTTTACTTACTGGGTGACCAATAGCCAGCCGTAGTATATGTCGATAGAGACCAAACCTTTCTACTCGTATATAGTTAGACTACGTGATGAAAATTTAAATATGTTACACTTAAAGTATGGAAAAACTATTAGATACTGAACATTTTTTATTATAAATAAGAAATTATACTTCGTAAAAAATTATGTGTTTTGGAATGCGCAAAACAATCCCTTTCATTTGATTGTAACTACTAAATCCAATTTTGACCTTATAATATAGTCAAGTTAAAACTTCCACCGCCTAGTATTATATATTATATTATACATATATAATAACATTTCGTGGTTCAGTCAAATGATAGTGCTAAAATAGGCATTGGGGCTAAGGCAGGTATTGAAAAAAAAAGTAGCATTTTTTTGTTATCTTAGAAGTTATACTTTTAACATTATTAAGGAACCGGTAACTTTAGTATACGGTTTTAACTATTCATGGAAAAAATTATCTTATATGGGTTAGGTTTTTTTCCTTTTGAGATAGAGAACACAAAAAATTACGGTGTTGGTTCAAACTAACTATGCCAAACCAACCTCTTCTGCAATGTTTATTGGATCAATCCAATAAACATTGCAGAAGAGGTTGTCATGATGCAGTTATTATTATGTACATTTATTATTCTTCTCAGAGGTGCGAACGGACTAATTCGTTTCGTATGATGGTTAAGCGTGTAAATTGCTCTAAGATGTGTCCGTGTGCTGATTTCAGTGCCCTGCCGTCTGGTATGAAGTGCTGTAATCTGTATTAAAATTTTACTATGCTAGTGGTTACAGATATATCTACAGATAATATTATATTATACACCACTGTATACAAGTATTACTCTAATATATGGCACGACACGTCCTAACTGCTGTCTTTTACCCCATCTCCCGCCATAGCGCTGTTACAAAAAAAATCTTGTTAAAAATAAGCTGTAGAAAAAAAAGACAACACAAAGGTATATACACAAAGGGATACTAACCTTTGTGTCGTCTTTTTTTTAAACTATATAATATAGCAATAAATTATTAAATAAAAATAAATATTCTACGAAACACAAATATTTAAGCGCATAAAAGGATTTATTAATAATATTGAATTTCTGTGAGTACTTATAAAAGATATTCTTAATTTATTAAAGTGAAAATCAATTCATTTTAGTCGCGTCCGAATCGTCATCATTTGTATGCCATAAAAGTAAATCAAAATAACTTTCGAACGTAGCTAAGTGCTAGACTTAGCTTGTATTCAGTAAACTTATTTTACTGACCACAGCTCTCTAAATAACAGACTCCTAAAATAGCCTTTCTAAAAAACTCCAACAATACGTCATCAACATACAACCATCAACATACAACCATCTCTTATAAACCATTAATTTAATAATGTTATTTTGAAATCTGCAACGCTTAAACCTTTTTAATAAAAAAGAAAGTCTCTATATTATGTGCATATTTTAAAAATGCATTGAAAGGAGTGAATGTTCCAGACGTTTGCATAAAGACATGCATATGGGTCAATCTATAGGGTAAAGAGATTATATGGACCTGGAGCTGAGCCTTTCACTCGACACGCTCGCAGCCTCTTGCATCACCCGAGTACTTCAAACCCGTCACAGAGTTCACTCACTTCGAAACTTACTACATAATAGGATAATATGGACCAAAATCTTTCTTACACACTTATTAAATTAACATTGTTGCAATGGTCTTCATATTTAAAGGTCCTCATACTATCTGGGTTGTAAATTAGCTAATTAATATATTTAACTATCTAGAAATAAGATTTGCATTTAGGTATAACCCGTAATTGTCAGACCCTAATAACAATTGTAAGCACCCTTAATTTAAAAGGACAATAAGGCTTCGATTACTGATGTTATCATATTGAAACTTACATAAGTGTGAAATTAAAATATATTACATTTATTATGATAAAAAACTTGCCAATAATACTAATCGTTAAATCGTGATGAATGATCAAATTTACATTTAAGAGTAAAGTTCATCGGCCAAACCGAGGCCGTTTTCGTTGTTATACACGGGAGAAAGTAACAATTATTTGAACAATGCGCGTTACGTCACGACTCACGTCACCCTCCTTCTTACAAGATTAGTAAATAAACATCGCTGCAGACATTGTATGAAATATAACATTTCCTTGAGTTATATCTTGACGCCTTGGTACATATTATAGTTTACAAGCTATATTACTCGTATAAATTAATCACTCATTTTTTATTATATAATTTTATAATTTATCTTTAGGGTGTGTATGGGTCCCGCACATAGAGTTTACTAAGAAAGTGCTGAAAGAGGTACTTTTTTAAATTATTGTTTGGGAAAATTTATGATTTTGGGGTATTTCTCATACAAACATGAAAGTCAAAAGTAAGTCTTTCAGCGCTGGTACTTTTACAGTATAATCTACATATGCATGCATACATACACCCCCCTAAAGTATTATCACTTATTTATTTTCCACCTTGTATAAAACTGGAATGTTTGTGATTTTGTTTATTCGTATATTATCTGTCCTGTACTAATATTAAATACCTGTTTTTTGTTAAACATTTCGAAGGGTTACTAACTTACAACTGTTATAATTTAGAAGAATTATTTTTTGAAGCTAACAATAATTGATGAATGAACAGGCATAATTATTATTTGCAATTTAATGAACAAGTAGAGCGTGAAATATAGGTATATTATTCTCTTAGTAGAAATGTGTCGGTTTTATCTAAATTCATTTGAATAAAGTAGCAGTTGTATATTGTAATATTTTAACCATAGACTTCAGTTTCTTAAACTATACGTTACGTTTCCTACTTAATATTCCCGGGCTTTATCGCAAGCATAATTTAGGTACATACATATTTTAAATTTGAGATTACCATATATTATGATGTCTATTTAAATAAACGAAAACATATTTCAATGAATATAATTAAAACGTAATTCTATAAGACTTGGCTCCAGACTTTTTTTTATCTCCTTTTCTCGAAAAATATTTTGCACGAAGCTTGCATCACTTGTCGCTGTAGGCTCTATATTTTATGTGTCACTCTACAAATGAGGGTCGACGTAATATTATTTCTAGTGTTCTCTGAGCTTTTTTAAAGGAAAAAGCATATCTGGATGTTAGAAATATTTATAATACTTACTTGGTGATGATTCACTTCAGTTTATGTAATATTATGAATTTTCGAGCATTTTTGTATATTTATATATATACTCGTATATTAAGATTATAATTGTAGCGTGTAAATTGAATTAGATAATATAATTATTAGAAATTGTATGTAATGGTCCGCTGCGTACGTGCGCATTACTAGCACTGAGGGTTATTGATCCCGCTATATCAAGATTAAATACTTTTACTACTTATTGTAAGAATCGAGTAAAGGATACTTAATTTAATATGGGACACAACAATAAATTCAAAAGAATGTTAAATACACAATGTATATAAAAAGTCACATATTGTATAACTAAAGCTATAATTATTATCCTCATATTTGAAACGTCCCATGTAGAGTTAAGTTTTAGTATAAAAATATACGATACTAGAATATAGCGCGATAAGTGTATGAAGATTGAAGAGCTTTAGATAAAGTATAGTGAAAGAAATCAACACGCAACATTGCATGAAATCAGTCTCTAGACGTCGCAAGTTTGATTAAAAAGCTTTCGGAAATTACATTTCTCGGACACACTTGATGCATTGAAATTGCGATTTAAAAGATATGAACGGTGCAATTGTAACTCGATTATGTTCAAAGAGTAAAACGTATTCTCAAATACAACGTATCTTTTATCTTGGATAAATTATTGATATCTGCTCGTTGTCCATTTGGGAAAATTTTGGTATATTCCAGTCAAATATGATGTTTGTTCTTTAATAACTTCAAAAGTGTTAAGTATATGAAGCACAAGTTCTTGAAGTATTAATGAGTAGTTATTAGCGTTTTGTAATCAATTTGCGTAACAGGTATTGTGTAATTTAACAAATTACAGTTGCCTAACAGCTAACGCGCGTGTGTACTACTGTTTAGGCTGCAAGGCTGGCTGCATTAGGTCGTTGGTACTCTACAACAATTTATAATGACTCACGATTAGATACGAGGTGAATTTTAATTGTGTTCCATTTTCAACAGTGCTCAATATATACTAGATTATGTTGCCAGTAACTTTAAAATGTCTTTATTTTGCTAAACAATGGATAATGGATAAATTCATAGATCAGTAACAGTTTTGAGATATTACCGAAGCCAAAACTTGGCAAGTTTCTTAAGTAAACTTAGGTTAATAGAGCAAAAACTTACGTCAGTTTCACAGAAACCTATTTGTATCAATCTTATGTAACATTAACAGAAATGTAGAGCAAATTTAACATATGTTTGTTTAGAAAAATCTGATTATGTTGCGGAATAAATGCTGAAAGTTGTTTTAACTTTTATTTAAAGTAAAACTACTCCTTCCGTAAAGCTACCTGCGTCATTTCCTGATAATGATCATACGACTGTCAACGGTCTATTGAAAATGTTATGGTAACAAATAGTCAATCAACCTGTTTTGTGGGTCGCATGGTAAAAACAATCAAATCGTCTTCACGTTGAGAAGAGACCATACCAGTTTGAACGCTATTCCTCGTGGATGTAAAATAAATATGGTAGCTGTTGCCTGTTTAAACTGTAGCAAACTATTTCCTATATCTGGAATCTAGACATTTAATTCAATTATGTATTATAAGTACTAGAGATCTCCTTATATCTTAAAATAATAGTCGGAGTTCGCCGGCGAAGTCTAACATAAAAAAAATATTTTGGAACTTTTATATGAATTCTTTTGCCCCTTAGGTACCTACCGACAATAAAAAAAAAATATTGTGACAGATTAACGAACTTTATTAATAAAAAGATAAAATATGTTATGATTAATAACTATAAAGCCCTTAGAGACTAGATATATCTCTAGCCTCCTTGGTGAGTCGCAGACCTCGCAGACCAACCATTAGCCACGTAAAAGTTTATTACACACTAGTATGAGTAATAGTCTGTGGTACTTATGTCAGTGTGTGCGTTGTTCTTATTAAATCGTATGTATAAAAATGAATTGCTGTTCGTTAGTCTCGCTAAAACTCGAGAATGGCAGAACCGATTCGGCTATTTTTGGTTTTGAAATGTTCGTGGAAGTCCAGGGAAGGTTTAAACGGTTTATATGCTCAACGAGCTTTTAAACTTTCCAAGTGGGCACGGGTCAGCTAGTAATTATATGTATTTCTAAGCATTGCTTTCATGAAAATTAACTGAAATCACACCTCTACATAAGTTTAAACTGAGCCAAACTTCTCCTCAGTTCGCACAAATCTAGGAAAACTGTACTGAAAGGATATTATTTAATTTACTCTGAGGTACCAACAAAGTTTTTTTTTACTGAAGGCTGGCCTTATCAGGCCCAGACGTCACTGCGACCCTTCTGGATATATTGTGACTTCTTCGCTTTAGAGTACTGTCCCCAGTCCTATGTTACTGATGAAGCGAACGATATGGTGGGGGTCTACCAACATAGTACAACGTAGTGTTGTTTGTTTTAGACGCCGACACAGTGATGCAGATATGATGACCAGCACGTTGAGGGTGGCGCTGTTCTGCGCGTGCCTACTGTTCATACAAGGTAAAGTATTTCTTTATACAACAGACCGGAAAACGAGCAGATATCGCCTGATGGTAAGCGATTATACCCACCTACGATCACATTTTTTTATTATTTTGTAAGGGATTTGTGTTACGCATCCCCCAGGGAGGGTCCCCTAGGGGTATGTGGACTCCCGGCTAACCCACGATCATCCGGGCCTCTAGACTTCTATTGAAACAACTAATGCATACGTTTTTCACGCCGGTTTTAAAATCTTATCTAGTAAAAATTAAAAGTTATAAAATCTTAGTTCAAAAAGTTAAAATTCCTTTATATTTTAACACTCGTGAATGTGTGTCAAGGTTAGCTCTTGTTACGAAAAAGATAATAATAGATTTGCAATTAGCAAAAATCCCATGTTGTTATTCATAGCGTAATTAATTCGACATCATACGAGTAGAATCTTGATTTTTGGCTTTATTCAGTGTTTGTAAAACCTAGTTGCCCTTGTTAAATACTTATAAACTAAAAGCTTCGCTCGATTCTTGCCGACATTAAGGGTGCATTCCAGTTGCAAGGAAATAACGTTTTGAACAAAATTTTTAATCTGATTCTTGTTTCTTTCGCCCTAAGTTCATACATAAAAAACGGAATATGAACGAAAAAAACGTTATTTTCGTTTACACTTAGCAACTGGAATGAGGGGCATATTATATAATATTATAGTCGCGATAACTATCTGCTGTCAAAAACTTATTGAAATAGACCCTACTTTCACTCTCAATGAATCACTACTATATATGGCTCAACTCACATTGGCGCAGAGTCAAAGCGTCAAATGGTTTCACCAATATCGAAATACATATTACATTATTAAGATATAAATTTAAATCGAAATAACGGTAACAAACGCGCGTCTAGCGTGATAAACAAAGACGCATCGACGCTCGCTATACACAATTAGTAACTTAAAAATATTACAATAGAGACAAAAAAGCTATCGGTGAAAAAATTTACGCTTCAACACTGTATTCTTAGTAACGGATGCTTTTCTACACAGATTTACATACAGCATCAGCGGAGCTCCGCGGTCGGTGTCCGACAGAGGAGTCGGCGTGCCCGGCGCGCGCGGCGCCCTGCACCGACGACGCCGAGTGCGGCGAGCAGGTGTGCTGCAAAACCAGCTGCGGCCGGGCCTGCGTCGACCCTCTGTATACTGGTAAGAGATACGAGTATATGAAAGTTCTCTATTTTTGTCCACTGAGTTGGCCATTATTTTAGGTTGGCTAGCATATTTCGTTGTCGGGTGCCAGTAACACAATATTCGAGAACTTTGTATGCGACGATATTCATGCGGTGTGCAAGCGAGGATATTTTAAAAGAATTTGTTAGTTTAAATAATCTTCTTATATATAAAAATGAATTGCTGTTCGTTAGACTCGATAATACTAGAGAACGGCCGAACCGATTCGGCTGTATAGATTCCTAGACGTCCTAGGTACATTGCTTGCAATGCAGTATTTGTGCAGTACGTAACTACGTAGTTGAGTACTGCGTAGGCCTCGAACTTCTCAGTATCAGATACAGATATTGTCGCAATCGTGCGCAAAACGTGTGTTTTGATGTAAAACCCGTTAGTTAGTTACCTATGTACTTTTTTTTATCTTGGGACGATTCACACCACGTCAATTTGGCCCCGTGCTAAGTATCCGAGGAACTTGTGTTACAGGTACCAGACAACGGAAATATATATACTTTTATACTATACACATATTTAAGATTTTTATTATATTATACACAAATTTAATACTCATCCATGACCCAGGAACAGGAACAACCTCGACGGGATTCGAACCCATGACCTCTCCATGTTGAGCACCAGCGCGCTCAAGCACTGCGTCGTCGATCGTCAACTTTACTGTGATCTACTTACTCTATGTCAAATTTCAAGAAAATCGGTTATAGTAATTTTAAATCCTTATTGCAAATAAACAAACAAATATTACTTCTTTTTATTACTATTAATAATAGCTTACTTACCCATATCTTATCAGAAACTAAATCTATTTATTAATATTTGTTATAAGTTATTAATATTTCTACACTATATAGGTAATTATTGAACTCCAGCAACCATAATAATAATATAAATATATTATTAATCTGGATTAGAGCAATGCAGTAAACCAAAGGCACGCCCCATTGTACCTATAGCATTAATGATTCAACACAATCTGCGACGGCCGACGGGAAAAATTTATGAAGTGTGCGTGACCACGCATTTTTGCTTGTCCGTACACAAACAAAGCTTGCGAGCGTTTTCTTTTGTCGGATATTCCACACAAAGCGCTCACTAAAGGGTGTATTTAACGTTGACATTTTATATCCCTCACTCGTTCTTTTGTTTTAGGTTGCGAAAATATAAAGCTATCGTCGGAGAGGATATCTAGAGCTCTAGCCGCTGAGAATACCCGGAGTGGTCGCGGCGCGCTGCGTCCGTTGCGATCACCCCGGTGTAAAGTCACCGATGGAGAGTTTGAACAAATACAATGCGATAACGAAATTATAAGCTCGTGCTGGTGCGTGGATGCGGCAGGTTTTGAGGTAATTTGGAATATCGTCGCTTTCTCTTCACAACCTCGTATCTAAAAAACTACAACTTTTCAGCAAAGTCAAAAAACTAAATAATTTTAGATTTTATTATGACATTGATTTTGGATGTATACTGTACATAACTAAACCTCATTTAAAACAAAATCCATGACATAATAAAATCTATTTCTTTTTACTCAATTGAAAAGTTGTAGTTTTACAGATACGAGGTTGTGAAGGTAAAGCGACGATACTTTGTTTATGAAACCATATTTGGAGCCTAAACTTACTATATTGTGTAGTTTTCTTCAATTATTTTAATATGGCACATAATATCTTAATAATACCTAAAAATATCAAATCAAGTCAAAAATACTTTATTGTGCACAATTAATTATAAAAACATAGAGACAACAATTAGCTACATAAAATCAGACATGCACACAAAGGTGAATGAAAATGCACAAAAATACCTTCCTTTATTTATCTAAATCTTCTTTTCTATGTATTTTATTATTATCTTTATCTACAAGTAAAGATTGTTAGGGTAAAAATCTATCTGTCTCTAATCTACCTAATTATTTGAATTCTTAGGTCCCTGGTACCAGGGCACCAGCGGCCGGGCTCGTGAACTGCACTCGCGTTGCCGACTGCGCTGCCCATACCTGTCGCATGCTGTGTCCCCTGGGCTTCGAGCTGAACGCGCAAGGATGTCCCATGTGCAAGTGCAGGGACCCCTGCTCGTCCGTTACTTGTCCGGGGCAACTGTCATGTCAGTTAGAGGAAGTTCCCTGCCTCAAACCGCCATGCCCTCCAGTACCTACTTGTAAGTTACGTCTATTTCTACAGAATACTACTTATATTATAAACGCGAAATTTTGTAATTATGGATGGATGGATGTTTGTTACTATTGGACGCAAAAACTATTGAACGATTTGGATGGTTTGGTATGGTAGTAGAGTATATGCTGGAAAAACACATAAACTACTGTTACGGCAAAATGTACCATTGGGATTTCATTTTGCACGTTTTTTGAAGATGCGGAAATCATCTAGTAAACTATATTAATGTTAAAATTGTTTGTTACATTTTCGTAGAATGCACGCTTAATTTCAATTGTTTGTTTTCAATTCAAACGACACGTAAATTTTACATTGAAATTTAATAATTAATCAATGTTTCAACAGGGTAATTCAATTTCAATTTGTAACGCTTTAATCATACGTAGGTACAAAAGGTAACTATATATTATTATAAAATTTATATTCTGTTTTAGGTAAAAGAGGACGCAGTCTTCAAAATATATGTCCAGTTGGTGAACCTCTCTTAATAACTGAAACGAGCCGACCATTCCTTTGCGGTACTGATCCGGGAAAGCCCAACTGTCCCCCGCTCTATAGGTGTTTGGTCGAGTCTGGTGAGTAATAACAATCGAGCCATTGTTCCCTACTAAGGCATGTTTCCTTTATGAAAAACAATGCAGTAGTTATGCAAATAAACATTGTAAGTGACCGCACGCATGTTGGTTTATTTTTATGTTACTTTATTGTGATCATTCAAATGGAATTTACCAGCTGCTAGTTAAAAGTTATAGCTGAATGATTAGGTACTATTACTTTATTGCCATTGCTTAGTAGAATCACAAAGTAGATAATAAAGTAGAATTAAAGCGTTTAAATGATCATCCAAATGGCATTTACCAGCCGCTGCACTGGTTAAAAGTTATAGTTATATGATTACTGTTATTTTATTTCCATTGTTTAGTAGAATTAAAGCGTTTAAAAAGTTAATTTGTCAAATAAATAAAGCATTTTAAAAAATCTATAATGTGTCAGTCATCTTAAATTAGCCTACCTAACTCGTAACACTAACTTCTAACTAACAAAACATTACTGATATCAGGAAATGACTACGGGGTGTGTTGCCCGGCCTCCTTGGAGCTGCAGAAGGCCGGAACTTGCCCAGCGTCAGGCGACTCCGAGGAATGTGGCACGCCATGTGCGCACGATCTAGAATGTCCTTCCATGCAGAAGTGTTGCGACGGGGGAGAGTGCGGCAAACATTGCACATTACCGCACAACGTGACAATGTGCACTCAGCAGAAAATGTTGGCTGAACTTCTTGTGGTGAGCGAAAAAGAGGGACGAGGATATGTCCCGCAATGCAGTGGCGACGGATCCTTTGTTTCCAGACAATGTTCGCGAAATGGTCTGGTTTGTTGGTTAGTAACCTTATCGCGGAATATTTTGTGTATGTTTTTGTCATCCTACACCTACACACACACAAGCAAAAGCCTTGGAGTTTCTATATAATTTGTTTATTTTAGGTGTGTGGATACGGAAGGCAACAAGCTCCGGGGTTCCATGGGTCCGGCTGCGGCTGTGAAGTGTTCTCCGACGCCTCTTGTGGCTCGGTCCGGGGGGAGGAGTTTGGGTTCGTGTGCGCGTGCGCTCTGTGCTGGTGTGTGCGAATACGGATATAAGACTGGCACCGACGGTTGTCCGACATGCGAATGTGACGACCCCTGCGCGGGGTATCCCTGTTCGGACGGCGAAGAGTGCGTACGGGTGAAGGACTCCGATTGCTCCGGCGAATTATGCACTGGATATCCTGTGTGTGAGTGATTTGAGTTAAATGATTTAAAGACATAAATGGATGAAGGTGATGTGGAGCAAAATTATGTTTTTGAGAAAATTTAGTTCAAACTGTCACTTAAACATATTAGTATTAGAATACGAGTACGTCGTAAAGTTTTACGTACATTAATATAAAGATCCGTCTCTAGAATCAATGTAGTACGTTATTACATAATCCTAAAATGTGTAAGTGACGTTTTATACTCAATTTTCTCGGTAATTTTTTTTTTGCGACATATCACCTTCATCTATTTATGTCTTCATTTGGTTAAGTGGTATAAGTGTTTGTAGAGATACTTCGAGATATGTGGCAGACCAATAATCCTGCATCGCACTTTCGAAGTTTTCTAAGTTCGGAGTTATATTATATTATACAAAATCTGAAAACTACTTTGGCCTGACCGAGAATTTCACCTAGTCCGAGATCTCTCTTTGGGACTTCTACTATAATTGCCACGGGTTTAAAATTATTGTATGCATACTATTTTCTACTGAATACTACTGAACTGCCTAACAACAATTTCCATTACGTAGGTCGTCCTAGGGTATCATACGAGAACCCGTGCTCGGTGGGCGTCCCGGCGAGCGACGAGGACGGCGCGGTGGTGTCGTGCGGCGCGGCGGACGACTGCCCCGCGGGATATGTATGCTCTATGGCCCGCAGAAATGGCGCGTCCGTGTGCTGCCCTGACCCCGCTGACAACTCTACGGAAACTGAACTTGGGGACGTGAGTATGGATTGCCGGAGATGACCCAATATAATTCAAGAACTGTTCATTAGACTAGATTTTCAAGTAATTAAGAAAATTGTCATGCATTAAAATTTAACTACATGATCACGTCTACTACTACTACTACTAGCCTAACCTAAGCCTTAGGCGAATCCGGCCTTATATCAAGCAGAGAAGGTTTCATAGGATTGAATAGGTAACCCTTGAGTGCAGTCCTCATCTGGTCGAGTCCACCGGGAATCCAACAAAGATTTTCCGTCGAATAAAAAGTACAGCTATAATTTCAATGTCTTTCGAGAATGTTGTTCCGTATAAATAATTATTACCGAAAGTCATTAGTGATTTGGTTTGATTAGATATTAGATTGCGATAGTATTAATATTCTTAATATTACTGCAGGTCTCCTACGAGTCGTGTGGCTCAGACGCCGAAGCGTTGTGTGGTTTTAATTCTACCGTCAGCTGCGCGGACGGCGAGTGCGCGGACGGGCTGGCGTGCTGCGCGACGAGCGCTTGCGGGCCGGTGTGCGTTGACGCGGACAAGTTGAGGCTCCAGACGGATCGCACTGATGATGTTCCTACCAGTACGTATTAAGGCCTTTTTATTCGATAATGAATTATGTACCTTACTCTCCAAACTGATTCGATTTTGATTCTGTGTCGATCGTGCCGCATACTCCCGAATAAATTGACGTTTGTTTATTTTGATTATCAGTCGATTAATTTGATGATTGGGAGTACGAAGAGTTACGATCTAACGATTTTCTTTATCCTGGTTAGTTTCAAAGTAATCCACCAAATAAAACACCAGAAGCCGTTGAGATCGAACTGATTCGATTCTCGATTGTGTCGGGAGTAAGCCTGCAGTATTCTCCAAGAATTGAATGACGCAAGTTTTTGTTTTTTAACTACGTAGGTGTTAATCTGCATCTTAAATACATAATTGGCCCAGACGTATTGACTTATCATTCCTCCATATTATGTTGTGTTGAATGTCTTTAATGCTGGGCAACTTGACAATAAGGTGCAGATTATCACTTACGAAATTAAAAAACAAAAATATTACATAAGCTACGCTAAGTGACACCCGAATTCAAATTATGTCTCTTAAATGTGAAATCCTATATATTATGTAACCCGGGCAGGTTTCCTAATGATACACACACCGGCATATTTAGCGGAACATAAAAAAAAGGTATGATTTCAGTATCATGTAAGGTTGCTGGCTGGTTTATACGTCATTTAATTTAAAAAGAAATAATTTCAAATTAAGAAAACAACTGAACATCACATTTTATGCAATTGTTTAAATTTTATTCAAATACACCTTATTTGGAGCGAACTTCGAACATTTCTTCCTTTTGAGTTTGATTTAAAATTTTATTGAAATATTGTTTTTTGTTAGTTTTTTTTTAATCGCGTATCTTTTTGGAGTTGAGGTCTGAATAATGCCTGATTTAGCCCTAACGGAGATTGCTAGGGCACTCGAAATGCGAAGAAATGGTCAAACATACAGAGTGATATTTAGAGATCTTCGTCGACCAGTTTCAACGATCCATCGCAGTATCCAACGGTTCAGGGAGACCGGTACTTATGTGAGAAGAGCAGGACAAGGCAGAAAACGACGCACTTCGAGTAGGAATGATCGTTTCATTCGGCTTCGTGTACGTAGAAACCCCCGTTTGACGGCCGTCCAAGCCCGACATGAGTTAGAATCGGTGCGGGGTGTAACCGTAAGTGAGCGTACGGCACGAAGAAGGTTCGAAGAAGTTGGTTTGGGTCCATTTGTGCCCGCCAAGGCTCCACGGCTCGAGGTAAATCATCGTAGAAACAGGTTAACTTTTGCTCAGGAACATCGACTTTGGAACGCGGACCAATGGAGTAAGGTTTTGTTTAGTGATGAGTGCAGAATTCTCTTAAATCAAATTGACGGCAGGCAAAGAATATACAGACGCAAAGGAGAACGATACATTCAGACAAATTTTGAAACTACAGTTGCATACGGTGGTGGATCAATAATGGTTTGGGCGGGCATTTGTTTGGGAGCTCGCACAGACTTGGTAGTGATTGACAGAGGGAGTCTGACTGCAGATCGCTATATCAGAGAAGTTTCAGAAGAAAGTGTCGTACCGTTTGCCCCATATATCGGTGACGATTTTGTTTTTATGCAGGATAATGCTCGGCTGCATACCGCTCGGGTAACCCAAGCTTATCTTAATGATATGAATATAACTGTAATGGTGTGGCCGGCGAGATCACCAGATATGAACCCAATAGAGCACGTTTGGGACTTGCTGAAAAGAAAAGTTAAGTCCAGAATTCCAGTTCCTGCCAACGTGGATGAGCTGCGAATCGCCGTAGTTGGGGAATTGCAGACTATCCCAGGAGACCATCGATAACATAATTCTCAGTATGCCTAGACGGGTAGAACCTTTAATAAGAGCACGTGGAGGAAATACGCGATATTAATCACCATTTTTCTAATTCAATTCATTGTTATTTTAATATTAATTTTCACTTTTCCCGGTTACAATGAAAAGTTCAAAAATGTACCTTTTTTCACAAATAGCCTTTACTCGCAAAATCTGTTCTTAATAATATGATCTAATTTTAAATAAAACAAATGAAACTTTAAATTACAAAAAAGTATAGTAAGTAGATTTTAAAATTAAACCATATTTTTCAAATTATGGACCTTTTTTTTGTGTTCCGCTAAATATGCCGGTGTGTGTATTTACCTTCATCTTCTGTGTTGTACTGAGATCTGATCGGTACACGCCACAACCTAGAAATCGACCTGCACCCTCCCTCAATGTGAATTAAAAGTCTATCCGCAAGGCTACGGACGCTTACGTACTACTATAGGGGAATGTATTATAGGTAGTATCTTTAGTATTGTTCAAAAACTTAATAGGGTCAGGATTAAAATATGATTCCTTGGCTTGCAGTGTGTGAATACTTACGCGACTTCGACGAGAAGATGGAAGGTACGGTGGACGGCATGAAGTTAGCGCTCCCGGCGCCGACGTGCAACCTGGACGGGTCGTTCGCGTCGCAGCAGTGCGCCGGCGGCCGCTGCTGGTGCGTCGACTCCTTCGGCACGGAGATACCCGACACCCGTACTGTCAACATATCGTCCGAGGATTGTGATAAGTAAGGAACCATTTTTTTATATATCGCAAGGGAAATGCATTACGCATCTCCCCGAGGGGTATGTGGGACTCCCGGCTCGTTACGACCGGTTTACCCACTAAAACCATTTGCGGATTGCCATCAGCCGTTATGTTGGGTGGAGTGCCCTGGATCTGTCAAAACACAGGCCACACCTAAGTCGACCGGCTGGTTCACCTCTGTAGGGACCGGACTTCCATCAAATTGACAAAGCGCTCCGGCAAACTGAAGCGCTCTCCTCGGCACCGAGACTGACAAAGCCGGGGAGGTTACCGTATTAAATAAACATAATAATTAAGAACGCAAAGAGCTCGACTGCAAAGTAAAGATGCAGGGTGTCAGGGTGGTGAAGAGCATTTTTTGTCTTGGCACCTTCTTTAAATTACTTACCATAACGCGACAAATCGATATTAAAGATCTCCATAAAAAACACAACATAGATGAGTTTCAACCGTGGTCAGGTGTTAGGTCAACGACCAGTGAGTACATAATATTATTGTGTATAGACGTGACCCCGCGAGTCCCAGTATATTAAGATTCACTCCTTGTGGTCATTTAAGACCTTTGCATTTTATTTATCGCGTGGCAAAATAAAAAATGCTGTACGCCTCCTTCTCTTCACACAATATTCGGCTTGATATATGAACCATGACACCCTGTATGGCTGTAAAACAAAAAAAAGGCTCTACATTTCTTGTGTGACATTCTTTAGCTTTACGGCTTTACCTAATTAGTGGTAAAAAAATATTACTAGAATGTTGTAAAAAGTAAGTTTTCCGGCAGTCAGGGCAAATTAAAAAAGAATGTACTGTGCTGTTATTTTTAGCTCAGTCGGCAAAGTATTCGTTGTAGTAACCATGTACTATTAAGTATCGCGTGTACTATTATTCATCATCGATTTTCTCTTCTAGACCTACAAAAAATCTGTACGAGATACATGTAGGTATACAATATATTATATATAGAAATGATAATGTAGAATTTTTGCTTTACATGACGAATTATACAACCGTAATTTTATTTTCTAGATTATATCCTAAGGGTCAACAAGAATCTTCTAAGTGCTATTAGGCTAGGTATATTTCATATCTTGTACGTGCTATTAGATCTAAACGGAGCTCACGTGCTCGGAGCTGAGAAAGATTTCTACATTTAAATTTAATTTCCTAGTTTATCTCTTTGGGGACAAAAATCATGTTTGTGCTAGGAATTACAGAGTTTGATGCTCGGAGCTGAGAAAGAATTCTACATCGTTATTTTCTAAATTAGAATCTAATATTTCTGTACTGTTACAGAGTCCGATTGGAGCTCTCGTGTTTGGAGCTGACGTGTCGGATGGGCTGCGACTACGGGTTCGAGCTAAGTGCGACACGCTGTCCGACCTGTCGGTGCCGAGACCCGTGCAGTGACGTCACATGTCCTGCCGGCAGGTCCTGTGCGCTCGTCGACGTCGCTTGTGACGCTGATTACTGCCCACCTGTTCCTGCATGTAAGCAAAATTTTTATTCACGATTTTAAGAGATCTGTGAGTCTAGTGTGAGTTTTTGCCACTGCTCACTGTGACGAAGTTAACTACAATTCGTTTGGCATCGATCTAGTTACCACAGCATGGCACTAGGGGCGCCGTTTCGATGCCATACCAATTGTAGTTAACTTCGTCACCGTGAGCAGTGACAAAAACTTGCACTAGGCTCACAGTCTCATTGATGACATGAATTCATAATTATTATAAAGCTGATTTCCTAAAAAATTCTGTCTAAAATAGTGGCCGTAATGCTCTACTCATATTGGCGCAGAATTGAAGCTTCGCGTCGTTAATCCTCGACGCAAAAAGATTGAAAAGTTTGATATGTAACTATGTGTGTGTGTCTGTGTATGTGTGTGTCTGTGTATCTGTGTGTCTGACTGTGACATCATATCTCCCAGATGAAGCGATTTCAATTTAGTCTTTTTTGTGTTAAAGGTAATTTATATTGTGCGAGTGTTCTTAGACACGAAATGTTATATCCACCCGTATAGATCCTCATGGAACTTATATACTTAACGCTAATACATCCAGATAAGATTGAAGTATTTGAAAGTAGGTACTCTTGCAATTTTTGCATATTTCATTACATAAAAACGATTAAATAATTTAGTAAAGGTAGGTAGGGAAGTAAAATGTACTAATCTTATTATTTCGCAAACGCCTGTACAAGGCACTAAGTTTTACACATTTTTTTCGATGTATTTTGATTCATGTATTTGGATGCTAATAAAGAGTTTGAAGTTTGAAGTTATCATGCAAAATAGTCAAGACTCGACTCATGGCTTTGTGTAGGTCTGCCCCGTAAAGTTGGCGAGTGCCCGTACTTGGTCCCACCGACCGGTGCGTGCGAGTGGGCGTGCCGCTCCGACGCCGAGTGTGGAGCCGACCAGCGCTGCTGCGCCACGGGCTGCGGCACCACCTGCACCGCGCCGATACACCAGACAGCTTGCCAACAGCGCAGGTACACCGTACAATGTACACTATCGTCGCTTTACCTTCACAACCTCGTATCTATAAAAGTACTACTTTTCAGTAGAGTCAAAATCCTTAATAATTTTAGATTTTATGACATGGATTTTGTTTAAATGAGGTTTAGTTATGTACAGTATACATCCAAAATCCATGTGATTATAGTTTTTTGACTCTACTGAAAAGTTGTAGTTTTTTAGATACGAGGTTGAGAAGGTAAAGCGACGCTATGTCTTTATTCATATTCAATACTAGCTGTGCCCGCGACTTCGTACGCGTGGAAAAGTGATTTAGGGCAGCAGTTCAAATACATTTTTAGTTTATGAACACTGTCGTTTGGATATTTAAAATCACTAATTTATAGTAATGCTTCTTTATACACGGTATTAGACGTGCATAGGCAAAAGAAGTAGGCCGATTGAGTAATAATAATAGTTTACTGTCAAATAATGGCCGTTTTTGTCGTAAATGTTTTGAGGTATTTTTTCTATGAAAATGCTAACAATTCCTACTACCAGCTCGAAAAATGACCGTATATTATTAACCGACTTCAAAAAAAGGAGGAGGTTCTCAATGCGTCTGTATGTATAATTTTTTTTTTCTTTTATGCGAACGGGACTACTTGATAGTACGCTCATATACGCGACGAAGATCTCTTTACTGAGATTTGTATGGACTTTACGCCGCAGCGACTGCAGACGATGATCGTTTTCACACCGACGCTGCGCTGCTGGCGCCGAGCGCCAAATTTTTTAAAAGTCTACTCTCGGTGCGCAATTCCAGCTCGGACTTGCCCGGTTTTTTATTTATTAATTACCTACGCGAACAAACATGTAGCCTACTTACGGACTTTACGGTTAAAGTACTAACTTCCTTTAGACGACAAAATAACAAAAGTCCAAAAGAAAGAAAAAACCCAAGCCGTACCTAGCATGAAAACTAATAAATAAAAATATCATGAAAAACATTAATCTTACTTATATTGACATAACTTTTCTAATTTAAATGTACTTATGACATCTCATTCATATCTTGAAAACAAACTATCCTACGCCTATACTTTATTAATCGTATTTGCAAAACCTAAGTATAATAATAAATTACTTCGCACAAAGTAATAATTATTTTCACTTGTACTGGAAAATAAGTTCAGATTTTTAGTGATGGGTATAGACTGAGTAGGGATAATTCTCAAATGATCAGACGACGATTATTTGAGGACGGAAAATGAAAAACAAAAACGATTAGATAAAAAAAAAATAGTAGAAAGAGAAAAAGTCTACCTAGCCTAGCCTGGCGTAAGCCAGAGCGGCGCAATTTTTTTTAATATATATATTATGTATATTGTATATATAGTTCATCGCTGCTCTGGCGTAAGCCAGAGCAGCGCGAAATTTTTCAATATATATATATATATATATAGTTTACTGCTGCTCTGGCACATTTTTCAATATATATATAGTTTACTGAAACGCAAAATTTTTTGATATTATAGATCCAGGATATGGTGCAAAACCTTACTGTTTGGTAACATATGCTTAGACTACTTCAGAAAAAATCAAAATCAATATACATATTATTCCACATAAATTTTGAGGATTTCCTTCGATTCCTCACGGATCCCATCATCAGGTCACCATTTTGGTGACAATGGGACCAAATTTAAATTATACCCTACACAACATAAAAAAAAATTAAAATCGTTTCAGAAACGATGAAGATATCCGCGAAGAAACATAAAAAACAAACATATATTTACGAATTGAGAAACCTCCTCCTTTTTTGTAAGTCGGTTAAAAATATTATGTTGGTTATTTCATGTTACAATCTACCTTAGTGCCAAGTTTCATTTAAATACGTTGAGTAGTTTGGCTAAAATACCGTCAAATAGGTAGCTACAATTTTTTGAAGATCCCACGGGAACCCTTACGTTTTTCGGGATAACAATTTCCAATAATGCTCTTCAGGTCATAAGCTCAGGTAGCTTATGTTGGTTATTTCATGTTACAATCTACCTTAGTGCCAAATTTCATTTAAATACGTTGAGTAGTTTGGCTGAAATACCGTCAAATAGGTAGCTACAATTTTTTGAAGATCCCACGGGAACTCTTTCGTTTTTCGGGATAACAATTTCCAATAATGCTCTTCAGATTATAAGCTACCTGCCTGCCAAATTTCATTTAAATACGTTGAGTAGTTTGGCTGAAATACCGTCAAATAGGTAGCTACAATTTTTTGAAGATCCCACGGGAACCCTTTCGTTTTTCGGGATAATAATTTCCAATAATGCTCTTCAGATCATAAGCTACCTGCCTGCCAAATTTCATTTTAAAACGTTGAGTAGTTTGGCTGAAATACCGTCAAATAGGTAGCTAAAATTTTTTGAAGATCCCACGGGAACCCTTTCGTTTTTCGGGATAATAATTTTCTAGTAATGCTGTTCAGATTATAAGCTACCAGCCTGCCAAATTTTATTTAAATACGTTGAGTAGTTTGGCTGAAATACCGTCAAATAAGTAGCTACAATTTTTTGAAGATCCCACGGGAACCCTTTAGTTTTTCGGGATAACAATTTCCAATAATGCTCTTCAGATTATAAGCTACCTGCCTGCCAAATTGCATTTAAATACGTTGAGTAGTATGGCTGCAATACCGTCAAATAGGTAGCTACAATTTTTTGAAGATCCTACGGGAACCCTTTCGTTTTTCGGGATTACAATTTCCAATAATGCTCTTCAGATCATAAGCTACCTGCCTGCCAAATTTCATTTTAATACGTTGAGTAGTTTGGCTGAAATACCGTCAAATAGGTAGCTACAATTTTTTGAAGATCCCACGGGAACCCTTTCGTTTTTCGGAATACTAATTTCCAATAATGCTCTTCAGGTCGTAAGCTACCTGCCTGTCAAATTTCATTTCATTCCATACAGTGGTTTTAGCGTGATGCGACGACAAACATTCCCATATGGACAGACAGACAGACAGACAGACAGACAGACAGACATTTTTTTCAAAAATGTTATTTTTAGGTTTTGTGGCTTATATAGACCCCCTTTTTTTAATTTTCACTTAAATATTCTTAATGTACAGACATGACCCCTCTACAGATTTATTATATGTATAGATTAAGATAGCTTTGGCCCGCAGCTCTGCCCGCTAATAACAGTATTGTTAGTTTATAAAAGTAGGATATGTGTTAATCTACAGTGTCAATTGCACATGCCAAGTTATAACAAAATTGGTCTAGCCGTTTGCGCGTGAAAAAGTAACAGACGCATACTTTTCTTTTAATATTCTCCTTCCGTATCTCTTGTGCGAAGTTTTGTTTTAATATTAATATCATAAATATCCCTTACCCAACCAGTTGTTCACTTAATTTATTTCCGGTGTACCGGTGTATCCGATACCGTACTGCGTAATACTCAGGTAGAATTGTAGTTTTGAGTTTTTATTATATTCTTAGGTCATTAGCACTTCACACCGCAGCGGAAAGCGGCAACCCTCCTTCATGGAACTGGGTTCCAGAATGTAAAGAAGATGGAGCATACCAACGGGTTCAATGTCAAAGATCGAACAAGATGTGTTGGTGTGTAGACTTGGCTGGAAATGAGGTAAAAGAAATTAAAAATAAATTAGAAAAATAATACTTTATGTTCTCCTTGTAATAAAAAAATATTTTATTTAGATTCCAGGCACACGCTCCATGAATTCTACTCCACCTTGCGATGCACCCATTCTATGTCCAAAGCCCAATTGCGATGAAGACCAAATCTGCGCCCATGGAGTCAAGCTGGACGACAGAGGATGTCCAACTTGCACATGTAGAGACCCGTGTGCTGAAGCTAACTGTAAAGAGGACGAATCCTGCGACCTCCTGCCTTTAGACTGCGAGGTAAATCCAATAATCATTCCAATATTGTTTCAAAATTCGTAAATAATTTATTATAAGCATCAAAGAATCCGTCCTTTAAGTGAGTAACTTAAGGAAAACATAAGGAATTGTTATCAAAGCGACTTTGAAATTAAATCAAAAAGTTCTTCAATATTTAATAGGTACCGCGCGGCAATAAAATATTTACACAATTTGATAACCATTTAATATGATCAAATAAGTTCAGCTTTCACCCTTATGTTTACCTTTAGGGTGAGATGTGTGCCCCTCTCGCTCGGTGCACGCCGGCTCCTCAGTGCCCCGACGGTAAACCGCTGCAACCACCAGAAAGCTATGGTCCCCTGGTATGCGGGCCCAATGCAACAAGCTGCCCGTCTACACACTCCTGCAGATTTGCACCGCACGACCCAAGACCACCTGTATGCTGTCCTAAACCACGTGAGTCCAAGTTTTTGGTTAATATTTAAGGCGTTTTCGATAGTTTAGTATTTTCCGAGACGGCACTTGTCGCGGACTGCGGTTGTTAAACATAAAGTGACAAAGGTGTTAAAAATTATTACAGGTACAGTATGTTATGAGAGCAAAGACGAAGGAGAGTGCAGCGGCAGCGAGGGGTTGAACGCAACCCGTTGGTTCTTCAACCATGAACGTAACCGCTGCGAGCGCTTCCAGTACAACGGTTGTTCCGGCAACCACAACAACTTCCGCACTAAAGCCGAGTGCAACCTCGTCTGTCCAGGTACAATTTTTACCATGTGGTTAAATGGGATTTACATAAAAATACCAATTTATTTTCCTATAATTTCTATGGCAATTTCTTGCTTTCTCTAATTAGATAAATAAATATTCTAATTTTCTAAATATTCTAATCCTCTTTAATAAGTGAAAATATTCTGATTCTTCAGATAGTGACATTATCTTTATTTTTCTTGTATTTATAATACGAAAGATGGTAACCTAGTCATCAATTTTGTTATAAGACATAAGTACAAAACTAAACTTTCTATATTTATAACAGTGGAGAAGGCGTCGACTAAACTAACCAAGCCGAAGGAAGTTAAGGAAATAAAAGAAGGCAGGATTTATTATTATAATTAATATTGTATGAATACACGTTCGTAGTTAAACACTATTTTGTGTCTAAACAAAATATTATGTTAGTGTATAATAATATCAGCAAGTGACTATAAGGTTCGACAGAAAACAGTACATAATTTTGTCGCTGAAGAAGAAAAGTTACGATTCTGTATAACTTTTTCTTTTATGAGCACTTTTTCATCAACCTCATGAATTAACACTTTACTAATCCACTTTTGCACGGCTAGATTTAACACCGATTCATTTTCATGGCAATAAAATATCTAGCACGATTTTTTTTAAGGATTCCCCTACTTCTGTAATGTTTTTTTTAACTGTTGTCTTGTTCTTAGTGCCTATATGCAAGTAGAAATATATAATTATCTACCTATTAAAAAGTTAGATATTGTGAAATAAATTACTATTTACACGACACACATATGGCATCTATTTTTAATCTTGACTCCTCAAAAATTTCAGGCTTCCACCGCGCCTGACTCCTACGTAGATAATATTGTGACTAACAGCTTGATACTTAGGCTAACTGTTGTAGTACAAATCTGTAATCTTCTAACCATTTCCATTTCAGTGTTGAGCTCATGTGAGAGATTACGCGAGAAGAATGAGGCTGCGGCTCAGAAATATGGAAAGAGCACTTTTATACCGAAATGCGATGCTACTGGCACTTGGGAGTCGGTTCAGTGCATGTCACACATTGGTAAGATAACAATTTTATATTTTATTATATTAGTAGGTATTTACTTTAACTTGGACACTCTTGTCCTTTTCCATTGACAGATAAAATAATTTCAAATTCAAGTCATCCCAACAAGAATATCCCCAATGCTTAAGTAAAATAACTGTATCTATAACTTTTAAAGCTCTTATAAAATGAACACAAATTCGTAATCTATCAAAGTTAGGAGTTCCGACGGTATGGAAAGTAATGTGTCAACTGGGTCCCATGAAGTTTCGACGGTATAGATTAACAAAGATCCCAAAGTTAGTCCACACTCCTCCCGCATGCGACACGACTTTCCCCAAAGTTTGGTGATTATTCCCGAACCATCTTAAGCGTTATTGTTAAACTATATTTAATGTACTTAATACTTATTCCCCGCCCTGTAATCTGCGTTTGCATTTTTGTAAATAATACGTTACTGATTACTCAGTAATATTAGAAATAAAATCACATTTCGTTTCTTTTTTAGATGTTTGTTGGTGTGTTAACGCAAGAGGAGAACCACAAAAAGGCTCGTTGGTTCGCGGCAACAAACCGACCTGCAACTTTAGACAAGCTCGAAAATGGGCAAGAAGAGATCCTCTCGATGAGAAGGCGAGAGCTGATGAAGGTAAAATTGACGCGTTAAGCTTTTAATGATTTTCCGTCCTACAGTAAACTGTAGTAGGTATGCTTTATTTCTAAACATATTTTATAAGTTTTATATTATTACAGTACTTGAAGAGTTGATCAGACAAATGACTGCATACCGGGTTGAAGAATTAGAAGACGAATACGAAGATTTGGACAGCGAAAACTTAGACAGTGAACACAGAAGTTTAAGCCTCGATCTAGCAGACGATGTTTCAAAAGAGGATTCATCTATTTTAGCCGATGTTGTATCTCCACTGAATTCTCAAACAACCAAAACAAAAGAGATACCTACGCAAGTTGTATCAGAGAGAAATAATTTCAAAACTAAATGCCAACTTCTGCAAGAGGAAGCCGATAACGGTAAGCGAATAGAAAATAAATAATTTTGACTATCGTTGGAAATTCGAGTAAAAGCTAAACGGACACTGTTCATATTATTAGGGCATAGTGTATCTCTATAGTTATTTTATTGGCCGTGTCAGCTTGTCTTAAAGATGATTATTTTCAGTTATCTGTCAATTTTAATTTAAATAAATTGACGGGTAACAGAAAATAAAGTGTTTTCATTGGTGCTTTACAAGCGCATGCGTAAAAAATAAGCCACCGAACACGGCCCATATTATAAACTAAAATAACCGCCTTTTTTATTCTTTATTTAAAGGCTATTCATCATAATTTTATTATGTCAGCCTTATTCAATATTACCCGCCTTTAATGTAGACCCATTGTACAGGCGGTGAGGGATGGCGACCGCGATGCTTGCCGGATGGATCGTTCACGGCGCGGCAGTGCACGCACGCGCGCTGCTGGTGCGTGGACGCAGCGGGACAGACCAGGCACCACGCCGCGGCACACCAGCTCAACGACAACTGTGGTATGTTAGCTACTTCTACTGACCCTTCTTAGGGTTTTCACTCTCCGGAAACCAATAGGATCTCAACTGGAGACGATAGGAATAATATATCTTATACCTATATGTCTAATGCCTCTATTACGACTAACCTGTACCTAACAAGTGACCTGTAGTGAAAAATGCAATGCCTTCAAACGCCAGTGGTTTGGGACATGGGTCCCCACAAGTATGGAGCAATTGCGATAATGTTGGCCATGCCCTATCCTATAATTGTAAAGCGTGTAAAAAGAGCAGTCACTATAATTTGGGATATGATTATAATAATATGCTACTTTTTCTCATTCTAGAAATCTAGTTTTTTTTTACGTCTAAAACTAAAATAAAAGTTTTTACTTTTTACAATTTAATTTTTTTTTGTCACAAGAATAACTAAAATCCAAAAAAAAACCCAAGAAGTGGTAATACTATCACCATATAATATCAATATTATAAATAAACAATTTTTTTACTACTTACAGAGCAAACTCAAATAGAAACAGCTTTTCTCGAATTAGAGTTGATCGGCGCTGATGATGTTGCCGGTGAAAAAGCTCGGGCTCTGCTGTCGTCGCGCTTGACAGCTTTGGGCGCGAAAACCCCCGTGACCACCGCCAAGGAACGCGGCGTGGTGAAACTGCGTGTGCTCCTCACTGGACCAAAGTCGGCAGACCTGGTTTATCACCTAGAAACACAGGTAAATTATTCATTATATTATTGTAGTATCTGTCCCGGAGAACTTAGTACCGAATTAGATTTAAGTTTTTTGCGCATTGAAAACAGCGCCACCTACCGCTCTATCCATTCAGTAAAAATAGCACGAAGATCGGTGCAATAGTCTTTGATTTTATCACGAACAGACAGACAAATAGACAGACAAACACGGTGTAAAAAGGTATACCTAATAGTACCGATTAAATCCCTAGAATACCTACTAAAAATAAAATAAAATATTTATTTATACCATTGCATTAGACTATGAAACATACAGGTGATACAGGTATGAAATATATTATTTATATATATACTAAATATTATAATTATTGTGGTGATCTAAATATTGCAGGTCAAGAAGGAGAAGTTAGCTGGCTTGGACAAACCGACAGAGGGCGTACTAGGTGCTGACGTCATTCGCAGCGAATACCGACTAGTGGCGCCCTCGCCGGCCATGCAACGGGAGATACTCACTGAATCAACGGTAAACTTTACATACTAGTATAATGACTAAATTACAAGTATTGGGTAGTTAGATTTGCTTATGTTTGCTTTTGCGCCAATTAATGCGTTATTAATTTCTATAATTGGAATATTTTTGTTAAGAAATTTTAAATAACCCTTTAAAGTTCAATTAAGATTCACCGTATTCTTAACTAAAATATTTGTTACACAGGTATCCGCTGCAACGTCCTACCACACAGCGCTTATTGTCTTGGCCGCTACTTCTGCATTCATTATTAGCGTTCTGTGCGTTTTGGTGATGCTCTATCGGGCCAGGTTGCAGAGGGAGCCACATAAGGCGGAGCGGTTTCTACCCGCCGCACCACCAGTCTATGTCCTGTCAGCTGATGAGAAGGCGGAACTGGCGAGGGTCCTCCACGCGCCGCCGCCCGTACCCCATCCAGATGACCAGACGAGAGTGTAATGAATGTTATAATGAACTATGAAAACTTTTAAAGTGATATTTTATCAAAATTCAATTCCTGTTCTGGTGGGAGACCGAATTTATTGTACGAATCCGTCTATATCGTTTACTCGATGCTGTATAAATACGGAAATGTTTTAAAACTGTGTAATTTTTACAATTTTGTATAGTTATTAAATTAAACGAATTAGATATTATTATAAAAAGTCACTTTGGACCATTTCAAATTGTGGAAAGAATATTATTATGCGCATACAGCAACGTAAACGGAATGATAGGGTCCAATGGCGTTTATTGGTAATTATTAATTCACCAATAAAGTATTACCTATGCCTAAACTTTAATACTTAATTATTATAATAGACAGTCGTCATCACACAAATGTTCACCCTAACTTAACTATAGTACCTAGGTACCAAGCACCAAAATAGCTACGTTTTTATTATTACAAAATATTAAATTTAAAATAATATATATACATAGATAGATAATATGTAACTGATAATTTTCCCACGAAAGTAAAATTTAAAATTTACTGCAGGTATTTTTGGTAGTTACTTATTTTTCCGTTCAGGTTTCTAAGGACAACAAAGTACTTAGGCAATTACTTAGATTATACACTATATGATCTAAGGGTAATTATAATATTATTATGTTTAAACTTCACGTAGTAAGGCGCTACGACGTACGTCGACATCGACGACGGACGTCCTTACGCTTCATTTAGTTCCTTTTGTCGATTCACGTTCATCAATTTTATAAAATAAACCTTGCTAGATGCTTCCTTGTTTTTAACTTTCGCCAAAACATTTTTGCTTTGGCGTAAGTTAATAACAAGCAGTACTTAGTAACAACAGGATTTGTCGTATTAAAAAGGCACTATTTAAAATACGTTTGCTTTATGAGCACATATTTAGTTTTTGCTACGTTTGATCGAAAGTACTTACTTATTATAGGAGGTATTTATTTGTGTTTTTGATGCGCTATGTAAGTAGCAAATTATTGTACCTACCCAATGTCTTACGAGCACTGGACAGATTATTATAGACTAACCATTTTACTAAGTGCTCTTGGTATTTAATGCATCACTTATGTAATTTACAGTATGAACTATTATTAAAAAATATTGAAAACTATAATTATTTTAAGGAGCGTGACTTGATATCGAACTAATCTAGTCTACTCGTAGGTATTTCTCATTCAATTGATATTTTGGTACCCATAATATTATTATTATGATGTGGCGGACTAATAAATATAGGTATCTAATGTAAATAATCTTAAATACTATTTAGAATATTAACTTCTTATTTATGTAGATTTAATTGACTTTCCAATAAAAATTATACTTAATTATTTTTGTTTCAATTTATAAAGTTATATAATAAAGATGATTTAAGAAATGCATTATCCTCTATTGAATAATTAATTATGATAATATTCTGTTATTTTTTTTACTAATAATAATTAATAAACAAAAATGATACTATTATGTTGTATTTTTTTTTGTATAAGTACGTTTTACTTATTATACAAATATAATGAATACCTACCACAAAGTAACAAAATATAAATAAGATTAACATTATGCTCTATCCCAAAACGCCGATGAACATCATGTGACGCCAAACCAGACTCGTTAGACTTTAGGGCAAAGAATAATCTCATTTCAGTATAATAATACTAGCTGACATATTAGATATTGTTTTGTTCTTATCTATTATAATTTTAAAATTGTAATATAATAATATTATGCTCATTGATATTAAATATGAAATAACTCTGAAGGTCAAAATAAAATGTACGACTTTAGATTTAACGCGACTTATGTTAAAATCGATACAGTTTTCTGCGTTTCCGGTCGATGAGAATACTATGCTCTTTTATAGCATTGAAATGGTATTATTTTAAGATTTATAAAAGCAGAATCGACAGTTGGATAAAATATCTAAGGACTAAATTAAACTCTAGTTGCTTTACTTTTGATGAAAATTAAAAGTATACATTTTGTCTTTGGAGTTGACAAATGACAGCTGAATATTTGTCAAGTTTTGTGCTGACAGTTGTCTATGATTTCCTGTAAATTGTAAAGTCAAGGCGAAAGACGTGAAATTTTTAATACCTAGTTATTGCTTTGTAATACCTTCGATTAACTAGCGCCCACTGCCTACCACTTTTACAAAATAAATGTGTTTCATCCTTTAAAGAAACTAAGAAAGTGACGAAGTTTATACAGAGATTTATAAGGAAATATAGCAATATTTAGTGCACCGCGCCTCTATACTGAATAAGCAAGTGTAAATCCAAATATAGCAAAGAATTATGTTGAATTAATTGGTATATCTATATTGTTGAACGCTTCAACATCAGAACAGTACAAAAACATAATTGAAAAACAAGTAATATGTGAGTGTTTCGCGTTCATAACAATTTATTAAGTACGTCATTTGTGAAGCTATATGTAGGTAATACAAGAAAATAGTCTGGCTAATATCCCTTCTGCAACTGTCTAAACTTCGGAAGATTTAATCGGAATCGAATACTTATGAATAGCTACTTACGATCTTCACACACAAAATACAACAGTTCAATAGACAGAGTTAAAATGAAAGAGTATCCTGAAGATTCAGTAAATGGCAGTGCAGCACCGTTTAGTAACATGTTGAACAGTTATTACATGGATCCTAATGACCCCTGCTATGAAATTTGTCAAAGGGTAATAAGAGACATGACCCAGTATGGTGTTTGTGTTCTAAATAACTTTCTAGGTAGGGAACGTGGACTTTTAGTTTTAAATGAAGTTCTTCAAATGTATAGATCTGGAATTTTTAAAGTAAGTATAATTTTTATAATCTAGCAGACAAAATATTTTGTGTCATCTAAATTATCAATCCATGGAACACCTGGATTTAAACAAAAAAGTTGTTTACAACTTGGTCTGATATACTATTCTAATGGACCTTCTTGGAGCAATTTGGTGTAATGTATGAAAGAGATATAAAATATGGTTACTGTTTCAAGAGTTTTACATATTAGAAGATGTATCTAAAAGATTTCATCTATTTCCTAAATCTTATAGATACAATAATCATATAAAAATTAAAGCTTCTATATATAATAATTACTTGCAGGCTGGGCAACTTGTATCTAACCCAGGTAGCACAGACGCTCAGACCATACGCAGTGATAGAATAACTTGGATTGATGGGAAAGAACCACATTGCTATCACATTGGACAGTTAATAAGTCAGGTATGTTTATTAATGTTTCTCATTAAATGTGCAATGTCAATAGTACACATTTAGACTTGAAGATAGATGGATGAAAGAGTTATGTTGCAAAAAGTAAATTGAGTTTTAGGATTTGTCGTAACATATTGAATACATTAAACCCAAGGATGGTTCTTTTGATTAATGTACCTACTTAATACTTTAAAACATATTCTAAAGTGTTTATGTGACAGTTTGAACAATATTTTCTCGAAATTGGAATTTTGCGACATATCACCTTCATTCATTCAGCCTTCAATTTGATAAAATATAATTGTTAGTCAACATGAGCTAAAAACAGTAGTGCATTAGAGGTGATCTTAACAAAGTATCAGGCCTGCTGGACTTTTAAAGATTTTTTAAAGAAAGTAAATTTAAACAAAATCAAAACAAAATGTATTCAAGACAACAAGGTCCCTACTTCACTTGTTCATTTAAATGATATTAAAGTTAATAATGAAAACCATTAACAAACCACTATAAAAGGCTTTTTCTTACAGGTGGACAATATTATATTAAAAGCTAACAAAATGGCAAATAATGGAAAGATGGGTGACTATAACATTGATGGCCGAACAAAGGTAATTAGGACAATAAACAGAATAACATATTTAAAGTAGTTATTCGATCTTATTTAGTGCATAATATTACACCTCTGGCAAGTTGTTTAAAATTTACAGTAGACACCTGGTTATTTGGATTAACTGTTTTCGGGCATATGTATTACTGAAAATCCAGAATATTATGATTTATGAATGTATGAATAAAAATAATTTCTATACCAACACCATTTTGTATAAACATTTTGCTGGATGGCACTGAGAGCCTGTCTGTAGTGTCAACATAGTGACAGACTAAGTACTAATATTACCTTCTATAAAAAAGTATAATATAATCTGTCTCGGGCATTACTTAACATGGAACCGGTAGGACTATGGTCTATGGCGGTTTGACCGGGAGCGACAAAGATGTTGAGTAAAGCTGGCATGCTAATATTAATTAATTTATTTGTTTTGGTTTGTAGAACAGTACACTGTGTACATATTGTACATTCAACTTGAAGCAGAAAGTTATTTGATTGTGTTTGGTGGTCTGGATAACTACTATACTATCAAAGATAAAATTAAATAACTGTTGTGATGAACAAATGTAATGGATAAGGAATTTTTAGTTACCTATAGTAATATACTAAAATTAATCTTTTTAAGAAATTATTTATGATATAGTTAATAAGTTATAATTAGACCTAGCAAGGCCAATGTCGGTAAATGTGTATTCAATGAAAAGTTGTTGAACTTATCACGACGCGAAATGCGAATTGATTTTTTACATGAATGTATGGGTTTCAAGAACAAAACTGCTTCTATAGGCTACAATTGGTACACTACAAAAGATAACTAATCATAGACTGGCGCCAGGCGCTACAAAAGTTTCGAAGTACAGTAGCGTAGACGATAGCTATTTATACTACCCTGATAAAGACTGCCAGCAGAAGTTCATAAGTTTGCCAACAATAGTTTACTATTTTAATATGGCCTAGGATATTACTTTGTTATATTAAACTGAATTGAAGCATTCAGCGTAAATATTTTTCTGGATTCCGGCTCCAAAGATATTGTGATAAGATCCAAAACTAGGGCGTGATTATAAATTTGAAATTTTGAATAGTAAAATAACTCTACGGACAGCCCCACGTAATTAGTATGAAATTCATTTTCAACGTAAAAAATAGTATCAGCGTTATCAGTTTATCGTTGCCAAATGTATCGCATTTCGCGAGCTTAGAATCTGGTAGATAAGAGGTATTGTGGCGCATGCGCGGTGCCGTTCTTGCGTACGTGATCGAAGGCATGGCGCGCGGTGTGGCGGGCGGGGCGCGGGGCGGGCGTGCGTTCAGGACGTATTGTGTTTACAAAACTATTTCATATTTACACTTCCACTTAGTACATGGTTCTGTGTTTGCATAAACGTAGTCGTGTTGTTTGAACGTTTGATTCATTTCAATACCTAACACATAATATTTTACAATAATGTAGGGTTTCTATAGAATATAATATAATGAACTGATAAGAAAATGTTTCATTTGAAACCCATTTTAGTAAGACATAAAATCTTATATTATGTTCTATTATTAAGTTCCCCAATACTTGTTTCGTGACAAAGGACTTCACAATTACTTATTTCGTATTTAATTATAGTATAATATATCTACTAAGGTATTATTGCAGTGGGTGGATAGGTACATATTACATAACTTTATATTATATAGCTATTTATGTATAGAGTAGGTCGCTGAAAACCGATAAATACTATTTGGTGGTTGAAAATCCTTCAATTAAATTGAAAAAAAAAACTGTTACCTACATAACACAATCCATTTCGCAGTTTTTAAGTCAGAGTCTATCATAGACACACAGATATTTTTATGAACCCATCCTCACAAATATTTAGGGTGTGTTTCACCAAGCCATGTTAAAGTTAATGCTATGTTAAACATCATGTTGATTATGTTATTATGTTAATTATGTTTATTATGTTTATTATGTCGTAATTCCTATCAATGAATGAGAAGGCATGAAAATTTAACACGCCGTTAACACTAACATTGCTTGGTGAAACACACCCTTAGAATACTAGTAGGTAGTCGAATATTAATATCATTGTTGGACATAAGTCTGTCTCCATTCACGTTATAATGTTAGTCAAGTTCTGTATTTTCGATGTCGATTGTCGTTAAAGAGCTGACTTATCGTATTCATTTACATATGGTTGTAATTAGCTCTTTGAAAAACAGTCATTTAAAATTAAATAATTATAGTATGTTATCCGTGTTATCCCGGAGAAAGAATAGTACCTCCAAGTCAAACATCTTTTCCGTGGGTGTCGTAAAAGGCTAGAGAAGGAATACATAATATAGCTAACTCTCGCCAACCCACTTGCTATGCGTGGCGAGTATAGCACTTATCCCCCATGAAATACTTTTGGGGGATGCTTATGTCAACAAGTGGAAGTTATAGCTGAAATGATGGTGATATTACGTTGCATTAAAAATCATATAGTTACAGGGTAAAGAACAGTCATTATAACTTTGGGATTTTATTACTTTTCCTCATTTTGGAAATGTTTTTTTTTTTACAAAAGCAATTTTTTTTTTACTTTTTACCATTTCCTATTTTATTGTCGCAATTACGAAAAAGCAATAAATTTTTTTACAAAAATAAAAAAAAATACGTTTCTAGAATGAGAAAAGGTAGTATAATCAGCGTTGCCAGAACGTACCAGAAAGTACTTTTTTGGTTGGCTTTTCTGGTTTTCCGTACTTTTTATCACACAACCGTACCTCAGTTTGGACCGTACCTTTTTACCTTTTTTGTACCATAATATAAAGTATAATACTGGTAATTCATTTTTTAATACAAACTATAAAATGGTTACTATGGGAATTTTAAATGTTATGGCATAATATGGTAAAAGGTTTGACTTAAAACCCGTACCTTTTCAGTAAGCCAGGTGTACTTTTTTGTGAAATCATACTGGCAACACTGAGTATAAACATATCTCAAAGTTATGGTGACTGTTCTTTTTTACATTCATCATGAGTGTACATAAATATTATCTAACTGTTTCAAAATGTGATAAGTAATAGATTTATGGCGTACGAAGGGGAAAACCCTATTTAACTATGTGGATTCTCAGCTGTTTGTGTTTTTCGACTGAGAAAGTTTTTATGCATTGCTTCATCGCTTAGTCATTGGTTTTTACGTAGGTAATTGTTAAAAGGCACTTAACTAACCTCTAAAGTAGGTACTAAGCTCTTGAACAGGATAATCTGTAACCAGTATTTACGAGGTGCCTTTACTGTAGCTAATATAACTTTACTTTGTATGTCCCCGAGGCCCTTGACGTAGTACTTTTAATCTAAAAAAGCACCCTTTCGTTAAATTTCTTATTATGTCTCATAAGTCATAACTTTCCCGAGTATGTTCCTTACAATACTACCCAATTGGGAAATTATATATGACGTGTACCTATTTATACCAAAAACAATCGGTTTGATTCTTGACTAGGTAAAATTAATAATAAATCTAATGATGCAGTTTTAGTTTTTCTCAATATCAGCTAGCTACTCCTTTCAACACTTTTATCTATTCCTTGTAATTTCAGATTTTGTTTGCCATGCCTACCTACCTGAAAAATTCACTCTGTATTTATTCATCTATCTATCTATATATCCTAGTTTTCGTAACGTTGCTACTCGCGTCTCACTATTTGTGAATGAATTTTATGAAAACTTGGCCGTGGATCTTAAATCCGAAGCTTCTAATAGTCCCCGCACATCAAGGTGAACTCTTACCGTTTTATATTAGGTACCTACTAAATTACTTTTAAGTTACATTTATTATCTTGTTATATATAAAAATGAATTGATGTTCGTTAGTCTCGCTAAAACTCGAGAACGGCTCTACCGATTCGGCTATTTTTAGTCTTGAAATATTCGTGAAAGTCCAGCCCACTTCGTTGAGCATACAAACCGTTTAAACCTTAAACGGTTTGTATGCTCAACGAAGTGGGCACGGATCAGCTAGTATCATATAAATAAAGATGAGACATAACAAAAAATAGTATAAGCTGACACTTCACAATGAAAGTCAACAGTGTAGTGACGCGAGCTTGAAAATGACTTCAGTATTTTAAGTGAGGCAAGACTCAGGGAACTATCGTTTTAGTTTTGCAAATTTTATCTCAAACAGGTTTTCAATCGAGTTTTTATACGATTTCAACACACTACGGTAGATGCGAAGCGATACCCTTTTTTTCTTTCTCGCCATACAGACGGTGCAAGGGTATACAAAACCTTAGGTAGGTACTGAGGACCCTCCTACGATATTGCAGCGCGTTGCATATTTTGCCAGCAGTGAGCGAGAGAGAAAAGAGGTTTTCAATTGTGAAGGTATTCAAAAATTCTTCATTAAAACTACTTACTGTTTACCAGGCCATGGTGGCGTGTTACCCGGGCTCCGGCAGTCACTATGTCAAGCACGTCGACAACCCGAACAACGATGGCCGCTGCATAACCGCCATCTACTACCTCAACCTGGACTGGGACGTCAGACGATATGGCGGCTTGCTCAGGTAAAGATTTGGCTGCATTATAGTTCACTAGAGCACATTCACTAGGTTTTCAGTGGTGGGTAGTAACTTTGTTGTCACTGGCGTAAGTTATGTATGAGTATATAATTGTCATCTTACTATAACTCTCAGTCCAAATAAAATGTGAAGACAGAGCTTCATACGAACATTTAACAATTTGTCAACATTTTGTATGACAAAATGTTTTTAGGCATGTAGTATGCGTGAAGCTACGCACTACATGTACATAAAAAACACAGCCAGCTCGTGTTACAAGATAAGGCGTAGTTAGTTACATGTGTGAGCGTAAGGCTATGAAATTTCACGGCGAGGCGTAGTTTGGACCGGTCGATTGTTTGGTCTGAGTTGCTACTTTGATTTGATAGAATACCGCTTTATCAATTTTTGATACATTTTTAAGATGGTGTTATGATTTAAATAATTGTTTTGAATTTATAGAGTGTTCCCGGAAGGATTGAATCAAGTGGCAGATATAGAACCAATATTCGACAGAATACTGTTCTTCTGGTCCGACCGACGGAACCCTCACGAGGTGCAGCCGGCGTATGCGACGAGGTAAATAAATGTAAGGCCTCAGCCTCGAATTTTGCGGGCGGAGGAGCGGCGGCGGCGCGGGAGCGGCAGGATCTTTTACGTAAAATCAAATGGACCGGTTCTTGAAAACAGCGGCGCGGGAGCGGGTAACGAGTACCGCACCCGCACCGCCGCCGCTCCCGCCCCGCTGTCCGCAAAATTCGAGGCTGAGGCCTTACTTAGAAATAAGGAAATTAATAAATCAATTTGAACGAAGAAATAATGGAGACTAGAGTAAAGGAGCCCCATCTAAATACACGACGTGTCCGTCAAAATGGTGTTAAGTAGTGTATTAAGTACTGTAGCAAAGATGTAAAGCGGCAAAATTGTGACCGAAAAATAAATCATTTTTCATAAAAACATTTTTGGTTACGCAAGTAATGGGAATTTTCATGACTTTATCAATCTATTGCTACAGTCCAGTAAAATCGCCAAAGATTTAAAATAACTAAACTGGACTCACTTTTAAACTGGACTCACTTTATTCATAACTCTCTCTCTCACTTATTGCTGACTTCACAATCGTAAAAACGCTGGCGCCATTCTGATCAATTTTAGAACTATTATTTAACTACTTTCGTCGAAATTTAAGTTTGCTTGGCATAGCCTTAGAGAGTTGGTAATTATTATATCTTATATAAACATAACGGTTCTGTACCTTCAAAAGAAAAACACGGGTCAAGTTTCCGTGCCTGTGAGTTTATTTTAGGTTTATTTATATTGCAAATATTTATTATTTTCAGGTACGCCATAACGTTATGGTACTTTGACTCGCACGAAAAGGCAGCAGCGCGTAATAAACTAAGTTGGTACTTTTTTTTTTAATTAATTGCTGTAGAGTTGAGGTCATTACAAAGTGTAACACAAAACATCTTGAAATTTGAATTTTTAAGTAAAACTAATTGACATTTCTCCCTAAAATTTGATATTGACTCACCAACATTCAGACTGACTATACTTTAGATTACCTACTTTATTTAATGGGCAAAATTTGTGTTTTCAGAAGAGCGCAGCGAGGCGTCTTCGAGTAAGTGATGTTGGGAGAAGCCGGGCTCGCAGATCGCCTGCCCGTAGCGGCTCATCGATTCATCCCACGGTATGTTTGTACAGACTTATAATGTACTGTCGTATATTATAAAGACGAACTGACAACTCGAAAAGGAATGACGATTTTCAACTAGTGATTGTGTGCATGTTTTAAATCACTATTATTTATATGATAGACACTCCAATCACTAGCAATGTTGAATTCCATTATATTTATTAAATATATACCACGATTTAAGCAATAAATTCCCAATGGTAAAAAGATGTGCCTAGATTTTCTTCTCACTCGAACGTTTTGTTCGTCTATAGGATATTATAAGTCTATGGATTGTTCAGTGTTTTATACAAGGTGTTATTTAAAAAGGGAGTACCCGAAATTAGTTTCTTCGGAATCGATTCGATCGAGAGTACATAGAATCGATTCCATTAGTTAAAAAATAGTAGTCACATTTATCCACATTTCATCAGTGGCTGAATGCAAATTACGGCGACAAACGGAGAAGCAATGTCGCGTCTCAATTATACGTAATTGCCATAGACTTAATTTCCAACAAACATAAGTAAACAAAAAACGGCCTTGTAGAGCATTTCTCTCTCATCATGGTACCGTTACTAATGCTACTTTTAACATTTAACGCTGGTGCGCGCATTTAGCGAGCTATAATAACTTTATATTAAATTAAGCAAAAGTTTTCAAATTTCGAAATGCACTGTTTTATGTTATATATATCTACGAATATTATGCTATTTATATATATTACACACCTTTTAAATTTAACCTAAACGTAAAAACACATCTATAGTAAATAATAATATTATATTCACTAAAAAAATGAGGAAATTAGAGCTCCCCTCACTCCAATATTATACCAGCAAAGTCGCTTACAAAATACGTATTATTGTTTACAGATATACGGATACTGACCATGAATTGTGCCACGATTCAAAGGAATCATTTAACGCTCTTCCAACCACAAGGAATGGCGTTGCAAAAGAAACAGAAGACAAAACGTGAAACAAGTTATAACATTTATTTTGGTACATTAAAATACTGTTGTCCATATACGCTAAATACACGTTTACATATTAACAATGAGTCGGATAAGACTACAAAGTAATATCTGTCACTAAAAGTCATAGTACATACGCCATTGTAGATTGTGTACAATTGTATTTAACGGATTATGTTAACGTGAACAAGTCACATATTATGTAAAGGTTTATTACTGTTTGTTTAAAGTATTATTATGTGTACCTTTAAATCATAGCGAATCTTCTCGTAATATGTACTCGTGTGTGATGATCTAAAACAAATTACTATCGTGAAGAGAAATAAAACAGTATAATAATATTTAGAGATCATCACATTGGCGGTAACACGAAGACTGAGTATGAGGTAATATTTCAATGTATATTTTAATTTATTGTTATCATATTTAAATTTTAGCTACTTACTTGTACATTGTTATTTAATTTACAAATCTGATATACCTGAAACAGACCCAAGAGGACGATACTCCTTAAATTTTCTTCTGCATTATTAAGCCACTCAAATAATAATAAAATAGTGTTTTCTCGTCAATATAAAAACCATTAGCTTTTGGTTAATATGTCCTGAAAATGTCATTTTCAAGAAAAAAAAGTTATACATTTGTGTCAAGTAACTAATACACAGGAAGATAAAAAATATTGATGTTCAGTATTTTTAAACAGCAGGTACACTCAACTGTTATAATAATTTATTTTATTGAATATAGTAATAATTTATTTCGTTACTTAAATTATTCGGTGTTGTCCTTTGTTGCAAATAACAATCAAAATCATAAGCATAGTGAGTAGATATAAATTATAAGTTACGATTAGACATAAGAGCCAATTTTCACGGGCAGTGTTTTTCCGTAAAATATAGGCTGCAAGCCAGTATTTACTAAACATAAGGAAAGAACTGCTAGCATAAACTAAATAGGTATCTTAGTGAAATTTATTGTAATTATAGTATATTGTTTATTTATTGTAAATTACCTACAGACCGCCAATTTCATTCTGCTTCGATACAAAAGTGCTTGCAATATGTAATACACTTTATTTTAATGGTGTCGAATATGTAAATTACTATTATTAAATTTTTGTAACAATTACATACAATGTTCTATTTCTTTCTTTCTTCTAACCGGCAATTTGTATAATGCAGGTGTTATATACCCTACCTAGGCAATGTATGAAATATTATTAACCATTACTACATTAGTAGGTATATAATTCCTAGGCAGGGTTTTTATTACCAGCTCCACCGGCAATGTATAAAATAAATAGATCTTGGTCTATTATTTTCATTGTTATTGGATTTTCCATGTTGACCCCTCTGAGTTCTATTACTTACTTTATTAACATTTAAGGGTGCTACTTTAAAATATATTATTTTGTATTATATAAAAAGTTCTTAAAGTCTTTCGGGTTTATCGTCTGTAACTTCGGTAGCAAAACGAGGGTCATTAAAATGTACCATGTAAATAATGGCGTAAGACATTAAAACACTGACTAAATTCTAAATGTCTTTCAATAATCTGCTAAAGAGGTAAAAGAGGTGATGGGTAAAAAATAACGATACCCTAAACACATTAAAACACAGATTTACTGTATTATACTTCTATTACAAAAGTAATAAGTAAAAACATTTAAGAAACAATACAATTACCTAAAAACCATATTAATATTTATCTGTATACCCTGCCTGATGAAAAATTTATTTGAGTAAGTACATACCTACTTTCTTAAGTCTAAATACTAACTCCTCTTTCCTTGCTTTCGTCCATTACATAGTACATACATTCTACTAGCTCCGCATTCAGTATTGTTTAGAATACTTTGGCAAAGTGTCAAGACATATTTTATACATTATAGAATACAGAATTATTATACAGATTGCCGGTAACATAATATTATACATCTTTATAAAACTTAATATTATTATTAAGTTTTTACTATTATTACATACTTATATACTTACTATTATTATTATTATTAATATGTAAGTCAGTCAGATAGAGAAGAATATAGTGATATAACTTAACATACCTACTTACAATTATAAAACTTTATTTCCCTATAGTACGGGAGATGAGGGACACTTGATCCTTAATGGAGACTTTGAATACTCACTTCACTATATGATTAATACCCACTTATACGATACCAGCCGACTTTTCTAACTACAGTTTTTGACTGCAATTAACTTTTATTTTCTGTGTATATTCTTATCATTTATACCACGGATTGGAAGACGCAGCGTAGGGTCCCGGCCCCCCCACAAGATGGACCGTCGATCTGGTCCGAGCCGCGGGCAGCCACTGAATGCAGACAGCGCACGACCGGTCGTTGTGGAAGTCTTATGTTCAGTAGTGGAGTGTGAACGCCTTCAGGCTGATGATGATGATTCTTGTTATCGTTGTCTCATTGCTCTTATAATTTTATTAATTATTGTTTTTGGCCGTTTCGTATACGTTCGTATTCATAAGCGTGTCCTTGTCATCTGATTCATTTATCTATCGTCTGAGAATGTCCGCGGCGCCCCTAAACAAGTTAGTATAGTAAACAGCTGTTAGCGTGAAAGTGCCTTTTAAATCGCGTCATGAATTCGTTTATGTCCCGTTGGTATTCCGGTGCCTCAATTTTTCAAACCCACCTGGATGATCAAGTGTCCCCTACTATTTAATTTTTATTATTATATAATATCCCAAATTAAATTAATATGGTTGTGTAAATAAAAAGATTACTTCTTTTCAAGTTCATATATTATGTGTAAATAGTCAGAGTATAGGGTTGTCACAAATAAAAAAATACCGTAAAATATACTAATAAATACCTATGTTATTTAGAACATATTGATAATATTCCTATATTTTTTTTGCCATTTTAATAGATTTGTTTCATTCTGTGTGTATAAATGTATTATGTTATAATTTAAGATTGTATAGGATCTAAATGTTTCCTGTGTAGGTATTTCATTACTTAAATGCTTTAACAAACACCTAAAAATGTATTTTACATTTACCACCGTCTATATTTTGCAGCAGTCAATACATTTATCATTTATAGCTAGCTAATATGAAATTCAACATTGTAATATATAAAATATATTTTTTGTTGTTTTTTATAAAAAATCTAAACTGAACACTACAATATTATTAACTCAAGGACTTGTAGACATCTAAATGCATAATATGCAAATATGTAAATGGCTAATAGCAACATACTGTAATCAAGATATAGTTTTATACAAAACTAAATTATTTGTTTGCCATCATTTCGGTACCTACCAAATTATATTTTTGAAATAAATAAATGACACAATGTTTCTGAGTTTTAATTAATATTATTTGTATAATCTAAAAGCAAAATTTTATTTATTAGCTCTCCAGTTTAAATAACTTAAGTGCAGCACAATTAATGATTTTCAGCAAGTTTCTGTAAGAAATATTTATCCGGCTCGTAGGACCATACATCCTTATCATTACTATCTATATTTTGTAAAGTGGGTTGAAGGAACATTCTAGGCCTACTATCTGGGCGTCGTTGATTATTTTTATTGTATGTCTAATGATTTAACGCCTCCGTGGTCTAGTGGTTCAGAGCTTCGCTCTCGACCCGGAGGTCGTGGGTTCGATTCCCTCATTGGAGCAACAAAAAATGTTGTTTTCAGGTTTGGTTAGGATAATGCAGGCTGATCACCTGATTGTCTGACAAGAAAGATGATCCATGCGTCGGATGGGCATGTAAAAAAGTTGGTCCTGCGCCTGTTCTCTCGCCAGTCGTGTCGGTTTACCGTCCCACTGGGTTATGAGAGTAAAAGGAACAGAGAGTGCTTCTGTGTATTGCGCACACACTTGGGCACTATAAAAAAAACTCCTGCGTAGCTGGCCTGGTTTCAATGAAATCGGCTACCGACACCGAAATCGGTGAGGGGAGCTATCAATGATTTAATGATGATGGTGGCACTCATCTAAAATAGTAAAATCGCAGTCTGTGATGACATAGGAATGAAGAGCTATACAAACTATAAAGTAGCAAGTTGCATGGCTAAAAATATAAAAAATGAAAATACTGACGTCTGAATTTGTCATACCTAATATTATTTTGTTTCATACTTGTGAGCTAAAAACGTAGCTAATTATTGAAACACAAAATATCGGAAACTATCATTTTTATGAAAATGTGTGAAAACTATTAACAGCTTTGAGAGTTTTAGCTTTTCAAAAATGAAAATAGAAAAAGAAAATAACAAGTAAAATGAGTTGTATTGTAGCTAACAAAGTGTAGTAGAAATAATATAATTAAACTTATATTTCAGGCTTTCATGGTTTCAAGCTTCTTTATTTGCGAAGATACTGGAAGATCCCCTTAAAGAAATACATATTCTTGGTAGTTACTGCATCTTTCAGTATTCATCATTACAGCTATGACGTCCACTACTAAAGATAAGCCTCCTCTAAAGTATTATAGTATCTACGTCCGAGATAAATTTAACGCAAACGTAAACAAACCCGTCTATGACACAACCATAGACTAGTCAGTGATGCCAATTGGCCAATAGTACCTAATATAATTATTATGATTTGCTATGAATCCTTATACTATAGGCTTATATTCTACAATCGGCAGTGTCAAAATGCCGACGCAACACTATCGCGTTTTTGCTTGCTCACGTTGTTTTTTTTTTATTATGATTAAAAAAGAATAATTCTTTCATACATATTTTTGAGTAACTTAACCGTTTATGCAGCGCACGCAACGAAAGTCCTCAAATATGAATAATTTTCCCCGTTTTTGCAACATTTCAACTCCTATTGATCGCAGCATAATTAATGTTATATAGCCTAAAGCCTTCCTCTATAAATGGACTATCCAACAAAACAAGAATTTTTCAAATCGGACCAGTTGTTCCTGTGATTAGCGCATTTAAACAAACAAACAAACTCTTCCGCTTTATAATTAACTAGCTGTCCCCGCGACTTCGTTCGCGTGGTTTTTGAGTGACTTAAACCGTTTATGCAGCGTACGCAACGAAAGTCCTCAAATGTGAATAATTTTCCCCGTTTTTGCAACATTTCTCGCTGACGCTTTGCTCCTATTGGTCACAGCGTAATGATAGCCTAAGGGCGTGTTTCACCAAGAAATGTTAAAGTTAACGGCATGTTAAATATCATGTTATCCCTCTCGTATTTCTTGTCAATTAATGAGATGGCATGGTATTTTAACATGGCGTTAACTTTAACATTGCTTGGTGAAACGCGGCCTAAGCCCTAAAGCCTACCTCTATAAATGGACTATCCTACAAAAAAATATTTTTTCAAATCAGACCAGTAGTTCCTGAAATTAGCGCGTTTAAACAAACAAACAAACTCTTCCGCTTTATAATATTAGTATAGATAGATATTAGTATAGATATTACAAGTTGCAAAGTCTTCTACATTTACTCTGATATATCAGTCATTTTACTTTGTCTTTCATTGTTAACTTTCAGGTGAATGTAATAATGGTCTACGAGTTGCAAACGCTTTATCGGATATGCCAGTATTTTTAGCGGCTAAATATAAAGTAGCACCATCGGAGACGGATGAGCTACCTCGTCATAATGTCAACTTTCAAAATCTAGACTACAACACATATAAAATAAAAAAACTTGAAGCAGAGAGGTATAGGATCTTCTTTCTTTAGTTTTTTGATGATTAGTTTACTTTTTAACCGACTTCAAAATAAAAGCGTCGGTTGTAGGAGCTTTTGCTTTTTTTCAGAAAATATTTCACTGACGTAATAATGGCTGCGTACATAGATTTGAGTACTAAACAAGATTTTACTTCATTGGCTGACAATATTCAAAAATATATCCAACATGAACAAGATCGGTTTGATTTATTTGACGAAGGGGCCAAGAATAAAATGTAAGCATTAAGGAAGTAATGACTAGTCTACTTCATCTTCTTTACAAATTATTATTGTAATCACTAATCAGTAAGAGTAACAAAAGTTTAAAAGATAATCCAGCTGTAATAATATAATCAACATGTTTTTTTTTATGGCCAGATTAAAACGTGATATTTACAAACAATTACGACACCAGCGAAACCATATAAAGACTGTTGCTTACGATACCAATAATATCATTGAAAATCTTAAAAGAAAAGTACAAGTAAGGGTCTTTCTACTTAAGCTACTTCATTTAAATGCTTCTTACTACGGTACCTACTATATACAGTAAATATGTAATAATATTTACTTACAAGTACCACTAGTTTAGCCGCTACAATGGAATAAACATACATACATATTACATACACATACTGCCAAAACCGTTCCTTTTGGATTTGCCAAAGACGGTTAAAATAGAGTAGGTACCTACCTCCATTTCAGGATTACAGTCTAATGACGGAGATTCAGCTACGATACGTTGAGAACTGGCAACAAGCGCGAATAGAACAGAACAAAGAGACTATTCACCTCGCAGAGTCAAATCCAGCAGGAGCTGTTGAATATTACAAGCAATGCTACGAGCAAGATCAACGGGTTCATGCTGAAATCGAACTTTTGATGAATATCCTTATAAACGTTTGTGAAGTTACTAGATACCTATTACCTATTTAGTATATACCTACAGTCTACCTATTATATACCTAGTATACACTCTATTCAGGATTTTCAGTATTAACCTACCCTAGAAAAGTAAAAAATATTTCTGAAATAAAAGTTAGTAGACCGAATCAATAGTATAAATTATTTTTCGATTTAAAGGAAACTTCTCAAAAAGTGGAAGAGTGGATGAATAAATATGATAAAGACATAGATGAACTTGATTTAAAAATACAATACAAGAAAAATGATTATCAGAACTTATACGACAAAAGACTAGATTTAGAAAAAAAGGTAGATCGTAGATCAATTCTTGTTAGTAATTAATAATAATATAATAATATCTATGGACGCTTCACACCACGTCAATCTGCTAAGTATCCGAAGAACTTGTGTTACAGGTACCAGACAACGGAAATATATTTAATACTTTAATACTACACACATATTTAAGATTTTTATTATTTTAATACACAAATTTAATACACATCCAAGACTCAGGAACATTTAAAGCTTTTTGTTCCCTCGGCGGGATTCGAACCCGCGACCTCAGAGTCAAGAGCCAAGCTCAGAACCACTAGACCACGGAGGCGTCAAAACACGGAGGCGTTAATTGGAATAGAATATAGATTATAGAATATTATAAATGTAATAGGTGCTGATGTAGTAATAGATCAAACATAGGTATCCAACCTACTGCGTCTTTGGTCTGGATTCTATTTCATTGCGAATGATGGAATTGGCTCATTGAAGGGTTACCCTCATTCATGTTTTTTAGTATTGGTCCAATGAGGGCATTGGAGTTTATGACGTCTATGACATCTAATATATTAGGTCCTTACATATGAAATTGGCGTTTTGTATGGGAGGAACATAAAGGCGATTTTTTCATATTAAATTATATTTTATTAATCAAAGCATGTACCATTGCTATCTATACACTTCTGCCATCTTATAGGTAGTTCATTGATCCCTTTACTAAAAAAATCATTCGGACGGGAATCAATGAAATCTTTGAAAGCGGTTTGGACTGCCTCATCGGAATTGAATTTTTTTCCTTGCAAGAAGTTATCCAAATTTCGAAAAAAATGGTAATCTGTTGGAGCAAGGTCCGGAGAGTATGGTGGATGTCTTAGACATTCCAACTGAAGCTCCTCTAATTTGGTAGCCATGTGTAGGGCCGTGTGTGGTCTAGCGTTGTCTTGAAGCAGCAGTGGCGTAGAGCGATTGACAAGTCTCGGTTGTTTAACGGCGAGCTTTTCCATCATGGTTTGCAGTTGCTGACAATAGACATCAGCCGTAATCGTCTGACCAGATTTAAGAAAGCTATAGTGTACGACACCGGTACTAGTCCACCAAACGCTTACAAGTAACTTTTTTTGAGTCAATTTTCGCTTGGGGCAAGACTTTGCTGGTTCACCAGGGTTCAGCCATTGTGATGAGCGTTTACGATTATCGTACAGGATCCACTTCTCATCACATGTAATGATCCGATTTAAAATTCCTTCATTATTGTGTCGGTTGAGCAATGTAACGCAGCAGTCGACGCGCGTTTGTCGGTCTGCTTCACTCAATTCATGAGGTACCCACCTTTCAAGCTTTTTCACCTTCCCAATTTTCTTTCAAGTGGATTAAAACGGTTTTGTCACTAACACCGCAGCCTGTAGCTAACTCTGATGTGGTTTGCGATGGATCTGCTTCCACAATAGCCTTCAATTTATAATTATCGACCTTGGTCACCGGCCGTCCACGGGGCTTGTTCTGCGGGTCGAAATTTCGTGAACGAAAGCGTTGAAACCAAAAACGCACCGTGTTTTCTTTTGCGACACCACCCCCATACACATCATTAAATCTTCGAGCCATTTCTGCAGCACTGGTGCCACGGTGGAACTCGTACTCGTAAATAATGGAATATTTTAAGTTTTCTATTTTGTGAAATGAGTGACGCAGAAAAAAAACCAAAAGAGAAAAAAACAAATGAATTATGGTTTTCAAAACACAAATGCATGAGTAAATAGCTGGTTAAATTTGAATTTGGAATCCCTAACCAAAGAGGATATATTTAAGATCAAAGTGGCCAGTACGACAAAACGCCAATTTCATATGTAAGGGCCTAATATTATGTCTATTCCGTAATAACCCTTAACCAGAACCTTAATTTTTGGTCAACTTAAGTTGTAGGTACTGCCTATAGGTACGTGAAGGGGCTATTACCTACCTAGTTTTTAAAATATTAAGTATAAACATTTTAGTTGGAGAATCAAAAAATTTTAATGAAAGAATGGATAGACTTTAAAGAAGAACGTGAAAAACATCGCCAGTATATAAGAAAAATGAATCGGTCTGCTGTTGTAGTTCAAGCTTGGTGGCGAGGGCTTTTGGTAAGACAACAACTGGGCCCATATAAAGTTATTAAAAAGAAGAGTAAGAGAAAGAAAAAATAACACCCGAACCGTACACCCGACTAGTATCGGGAGGGTTAGTACTTAACCTACCTACTTAATATTTTTTGTAAAGTTTATGTTTTTGCATTACAATTAAGTATTTATTTTTAGCCTTACTGACATTGTTTTGAATTTTTTAGCATTTTTTTTTATTTATATACTTACCTCCTTACCTTAATACGCTTAATACCTGGACATACTTTCGGTCTTTAGATAATATATTGATTATTTAATTTTAAATGAGTTTTTTTTATTTCCATTAATATAAAATCCCACCAAAAACATTTTAATGTAAAAATGTTGTCAAGACGAGTCTACACAGCTTACCCTGTGAAAAAGTTATCAGATATCGTATAAAGCCAAGCTCTACAATACACCTTAATCAAAACCTATCAAAAAGTGGTTAGATCTCATGTAGAACCAAAATTCTTGATCTATGCGCCCTTACTTCACCAGGCTTAACTTCACTTACGCTATATAGCAGTTAAAACGTGATGCTTGGCCGTTTTATTTAGGACACGATTAATGAATTCGTATGAAATGTTCGTAACGGTAGCAAAACGGTCAAGTATCACGTTTTAACTGCTATAATATAGCGTAAGTGAAGTTAAGCCTGGTGAAGTAAGGGCGCATAGATCAAGAATTTTGGTTCTACATGAGATCTAACCACTTTTTGATAGGTTTTGATTAAGGTGTATTGTAGAGCTTGGCTTTATACGATATCTGATAACTTTTTCACAGGGTAAGCTGTGTAGACTCGTCTTGACAACATTTTTACATTAAAATGTTTTTGGTGGGATTTCATTTATTTTTGTAAGCTGGTTAATGGACTTTTTTTAATTTAAAGATAACTTATTTTGACCCCGGGCCTTTACTTACGGAAAATAGAACAGTCAGCGCCTTAGCATAGTGACCCCTAGTGACGTCGACTGATGTCACCGTCAATATTATACCGTGTATAAACTTTCACCGCAATTTTAAGGTAGAGGCCGATTTTCAAATAAATGTCTCGTCCATATTTCTTTATTTGTTATATTATTATATTATAATATAATAAATATAAATTATAAAATATAAATTATTTTATTGCTGGAGAGAAACTTCTTATTTGGATATCCTAGGATGCCACTAGTATAAATTCATCACTAATAATTCGAGAATTTGAGAATTACATACGTAATATATACGACGGAGATTGCCTTTAATAAAGCATGTTGATACTTATTAAAATAATGCAGTAAGTCTATAATAATATCGTATGTAGACGACGGTCACTGCCATCTGTTGGTCACTAGAGGTACTAATTCTTGTACGGCTCATAAACATATGTATATTATATGCTAACTGCATACACCTTGTGTGTAACTTATTATTTTTGAAGGAAAAAAAATATATTTATTTTTGAAAAATAGCTTTAAGGTTTTCTTTTGATTATGACCATATTTAAACGTCATGACGTGACGTGTTAAAAATCATATTATAATCATATTATAATAGTCATAAGATTAAACACTAAAATTATTTATACATTGATCGTGTAATATTTTCGTTTATTGTTATCATTATAACGTTACCGACTGTTAAATATATTGGTAAATGTGTGTTTAGATGTTTCACAGTTCCAAACATAGATTGCGCTGTAAGCCATCTACATCGCGCTATCGATGTGTCGAACGGTTTTTACATAAGATTCCCTATAAACAAAGTAACTTCATGTACGTAACATCAGGAAGCTTGTGCCGGACGGCGGACCGATAATTTCAAGTGATCGACGTAATATTTTGTTTATGTACACTGACAACAATTTACTACTTGCTGCCTGTTAATTCTTACCTAATTTTTACTTACCAAATATTATTATAGGTACATAATTTTAAATAAGTAGATATAAAACTAATTTTCTCATAGACATATTTTTCATTTACAAAAAGTCGGTCACCGATTAATAATCGGAATAAAATAGAACATACTGATTGCAGTAGTGCAACGCACACAAATAAATAAAGTGGGATAGAAATAATATGGAGCAAAAATCTGACCGATTATCGGTCCTACAAAAAGTAGGTCTTATTTTTTTATGTAGGTACTTGTATAATATTGTATAATATAATATTTCTTTTATGTCTTAAAGATCATATCCGTATAATAAACATATTAAACATCCATTTTGTACCGTCCACCATATTGGATTCAAAATGGCGGCATTTATATTTTAATAATTTTTTTGTTGGTTTTGTAGCAATAACAGCTTACATAAATAATATCAGCTTACTAGGACGTCAGGAAGTACCTTATGAATTTTGATGATCTATAAATGAGTCAGTGACGAAATCTGGGGTTTTTAGACATTGATAAAATCTAAAGTATAATAGCTACAACATTGAAACTTTGTATGTTTCATGTTTTTACTGGTGTCATTATATGTTGAAATTTTCAACTATGTAGCATCATCCAAAGCAAAGTTATGAGGGTTCAAAAAAACGACGAAACCTTTCGAGAAAAGGTAGGTAGTGCCCGTGCGCTTCGCTTGGCTCGTCTTGACGGGGGCACTCCCGTGCCCCCAGATACGGTATAGTTATGTCGTGACAATTGGACCAGCGTGAAAGGATAGTAATAATATATAGAGTTGGTTATGCTGAGAGGGTTCTTCCTGTGCCCGTTTGCCACTCGCTTAGAGCTTCACGTGGACTACAGCAGCTGGTGTCTTATTTTGTCCAGTCCAGATTCGACTAAGTAAGTAGTCTGTTTGATGAAAAATAAAAAAATTTATTATAAATAAACGATCTCCCATCTGGAATTTCAAAATTCCACGTTATAAATATGTACATAGTTGAGATTCAAAAGATGGGTTTATTGTGGATATATCACACTTATGTCTCGGAAGTCGGAATAGCGACTCTCTTCTGGTCGATGGGTAAAGATGTCAAGATGTAGAGGATGACTCCCGAACTGTTAGCACCTGTTAGATAAGTATGAAAATATTGTAGAGCATACTGCTTAAGTTAACCCTTACGTACGGTACCACGGTCCTGCGTGCATTTTTACCGGACTGCGCCAGAAACAGGATTGATTTTTGAGAGCATGTTTGTATGTATCTATTTATAATTGTTCGACACTTTTTGCAGTCAGAACAGATCGATGAATTTTAGGTTAAGAGATGTTATTAGATTCGTATTTGCTGTGGATTTCATTCTGAGTATTAAAAACCAACAAAAAAAAATAAAAAAAAGTGATCGCGGTGTTTTAGTTTTAGTCGGTCTAGCCTACTTCATAACGATAAAAGTCCATTGCTCACCATGACTCAAAATGTGAAAAATCTTGCCATGCAATCTGGCCTTTGTCTGGCTGTAGCTGTAGGCTGTGGACACTTTAAAATTGGCGAATCGTTAATGGTATTATTAATACACAAGAAGAGGAAGAAGATAATGCGACTATTGACAGCTATGTCGACGACTTGACATTTAGAATTTCTGACGTATTACAATTTATTTACAGTGGTCAAATTGTATAATAATAATTGGCCGTGTAGTTTTCTGTTGATAAATGAGGTTTCTAAATCATTATTAATAATCATAAGGTGTTAGAAATATCAATCAGATAAAATATTATTAAAAATTTTGTGGGTGTTACGAGATCATAATATTAGAACTGAGTGAGAAAGACTGCACTGCAACGGCTGTGTTTTGTCGGCGTTTCCGATACGCTTCATTCGTAACTGCAAAGATACAGCTATACCTTGCCATGTCTGATTTCTTAGCTTAGTATTTTGATAATTTTAGAGGACCATTTATAACAAAAATATTGTGCAACCGATTATTAAATATCGGCAGTGTGAAGTTAAAGTGAAAGCTGTTATTCGGAGGAGATGAAGACCAAAAGTGATAAAAACAAGAACGGCGATAGCGATACAGAGGTAAGTTATTTACTGTAGGTAATCTTAAAAATACATCGTCTTGTATAGTGTACACATTTTTCTTACTTATTATTAAACACCTAAGTACCTACATTAATTTTGGATGTCATATTGACAGTTGATTAATCTATTTTTAGATTCATTCATAAATTAGGTTCGTTTATTTTCCTTACAACATACTAAACAGTAATGAACAACCTATAGACCTTTACAGAGATTTTCAAGTTATTAAGGAGGGTATTTTTATCATCTGGATTTTCATTCTCTTACAAAGACTGCATGTTACATAAACAGCTAAAACATTCTGCATTAAACATGTTATCTTTGCTGTTTAATAAATTAACAAACTTTTAACCTAATTAGGATTCAGATTATCTAATATGGATGCATCACCTAAAATGTATTATAAAAAAAGTATTAAAATGTTAATACATGTACCTACATGTTTTTTAGTCTTTCTGCTTGATTTGGGACACAGTCCAAAATGCTATCAAAACTTTGCATGTGCAGAGTATTATTATAATTATAGTCTTTTACTTATTTTTATCAACTATTCCAAATAACTGAAAATTAAAACATTTAAAAATTCTAATTTGTATCCATATAAGTTTGCAGATGTTTTTGCATCTGTTACAATGAAGCTTTAAAGATTTTTTAAATTTTTTGAGATATGTATGGCTAAGTGAGACGTCAATGGCTTGATTATTCCATTTAGTTTAGATAGTCAATTCTACTATTATTTAAATCAATTGCAATAAAACTCAAAATAGGTACACAAATGCTGGAAATTTTGACAATATTAGGTATATGAGATAAATAATGATGAAGAATGTTGAAAAAGACTTTGAGAGGTCTAGAGCGATTCAAACAATATTTTGTTATTGTTTTGGTTAATCATCACTCATTAGTCAGAAATTAGGGCTCTGACTTCTGGACTATAAAAAGATTACAAATAATACAGAAATAAAAAAAGGGCCTTGAGCTTTCATTGAGTGTTCCTGAAAAACCTATTTTTAGGAACACATGGTACATACACAAGTTGACTGAAGATCCTTGGTCTTGATAGACAGACAGACACATGTACAACTAAGTGACCCTGTTAAGGTCCAGTTGTTTGGTCTTTGAGGCACAGAACCCTAAAAACTCACAAAAGCAAGTTGATCTTTTATGCACAATAAGAATGGTTTTGGAATGCTCACAATATAAAACTTTTCATATGAATTTTTTCAACTTGTGACTTATTTACAAATGTGCAGTTTTACTTGTACTTTGTACAAGCTTAAAGTAGTTAGATTATACATTTTTAATTTTGACTCTACACATTACCGAAATTAAGGATCTTGACAGACATATAGATGGAGGGATAAAGAACAAAGTGATGTTTGTTTAAAGCCATACCCTTTTTTTATTTTATGGAATGGATGTCTAAAATATGGCAAATGTTATACATCACAAACAAATCCAATTTTTTGCAAATAAAATTCTTTTCTGTAGCTATGAATAAATTTTTATGATATGACTGGAATCATAAGAACACAACTACCTACTCTAGTTAATGAAGGCAGTTAAAATTAGTTATCAACAACAATATACTTGTTTCTTACCAAAATATACCTAGGTATATTAACTTATTATATTATGTATTTTTAACATAATATTTTATATGTGAAAACACATACCTTTTAATGTATAGAATTATTTTGATATCATGTTTTTTTATTTATATACGTAACGTATTACATAAAAAAGGGTAAATTTAATTAGAGGTTTGTTCTAGTTGTTATATATATGTCCACTCAGAAATCCAAGTCTCATAAATAGCTGAACCAACTCACACATCTAATCTGGCTCACACTGTACTATCTACTATCCGCAAGAACAAAAACGCATCAAAAATACAGATTTCACTATTTAAACATAACAAAATCTTTTGTTTATTCGGCGAGATAAAACACGTGCGCTCAAATTTGATATTGATGTACTTGATATAGGACTCAATATACAACGATAAGAGATAGCAGATATGTTGGCTGCTGAACGCACTTGGCACTGTTCTCCAATACACAGTATGCATGACGCCGTACGTGTGTTCAAAATACGTATGGGATATTAGTAGAGCCGCGTAAATTATATTGTTCAGTCTAAACGCAGGTTTGCCGCGTGTTTGAGTTTACTTGTGTAGAGAACATTATCGTGAGTCTAAAAAACGGAAACAGTTTATCTTTCGTCATAATTTAAAGTTTATTTTGTATTCATTTCTTACATGTAACAATTTAGTTTAAATTGGAGTCTTATGAGTTTTTTGTATTAAATAGATATCAATCTAAAAACTAATAAAGGCAAAATGCAATGCTAAAACACCACAAATAACAACAACTTGCATTGAGTTAGTGTAAAATCTAAGTGCTACCAGAGTTTTACCCTACAGCGTATTGACGTTTTAAAGAAGGGTAATATGTTATTTTTGTATTAATTAAAATAATTATAAATTACTTTTGTATAATTAGGTATGTACTATAAAGACTAAAAACGAAGTAAAATCATACCTAACGTCAAAAGATACTCGGGGTTCGAAAGAAACGCACCATACGGATTAAGATGTAATTTTTTTTTTAATTTTTTTAATAAAGTATAGCCAATTAGTCCACTACAAGAGTAGTTATAGCTTTGGCTATAGATTTTACTCAGCAATTGGCTAACGCACTACTTAAGGTAATCGAGCGAGGTGTGTAATTAGCTCGATAGCTGTCAGGAGAGATAAATGTTTCTTATTGCCCTACGCAAAATGATAAAACACACATTAGGTTATTGTTTATTCTACAGTGATATTACAGTACAGATATCCACGAATTGCACTTAGAAAATTTTCTGTGTATATAGGTATATGTCAGGTTCAGTAGCTTAAAAAATCCAATTATATAAACCCTGGTGTATCTTGGTGTGGCCACAGAACAGGCGTTAGTCATTACCATTTTGATCTTGTGTTGTACTGGAGATATCGGTTAGCACTTAGCAAATCACTTTCCTCAATAAACTGCAAAGTTATGTATTACCGTACCCACCACACTGGCCTCGGGTACCGCCAATACCTAGGTAATCTAGGTATTGACGGAATCGCAGGCACGGAGACAACGGGTGAAAGTCCTTATATTAATAACCTATAAAATTGTTGTATATAGGTAGGTAGGTGTACATAAGTAGATAATTTTTCATGATTCTTATTTTGTAAGAATTTATTAAAGTGCATTGTAAAGTGTACATTCTATGATAGGTATAAGAATATTCGAGATATCAAAACTCATAAAATGTATACTTTATTTGAATTCTTGTTTAGAATTTTTATTTCTTGTTGCGTCGTTTTATAATACAATATTAGATCTACAGGGATAATAAAATATATTGAAGATTGAACGTGATAAATATTAGCGCTACATTTACCGAGGGTCGAGATGGCCGAATAAAGTTAGAATCCCTCGCGGGCTGTCGATGCCAATACTTGACGGCAGGGCTTGAATAACCGAAAAATATCGGTAAAAACGGTTAACGGTATGACGTCATACCTTAAAATTATGGTAACCTTATATAACGGTACCGCTATTATTTTGGTACCGCAAAATTATGGTATCAAAATTTTTTCAGATACCCAAATTTGTAAAATAACGGTTTTATTAGTAGGTACCCTGCTGCCCGCCAGAGTCACGCCGATTGCTTTGGTCGTAGAATCTTGAGTGTTAAAAATTACTGACAGTCGTGCGGATAGGGATTGCAATCCGGAAAAACGGATCCGGTAATCCGGCGGATCCGGCGTCATTTAATGGTTACCGGATCCGGTACCAATATACCGGATCCGAAGACCGGATCCGGTGATAGCAGTTTGTGGGAAACTACGATCTAAGATCGTATTTTCAAAATCAATATTGATTTTCTTTTAATACTTATATTTTTTTACAATTGTTACTTAAAAAAATAATTTATCGTAGGTAAGTTGATTAAACGAAAGAGTTCTAAACTCATTATTGTGATAATTTTTGCCATTCATTCGTTCGACAGATTCATCAAATCATGATGGTATCTGTCATAATCATAAATACCTAACCTAACCTATAAGACTTGTTTGTTAGCATTCTCAAATACTTTAATAATGATTTTGATCTCATTTCAGTTAATTACGTAAGGTTAATTGTATCTATTAGATATTATAGTTACTTGATAATTAATATCGTTACTTATAAATTGTTCTATCTGTAAAAGTAAAATCTAGAAAGACTGAGCTACTCGTTACGTCGTAAAATTGTTACTAGTTACCTACACTACTAAATTTTAATTGTTTTCTTGTTGTCTTAACGTTGGTTAGCAAATAAAGTTGATTTTATATATTTGTGATTTATTTTTGTAAACTACCTACATATAAGTGCAGTGACACTTGATTAACTCACTTATTTTGTACTAAAAAGCGAAAATCACCTTGATTTAATCAATCAATCCGGCCGGATCCGGTCGGATCCGGCCGGATTGATGGGAATCCGGTCGTATCCGGCCGGACTGAAAATAAGGCCGGATTGCAATCCCTACGTGCGGAGTGCCTGTAACGCAGCGTACTGCGTAGGTACTTAGTTAATAGTAAATTGCTAAATAGTTTTTAGTAAATAGGTAATAGTAAATTACTAAATAGTTTTTATTTAGACAGTTTTAGTTATAAAACTTGGGAAACAGTTAAGTTAAGGATACCATTAAATTACCTATATAACTACCTACTTATTTTAAAAAATTCATAGTGCGTAGCAATTATGTTTTATAATGTTTAATTATATGTTTTATTGGTGCGTTAAGAGCGTGCATTCAATTTACGACGATGTTTCAGTTTTTCGGTGTTTTTGACTGCCCCTGACATGCATAAAATAACAAAATTAAATAAAACAATTAGAAATATATAAAGATAAACTCTTTATTTTTGGAATAGTTTTATAAAATTAAAGTTTTATGTAGTACATTTGAGTAAATTTAAAGATTTCGGAACGCCGAATCGCAAAAATGCCGATTTTAGCTCACTTTGATAAAGAAAATAGCAATTAAATCGTTTTAATATAGTTTAATTTCTATTTTCATAAAAGAGATTATAAAGTCCTTAAATGAAAAGTTGATAAAAAATTAAAAATAGATGTATTGTTAACTGCATAAAAAATCTTTTAAAAATGTCATAATTTACGTTTTCCAGTGCAGTATTTCTACTGGAAAAACTAAATTTCTTCGATGATATTATTTTTATAATTAATAATCATACTGTTGGTAATTTGACACTATTTTTTATTTAATTAAAATCCGATGTTTATCCCATTATTAAATTTTTTAAAAATTACTTGTTTTCAACCAAGCGCACGTGTCATGTAAATCGCGATCTATTTAGTACCCGCTGAGAATTCGTGAGGGGAGGACGTGTCGCTCTGCGCTGGACCGTCAACGTATAAAGGTTCACCGACCTGGTCCGCTCATAGACATGTAGTGCGACTAAGCAGAATTGACGCTTTGACGAGCATTAACATTTTTATGAGAAATGGGGAAAATTTACAGAGATTATATTATGTCGATTACAAAGTTCATAATATTATATATAAAAAAAAAACATTAAGAGGTTACCACAAAAAAGGTGTGTAATGTGTTCAGAGTTTATTTATAAAATATAAAATTTATATAATAATCATCATCAGCCCTTGTGTGTATGTCTGCTTTAATGTAACTGTCATCAATATAACCGAGTATCTGGGGGCATGGCAGTGCTTCTGTCAACTTGAGCATGGCCGTACCATCAATTTCTCGAAGCAATTTAGGCCACTTTCAACTCCCTATAACTTTGTTGTGGATTAAAAGAAGCCTGCATTTTTAGTTACTAGGAAAGCATTGTATAAACATAGTATATTTCAAATGTTATTCAATTTGAAACAGAAGTTAAATAATTATAACTTGTCAAACTTCTTAGTTTTGTCACTGACTCAATCACTCACTGACCGATCATCAAAAGTATTAGGCACTTCTAGCAGACATAGAAGCTTCAAATTTGGAATACAAGTAGTGTTTAGTGTATAAATAAAGGAAAAACCTAAAAAAAATATTTCTGTAGAATTATCTAGACTAACTAACTGCATAATTAACTTTGTAATGTCATATAAATGTATAGGATTACAAAGCTATATTTGCCCTTTTCACAAAAACACGCGTTTACTAAATCTTCTACAAAAAGAACTGAGATCCCATCAAAAACATATCTTGTAAAAATTGCCAAGTCTCGCTACTTAGTTCTTCTACAGTAAAAACTTGTGAGATACATGTTATGCCAAGTAGGGGTTAGTCGGTCGGTCTAACAACATCTTATAGTGATCACAATCAATATTATTTTGGAAAGGATTGGCACTTTTTACAAATTTTTTTATATGGGTAATCCTTTTCATTTCCAATAACAAAATATAGCATGCGCACTGTCTTTCTTGAAATGGTCAGACTTCAAACAGCTGCTATGCTCTGTCCTGTTCTATTGCATGGGATGGTTGGTTGGGACCCCTCAGTCGCACACAAGTTGCACCAATATTTTATTTTTCAAATTTCGCAGGTAATCCTAAACCACCGTGTTTTTAATAAAATAATCTTTAATTTTATTTAATTTTCATTCAATAATCAGACGGTTGCAAAATGCTAGTATAGCTTACCTGTTTGTGCCTGGCTACCTAATAGTTGTGACAGGAAACAATTTTTCAGTGACAACATTTTTGTCACTGAAAAAAGCATGTCCATTCCGACTACCCACTAAAATTAGTATTTTAGTACATTTTAGTGGGTAGTCGGAAGTGGGTCAGTAAAATATTTAGGGACAAACATTTCTGGACATCAAAGATGAAAAATAAATAACTTGGTATATTTTTATAAAAATTAGGTTGTTGAATTTTTCATTCTCATTACTTACTTATCCTAAATTATAAATGTGAAAGTTGGTTTGTTTGTTCGTGTGTTTGTTTGTTACTTCTTCACGTCTCATCTACTGAACCAACCACCATGAAACTCTTTTCACACAACCATCGCGCGAAAGTTGTTCCCGACGGTTCGACAGTAACGCGGACTGAGCCGCGGGCGATTACTAGCATGTCGAGTATGTATAATTTGTATTTTATAACTTAAATACAATTTAATTTTATAGAAGTATTGAAATGCTAATGTTAAATATAATTAATTATAGGTAATTCATTAGGATTAAAGTATCAATATTACTTGCACGCTCTACCTACGCTCGACCTAGCGTTAACCCACACATGCGTGTTGTTTTGCGTCTGCGTGAGTCGATATCGGCTCTCGCGGCGATTTCGAGTTGATGAAATTTGATTGCGCGCTCTTAAAATACTATCTACGTTAGTTAGTAGACGACTTGTAACATACCTTAACATTTGTTTCACAACCAGGAATTAAACATTTGGAATATTTAGTTTCTTTATCATACGTAAAGTATGCGTAAACTGCGTTCTTACGCTTCCTTCCCATGACTGTGAATTAGTTAATAATATATTATAAATAAGTTAGCAACGTAACACGACGTGTAAACTGCAACGAAATTAGCGAGCGAATGAAAGATCAAGGAATAGCAAATTGCAACGAATACCACTAATCCCGTATTGTGCGACATGTAAACTGTAAAGTTTCGAATTGACAACGCCGCGCCGCATGCGACGTTGCCGCGTTGCTCTGAAAATTTTTTCGGTACCGAAATGATTTCGGTTACGGTAGTGATAAAATATAATGATAATGAGGTATAACCATACCGTAAAATAATAAAGGTATATATCGTTATTTTGCGATACCGCAATGGTGAATTTCAACCGTTTTGACCAAACCTTTAAATTATAGCGATATCGTAATTTAGTACCGGTATAATACCTTTATATCTGTACCGCTTTCAAGCCCTGCTTGACGGAGTGGCAAGGAATCAATATTTGGCAGTTAGGTTTCATGTCAGATTCCTTCCGCGCTAGTTACTATATCAGCCGATACACTAAACGTGCGGCACGCAAAAGTGACACATACTTCGGACTACCTAGTCTCAACCACGCTTCATAGTAGAGACGAATGCTAAAAAGGCTCTTGTTTTACCTTTGTTTACTCTATTTTACTTATCTCTATTGTTATCAAAGTATTTTCCTGTTACGTTTATATGTCGTATTAAGCTTTAATCTTAGAGTAAATTGAAGAAGGTTATTTAAATATGTTATGGGTATAACGTTTTATGAACAAAGTTTTTGCTATGACTTTAAAGTATTCAAATGATTGAAGCGACTTTGTTGACACGCATACAAGATTCAAATAAAATGCGACATAAGTTTTGTATTAGGTAATAGGTACTAGGTCGTCTGAGTCTCTTCATTTCTATATTATGGGGCGCGTTGAGCTCTAAACCTGGGAAATGTATTATGGAAATTAATAATGATAATGAGGCAGTGTTAGTGAAATGTGTTTTCGGCATTGTGCTGCCTCGTATGTCTGTCTAATTCATCCGCTAGTTTGTTTATATTCTGTGCTCGAAATAAACTCACCAAATTCCAGGAAATAACGTGTTTTATGTGAATATTCTGGTAAAACGTTGGACCTTGCCTTTTAATGCAAATTTTAATAGACCCACAATATATAATTTTCTTGATGGATTTTAAAATACTTGTGCTCAAAATCAAATCAAATCAAAATATTTTTATTCAGAAGAAAAGAAAAGATATAAGTACGTCCACTATACTAGATGTTTCGCGCGATTTTGTCTGCGCAAAAGAAAATCCCAGCGGAATCGTACATTTTGTGATTTGTGCCAATATAAAGTGGCCAGTATACTTGTAGTACCAGATTTCGAAGCCTATTTAATAAAAAATAATTAAAAAAATACCCTAGTCTACTACAGATTTAATCCGCACGCATTCTACTCAGTAATGAAATATTAAGTTGCTAGTATTCTTGACACCTAGTTACTGTTGTGAGGAAGTAGAGAAATAGATTAAAAATCTATATTGCCTCCATAAGCAATATAGATTTTTAATCTATTTCTCTACTTCCTCGTAACTGGATGTAATTAATAATAATTAATTGCACTGGAATTGGCCCCCTCCGACCGCATCATCGGACTTCCGAGTAAAGCGCACGACATCCAGCTGGGCTATAAGATCCACTCCTCTAAATATCTACTTAACTATTCCGGGATTTTGGCCTTTGAGTAAGTGTCATATCTGACAAGTAGATAACCCTTTGAATACCACCACCAATGGGGACGTGGGGACACAAGATGTGTGATTCTAGTACAACCAAGATTCTACTAAAAATAATAAAGCAGTCAATTCTCAATATTCATTTTTTGATGACCTAAATCAGGTGCGATAAAATGCTATCACAAATATGATCCAGTTTTGTAATATAAAGACGTACTCTTATTTATTTTTACATCTCTCTCATATGTATAAAAATATCGAATAAATAATGACTGTGTTTCGATGAAAGTTACATACCGGTTGCTAACAGTCCGTATGTTAATATACTATAATCTCCGGATTATAGTATTTGTATGCTAAATAGAAAATATGAGGAGTTGGGTACCTGAGTATCTGTATTATGAATGTTATATTTTATGTAATATAATCATTGTTATATTTTTATTACATAAATTTATAGTGCTGTAAGAAAAGAACGATTACAAATATTGTTTGAAGCATTTTTGTAACATTTACCTATATAGAGCGTATTGACATACAAAAATGTTTTAAACAATCAACATTTTCTGGAAGCTATTGGTTGTTAGGAGGTATACTACTATTTAAGCTTTCTTATTTTTAAAGTACCTACTCTCAGTCTTATATTATGTACTAAAATTTTTCATCCAAGAAGAAAACATGAAGCTCTACATTGTTTTCGGCAATTATCAACACAAACAGTATCGTGTGCTTAAAACAATATCTTGGCGAAGATATTTTCTTATCGACACAGTACGAACGTCTTTAGACGATGATTTAACGCTGTGTTTAAATTTAGCGAATTTTTACACCATGTGACGTCAGATCATGTTGTGTCTGATGTATGGTGCACGGACATAATATTATTATTTATATCGACAAACATTTCAGACATTTCTATACAACTACACCGTACAAGAAAAATTGTTTCCCTTTTGGCTCAGTTTCGAGACGAGGTGTGCACTGTGCGGCGTGTGTGTATGATTATCTTGATTCTTAATATTTTTTTGTTAAAGTTTAAATGAAATTATAGTTGTGAAGTGAAGTGTTCGTAAAATGTTGGCTTCAGCTGTGTCGGCCAATTTGAGCCGGCAGACTCTGTCTTCTGTGTTTCAAATGAGGAGGTCCGTGGATCGACCACTCATTATGGTAAGAATCAACTTACATTTAAACAGACATTTAGTAAGGATCTTAATATTTTATGTAATTACTACACTACATAGGCTACTTTGTCGTAGACGGTACTCCTTTTTGAACCAACGAAGTAGGAGGTATAATAATGTTCCAAACTTGCCAACATTCGAGTGAAAACTGGTTTGTTTTTTTAATACTGTGTTAAATAATTTCAAACACAAAAGTCGTCTGATTTAACGGTTAAAATTCATTTTCGACTGACCCAAAAACTACAAACTAAATAAAGACAAACGGATTCCAACAATTCGGATATTATAGGATACTTTTTAGCATTAATGCTGACTCTCACTTCTGGGTCAAAATCTGTGAAGTACAGCAGTTTGGAATGTCTTTTAAAGTTAGGGTATTCTGAAAACGTTTTTGTAATAGGTAATAATAATAAAATTATAATCAAGCTTAAACTTGTAACAAAAGTGATGATGATTGTTGTCTAAGAATACCTACCGATGTCTCGGTGTATGTGGAACATTAACGCTTTATAGTGCAAGTGTCCTTCACGTGAATTCGCGCTCTGTTGTAATTTTCCAATCATCATCGAATAAGACTGAACATTGGTTAGATACTTATAAGTAGCTAGATGAAATTACTATATGATATGCGTTAATATATATATTAGGTAACAATAAACGCAGCCGAAACTCTGCTCTAAAAAGAAATAATGTGACTAATGGCTAGATTAACAGTTAACAGCCAATAATAATTACATACTTAATCCCCCCGTTTTTTAAGGTAAACCAACGCCAAATCAACTAATCAGTGCCCATATCTCTTGTCAAGATCAAATCTAGTATTGAATTGGACAACTGACAGGAGACTTGAATATTGATTAGTTAATTTGATCGTTGATTTGCCTTTCAGAAACCGGGGGTATGTATCTAGTTCTCAGCCTCTATTAACTGTCATGTAAAGTAAAACAAGTGAATATTGTATGTTAATAATGTAGCTAAAACTTATCGGGTCTCACTTAGTGGCTCTACTCTACATGCCCTAACTCTGCAATAGGGCTAACTTCACAAACTCTACAGTGTAGAGTTATAGTAGGTTGTAATAAGGTGAAGAGTCTACAGCTACACTCAAAATATGCGGCTTGTCAGTCATTTGATAAATCATAGTCTATCATAGAACATTTTTATTTACACACTGTACAAAATGTGACCAAATCTAATAAAAAAAATATTTTTGAGTAAAAGTTAATAATCTATGTCGTAAATTTGGTTATACTTTTTTTAACTAAATGGTGTCATGAATTGACATCTAATTAGCAGGCTTCTGTGAAGGTTGTATTATTTTACCATTACCCGATACAGTGCTAAGTCTATTATGTGTCATAATTCACGTACCTAGTTCTTGTCTCGTTGTAACCAGTTACATTAAAACGCAGTATTAGCTACCTACTGCCTACATATAACTGTTACAGTTTTTTACATTTTTTTCGGTTACAATGTTTTAGATAAAGCTCGTAATTTGACACAAAGTGTAATTTATATACCTAGGTAGATATTGAGGACCTTCTATCGAATGTTGCAATTTCCATTTTTTTCATTTTAAATTATTGGCAACAGTAGGTACCTACTATTACTATACTACTACTTACCGTAAGGCAGAGCCAAAATCATCATCCGCCGTCGTACCACCGAACGTATAATGTATATGATAATGTTATATTATATACAATATACTATATAAACATAAGTGTCAGGACTGGGGAAGAGTTTAGGCTATCGGTGTAGTAATAATAAAAGCCAATTTGCTCAAACATAATACTGCGGTTGTAATATAGATAGCCCGACCGTACTTATGTTAACAATATACGGTAATGGATACAAAATTGAAACTGAACGTTCGAACATGTTATGCAAATATTATCTACATGTTTACCGTAGGTATGTAGTATATATATACTACACTGTATACGCTATACCGTGAAATTCTCTCAACACATAAACGTCTTCCACTGCGCTAACATCGCTAAAAATAGTTTTAATTGTCATTCCAGCGGCTGAGCTAAAACTCGATACAGTATTGACATTGAATCTTTTTATCTACCCACACAGACCGCAGGACTTGTTGCCTGCCGTAATATGATTAAGGAACCGACTGCGACCGGCGACACTGACATTATGTCATATGGAACCACTAGGTCAATTTAACCATTGTATTACGTATGATGTACAATTTAACGCAACTTCACAACAGCTTCGTTTAACTGAGAGTTTAATATGTAACATATAAGGTATTCAATAGTTATGTGTACAATTATGATGTAAGAGATAAATGTAATAGTAATCTTTTAAAGAAATGTTTAGAGTTTGGAAGCCGCGCTGCATATATACATAATATGACTTATGAACGTTATAGGCAGCGCGGCCACACACACACAATACATATAATAAGTAATAACGCGTACGAAGGCTTATATTAATCGTTGTAGAATGTAGATGATTACTATAGTTCGTCCCTGATAAATTTAACCTGAATGAATGTTGATAAGTGTGCAAAATTCACTTATTTTGCACACTTATCAACACTTTCACAGGTATATTAAAGGACTAGCTGTTCCCGCGACTTCGTTCGCGTGGTTTTTGAGTGACTTAAGCCGTTTATGCAGCGCACGCAATGAAAGTCCCCAAATGTACCTAATTAATTTTCCCCGTTTTTGCAACATTTCTCACTGACGCTTCGCTCCTATTGGTCACAGCGTAATGTTACATTGCCTAAAGCCTTCCTCTATAAATGTACTATCCAACAAAAAAATAATTTTGCAAATCAGACCAGTAGTTCCTGAGATTAGCGCGTTTAAAGAAACAAACAAACTCTTCCGCTTTATAATATTAGTATAGATTACACTTTATTATCCAATACATTTTATAACAATAATTAATATGTTCAAACATCAAATGAAATCTTTCACACAAAAATACGCCATTTTGTCACTGCCGATTGTAGAATATAAGCCTATTGTCTATGGATTCATAGCAAACAAAAATCATTGTATTAATATTGGCCCATTGGCATCACTGATTAGTCCTTTGGTTGTGTCATAGACGGGTTTGTTTACGTTTAGGTTAAATTTATCTCGGACGTACTTTAGTAAAAATATAGTTCATAATATTTTTTTTATTATTACAATTCACATTGATAACGAAGATTAGGAATGCCTAATGTATAGATACTTTTACCGAGCTCATGTTGCTATTCTTTATTTACTTATGCGCTAAGTAAACTCATTAAAGGTAAGTATAATAAACAACAAATTTCAAGTAATCCCTAAATTGTTATGCAGTGAGCGAACTGATATTATGTTGATGAAATATAGCTAAGAACACTCGGTCAAGTCAGCTTTAAACAATTAAAAAGTATATCAAAATAAATAGGTTCACACAAGTCGTTTAGGAGCCACAGACACACACACACATGTTTTCGTTAGGGGGTAAAAAGAAATACGGATTGCAGTAGGTATATTTATAGTTATTATGCATTGAATGCGCTGTTCTTGATATCAGCTTGATAACATAGATCTAATGTCTGATAATAATATAGATGTGACAATATATGTGTGTGTGTGTGGACACAGGCAACCACATATAAATGTATAATATGTAAGGTGTCGCCAGTTGCTACACGAACACGTCGTATATAATAAAATATTGCTTGGTGAAATCTATCTCGACTTTCTACCCTTTTGCAGTACTGAAGATTCTAACGTTAAAAAACTTGTTTCTCGAAGCTGAATGACCGGTCCGATCTATATCATGTATTACATAAATCATCTCTGAATACTATAGTATTTTTATAATGTATAGGTACGTGAAGCAGAATCTTTGAGCATAATTTTTCGAGAATTTTGCGAATGGAGTAGGAAATTTGGCACAATTAAAGTTTATGTAGGGAATGGGCGCAGACATAAAAAACTAGCTTTTAAAAAAAAATCATTACACACTCGTTATCATGTGTTGTACACAATAAGTAGTACATATCTTTCTTGATCTTTCTTTTAGATTCCATAGACAAAATTTTTTTTTGCCTGTAAGAGGCACACAGTAACGTCAGTAACCCTAAAATAGTTGAAACTTAAGATTTAAAATTTGGATTACAGTCGAATTTCGACCACTAAACGACCTCTAGTAGTAACCACCTAGTTTAATATATTACCATCAAAAAGTAGACATTTATTCTGTCTTGCACACCGCCGTCCGTCTAGATTTTTACAGAATAATTAATTCCAGAGTGTTGTTACCTTTCGAGCTCCGAGTTCTGACCCAGTGGGAATATTTTTTGTATAAATTACAAAGTGACTTTGTAACAATGGAAATGCCATCGTTGTAGTCGGTAGATGAAAGCGCTGTTTCCATTTCATTATTTATGTCACTTCACATTAGCACAATTACACATTTCAATCACCTTTCAATTATGACTAGAGGTCACCCTATGCGTAAAATTTGCCCACAATGTCTTAATTGTCTTGTTGTTTGTTGTCTATGCATGAATGGATGAATGTTTATTGCTGTTTCTTGTATAAGTAATAAACGGATTTTAATGAAACTTTACAATGATATAGCTTAATTATACATTATAAATTGACATTATTTTAAGAACAGTATTTCTTAGCATTATTTAAGAAATATTAGCAATCTGCATTCTGCACTCCTACCGTATATAAGATGTCAAATCAAATCAAATATTTTTATTTAGAGTAAATTTTACAAAAAAATGTTTTCTGAACGTCGTTTCTATATGATGCCTACCACCGGTTCGGGAACTAGCCCAGCAAGAAGAACCGGCGTAAGAAACTCGCATGGGGCCATCTTTTACCAAAAAGATGGAAAATTTCTCATTATTTAAAAAAAGTATAAATTTACATATAAATATATCAATACTAAAACTAAATAACATAGAATGTACTATATATAAGTAGCCTTGTAGGGGGCTACTTTATTCCCAAGGTGTGCTATCATTCATATAATCATTAACTTTATAGTAAGCTTTTGTACACAAACGTTCTTTGACTACTTTCTTAAACTTATTAGTTGAAAAATTTTGAACGTTTTCTGGGATCCTATTGTATAGGCGTATACATTGGTCTTTAAACGAATTCTTTACTTTGCTTAGTCTAGTCACTGGAACAACAAGTTTATTCTTATTCCGAGTATTTCTATTATGATTATCACATTTTCTTATAAACAGGTTTACATTTTTCTTAACATATAATACATTAGAGAGGATATACTGAGAAGCTACAGTTAGTATTCCAGTTTCCTTAAACTTTTCTCTAAGAGAAGTGTTGGAGGCCAGCTTGTAGATTGCCCGAACAGCTCGCTTCTGCAGCACAAAGATACTATTTATATCTGCAGCACTGCCCCATAGCAGAATGCCATAGGACATTATACTATGAAAGTAACTAAAGTACACTAGGCGTGCTGTACTTTCATCTGAATATTGTCTAATTTTACTAACTGCATATGCTGCTGAACTGAGTTTGTCGGCCAGTCTAGCAATATGGGGGCCCCACTGAAGTTTAGAGTCTAACGTTATACCTAAGAATACCGCAGTATCCACTAGTTCCATACGTTCATCATTTAATAGCACATTGGTTTCAGTTTGCCTCACATTAGGCAATGTGAATTTTACACATTTTGTTTTTTTATTATTAAGTAAAAGATTATTGACACTAAACCAATGTACTATCATTGAGAGTGCATTATTTACTTCGTCATGGCATATATTTTGCCGTTTCATATTAAAAATAAGAGACGTATCATCAGCAAATAATACTATCCCATGTTTTTCATTTATGAGGTATGTTAGGTCGTTTATGTAAATTAAAAATAGAAAAGGTCCTAAAATAGACCCTTGTGGGACCCCCATCTCTATTCTAGAGCCTAAGGATCTTTTTCCATTTACCTCAACCCTCTGAGTTCTATTTGATAGGTATGATTTCAAGAGGGCAAGTGCTGGACCTTTTACCCCATAGTGGTCTAGTTTCCTGATTAATGTTGTATGCTGCACACAGTCAAATGCCTTGGAGAGATCGCAAAATATTCCAAGAGCATCCCGCGATTCCTCCCAAGCATTAAAAATATAATTTAACAAATCGACGCCTGCATCTGTTGTAGAGCGTCCCTTGGTAAAACCAAATTGTTTCTCATGTAAAATATTATTAATATTAAAGTGTGCTAGCATTTGATTAAGAATAATTTTTTCATATATTTTACTTAACGTTGGTAGAATAGATATAGGCCGGAAATTGGATGGATCCGACTTACTACCAGACTTAAAAAGAGGTATTATTTGACTATGTTTCATTAAATCAGGAAAAGAGCCACTTTTTATACAGTCATTAAAAATTGTTGATAGGAAAGGTGCGATAATATCGACTATCTATTTAATAACTTTCGTTGATAGTCCCCATAAATCTGCGGTATTCTTAATATTTAATAAATTGAAAGTTTTTATTATGTCTTGGGGTCCTATTTCTTTAAATCGAAAGTCAACTTCACACTTTTTTACATTTTTTGTAAGAAGCAATTCAGCATCAACAGAAGAGGCAATTAAATTTTTTGTTGTTAAAACTGGAATGTCAGCGAAGAATTTCTCAAAAACTGAAGCAACTTCATTGTCGGATTTAATTACTTTATTATCTACATTTAATTTAAAATCTGAGTTGCGAGTGGTGACTCTTCCAGTTGCGAGTGGAGACTCTTCCAATGTATCTCTTTTTGGCTTATTAATATACAGGGCGGCGATTCTCAGGCCTCGAACTTAGTTCCGAATATTAGTATATCCCGCTCGCACGCACGGTAAATCTCATTTGCATGAGCGGGACAGACCGATAGTAAAAACTAAGTTCGAGGCCTGAGAATTAGGGCCCTGATAATGTCACTCGCCGTCCGTATGAAATTTTAATATCCAACTAATACAAATGGTGGTTTCAGAGTCGAACAGAGAAGCCGTCGTTGACGAACCGCCCGCCGCCGCCGGCGACCATCGTGCCCAAGTCCGCGGACGGCCCGCGGCCCCCGGGGTGGAACGGACAGCCGCGGCGACACGGCTCCAGCCGCTTCAACGTGCACAACCACAACCAGGAGCTCGTCAAGTTACCGCCTATCAAAGGTAGGATGTGCAGAATGTATATTTCCTACGTTTGAAGAGACCATCGTTCCTAAGTCCGCGGACCGCGACCGCCGGGATAGAATGGACAACCACGGCGCGGCAGCGGCAAGGTTCCAGTCGCTTCAACGTACACACACACACACACACACACACACACTAGCACAACCGGTCGTCTAGTTACCGCGTATTATAGGTAGGATGTGCAGAATTTATAAAAAAAATGTAAATTCATTTTCTATCTCTGGTCTACCCGTAACACAAGTTATTGGAGAACTTAGCACGAGGCTAGATATTAGATTGCAAAAGCGTCCATAGATAACGCATTTATTATATTGTGTTCATAACAATATTGAGAGGTTAAAAACATTTGAGAAAATGTGTATAATTCTAATTATAAATACATGACAAGGACGAGGATGTTTTAAACATGAATTGTTTCATTACTATTTTTACCCATTTACCGCAAAGCTAAAAGGGAAAATGATATTGACAGTCTATGTATGTTTGTACCAATGTAAGGCCTAAATAACTAATCCGATTATGGTGTAATATTAGCCCGGGTAACCTAGGTAGACCTACCTATAATTTACGTTGTCGGGTTAAAGTTTTTTATTATGAAAAGTGGCAAATTATGCAACCTTCGGTTCGGGAAAGAGTCTACCTCTTTGATATCTATTGGTAATTGGAATAGTCCGTCCCTTTTAAATTTAACCCTAACGTAAACAAACCAAAAACATCGAAAATTTCACAATTCACTTACTGTGAACAGTACATACCTACTATTAACACTTTCATCGCAATATCAAACTTCATTATGCAATACCTATAACAATTAAACAATAATTAATATATTTAAACAAAATGAAAATCTTTAACAGAAATAATAAGCCATTTTGGCACTTCCGACTGTAGAATATAGCCTATTATCTATGGATTCATAGTCGCAAACAATAATAATGATTATATTATTGTATTGGCCAGCGTTCCGATATGTTCCAGTAGAGAAACAGCGACGAGTTCATCGAACACCTACGCTGGACAAACGATAGTGTGTAGGCAGCCTTAGGGTTAAATTTTAACGGGACGTACTTTAAAATTATTATATTATGCCACATCTAGTGTAGCCCACCGTACCACAACATACAATACATAACATGATACAACATACACATTACAGATAATACGTGTAAGCGGGATACATATTATTTATCTTAAAGGCCATATCGTTTCGATACTGAAACAGCTAACTAAAGGTGGTTCCAATTCTAATTTGACAAAATAACGACGAAACAACATAATAATAATATTATCCTTTTTTTTTCCGAAATTCGAGGAACCGTTCTCATATTTTTTTCGTAATATTTTTATACCACAGGACATTTTTCAAGGTTAAAATAAAATTCGCCCTATAAAAAAATGCAGTTTAATATTTCACACTTCCAGTTAACTGTAGGTACGATTTTTTTTTTATTTCAATTTTTTTTTAGAAAATTAATTAAAATACCCAAACAAACATTATTTACTTGTTCTCAAGAAATTCCATCTAATTACCTTCATTAACAGCTTTCGAAAAATCAGCTTTTAAAATTTTGATGATTCTATGAGGGCGCATAAATTTATAACTAGGCATAAAAAAGAAAAATATGGATGTACGTCGTACACTTATTCAGGTCCTATGGAAGTCCCGTTTTTACATTGATACAATTATGAACAATATCCAAGATCTGACTTAATTTTTTTGGCTCGCTTCAAATGCCCCGTAACATGTCAAATTCCATAAATTTTGTATTCGAAATTCGTATAGGGAATTTTTTGACTTCTATTTCACGTATCCCCTGAAAAATCTCTATAACTGTGTAACAATAATAAATACGCTAATACTTTGTGAATTCCAATGGTCAAACACAGGAATTCCCTATTGCATTTGTCCCAACAATTCCCTAGAGTCTAGAGAACTACCGCAGTAACCATTAGTGTTACAACATCTCCGGGGTTTACAGATCTGTTAAAAGCTTTCGTTTCATTCATAGCATAGGAAAATATGACAGAGCTACAATAACTTTATTGACCTATAAATGGTAAAACAGAGTGCACTCGCAAACTCCATTCTGAGAAAATGATTACGTTATTTTTTTTGTATTTCCGTGATGGGAGTACTGTATCGGTATTTATTTTCGAAGATGTGTGTTCCATTTGTGATTTTTGCCCCCATACTAGTTTCTTACGCCGCGCCGGCGCAACGCTCTGCGGGCGACAGTGAAAAAAGCTGAACGGGTGGTTGCATATATTTGTTGACTTTCCAAAAAAAGATTGTTAAGTTACATTTGGAAATAGAAATATGTTTTATATATTTTATAAATTTAGTAGGTTCTACCTTTTCATTGTAACACGTCTTCGCGTCCATACTTGAATCTACTAGATAGCTACAGTTATGTCCACGCATTTATTTTCTTACGAACTAAGCTCTTAAGCTTACTTAGCGTGAAGAAGGAGTCAATTAAATTATGCCCTGCCCTGCCCCGTACTAATAAACAAAAAAAAGATAGTAGTGTGAAACTTTACATAATTATAATTTGTTAAAAAAATATTAAAATACAAAAATATTATACAATAATAACAAACATCTGAGGTTATTGGCTCCATTCACAACATTTACATATATGTAGTTATATAATAATATATATACTATATCTGTTGCATAATACGAATTTCAAGTACCTACAGCTCGTCCTATAAACTGTAAATGACATTATTTAGTCTCATAAAATCGGTATTTTACTCGCTTATATAAGCAAGTATATACCTATATGTAATGGAGTTTTGAGCACAATTTTCACTAATTTCTGGAAGTCTGATTAATTTGAAAATTTGCAATAGTAGGTAACAATAACAGTTTCCCAAAGCATTTTTTTTATTGATTATTTATTATTGATCTTTCATAATAATACTATGTATGTATCGTATGTACCTACCTACCTATGTCTGAAGATGTACATATCTTCTGTCTGTGAAAAGTATGTAGATGTAGGTACACATATAATTGTTTTGTCCTACTTTTGTGATAATTTTCTTGGTGGCTCGCTAATCTCACTTTATCTCCGACGTAGACCTTGACGGCCCCTACTTTATAGGCTTGACACGAAAAGCCTATGTCTACGATATGTTTATAGACATTAACATACGTTAAGTAGCCCAGGCGAAATGGAACAAAGAAACGATTACTGGCACCGCTGAAGTTTTACAAAATATGTCAATCAATACTCAATATATAAATAATAAATGAGCAGGTCGGTTTCGTATTCCTAGACGAATAAAATATTACGACAATAAAGATTCAAAAATGTGAGAATTTAAAACTAAGAAGAACAGCGAGAACAAGTACAGGAATACAGACATATTTATACATACGACATAGGTATTCCTGTACCAAATAATATTGAAAGTATTAAACACGCAGAAGAGTTTAATAAATTTGATATGACTCAAATTTGTAATCGATGAGCGCAGACGAAAGGGGAAGTTATGTCTGGCTCAGGAATTCCTTCTTTATAGAGGTTCGGCTTCCCCGTGACACACTCCGATAAACTTTAACCCTCGTGTCACGGAGTTTTTACAGGGGGCACGTTAATGAATTGCCGGCGTATATATTGAATATATCACCATATCGAACCGATTCTTACACACGCCGATTTCTGCTGTCGCTGTCGCTGCTGTCGAGTCCTGAAAACTAATCGTAATTGACGGAAAACAAGATGTAGAAGTCACACTTAAAGATACAATGTTAAATATTTTTCAAGGACTTGATTACCATCCAGTAATACCTTACAGAATATGACTTCTATTAACCTATAAAAAAGACTAATCCTGTATTCTTGATGAAAGATGAAGCTGAGTAATTAATATAATATAATATTATTATTAGACTGCAGCAAAAGACTTGCAAACTAGCGTTACCGGCGCGCCTCCGAATTCAACGTAGTTGCCGGAAACAGGGAAATAATATAATATGGAACTGGATCAATAAAGAACCTATTGTGTCTTACTCGTCTGGACATTTCTGCACCACGGCAAGTTAATAGAAAAAGACAGCATTTATTGCAGTTTCGCTCCATATCATAGTGTATCCGGCATTTGCATTTCATTTGTGTATTACTGATCAGTGTTTATGGTGGTTGCGTGAGTGCGGGGGTCGGGGGCCGGGCGCGGCGCGGGTGCGCGCGCAGCGGGCGGCGTGAAGCGGGCACAAGCAGCGGCGCGTGGCAGTCCGGCCGCCCCCGCAACTCGCTCCGGTACCGGCGCTGCCGGCCTCCGCTCGGATGCCGCTGCCGGCCGCCGCTTGCAATGGTCCACGCCGGGCCGGCCGCGCGCGCTATGTTCGCCGCCGCTGAGGCAAAGCCGCGTCGTGCCGTCTCGCCGCTGGGTATACCCAAGTCGCCGTCGTTCCACTCGGGCCTGGACCTCGTCGCAAACCAAGCGAAGCGTTCCGAGAGTGTTTCCGACGTAGCCCGTGCCTTTCGGTTCGCGCTGCTCGGCATGGAAGGCCAGGGTCAGCCGCAGAAGGCGCCGTCGCCGCCTCACGCGCGCTCCCCGCCGGCCGCCGCTGCGCCCGCCACCCCCGAGCGCCCGGTCTCCAACGCCGATAAAGAGAGTTTGATGGTGCAGTTGCCCCTACTGAAAGGTTCGTTGTTGAAAAACAAAAGCACAAGTGCCATAAAATCAATGAATGTTGAATAAACATGACGTGGCTCAATATATTGATGCACTTTTGACCCGAAATAGGGATGTATTTCACATTCCGATTTAGTAATGCTTGCTGAATTATTTTGTTGGTATATGCGACAAGTGCGTACCACTTTAATGCGAATGCGGCAAACTACGACCATCTAAACGTAGTAAATGTACCGATAGATGCTTAAATGACGAATTACTTACCAAATTGCCATATTGGCTAACAACTATTAATTAATTTTTATGAGCGTCTATGATAGGTAAATATGGCGTACTTATAGTTTTCCCAGTAAAAATAAACCTCCCTAAAGATATCGACCGGTTCTAGGCGTAAAATTTGAGGCATGAGTAAAGCAGTAGGGTAATGTCCTTGCTACCGACGTAATATAAAACATTATGATATCATAGTTTGATTGTGAAGATAAGAGATTCGGTTGTAAAATATGGTTATCACTAAATAGGTAGATATGGGTTATTGGATATTATATACATCAAGAATGCTACAAAATTTTATATCTAGTGATGAAAAGAATCTGACACTAATAAAAATATTGACACCACACACACAAGATGCTCTATTTGTCTATTACGTTGGGAAAACCAACCGGACAGAAAAAGAAAACAGGCTACATGAATTAAGTATTGCTGGTGTAAATCTTTTTATTAATAAGGCGCATAGTGAACAATCGTCAAGCGATCCAAAGTACAAATAGAGGTAAAAGAGCTTTTAAAACTCTGCATACAAGTTAAGATTTCAAACATTTTAATATTATACTTATTTGTGCAGATTGTTAAAACACATAAGCGCTTGTAATAATAAACCTACTATGTTTTGAACATCTCCTTATGCTTTCATGACTACTATGAGTAACATATAGTTAGTTATTTTTGTTTGTTTGATGGTTATAGATACCAAAAACACAAGAGATACAAAAAACTTCAGATTTGCTTAAATATATATAGTCTAGCTATTCCTTGTCTTTGACAATCCTTTACACTATGGGTCGGAATCCTTTTGGCACACTTGGACATTTATTTGTAAGATATAATAAGAGAGTTTAAAAACTAAAACCCGATTACTAAGGAAACTCTGGTGGAAACTAGTGAACATGCTCGCGCACAAGTGTGCTGAAGTGTACGCTTACAAATGCTACGCACAGCCTTATCAGTGGAGACGGAGACCAAATGCGATACCAGCTTAGTACTACACTGCTGGAATGCCTAATGGATATCGACCTAGCTATCTATTGTAAGACCTATTTACAAAACAGTCGAGGACCGCAAGGAGATGGTTTCTAATAATTTCCCTTTTTCCCCAATTTTCCATTAAGTCCACTCGGATTGTGAGCAAACCAATTAATTCCTTTCAATATAAATATGTATTTACATTTGTATGGATATAATAGCAGCGTTTTACCCTGAAATAAAACGCTTATTAAATACTTACCTTATTTGAAGCATAATAAATTTGAGAATGGCACTTCCGTTTTCCGCTTTATTTTACCTCCTTGTCTGTCCTAAGTGTTGCTTTCTCTGTCTATCTTGGCGCCATCACCTGGCAGAGGTGGGATGTTTCCCACTTAACTTTGATCATTGAGTCGAAAATTTCTCCAGGCAGAAATAAAAAGTTATGCTTCAAATAAGGTAAGTATTTAATAAGCGTTTTATTTCAGGGTAAAACGCTGCTATTAAAGACTTGATTATTTGAAGCATAATAAATTTGAGACGTGTTTGTTATCGCCTGGAGATGATGGACGCCAATGTGATAGAAAATAAATCAATTATAAAGCATAATATTGTATATTATGTAATAGGTTAATACAACAAACTTATAACTTACTATACTAGTAGTTACTTAGTATAAGTATAATTAAATTTATTTAAATAATTGTAAGAAACCTCAAGTTACAAAAGAACTAATTGAATAATAAGACAAAAAAATAACTTATACAAACAATGACTAAGCATTATGATTATATTATTGGCTAATTATAATCAATATTAATTAAATCAACTTATAGGAACAAATGAATTTCTTAAATCATTATTGCAAGACGGAATCACTGCTCTTTTATAAAATTTTTGAAAGGTATTGGCAGATTTCCAATTGCCTCGTAAAAGTATTTCATCCACCGATACATTATCTGCCCAACTTTTCGACGCTACAGCTGAGCGAACGCTACCCGGTGGTGCAGTAATTTTTGCCTCAGACAGTAGAGTTTTTACCCATCCAGCAATTACAGTTTTTGAGGCAGGGTTTGGTCTTCCTCTCAAGTTGGTAAACAAATTGGTACATTTAGCTTCGCTACGTCTATGATGAAGAATTTTGTTACAGCATTTTAGCCAGTAAAAAGCATTAAGTTGTTTATCGTTAGGATTGCTTAATATCTTCCATCCCGATTGCCTGGAATCAGAATTATCTGTTTTAGATCCGAACTGTGGCCACATAATTATATAATCATCAAATTCTTTATAATGATTAACATCTACTGTAAGCAATGTAAGATCATGAACGCGTCTGCCTGAACATAGTAGAAGCAATATAGCAGTGTGTCTAGAGACTGCAAAAGAATTGTTTTCGTCAACAATATACGTTTTTAAGAAATTAGTTAATAACTCTGTATCCCAAATCTTTGACTTGTGTTGAACAGGTTTTTTCAACGCAATAGATTTCAAAACATGTTTTACCAAGACATGTGAGCTCAATGTTCCAGAAACCTCGGTATCACACATAGTAGATACTACTGACTTGTGTAACAAAATTGTGTTATAAGAAAGCTGATCTTTTAAAAATAGATCTGCTAAAAATTTTGCAAGAACAGCGCCCGTAGGTTTACGCGCGTCACATTTGTGTAAGCTACACCAAGATAACCATCTATTCCAGGCAACCTTGTATGTCTTGCGGGTAGATGGCCGCCATGACGATAGTAATAAATTCAAGTGGGCATCATCCCATCCTATTAAATTTTGCGACCACCCCCACATTTCCATATTTCTAAGGTCATTTCCTGAATTTTCGGAGGGGGAACTCCCGTTGAAATATCGATTAGGCAAAGGTCTAGACGGGGAATTGTAATTGGTGCTGCTATTGCTCTCGACTTGAGATCCGCCCGCCAAAATACGCGATCCCAGCGTGGAACCACTAATAGGTAAATGCCTTGCGCTTGATTGAGGTGAGCGAGAACTTTGGGTATCAAATAAGGTGGAGGAAATATCCAAGCTAGTGGGTAATTCCAGTCGCGAGAAAAGGCGTCGTGGAACAATGCTGTTTGATCGTTCAAGTCGAGGGTTGCATAATTCACCACCACGTGTGCTTTGGCAGAAGCAAACAGGTCTATCACAGGCACTCCGTATTTCCTGAATACCTTCTCTGTGCAAAAAGGTAATAAATGCCACTCTGGGGGAGAGCGGTAGCGTGACAGATGATCGGCGTGTCCGTTGAATTTTCCGGGAATATGATAGGCGGCAATGTGAATTTGGTAACGTTCTAATAACTGAAAAATTTGGGCAGTTATATCCATCAGGTCCTTGGACCTCGTTCCACCTTCGTTCCGAACATAGGCTATTGCTGTTCGATTGTCGCTTTGCCAAAGAACAGTGGAGTAAGAGAGAGTCTTGTACTGGCCTTGTAAAACTTTGTACAGAGCCAGAAGCTCTTTCTGATTGCAGTGCGTGAGACTCTCTTGTCTGGACCATGTCCCGGACAAAGAGAGATGATCCAGCTGTGCACCCCAAGCTAGATCCGACGCATCTGTTGCTAAGAAGTGTGACGGAGGGGTCCAATGAATAGGAGTGGGTAGATGGTGATTTTGAGACCACCACTGAAGATCCTGTAACGCTTGTCTCGGCAGGAGGCAGCGTTTCAGGCCTTGAGACTTCTCTAACTTTATTAGAAAAGATAATAGGGCACGATAATGTAGCCTGCCCTTCGGAACTATGAAACTTGCGAAATTTAGAAGACCGACGATGCTCTGTAGGGACTTTAGATCTACCAGGCCGCTTTTCAGAATAGGTGAGATTTTCTGATAAATTTTGGCTATCTTTTCGTCTGGAAGTACTTTTTTGTTTTTGAAAGTTATCCAGCGAACACCGAGAAATGTCAGGTCTTGTTGAGGTATCAGTATAGATTTTTTTAGATTTATTTGCCAACCTAGATATTGAAGTCTCTGGAGCAAAACCTGAACATGCGTTTGTAGTGTATGTCGGTTTTGGTGAGCAATAAGATAGTCGTCCAAATAGACTATAATACGTAGACCCCGCTCCCTCAGAGTCTGTGCAACCCAATTTGTCAGAGAGGCGAATACTTTTGGAGCAGTACTGAGGCCGAATGGTAGGCAGGTAATTTGCATTAATTGGCCTTTGTATATTAGTCGTAGAAATCGTCTGTGGGACGAAGCGACTGCTAGGTGAAAATATGCCTGAGACAGATCGATTTTGCATAACCAATCGTTGGGCTGCAGAAAATCTGGGATGCGCTGAACATTTATCAGCTTGAACGGTTGGGTTAAAACATAATCGTTCAGAGTTGACAGATTGAAAATAGGGCGGTAAGATCCGTCGCTTTTGGGGACAAGAAACATTGTCGAAACAAAACTTGGGGAAGGGTTGGCTACTTCTAGTACGCCTTGATGTAGCATCTGACGAATTTGAACAGACATTTCCTCCGATACCGTGGTGGAAAACCGGTTCCCGTTCGTTTTGGGAATAATCAGAGGAGGTTTTTCCACAAAGGGTATGCGATACCCTTTTAATATCTTTAATATATAATCCGGAGCACCTAGATGCTGCCAGCGGTGGTGAAACATTAGAAGTTGGCCCGCCCTGAATATTTGATTGTCAATACTTACGTTTCTTAGCATTTCCGTAGTCATGGGGAGAACCGGTACGTTTTCGGGCACTTCTGTCATGAAACTTTCCTCTGTGATCTGTTCGAGCTCCTCTCTGACGAAAGGTACCTCGAGAATTGCCGGCTATTGCAGAGCGTGGCTCATAATTATAATTTCTTTGTCCCTGCGGAGGACGGTTATAAGCACAGCCTTGCGCAGGCTGGTGAGCATGGGAAATGTGCGAGCTTGCACAACATCCATGAGACGTACCCTGCGCGGGTAAATTACTCATAGCCTGCCCCTGCGGGGGGTGGCGAGTTGATCTGTTGCTGCTGGTACTCGCTTGCGCAGCGGTAGCAACATTAAACTGTCTATTCGCAAGAAATGTTTTGCGAATACCACCTGTCTTTTCAAGTAGTGACACCAGCGACTCCGAATTAAAAATATGATTGCAAGACGGGGGTATCTTGCGTAGTGCCGACTTATGAACAGGGTCCCGAACAAAGTTAATAATAGCATCGCGTCTCATTTGAATTACTTCGGCTCTATGGCCACAAATTAATTGAAGTAAATCCGACGTTACTTTAAACAAATCACCTTTAAGAAATAGTTCATTAACAGTTTCATTTAAACCTTCAGTTGTCAAGTTTGAATTTTGTGACCATTGCAACAATTTTTTAAGAGCGGATTGTAGTGCTTCGCGCTGCTTAAGAACACAATAAGTCAATGCCGCATATGCTTTATCCGAGTGAGATAAATGTTTAAAAGTATCATAACCTTTGAGCTCATCATTGACCTCCAAATCGACAAAACCAGGATTATGATTATAGGACTTTTGAACTTCAGAATAACGAACGTCTGACCATTCGTTGCTATTGAAATGTTGGATGTCATTTAATATAGTCAAAAAGTCTTGAGAAGTTTTTGGAATAGAAGGCTCTTTAAGTTTTGTCTCTATTTCAAAAACAACATTCGGTTGAAAAGAATTGCTAATAAGCGTCCCGGAGTCGGTTAGGGCGTTTTCAGGTGACTCACAGTACAATTCACGGCTTATATTGTCATCAATACAGCAGTCATCTGCATGACCTTGAAAAGTGCGACTGCTTTCGTCATAAGAATTAACTTTTTTATTAAGTTTACTAACTTCTTGTGTTAATTTGGCCAAAAGTTGGTCACGGCGTTGCCTACGTTTGCCCCCCCTTTTTTTATGGCGGCGGCGCCTCGATTTACGTTCGCTTTGCGAAGAAGATGACGAGCTCGAAACACTTGACGAACTACTACTACTTGACCTAGCACGCCTAGAGGGTAAATTATTAACGACAGTACCGGTTGGTTTTAAATTATTCGCTGGTGTCACTACAGTATTATTTGTTAACGCATCTAAATGAGCAACTTCATCATTTTCACTACTCATTTTTAACAAGCAACCTTTACCTAGGAGGAATAAAAATTACACACATTTCAATAAAATAGAACGATAAAATCGTTATTCAAATAAAATCCTTATTACAAATAAAACTTACGTGAAATGTCACGACACTTTGTTAAATATCACTTTTAACTTAAATTTTATAATAAGGAGGTAATAATGCCTAATGGCTTCTAAGCACGACCGTGCGGTGCGGAAAACAAGACGCCAATGATCAAAGTTAAGTGGGAAACATCCCACCTCTGCCAGGTGATGGCGCCAAGATAGACAGAGAAAGCAACACTTAGGACAGACAAGGAGGTAAAATAAAGCGGAAAACGGAAGTGCCATTCTCAAATTTATTATGCTTCAAATAATCAAGTCTTTAATATGTAAATGTTATGACAAGGTTTTACCAAGATCGAGCTTTCGATTGATATACAAATAATTGAGCTAGTAAAGCTTTACGACTTCGATGTGTTTGTCCGTGGATTGCAATTTGTAACCGAATCAACTAAAGAAAAGGTTACTTATGCCGATAATTACTTAGCAGCAGTACTTGTAGGGCCCAATCGGTCTAGCCAATAGCCGCTGTTTTGAGTTTCGACTAAGGTATTAGGCTCCACATGGGATATATAGCTTTTTGTCTGTGTGACAGATATATTTTAGTACAACACGACCATAACAACTATATGTACATTATCTCCCATTTTATGATTAAGCACCCTTTCTTTTATTTTTTTCTCTTCATAGCCCTATGGTTGACTGGAAGAAAATGCCCTTTCGCATTAAATTCGCCATTGTACATTGTGCATTAAGTGTATAAAAAAAAATAAGAACAATGTATCTGCAGTAGGTACCTGTCAAACAGTGACCATTGGTCTAGCCAGTAACCACCTGTTTTGAGTTTTGACTTAGGTGTAGAGTTGTAAAGCGCGATGAGCTACACTCTACTTGGCTCTACATTAAGTAATATAGCTTTTTGATATTACTACTTGCAAGTCACATATTAGACTCTGACTTACCTAATAACCTTACTGAATAACTGACCATTATACAATGTCTTTCGGCAATCGTATTTTTTATACATTGTCGTCTATCATGCCCCTAGTAAAACGAAGATTGCCAAGATACATCTTCTTCTCTTATATATAAAAATGAATTGCTGTTCGTTAGTCTCGCTAAAACTCGAGAACGGCTGAACCAATTCGGCTATTTTTGGTCTTGAATTAAGTCCAGGGAAGGTTTAAATGGTGAGAAAATATGCTGCTTGTATGCTGTTTGTGTGTACAAAGTGGGCACGGGTCAGCTAGTTAGTGATAAGTATCATAGTTCTTAATGCGAGTAAACGATGTTAATGTCGTAGACTACACATTTTTGCATAAAAAGTAGCCTAAGCGCCTCGTGATCTACTCTATATCTGTACAAATTTCGTCAAAATTGATCTAGTAAAATGAGCATATTCGATAAAAACAAACAATCTTTTCTCTTATTAATATACGTATAATATGTAAAAGTTATGAAAATATATTATAATATTGTAGAACTAGTTATGAATTCTGTTTGTGAATGTAAAGTAGGTCCTGTGGATAGGGATCGTGGTTGCATAATTGTACCGGCTTGAATAATGTAGGTTCTTTGTTCTTAGTTACCCTGTTTTGTTCTTAGTCACTGTTCAGTTGTTCACTGCTGAGTGCCGACTGTTCCACATCGGAACAAAACCTGTGTCACTTTCCCGAGCTGAAAATATATTTGAATTACTTGCTGTAACTGGATAACTGTGGAATGTAAATTAAATGTTTAATGGCTTCAAAGTTTTGTTATGAGATTAGTAATTTGTAAGATTTTAGTTTGATATAAATATTGTATATTATAAAGTTACATTAGTTTTTATAAAAGGTGTAAAATAAATGAGTGATAATACTTTAGGGTCTGTATGTGCCTCCTATGTAGAGTATACTGTGAAAATACCAGCGCTGATAGACGTACTTTGACTTTCATGTATGTACGAGAAATGCTCCAAAATCATAAATTTTCCCATACAATAACTAAAAGAAAAGTACCTCTTTCAGCCCTGGTACTTTTTCAGTAAACTCTATATACGGAACCCGTACATAAAAAAAATATTACTCGTATTTCATGAATTTCAATGAAGTAGCTTCATACTGAGTTTCATAATTTACACCCCAGTTTTAGCCCCTGGGGAGATGAATTTCGCATAATTCCTGTCTTAGTGAACTTACTTTTCTTTTTAGAACCTTAGAATGCAAAATTTGAGGAATTTTTAGTTTCCCAAATTTTGTGATGAGTGGCTTTTCGCTTTTATAGGTATATTATATACATAAACAGAATAGCGCAGATCGGTAAAGTCCGATGATATTAATACGCAAATCAGATGTTTGTGTGTAGTAAGTACTTCAACAGAGGTAGAAAGCCTTGCCTTCGGATTCTTTACATTCCTACTTAAGAAGTTAAGGATAATATTTTAAGTCGAGATTGTCGAGACCTGTCCGTGAAATTTGCCATTCTTAGCTTATCTAAGGTCAGTTGTATTATTAAAAGCGAATTCCTCTTTGCCTTCTGAGCAAAAAAGACGTAAAACAACTTATGAAATATGAATTACGTAAATCGGTAAAAAAGGCAATGCTGGTTGATAATGTAGAGCCAAATATGGACGAATGGTAGTCGGAGGTAACTAAACTTTACGTAGATATATTGCTTATCTTAAAATTCCTTGTAGGTAACTTTTAAAATCGAGCATAATATATGTCTTTCAGTATTTAAGTATAAATAATGTTAACTTTCATTAATTATATCCGCAAAAGAAAAATGTATGAGGGAATCTAATTTATAACCAGGTTGACTGATGTCTTAATTTGTTCGTATTATATTATGACATGAGATAATAATCAGACTATCGGCCGAATACTGAAACGATAGTTAAATTAATTGACGCTTAAAAGACACGCTATCCTTGACATTTCCCTAAAGAGTGACAGTGACAGCATGCGAATAGGAGGACTCTTAACTTCAATTAGCGTTTCAGTATTTGGCCATATGTCATTAACAATGATTATTATATTGTAGCATAAAACTGCATGTCGTCATTATAATGCAAGTAAATTATACTAACACTCTGCGTCTGATTATGACTTAGAATCCCTGATAGTACGTAACATTGATTATGGGTTTCACCCTCATATGGAGAGAATCGTTTACATATGCGACACAGCTGTTGTGCCTATTCAGAAAACTGAAATGACTGACGTGAGCTCAAAGCTATCAGATTCAACAGGTTGTTCCATATATCGAAGACTGCGCTCTCAACGGTCTCTAATAAGTGAACACTATAGTTTTTGTTTCCACACTTTTAAAATCAGAAAAGCTTCGTTATTTATTTCTAGACTACGACCGACCAATTAGCACCACAATCATGAATGTGCGTACCTATAGCGAGGTGTACCTTCGTCGTAACTCGAGTTCATCAATCGTCAAATTAGGTTTTTCCCAAAGGTTTATACTCTGGGTTCCCCCATACATTGTTTTCACTTGATTAGTATCAAGCTAATTTTTCGTGACTACCTTCATTTTGAAGAGTCGCCCAAGAATTTCAGACGGAACTCTTGTTTGTGGTAGCTAACAGAGATAGCAAGAATAAAGTTTTTTTTTGATAAATCTCAAGATAATGATCTAAATTATCCGAAAAAATATTTGTCATACAAAAACTATGGGTTGATCAAAGAGTTCCCTATTGCCAACTTGTATCGATAACGAGGTCCTTAAATTATTGGTAACCAGCTGATTTTGTTTTTATTACTTACTTAATATTAATGTAATTCAACAGACATAATTGTCCTATAAATTGCGTGGTACGTTATCCCGGTCCTACGCCCGAAAGTTGAGTTTTTTTTTATTCTTGCTAACTCTGTTAGCTACCACAATCGAGAGTTCCGTCCAAGAAATTATTGGACTTCATCAAAATGAAGCTATTCAAGAAAAATTAGCTTGATGCTAATCAAGTGAAAACAATGTATGCGGAACCCTGACTATAAAAATTCTTAAGAAATATCTCAGAATAATACTTAAACGGGCTCTTTACAACTTTGCAATGATCCTAGAATTTTCGCAAAAACCCTAATGTTGTAATTATGCTACGACATTCATTCTAGTTGCAAGTAAGTAAGTAACGTTGTTAACGAAATATTCACAACAGGAATGTATCCGGTTTCTTTCGGTCTAAGTTCGTGCATAAAAAATAGGATGTGATTTCTTTAATGTTATTTCCACAGTAGGATTTATCCTGTCCAACCATCGAATATCTCTCTATAGGCCTGCGCTATTTCCTCGCGAATACATTGGACCATGTCATGTTCCTTGCATTTACATTAAAAATCGACATACTGAACACTGAAACGCCTGTGAGTGGGAGGGCACCTGCCGCCTAACTTATGAGCTGTATTAGGCCCTAATATCTAGCACTTAATTAAACTCTAGCACGATTCTATTGTTAAGAGCCAATTTTTCTTATGTTTACAGACGCACCAGCAGCGGAAAGAGAACAGTTATTTGTCCAGAAGCTACGACAATGTTGCCTTCTGTTCGACTTCGCGGACGAGCCCCTCTCCGACCTCAAATGGAAGGAGGTAAAGAGGGCCGCCCTGCTGGAGATGGTGGAGTACGTCACCTCCCAGAGGGAAGTCATCACGGAGGCTATATACCCGGAAGCAGTCAACATGGTAATTTTTTTTTGCAATTTAAGTAAGATAGGTGAGAAAATCTTGATAGCTTACAATTCGGACTTTTCAAGGCAGATTAGATTAGATTTGATGATATTGTGTTGAAGAGAATTTGTAATGTTGGATTTATATTTTAACCTCCATTTTGTCCAAACAATGTTTTTTGTCAATTGAATTTTACGCAACATGATCATAAATAAACAATCTAGAATCCATAGTTATAAATCTTCAAAACATATCTAATTTACATATTATATCTCTATCTAATATATACAATTAGAGAGGTATAATATATCGGTCTATGGCGTTACAAGTTGCTACCGCCGTACATTTCTTATAAAAAAATAGACACGTAATAAATAATTTTGCGAGAAAGAGACGGGCAGTTTTTAATTTCTGCTAGATTTATGTATTTGTTTTTGCTCAATTTACAACGGCGGACTTAATGCCAAAGGGTATTTTCTCTATTCAACAAGTCGGAAATTTAATTTCTAATATTCGGCACTAGGCCACATATCTTACCACCTATTCTAACCTATTTTACACCAATAATATTAAATGGTTTTGTGCAATGGGCATGTTGATTGAAATAAGAATTATTCACATCCCTACTACAGTACTGTAATCTGTAGGCCAAGCAGGAACATTTAAAAGCTCCGTAAAGTAACATTAACGAAGAATAATTGTATGAAAAGCATGACAGTGCCAACTGCCAATACAATCGATTACTTTACTCAACGGAACTTTCAAATGTTCCTGCTTGGCCAGATCTTAAGGCCGTGTTTCACCAAGCAATGTTAAAGTTTACGCCATGTTAAAATACCATGCCATCTCATTAATTGAGAGGAAATATGAGAGGGATAACATGATATTTAACATGGCGTTAACTTTAACATTGCTTGGTGAAACAAGGCCTAAACTGAACAATGCATATGTCTCAGATATAGCTATTAGAACATTCTAGAGTAGACAACAAAAGATACAATTATGCACGCCGTGCCAAAACTTATTATATTATCGATTCATGTCTTCAATTTCAACAAGCAATTACAATTTTCGATTAACCAATGAAGGTGATACGTTGCAAAAATATTGAGTTTAAACTGTCACTTAAACATTTTTGCATAAAACGTATTAAGTATATTGATTCTAGAGACTGATCTTCTACCTACTTAATACTTTACGATGTATTCTAAACTGTTTAAGTAACAGTTTGAAGAAAATTTTGCTACATTCATGTCTTCAATTATTACCTACTGTCTTCAGAAATTCAGACTAATAATATTGGATGGGCAAACCAGTCTCACCAAAAGATTCTAATGTTTTGCTATGTTTGTTGCCCGTTCTAAGTAACTAAATAATTAAATCAATAACAACATTTACCCTTTCTTTTAGCTTAGTCGTAGCAGGGTAAAAATACAAAAGGAATGTTAATAATTTTTCCTCTTGTAAAATAAGAAAACAAACCTTTAGACAATATTAAACCTTCAAATAAAGCTTATCGTAGGCAATTATATTAATAACATCATATAGTAATAACGTACCAAATAAAATTACGTACCAAACAAGGTTATGTACCGACGTCACGAAGTACATCAAATGAATCCGCCTAACTTTAATTATTGTATGGGCGGCTCATTCCATAAGAAGCGACAAAACACATTACTACAGATTCTGAATAATATGCTTCACAAAATTTGCGCTCTAAGGTCGCACAAGACCAGCGTCTCAAATGATCTCAAAAATAAAGTTAATACTATGCAATCTATGCGTGTAAACAATGTTCCTTAACTTATGATTTAGTCCGTGCAGTGTCAGCTCGATGACCTCAACGACGAAGATTCGTTTTATTAATATTGTATAATATAATATTTATTTGTTAAAATATTATTTCTGCCTCAATAACTTTACATAAACAGTAAATCATGTGCCCAAATATTCTGTTATGATTAAACAAAACGTTACATATATAAACCGCGAAAGTATTTATAGTGTCCAATGCTACATAATCGTTTAAATTCCGTAGATGTAGGTCAAGGCGTTAGGCGAAATTAAATTAATTGCAAGAACAATCTATATAAACACCAAGATATCGTGTCCTTTATTCGTCCGATGTCCGATGTGATTTTAGACTGTTGTGTGACAACCACGGCGTAATTTTTGTAGGCCGTAATTTCCACCGATTTTTTATGTTTCTTTCTATTACTCTGAGCTTAATAATACGATTTGCGTGATCCTTTTTTATTTGACGCAGAATAGCGCTGCCATTTGGTCCCATAAAAATTAAACATGTTCCGCCTTGTACTTTTTATTTTATAAACAAATTGCACCAATTTTTAGAGATGATACATATTTGACGATTATTTTTTTTGTATGATTTAGATTCCGTACGGCTAATTTAGGAGTTTTTCTCTTTCGGAATTACAATCGACTCTCGACACAAAAAGGAGGTGGAAATTATAGATATGGTGTCCGTCAGTCTGTAGCATCGTAGCTATCGTATCGTAGCTAAAAGACACTCAAAAGTAAAAAATATAAAAGAAACTAAGTTTAACAAACCGACTTCAATTACTGAAAATGTACAAAAAATTTTAACGTAGTTTCTGTTTTATTCTCCTACAAAAAGTACGCCGTGGTACCCTTGACGCGTTATCGGCTACCTAGATAAATAAAGCGATGAGTACGTCTCTTACTACTCTTTCGCAGTCTTATTTTAGATGCTGTAAATATCTCCTGAAGATTTTCTTTCAGACTTTATAGCGTACGTATTTTCCGTGTGACGTTACGTCTTAGAACGGAAAATCATTTTCTTGTGACCCAGTTGCGGTTACTGTAACGGTTTTGGATATAAAAAGGCTGCAATTTGTACCGTGTTCCGAATCTCGAGTAAAACGACGATTGCTATTCGAGAATTTATTATCAATGATACTCACTGTTTGTTGCTATGTTTTAATAAAACCGATTAGGTGTTATCCGCGACAAATCTCGCGGGAACTGTACATTTGGCTGCGACAAAAAATAGCCTATGTGACACAGGGTATTCAGTAGGCCAATGATGTTAAACCTATTTTACAGTTTCGATGCAGTCTCGGTATGTTCAAACACCAACACGGCATTTACATAAACGTCAATCAACGAGACACGCGTTTTGATTGGACCAATTTCCAAAATCAAGACGATTAATTATAATTCATTGAATTTAAATTGAAGTTGAATACTATGTAATACTAAATTATCAAAATCTATTTAGTAATTGAACACATGAATGGATGAAGGTGTAGGAAAAAAATTTTTACCCAGAAAATTGGGTTTAGACTATCACTTAAACATTATAGGATATAGCGTATTAAGTACATTAAATTCTAGAGACGGATCTTTAAATAAATATACTTAATACGTTACGACGTATTCTAAAATGTTTGTGTGACAGTTTGTACTCAATTTCCTTGAAATCAGAATTTTGCTACTTTCATCCATTAATGTCTTCAATTATTGCGTGAAAAGGTAACTTTTGCGTTTTGCGTTTATAGTATTACTAGCTTTTGCTCGAGCCTCGTATAAAAGCTACAGACGAATCCGCCTGTGTGGTTGTCTCAAAACAAAACATCTTATGCCTCGTTTAAATTTCTGGTCGATCTCATCGAGCAATTTAATTGGCTATGATATATATATTCTTGCTATGAGTTTTGTTATGTATCAGCGCATTTATGATTATTATTATTTCTTCCTCCACAGTTCGCCATAAACCTGTTTAGGACATTACCTCCGTCATCCAACCCCAACGGAGCGGAGTTCGACCCGGAGGAAGACGAGCCCACGCTGGAGGCCGCCTGGCCGCACCTGCAGCTGGTGTACGAGCTGTTCCTCAGGCTGCTGGAGTCGCCGGACTTCCAGCCCAACATCGCCAAGAAGTATATCGACCAGAAGTTTGTACTGCAGGTAAATTATATACCATAGATTCTACTGACTTTTGCTCTCGGCTTCTCTCTCGTTAAATCGTAAGTTACATATTAGTTACATACAGATATTTTATAATTTACTAGCATTTGCGCAATTCGTCCGCGTGAACTAGCATTGCTTAAAAAGTAGGGGTAGAATTTAGAAAAAATATTTTTTAACGTTAGAAACTATCTGCGCGCTAAAATTCAATCACATTTCCCTACCTTCGGACCACATCTTCATTTATAAATGTTTATTAAGTAAATAGCCTGTTCGTTATTATAATTAGTTATCTGAATATGGGAATAACGGAATAACTAAAATTTCACCAAAATCCGTTCAGTAATTTTGCGTGATAGTCACAAAGGAGATTGCCCATTTATGGTTTCGTTTTGTTCTAGAATAAAAGTCGTGTTAAAAATTATTACTTGTATTAAAATAAAAAACTTCAAAGATTTGAGCCGTAACTTCGCCGGATTAAAAAGATTGAATAAATAAGTCACTAAACATTTTTTCCGTTGCTTTACGCTTTATGACATGTTTTCCTTAGTTGCCAGTAAAAAAAACGATTACGCTGAAAAATCGATGTTTTTTGAGCATAATTATTTATTTACAATTCGGAACAACATTTCCATGTTTCAATGTGGGAATCGAATCTAGAATAATAAACAATTAAAGAACGAATAGTAATAAATAAATATGTTAATAATTTAATGTAATAAAACAATTTAAAACTAAACCGATTGTTGGTAGCGAATAATCGATATCTAAATATCACCAGGGCGGCGATTCTCAGTCCTCGAACTTATTTCCGAATATTAGTATATCCCGCTCGCACGCGCGGTGAATCTCATTTGCATGAGCGGGACAGACCGATAGTAAAAACTAAGTTCGAGGCCTGAGAATTAGGGCCCTGAATGGCCACACTTCTAAGACGATTTGACAATTACTGTTTTATGTCATTCACTGACGTTTGTTTTCAAGTTGTGACTTGAGTTAGCTTTGAATTTGCTTATGTTGTTTTTCTACTGTGTGTTGAGTTCGTTCATGTGGACATTTATTATCATAATGTAATAAATGCAGATGAATGCAGACAGAATGTTCTACGTGTCTAGATATCCCCAACGTAGGTTAGTTGGTTGTAAAAACTAAAAATGCCAACTAAAGAGTATCCCCTACCTCCCTTTTACCTTCGTTACTGTTTTACCGACAATTCCGGCGACTTAGACTTTTATTGTTTTCAGTACTTGAACAAGCGTTAAAAACCCTACAAAATGAGGTATGTGACGTCACGATACATTAAGATACAGTTTGAAACGGAGTTCCATACATTAATGGGCATTCTCCTTTCTATATAAGAAGATAATATGTAATATATACTTAGTTTTACTAACTTCGTTTATAGTTTTTAGATAATATTATGATTGTTAGCGTAGCATGGCGATCCTATTATTTATATAGGCTACATTACGCTGCAGCCTGCAACCAATAGGAGCGAAGCGTCAGTGAGAAATGTTGCAAAAACGGGGAAAATTATTCACATTTGAGGACTTTCGTTGCGTGCGCTGCATAAACGTTTTAAGTTACTCAAAAAATATGTATGGAAGAATTATTCCTTATTAATAATAATAATCATAATAACAAAAACCAACGTGAGATATCAAAAGATAATCGCGATAGTGTTGCCGACAACCACGCGAACGAAGTCGCGGACACAGCTAGTACTAAAATATAACAAATACGTAGTATAATTATTATAGTGTCAATCCATAATGTATAAAGGATGATATGGTTGAAAGTTTTTAGTTTTACCTGTCAACATCACCAGGACTTTTTTGCCAAGCTGTGGATCGTATGTTTATGTCTCTAATTAATTAGTTTTTAGATAATATTATGATTGTTAGCGTAGCATGGCGATCCTATTTGTTCTGTTTGTTGTAGGGATAGTATTTGTATTAGGGTAACATCAAATATGTGGCCAACGCGCCGGCCGCCCTTGACCGGCCGCGCCGTGAGTGATCCAACACAAACTATCTGCTGTTTATGTCCACGGCGACGGTGTACAGAACCCCTCGACGTTTATTGTAACACTCGGTTCAAAACCAATTTAATATTAAACAAACAGAGCGATACATCACATGATGCTTTAACCTACCACTTATTTACTCTGATATAAAGAAAAGCATACCTACTCGTTAATAACTAAACTTTTTGTTTACGTATAGATTAAATTCTATCTGTACAAAGGAGTGTTTTAAACGACTTACGGGGAAGGCAAAAGGGGGGGGGGGGGTACCTGACAACTTTGGTAGTCTAACCCCCGGTTTCGGAAAGGCTAATCAAATTGTCGATCAGCTAACGTAGCGAGTAAGCGAAGTTGTGGAAGTGATGTTCAATTGTTCACAAATGAGCGTTCAAAATGGCTTGATAGTCAAATCCAACTTGGTCGTTGATCGACGATTTGATCAGACTTTCAGAAACCAAGGTTTGTGTGTACTGTGTACCTATGACCTATGTATTGTACCTACTATGTTTGTTTCTCCCTAAATGTGATGTAGCGCTTAAAATGCTGATCCTTTTTTAATTAATGAGAGGTCAATAGATTCATAATAATGGCCCGGGTAAAATAGGCCTATAAGTTTTCTATAAAAATTGTGGTTATTTATAGTGTTTTCTTATGTTTGAATAAAACATATAACATAATATTTTAAGATGATAAATGTTTTGTTGTTTTACACTTCCTGCTCTCATCTGTTCATAATATACATTATTAAGAAATGACCGTGAAATATACAATGTAGTATAATTTTAATTGCACACAGTTTATATAGGACAGTAGTTGTGTCCAGTAGGAGCACGGTTGACAGCGCGCGACCTACGCCCTTTATAGTGACGCCGACGCTGAGGCGAGGTCACAGAAGTCCGAGCATTTATTAATGAGTCTCACAGGTGTGTCGTCCATTAAAATTATTGTTCCATGGTTCCATGTAGTGGGCTGTTTTCAGCTTTACAATCAATTACTAGGAAATGCCACAAGTGAATTGGCCTTACTTTGTCGGGGATGTTGACACTTGGCACATATGTTATAAATATAAAATTATGTTCGATACATTTAAAACCTATAATGAGAATAATAATTTAATAGAATGTATATAGATACATACTCTTCCGCTTTATAATATAAGTATAGACTATAGAGTCTATACTTATATTATAAAGCGGAAGAGTTTGTTTGTTTAAACGCGCTAATCTCAGGAACTACTGGTCCGATTTGTCTTTTTTTTTGTTGGATAGTTTGTCCACATATAGGAAGGTTATATAGGCTACATTACGCTGCAGCCTGCAACCAATAGGAGCGAAGCGTCAGTGAGAAATGTTGCAAAAACGGGGAAAATTATTCACATTTGAGGACTTTCGTTGCGTGCGCTGCATAAACGTTTTAAGTTACTCAAAAAATATGTATGAAAGAATTATTCCTTATTAATAATAATAATCATAATAACAAAAACCAACGTGAGATATCAAAAGATAATCGCGATAGTGTTGCCGACAACCACGCGAACGAAGTCGCGGACACAGCTAGTACTAAAATATAACAAATACGTAGTATAATTATTATAGTGTCAATCCATAATGTATAAAGGATGATATGGTTGAAAGTTTTTAGTTTTACCTGTCAACATCACCAGGACTTTTTTGCCAAGCTGTGGATCGTATGTTTATGTCTCTAATGAATTTAGAACGAAGTCTAGATATAGACTAAATTACAACGTAGTGATGCTAACGGTGAATTTAATTGATTGATTATAATCAAACAGACAACGACGTATGGCGTATATTAAGACACAAAATCAGTAAAGTAATATAAACCCATCAATTAGGGTTTAGTAGGAGATGATAACTTTCATATTTTATTTATTATCAGTGATTAAAACGAATTAGTCTGTTCGTAAATTCTCATCTTTTATGAGCTTTTTAAAATGTTAATAAGGCTCCAAGTAACTTTCGCTTGGGCACTTTCCAATGGCGTCGTCCAGGTCGTAAACACAAACCGATACGAATAACGAATGCAATAAATTACTCTGTAAATGAATATGTATAGTTTTCCCATATGTACCTAATTGCAATTATAAAAAATATTGAACTTAACTAGGACATAATGACTGTCTACTACTACTACTCTCTGTCTTTGTCACTGCTCACAGTAACGAAGTTACCTACAATTTGTATGGCATCGGAACAGCGCCCCTAGTGCCAAACTATGGTAAATAATTCAATGGCAAACAAATTGTATGGAACGTCCGAGATAAATTTAACCTAAACGTAAACAAACCCGTCTATGACACAACCAAAGACTAGTCAGTGATGCCAATTGGTCAATATTAATACAATGATTTTTGTTTACTATGAATCCATAGGCTTATTTATATTCTACAATCGGCAGTGTCAAAATGACGTATTTTTTCTGTTAAAGATTTTCATTTTAAACATATTCATTATTGTTAAATTGTTATAAAATGTATTGGATAATGAAGTGTAATCCTTTAACATACCTGTGAAAGTGTTGATAAGTGTGCACAATAAGTGAATAAGGGAAAATTTCGACGTTTGTTTACCTTTAGGTTAAATTTATAAGGGACGAACTATAGTTAACTTCCTCACCGTGAGCAGTGACAAAAACTCGCACTAGGCTCACAGGACACAGAACACCACACACATCCCACACCAAAACACATAATGAATACCCGCTACTTTTTACTCGACTATAGCGACAAAATGAAGGGTAGTGGTTTTAGCAGACTATGTATGTATGTGTGTATGTTCCACCGTATCGCCTAAACTACAAATTCAATTTTAATTAAAGATATTTCCATGGATTCGTAATAATAGCTTATAGCCGGTGTAACATAGGTTATATTATTTATTAAGTTGGTCAATGGTTTTGGTTGAGGTTATTTATATATTAAAGTATGAACTAAAAATATTAAGCTATTTAAACATACTAATGTACCTATTCAGTATTGTTCAATGTCTAGACCATTCTTTTTATATCGTAGGCATCCCCCGAGAAAGGAATTTTCTAAATTTAACCCCCCACAGAAATCTATGTCGCGCGGACGAAGCTTAGCTGTTGTTTGTTTAGGAAAAGCTAGTTTTTTTTAATAAAATGTAATATACATTGTTACAGCTGCTGGAGTTGTTCGACACAGAGGACCCGCGGGAGCGTGACTTCCTCAAGACCACCCTCCACAGGATATACGGCAAGTTCCTGGTCCTACGAGCCTACATCAGGAAACAAATTAACAATGTATTCTATAGGTATGTGAGTTATGCGCCTGATAAGTATACATATTTCGTTCCCACATTTTCATAGCGTATTTGACACACTGATTAGCTCCGAAGATTGTGATAGAATTTTGCTTAACGTGTGATTTGTTATTGTTCAAAGTTAATAAAACATTTTCTGCAGTATAACATAAGTACAGAGTACAGACAGCACACTTTTTGTGCGATCGAGTCTGCGGCGACCAAAATGTCTACATGGCTTTGAGTCACTGCATATTATAATTTTATTCTTCACAGAACATATCCGTGGTCTAGTGGTTAATCTAGCTCTCGACTCGGAGGTCGTGGGTTCTATTCCCGCGTTGGAACAACAAAAAATGTTGTTTTCAAGTTTGATTAGGACAATGCAGGCTGATCACCTGATTGTCTGACAAGAAAGATGATCCATGCGTCGGTTGGGCATGTTAAAAGTCGGTCCTGCGCCTGATCTCCCGCCAGTCGTGTCGGATATCCGTCCCACTGGGTTACGAGAGTGAAGGAATTGAGAGTGCTTCTGTGTATTGCGCACACACTTGGGCACTATAACATAACTCCTGCCTTGGCCTGGTTTCAATGAAACCGGTCATCGTCACCGAAATCGGTGTGGGAGGCATTATTATTGTTAACTAAAAAAGTAAAAACACACAGACTAAAAAGTCCGTCTGAAAAGACTATCCGTAACGGATAGTCTGAAGTCTGCGGTGCCTCTAGTGCAATGAGAACACGAGTTAAAATATTATTAATTGTGTTTTTTGCATGAAATGGCAAGATATGGGAGTGGCCATGTTTTATGTTTAGCGTTGAATGCATTTTAATTGCTGCACAAGTGGGTGATCGCTGGCTCACGTGCTTGTGTGACCTTCAGTGTTATTAGGGTTCGGACTTCTAGGACAGTAAAAAAGTAAAACAAAATTAATGTTCAATATTTCCTGTCTCTGTTTGTGACATTCATAGACTACATTTAAGGTTAGGTTAGTTATATTATAAAAAAGTTACCCCCGGTTTATGAAAGGCTGATCAAATCGCTATCAGCTTATATTTGAATTAACAAGTGATTCTGAATTAGAAGAATTCTAGTGCGAGTGATGTTAACCAATAAGCGTTTAGCGTTTGCAAACCGGGGGTGAGTATCAAGCAGTAAGCGAACTGATGATAATGAATTACCGTTAAGAACACAGCCTTCGAACAAAAATCTAGATCAAAATCGGTTCATCTATTTAGGAGCTACGGTACCACAGACAGTCACACATACATAGGCAAAAACTTTCGCTTATACACCCCTTTTTTGTCGAGGGTTAAAAAGAGATGTGTTGAGTTTTATCCACTGAGATAGTTTTCGCGCGTGAGTTGCAATAGGTTCCACCGTTTTATCAAAGAAGAGGCCTATCCCTAAAAAGAATTTTCAGAATACCTACGGAATTGTTGGACTCGAGAGACCAAACACACTTGACCAGTAAACCTTTATTTGCTACTATTACCGCCTAACGACCGTGTGCCGTGACATCCGACGCGCGCGTCAAACACGCTCGTAACTTCTAGAACACTTACTAATGTTCCTGCGTACTCAAATAGAGGAGAAATAATCAAATAAAACGCCAGCTTTGTGTACTTACATTAAACAGAACATTGCTATTGTAACTGTTCATATATGTTTTCTTCGTGGGTATGACAAAAGAATACGAACGTGGTAATAAATAATTACCGAGTTATTTGCGAAGGTAGTTGGGTAATTGTTATGATTTATGACCATCTACACGTCTACATATTATTTATAGGTATATAAATTGTATGTCTATTGTCTACTTACCAAGACAAGAAAAAAACCAGTATAATCATAATGTAGATACTAATAGCCAATGTGTTATAGAGAAAATAATAACTATAAAACCGTAATTAACACAACAAAGGTTGTTTTTTAATATACTCAATTAGTCAATTACCCAGTTACTGTTACTGTAAACACGAATCTAACGACACACCTTTCATGCAAAACTATCAATCCGTCTGTCTGGCTGTAGCGTCCCAAAGAATAATACAAACAGTCATATACTTAAAAACATAACTCTCCTTCTAGCACAACCGGGTAATAAAATAATAAATAGAGATTTTCTTGTGGCCTACCCCTATTAGGATCGGCGGTGGCTATTAGGAAGTGTGGAATGAAGTACTAAATACAATAGTAGATATTAATAATAAAAATTTACATTAATTAATGAAAGTGAAATAAAAATTGTTCAAACATAGATGGTATATGACGACCTTCGTGGCGTAGTGGTTAAGCGGGTTAGTGCTCGAGCGAGAGGTCACGGGTTCCAATCCCGCTGAGGGAACAAAAAGTTTCATCAATCAATCAATGTTCCTGGGTCATGGATGTGTATTAAATTTGTGTATATCATAATAAAAATCTTAAATATGTGTATAGTATAAAAAGTATTAAATATATTTCCTTTGTCTGGTACTTACCTGTAACACAAGTTCTTCGGTTACTTAGCACGGTGCCAGATTGACGTGGTGTGAAGCGTCCATAGATATTATTATTATTATTATCTGTTGCAGGTTTATATACGAGACGGAGCATCACAACGGCATCGCGGAGCTACTGGAGATTTTGGGGTCCATCATCAACGGGTTCGCGCTGCCGCTCAAAGAGGAACACAAACTATTTTTACTTAGGGTAAATATTTTATAACGGTGTTTAGGTATTCACGGTCAACAGGTCGTTTAGCTTTGCTCTATACTCATTTGTAGCGTTTTGGTTTTGAATATTGGGATCATAATATATTTGAGATTTCAAAATTTTAAAAATTATATCTATTGTTTAAATCTTTTGTCGTATGAGAATCCGGAAAAATATAACGTCCAGTAGTCCTTAGTATATGCAATAATCTGCAACAAGTACGATCCAGTAATTATGGAATCTGTGTCGTATTAAGTTTCCAAAGCGTCTAAAATCATATTCTTTGTTTTTGGTCAGCGCGTCGCTAACCAAACGCGACCAAAAAGTAGTGCACACTATTGTCAATATTACTATTGTATAGTTCATCCCTGATAAATTTATAAACAAACCGAAAACATCGAATTTTTTTACTTATTCACTTATTGTGAACACTTTCACAGGTATATTAAAGGATTATACTTCATTATCCAATACATTTTTAATAATAATAAACATATTTGAACATCAAATGAAAAACCTTCACAGTAAAACACGCTATTTTTACACTGCCGTCTGTAGAATATAGTATATACCTAGTCCATGGATTCATGTAGCGAACAATAATCATTGCGTTAATATTATCCAATTGGCATCACTGACTGTTTACGTTTGGGTTAAATTTATCTCGGACGTACTATAGCAAATGAACGTTGTGTACATAATAACAAGATATCTATTCGTGTTTCCGTGTACAGGTACTGCTGCCGCTGCACAAAGTGAAGTCGCTGTCGGTGTACCACCCGCAGCTGGCGTACTGCGTCGTGCAGTTCCTGGAGAAGGACCCCTCGCTCACGCAGCCCGTTGTTAGGTTAGTATACATCACTTTTTAAAGTAAAAATTCTTTAGCGGCGGTGCACTTTTAATAATATAGTATACATCACTTTTTAAAGTAAAAATTCTTTAGCGGCGGTGCACTTTTTGGGGTCGGTAAAAAGTGTTAAATACGCGTCAAGACACGTGATCAAAAGACCAAGTAGTAATATCTGAATTCTCCGTAAAGTATAAACGAATAATAATTGTATTAAAAGCGTGAAAGCGCCAATACAATTGACAATCGATTACTTTACTTTACTCTCAAATGTTTCTGCTTGGTTTACTGATTGAAAAAGGGAGGGTAGACCGTCGGCGCGTAGTAAGTAATATCCCCCTCTCTTTCTACTGCGCGGCGAAAATGTACACTCCCGCTATTTAGTTTTTCACTTCTGCCGGTACTCCCGGAGTGCCGACCTGTTTATTTACTTTTTTAACATACGCATTTAGATTAATTTTATTCTTTAATTTTAAACCAGCAAAAAAACTTCTTTATCTTTTGCCTGGTTTCAGGTTTTCGCGTGAAGTTATACAGATACACACACAAAAATTCGCCTTTATAATATTAATACCATTAATTTCAGGGCACTACTAAAATACTGGCCGAAAACACATTCCCCGAAAGAAGTGATGTTCCTGAACGAAATGGAGGAGATATTGGACGTGATCGAGCCCGCCGAGTTCCAGAAGATCATGGACCCGCTGTTCCGCCAGCTCGCCAAGTGCGTCTCCAGCCCGCACTTCCAGGTATATGACATTTGCATTTTTAAATGATAAACCTCTTATCGCAGGCTACTTCAAACTCTTTATTAGCAACCAAGTACATACACAATAAATACGTTGAAAAATATATAAAACTTAGTGCCTTGTTCGTACGTTTGCTAAATAATAAGATTAGTACATTTACTTCTCTATCTATATATCTATTTATTTTAAATTAAATATTACATAAACTGCTTTGTTACGTAACGCGTTACGGCGTCAGTCTGCCTAGCTTCCCTTTCTCTCACGCATACGGTAGCGGTAGGGAGTCTTCTCCTCTCTCACTCTAGCGTTAGCCGTATTAAGTAATTAGTTCTGTCTGGCGTCTCAAGACACTAACAATATACAAAGAGTACCTATGAGAATCAGGGACTCTAATTCTTAAGCAGGTTGACCGTTTTCACAATTTACCTTAATCGTATTATAATATCAAACTAACGTGTATTTATTAATTTTATTGTGGCTGCATATTGGCATTATATGTACAAATAATTAATGAGAACACTTTCCTGTAATGAAAATGCGTTTCTGACCTAGAACAGGGAAATGCGTTTCTGACCTTATACAGGGAAATGCGTTTCTGACCTAAAACAGGGAAAATGCGTTTCTGACCTAGAACAGGGAAATGCGTTTCTGACCTTATACAGGGAATTCGTTTCTGACCTAACACTGATTGACAGGTGGCGGAGCGCGCTTTATACTACTGGAACAACGAGTACATAATGTCACTGATCACGGACAACGCGACTCACATCCTGCCGATCATGTTCCCCTCGCTGTACCGCAACACCAAGAGCCACTGGAACAAGACGATACACGGCCTCGTCTACAACGCGCTCAAACTGTTCATGGAGATGAATCAGAAACTGTTCGACGAGTGCACGCAGCAGTACAAGCAGGAGAAACAAAAGTGAGTGAAAGAGATAAAATTATTGACAACAGTGCGTTTAATCATAATTTACTTCGTTTTAACGAGCTTAAGGCTTAACCTAAACCTAACCTAAAAGACCTATAGATTGTCTGAACGTGTGGCAACAATGTTGTCCATTCGTATTTGTCATATATTTTTTAAACGTATTAACGTATTATTTATTTAAAATGACATGACGAAAAAAAGATGGTGATCTGCAGGAAAATCTTAAACTATATTCTAACTTTATTCGTTTTATGGCTGACTTTTCAATCGTCAGATAACTTTTACCTGATTAATAAATATGTGACTGACAGTTTATGCTACAAAAAATTCAAGGACATAAATGTTATCTGTCAAATAAATATGTGATTTATTTTATAACAGTTATACCATTAAAAATTCACCCCTAAGAGATATTGACAGAATGTTACGTTTTAGCCTGCGTCTAAACATGAATCTACTTATCACAGGGAGCACGAGCGCCTGCAACAGCGCGAGGAGATGTGGCAGCGGCTGGAGGCGCGCGCGGCCGCCAACCCCGCGGCGCGCGACGTGCAGCGCGTGCGCACCGGCGGCGGGGACGCGCCGCGCGAGCCCGTCTCGCCGCCGGACATGACTATGCCGCGCATCGAGCCCGACGAGGTAAGCGTACTAATGTGTTGTTGAAACTACATCGATTAATTTTTTTTAATCGAACGTAAATATTTCTTATCCCCTCCAGTCGTAAGTACACCCAAAAAAAAGTTGTTGTGTAGGACAATGCAGGCTGATCATCTGATTGTCTGTCAACAAATGTAAATACGGGCAAAATGTTGTTCTTACTCATGTTCCTTGTGTTTTGCCAACTATAAATTGGCACTAAGGCTTTATAATTAACTTTTTCAGGGTATTTAAAAATTGTTCTTTTTCTTTAGTCTCAAGTTTGCTTTCCCTCAATACATATAAACAATATATTATTGCATATGTTATTGAATGTACTGTAGGTTCTTGATGGAAATATATTGTACACAGTAATAATACACAAATTACTATAATAAAGTGGAGAAAGTGCAAGTAATTTGTGTATTATTACTGTGTAAATTATTGTTTAATTTTTATTTAATATTGAAAAATTATTAACGGCAATATTAAATGTACCCGCAGGCGACAAGGAAACAAAGCTACAACAACGCCACGAAGCCTCTGCTTCGGAAGAAGTCCGAGCTGCCCGCCGACACGTCGACCGTGAAGGCGCTGCTGGAGCACAAGCGCGCCGACCCGTTCCTGCCCGCGCCGCCCGATCCCGACCGCTGCTAGCGCCCGCCCGTCCCGCGCCGCCAGCCACGCCCCGACTGCTAGCGCCCGCTACAATTCAATTACTACTAGCACCCGTTAAAATTACTGCAAGCACCCGCTACACTTCGACCTCCACTAGCGCCCGCCCGTCCCGCGCGCCAGTCACACCAGTCACGCCCCGACTGCTGACGCTACTACATACACGTGCTTCAACTCGCCCAGCTTTTAACGGCTGCCCTGTCTCCACTCGACCTCGCTCCAACTCATGCTATAGCACTCGTCATAAAACTTCCATTACCATCCGTAGATGTCGACCACATTTCGACCGCCACTAATGCTAGCCCTCTACTAGCATATTATGTCTCACCCCCATCTACGGTTAGCGCCCGCACGTCCTATATCACTATTAGCGTTAGCAATACTCCACAAAAACTGAAGAAATTGATAAGACGGCGGGTTGCATAGTGAAGTTATAGCAAGCAGATATATTTTCCTAAAAAAATAATCTCACTAGTCACGCAAATGAGACTTTCAATGACAATCAAAATTATATCTGCAAGTGGGATTATAATATAAAAACACAACATCTAATTCTAGCAATCTGACAAATCAATCAAATATACCATACCATACCATACCATACCATCATGTAAAATAACACAAAGAATACAGGTATATTGTCTTTTGACCGGAAATAAAAATATGTAAGTATTATAATTTTCTCTAATTAATTTTTATAATAAAATGCAATATATAAAAAAATATATTTATCCTACTATATTATATAAATGTTCAACATTTTATTTGAGTAGCTAATTTATTTACTTTTATAAATTTCATTACTTCATCGCATTGCTGGACAAGACTTATTAGGAAGTAATTTAAGATAACATTAATCATATTCCAAATTGCTATGTCGTTGTTGAATCGCTTGATATCCAAAGTATAAGTGTTGTTAGATACAAGCACACCGCATTTACTAAATAACGACTTGTATAAAGTAGATAGCACACTCAATTCAACCAAACTAAGATGTCGTGAAAAAGGTAATTTATGTTAATTTTCCAATTCCAATCCAAATCAATATACTTTATCTTCACTACCTTTAATTACGATTTTAAAAACGATTTTCTATTTTTTTCACGCCACCTTAGTCTCTGTTATACAAATATTTAGATCTACACAACCCACCAGCATGTTAATCTAGTATTGTAAATAAGTTGCCGGTTGCGGCGTATAATAACAATATCAAAGTATTAAATTGTTTGTACGAAACTTAAACATCAGGGCTCTTGTTTATATCAACTGATAGGAACATAGTTTTTCACGAACTGCTAAAATAAAGACTTGTTTTGTGAATAGAAATATATTCGCTTCCTTTCCTTTTCTTTCTTCTATAAACGTTCCTTCTGTTGGACTCTTGTAAACGGCAACACAGATTGACACTGTTTTTTTAATTAGCGATTGGTACAAATTGTTTAACTGTTATACTGCAGTTGTTGTCTATTTATAGATCAGCCTATTGAAATAAATGTGTAGCGCTAATGTTTTTAAAGGATTTGTATGATAAATTAATAATATAAAAATATAAGTCGTTAATATGGCAGGACTATCTTTTGTTTTTAATGTTTTCGACGCATATCTTAACATTTATTACCTATACGATTTATTAGTGTATTATTTTTTAGTTATTTGTTAGTTAAATTGTCAAAACATTTTATAAGCACAATCTGATTAAAAAGTAGGTACTGCGATTAAGTCCTATCAAATTAACGACTAGAACACTTTACATAGGTGTGGTTTTGTATAAAATTTTGATATTGGGATAATAGTACATAAAATAAATATTATTAGTATGAGACGGTGTGAAGGAGGTATTTAGGGTGTTTAGTTATAGTTTTATTTATAAACTATGCGTAATCTATAAAACATTAAGATAGTTAAAATATGGGCATGGTATACAGCGTTGTTTATTTATTTATAGTGCTCCGAACATTTCGCCTAAAATTTACAAAGCCTAGCGTTTGACAGTTAAAAGCACCTTTAAAATATACGCTGCTTATAATGCCGGCTATAGACGACAACGATTAAACTGCACAGTTCGGTTACAGGTGACATAATACACTACAATATCTTCATACCAGGACCTCGATTCTCGTAACTAGATCTACGATCCGATTTTTAGTCTGTCCCGCTCGTACGCGTGCCTTATCATGCGTGCACGGGATCAATTAAGATTCGAAACGAAGTTCAAGGCACGGCAATCGGGGCCCAGATCGCCTGAAACTACTATGTACTATGTGTGTGTACTGTGCAGTTTCATCGTTGTCGTCTGTATCTGGCTTAATTTGTACGCTGCGTATGATAAGTCGCACAGCACATAAAGAAATAATGTTAATTTTCCACATCTATAAAATAATTAATAGACTGAGTTTAAAATGCGGCGACTTGGGACTGTATGTTTTGAAATTAAATCTAAAATAGAAAGACAACAAGTGCCTACGGCTATTTGTAATGTAAATATCAGTATTTTACAATATTTGACAACACAATCAAGTAGAAGGATAGTGCTGCTAAAACTCAGTTTGTTTTAATTTTGAGGCCTGTATTACGTATGGCTCTGTTCACACTTAATACAAAGTGACTTGACAATCATTCACTGAAAGAAAAATATTACTTATGCGTTAACTTTGAATATTGGGCTGATTTATATTTTATCAGAAAAACTCAGCATTAAATTTCAAGTAAGTAGGTATACATGCGCTATCTGAATGTTTTTAAAATTGTAATGTATTTTTGTATGTATAATTTATGTCATAAAAGTACCTAATATTATAATGTGCGCAATTTCTGTGTTTTAAATATTATTTTTTGCCCGATTTAGGCTGTAGGTTACGGTGCCGGGCCATAATAAATAATAATACAACACTCGACAAGTTACATAAACTTATTACTAGAAACTTAATAGAATGTCGATGTTATAATATAATGTATAAAGTCACATTATGTTATTTTAACGTTTGTACCCTATATGATTTCTATTTGTTTAACTTATTTGTATGAGTGTCTAAAGTTAGAAACACGTAAATAATGTGGATGAACATAAGAATGGATGGGTTGTCGATAATGTAGCCTATTTCGAAAAGGGCTAGCTTAGTATTATGTGCATATTATTAATGTCTTGTACGCGCTACTAAAAGCTGTGTGTGTGAACGTAAATGTATAGTTGTGTGCATGAGTCTACGGATATGTTTGTGCCCTCGGTTCCGTAACCTACTGCAGAGAAAGCGATTGGATAAATCACGTTAGGAAATAATTTGCAAAGCTGTTGAAAATTGTATAAATATTTATAACGATAATAATGTAACTGTTGAAAAATTGTAACAGATGACATATTGTAAGGTGCTTTATGATTATCGTTATATAATACAAAGTTGTGCATATAATATGAAGTTTCATTTGTGAATTTTTTTTTATTAGGCACTTCGATTTCCCTCGTCTACTTAGCAGGTACTATTAGCTAGTACCATTGATACTACTGAGGCCAACATGTATCGCTAGTAACATTGATAACAGTTCCCGCAGCATAAACTATCTTTAATTGTAGTGTTTCATAATTATTATTATACCACTCTCACTCGAATATTGATTATATTATGATTTGAATATATGTATAATTTAAAAACTTTTGACGAACACATTTTATGTTCTATGGTAGATATTATATTATCCCATTGCATTTTTCAAAAAACGAATAAATAACTATACGTATTTTCAATTGTTGCCAACTCTATCTACTTTATGCAAAAGTAAATGATTCAGTTTGATATCTCTATTCGTTCCGATTTAATGTGATATAAATGTAAACAAAGCTCAATATGCTATAATGTTTCTCTAATTCACAGCACAAGACAGAAAATCAATTACATGAAAATTCAGACGAACTTCCAATTGTTTGTTTACATTGCTATCACATTGGATCGAAACGGAGTGTACACACATGTCGTGTCCACGACACTAACCCATACTTTAAAGATTTTTTTGAACAGAGCCATGGTCCCAGTTGATAGGATAGAAAATAATGTAAAATGCAGCCAATTACTTGAAATTCATTTATTTTTATTAATAATTATAAATAAACAATGTATATTTTATACTTCATATATGATTCAACATGTAAAAGTTATACACAATAGAATCTTAGTTTAGAAGAACTTATCTGTTTGCAGATTTATTATTATCCTAAATTATAATAGCGTATAGATAACGACGCGGGGCCAGAGCCTTTCAGATACAGCAGAATAAAAAATGATACATACATGTTATTAGGTATTTAAAACCAATATACAATATAGACGCTTATTGACGCAAAATTTGTTTAATTTTTTCTAGTAAAAAAGTGATGCATAAGAATAATACGAACAAAAGAAATCAATGCTTTTTACATAGAATATCTAGCAAAAGCAAAACAAAGTACGTAACTTAAATAAGCAGTATTAAAATACAAGCGAAGATTTAATTAAATTAAAAATTATGTGATAATCACTAGCCAATATATTAAATAGTACACAAAGGTAGTTTAGCATAAAATTAGGCCTGACTTAGTGCTGAGGAATGCTTTTTAATAAAAACTAAATAAACAAAGCACCGCAAAGTATACTATCTAGCCATATTTCCTTAATCCAAAACATTATTCAACATTGTTTATACATAAATCATTTTATTTAATTATCTACAAAAGTCCGAATATCTGCCATTAACTAAGATTTTCAATATATGCTCCAGTAGGTAATATTCAAATCCTATACCTTAAAAAAATCTTTAGTAAGTGTAGGGTAATTGGTAAAGTTATTCGCCATTAGATAATTTGAGATGTAATAAAGTAAATTTATTATGAAATCGTCAGATCTGGCGAATGTCCTTTAATAAAACTGTCTATCTAATATGTAACTAAATGTTATACATAATATATCATTATTATAATATTTTATTTAAACTAACTATTATATAATTAGAAATGTGTCCATTTATATTATTAAAGTATACTTTTACTGGACAATATAGAACATTATTTATGTACATATCGACAAGAACACACACTTTAACAAAATATTTTTTTTACATCATAGCAATGAATACAGCTAAAATGTTAAGAATATGTACGTGATAGCGAAAACTGAGACGGAATGTGTTATCTCCTTAACGCCATTATTTTCTAAAATTATAGTTATAAATAATTAATGTTAAGACATCAATACTATTTTCACTGAAACTTGATTCCATTTTTAAAGCCAGAAACACACCGCTTATTTTAATTTTAAAAGGCATTTTTAATTTTCATAATAATATGTAATTGTAATTTTGATGCCAATGATTTGACGAAAAACATAACCAGATAAGACGGTTAATCGTATCTAGCCGGTACCAATTCAGTGTGGCTTAAGTCTCGGCCACTCATCGATTAAAAACCGGCCGAGTGCGAGTAGGACTCGCCTACGAAAGGTTCCGTACACAAAACATCACGTTTGTTGTACGGGAGCATTCGTTTCACTTCTTTACTCTTTGTTGTTACACAGACAATATGCAAATTTCATTCGTGAAAATTTAAACTGTCTTGCTATCGCGATTGAGATACCTACAGCCTGGGGACAGACATACAAACAGACAGACAGCGAATTCTAAGTATAGTTCGTCCCTGATAAATTTAACCTAAAGGTAAACAAACCGAAAACATCGAAATTTTCATATATTCACCTATTGTGCACACTTTCACAGGTATATTAAAGGATAATACTTCATTATCCAATACATTTTATAACAATTAAACAATAATTAACATTTTTAAACATTAAATGAAAAACCTTTACAGTAAAATACGCTATTTTGACACTGCCGACTGTAGAATATAGTCTATAGTCTATGGATTCATATAGCCAATAATAATCATTGCGTTAATTGGCCAATTGGCATCACTGACTAATCTATGGCTGTGTCAAAAACGGCTTTGTTTACGTTTGGGTTCAATTTATCTCGGACGTACTATAATAGTAATAAGGTTTTGACCCTTCGGTTACGGAACCCTATAAATGAGCGGTGACACCCTGCAACGGGTGCTATTTCCTTCTGTGTCCCTGGTGCTGGATGGCTTCGTGCTGCGCCGCAATCTGCTCGTGGAGCCCCGCCATGTGCTCCGACAGCACCGACAGCTGCTGCTCGTAGTTGCGGGACGTCGAGTGGAGCTCCTCCTCCTGGAGAGAATATTTAGATGTCAATCGCCTCCGTGGTCCAGTAGTTCAGAGCTTCGCCCTCGACCCGAAGGTCGTGGGTTCGATTCCCGCGTTGGAACAACAAAAACATATTTATATATACATAAACTTTGGTTAGGATAATGCAGTCTGATCACCCGATTGTCTGACAAGAAAGATGATCTATGCGTCGGATGGGCATGTTAAAAGTCGGTCCTGCGCCTGTTCTCTCGCCAGTCGTGTCGGTTTACCGTCCCACTGGGTTATGAGAGTGAAAGGAAGAGTGAGTGCTTCTGTGTATTGCGCACACACTTGGGCAATATAAAATAACTCCTGCGTAGCTGGCCTGGTTTCAATGAAATCGGCTACCGACACCGAAATCGGTGAGGGGGAGCTATTAATATTAAGAATTTAGGTTTAGCTCGTAGGACTATCAACTTCGTAGGACTACCGACTTCGTAGGACTACCGACTACGTAGGATTACCGACTACGTTCTTAACTTATTGTTATGGGTGGATATGTTATTCAAACCGGGCGTAAGTGTACTCCGCTCTAACTCAAGCATGTATTATGAAAAAATATGGCAAATAGAAAATAAAATACTCACAAGCCTACTTATGGTGTTATGTTTTTCCTGTATTGTTTGGTTGTCAGTCTCCTTCTCCAGTTCCATTTCATCAAACCTAAGTCGAAGCATCTCACACTGAAATGATATCAAAATAATTCTCATTTAAACTATCATTATATAAAACGAAAGTGTTAAATTATAAAATGCTTAGTTGTTTTTGAGGAAGATTTTAGGATATTTATTGGACCCGGAAAGTGGTGCTGCCGGGACAAAATAAATGTTTGATAAAATAATAACAACTGAATAATTAATTTATACCTCTTTAATGTAATGTTCAGTCTTGCTCCTCAATTCATCTTTTTGTTGGTTTAGATCTCTGATCTTGTTCCTAAAGTAAGTTTGCATGCGTTCTTCCCGCACCTGAATTTCGTGGTTCACCAGGAATGGAACATCCAAACTGCCTAAGAGTCCTGTAACTTTACCTTCTGCATCTGAAAAAATTGTTACTTTAATTAAGTTACTTTATTAATTGCTACAATACTTTTATTTTAAGTGCATTATAAACACAGTGTGTAAAAAGAGCAGTCAGATACGATTATACTACTTTTCCTCATTTTGGAAATGTATTTTTTTTTTACAAAAACAAAAAAAAAATTAAACATTGTTATTTATCTTAAAACTGTATTTGCCAACTCGCCTGACAAATGACGAAAAATTTGTGGATTATAGGTAATTAGTAAATATGTACTTTGGAAGAGGCTTGTGTGCAGCAGTGGCTCTATTATATGAAACGACGAAACATAACTTCTAATTTTGATGTTTTACAATTAAATAATAAAAAAACTACCTGCTGATGTTTCATTAAAACTATTAAAATCTCCAGAGTCGTGCATCTCTCCTCTACGTCTTTGTGATGCTGATACGTGTTTTGCTATTTCTAATTTTAAACTTTCATTTTCCATTTGTAACATTTCATATTCCATTCGAAGTTTTTGATTTTCCTGAAATTAAATAAATAAAGAGATGTCAGAACATGTCTTTTTGGGAATGGTATGCAAAATCCAGAAACCTGACAACAGAACTTAACCTAAGTTCTGTTGTCAGGTTTCTGGATTGTTCCTTGTACATAGTATTAAGAATCTCTAAAAAGATGTGATTGTGTGCAAATGTTTTAGTTATTTGCTTTTTCTTAACCAAATTCATTTTCTGTAATATAAAATACCTGTTACCTGTTCTAATGTGTGTACTTTATTTATAAGTTGATCATTAACATGTAAATCATCTACAGAACTCAAGGCATCCTCACTGCCCATCTGAAATAATACATAACAATTGTATTAAGGCGAGGGGTAACCGCAACTAGCGCCACTCTTTTAAAATAAATTTTACAACGACACAAAGATCTTATTAAAAAAAGTAATCGGTTCAAACTTTACGTAAATAGTTAAACTAATTTATTGGCATTTAATTACAGCTCTAAATCCTATAGTGTATTTACACTCGTAAGTAATAACTATAACGGCCACTTTAGTTATTACTTACGAGTGTAAATACACTTTAGTTATTACTTACGAGTGTAAATACACTATAGGATTTAGAGCTGTAATTAAATGCCAATAAATTAGTTTAACTATTTACGTAAAGTTTGAACCGATTACTTTTTTTAATAAGATCTTTGTGTCATTGTAAAAATTACTTAAAAAAGAGTGGCGCTAGTTGCGGTTACTCCTTGCCTTAAGCCAACACAACACCATAGTATATACCTTAGTAATGAAGCATAGAAAAATGTTTACTACAAAATATAAATTATATGGTATGGCTTTTATGCTGATGAATGATGCATGTATCTCTGTACTTTAATAAAACAATGTAATGTAATGTCACACACACATATGATGTCACAGTGACACTGATGCCTAAGATGTTCTTTATCAATAGGCGTGACGACATTAACAAATAATCAAATATTTAATTATTTCAGGGTAAAATAGATATAAAAAGGATTTGAAATACTGATATACTTTTATATAAAAATTGTGATTATTAAGATTTTCAATAAATTAAAAGATTAAAATAGTGCAATCGGCCATTTTGACTGAAACACCGCATTACAGCGCATGACGTCACGTCTAGGTAAACATCACTGTCATGGTCCATCGCTGCTGTCATTATATATTACTCTTTTATCTATGGTTTACTTAAGCATCTGACGTTGACCTAGGCGTGACGTCACACTCGACGCCATGACACTTCGACCTGTTTTGGCGCACTATTGAAAATATATTATAAAAATGGCTATAATCTTCGATATTCATTAGTTTGTTACCGAAATAAAGGTTTTTTGATAATTAGCAAATATGTATACACTTTACAAAAGTGGATTTCAAAATCTTTCGTCATGCCTATTGGCCAAAAGAGTATATAAGGAGTATATAAGAGTAGGACATAATATGTACTTAGTTATAAGATGTATAGTTCATCCCTGCTAAATTTAACCTAAACGTAAACAAACCGAAAACATCGAAATTTTCCCTTATTCACTTATTGTGCACACTTATCAACACTTTCACAGATATGTTAAAGGATTACACTTCATTATCCAATACATTTTATAACAATTAAACAATAATATGTTTAAACATCAAATGAAAGTCTTTCACAGAAAAAATATGCCATTTTGACACAGCCGATTGTAGAATATAACCCTATAGTCTATGGATTCATAGCAAACAAAAAACATTGTATTAATATTGGCCAATTAGCATCACTGACTAGTCTTTTGTTGTGTCATAGACGGGTTTGTTTACGTTTAGGTTAAATTTATCTTGGACGTACTATAACTTAAACACTAAGCATGTAACTAATATATTATACTAGATATAAATCAATATAAGCAGTGTTAATTATTAGACATTTGCTTGGACCCTAACTGTATGCCATAGCATCACAACAATGAAGTATCAACAAAAGGAAAAAAAACAGAGGACTGATAATGGATTATTGCTAATAATTATTTTAATCATGTCAGCTTTTGAAGAAAAATAATCAAACCAACATTGGTAATACCCTCCTTGGAAGTAATGATGCCATGGACAGACATCCACACGCACACGCTAACAAACATGTCAAACTTATTTACACCTTTTTGAGTTTTGTTGGGGTTAAAAACTATAATATGAAAGTTACCAGACTTCCAGCTTCTGACAGAAAATCTCCATTACAACTAGCAGCTTGACTACATAAGTGTGTTCTAGATGTATTTCCTGGTCTATCCTTTTGTGCTTCTTCCAATGAGAACTGCAGCTCTTGATTTTTGTTTTTCAATTTGGCAATTTCACATTTGTATTTATTATCACTTTCACATATCTGTCTATGGTAATCATCTATTGTAGCTTGGAGTTGAGATATTTCAAAACTTTTATCTGAAAGCTATATTTATAATATTTAGAATTATGTATTTTTAAGATACTTTCTTTTCTAAGTATTTTCATTCATGCATACATATGGTTGAATACTAATACACTAATTAAAGTTAGAAGTTCTCCTATTTATATACAGTCACTGTCACTAGTTTGCAGAATAATAAGAGTGGCATGTGACATGAGTGCCAGTTAATTTAACTATTGTTTAGTACTTCTCTATTATAGTTTTTGTTACCTGTGAAGCAAACTGAGCATTTTCAATGATTTTCTTTTGTAACTCTTCTTGAAGTAGCCCAGAATCAAATGTTGAAGGATTGTTTGTTGGCAGTTGGGTTTCTTCAGCTTTGCTTTTTGATTTTTTTGTAACTTTGGCCTAAAACAACAAGTTTTTATTAAATTTTGAAATATTTGCCGCTCAATATTGACATACAGTATTACTTTTATGTAAATACTAGTTACTTTTCGTAAAAAATACTGGAGTATTACTTACTTGATTGTTTTCGAGCTCTTCTTGAAGTACGGATACTCGGCGTGTCAATTGTTGATTTCTAAATGTTAAGGAATCTATTTCAAGTTCACCTTTACGCAATGTTTTTTCCTTGTCTTTTAGCAATTCCCGCAGTTCATTCGATTTTGCCTGTTCGTCCAAGACGCCTTTCTTGAGCACCTTCACATGCACTTTCAACTGTAAGCGGAAATTATAGATTTATTACTTAATTCATCTCAGTACATTGCACAGTGCTGTAAATTATGGTTTACCTTGGAATATTCTGCTGCTAGTTTCTGATACTTGGCTTGAATATCGCCGGAAGGTAACCCTTCCATGTTTCTATCTTTTTATAACGTCATTACTCAAACAAATTTCAATTTCTTTATCCTATGTTTATTTGTATAAATAAAGTACCTACACCATGAACACCCACTTTTCTAAAAATTTGACAAATGACATTTTCAAAAATAAGAAACGCCAATTTTGACATTTATTTTTCTTTGCCAGTGCAAAAAACAAGCAACTACAGACAAAATTAAAAAAAAATTAAAGTATTTTTTTAAAATTCCTACATCAAAATATTATGTTACTTAATCACCACAAAAGAATTAAAAATTAAATACATACCTAGAATATTTGTTTAATTTTAAAATCTTTCATAAAACTAAAAATCATTTTTCAAAAAACTATCAGCAGTAAAATATGCGTATTCAACTAAAAATAATAAAAAAAAACATTTATTTTGTTTGTAGCAACACTGCTTCTGTTGATGTGTCGTGATTCTCTAATCTAAAATATCAATATTTTTAACATAAATGAGAGAAAAACAGGCAATTTTATTAATATTCTACAATTTATTTATCGCATTAATTATTAATATTGTAAAACAATTCAAATAATGAACGACAGGTAAGATTAACAAAGAAATAAAATTGTTCAATGATTTCACTTCTAGAAACTTACTTGTAATAAAGTAAAATTTGAACAAACTATGTTAATATTTTACAGAAACATGGATTCAAGCAGCTCAAGTTATATGGGAAGTCCGAATGAACACCTAAAAAGTATAATTCACATTGATGTCGATTGTTTTTATGCGCAAGTAGAAATGATACGGAATCCAGAATTGCGGTCTCAACCTTTGGGAATTCAACAGAAAAATATCGTCGTAACTAGTAATCATGAAGCGAGAAAATTTGGCATTCAGAAGTGTATGCTGGTTTGTGATGCGTTGAAAGCTTGTCCGAATTTAAAATTAGTTAATGGTGAGGATTTGCGAGAGTATAGAACGGCGTCCAGTAAAATTTTTACAGTTCTACAAAGTTGGAAGTGTCCCGTAGAGAAACTAGGATTAGATGAGAACTATATTGATGTCACAAATTTAGTCAAAGAAAAATTAAAAAACACAAACAACAGCATCACAATTACAGGCCATGTTTATAATGAACCAAGTGTAGAGTGTACTTGTGGTTGTCATACAAGATTAAAATTAGCATCCCAAATTGCCAATGAAATGAGGTACAAAATATATGACGAATTAGGATTCACCACTTGTGCAGGGATAGCTCACAATAAACTATTGGCAAAACTAATATGTCCTCTTCACAAACCTAATGACCAAACTACAATATTTCCAGAAGATGGTGTTAATTTTATGTCTACTCTACAAAGTGTCCGTTCTATACCAAGTATTGGTTTGAAAACCACAGAAGCTCTCATTTCACAAAAAATTATCACAGTAAATGACTTGCAACAAGTATCTATAGAATTGTTGAAAAAATACTTTAGTGCAGACATGGCTGTAAGACTGAAGACTTTAAGCTTAGGTGAAGATAATACTCCAGTAAAACAAACAGGCAGGCCTCAAAGTATAGGTTTAGAAGATAGCTTTAAAACAGTTAGTGTTAAGAGTGAAGTGGAAGAAAAGTTTGCTGCATTGCTCCAGAGGTTACTGATTTTAGTAAGGGAAGATGGACGCATTCCAGTTTCTTTAAGGGTCACACTTAGAAAGAAAGATGTTAAGAGATTGAGTAGCCATAGGGAGTCCAGGCAGTGTCAAGTGTCACCCTCAATATTTAAAATTACCAATGGTGCCCTTACCATCACAGAAGTTGGTCAGCAAAAGCTAATGAGTATAATAATGAGATTATTCACAAAATTAATTGATCTCTCAAAACCATTCCATTTAACTCTTGTGGGACTGGCATTTACAAAATTTCAGGATAGAATGACCGGTAGGAGTTCCATTGTTAATTATTTGATGAATGATATATCAGTACAATCAGTTCTCAATATTCAAAATGACTGTGACACCTCAGCATCTATGGATTATTCGGCAGTGTCTCCGAGTAGTAGCACCACTACCGACTTATCTGATGCAGAAGTTGAGCCTTCACCCAAAAAACCAAAAAAGGTAACATGGATTGCAAAACGGAGATGTTTGTCAAAGGAAGAAATTGCATCTCCAAGTAAACTGAAAGTTGGTGAGCTTCGTTTAAATTCAAATGAATTGGAGAAAGTATCGGAACTGAGATTAAACTCACGAGACAGGTCATTAACCCCTAGAGCAAGTCCTGCTAGAGATATGTCAGATAATTCGGAGGCTATGAAAGATATTGCAGAAGGGGGTAACTGTGGAGACTGTCCAAGTTATGTTGATAAGGAGGTGTTTAATGCCCTTCCTGAAGACATGCAACATGAGTTGAAAGCTATGTGGAAAAATCCCTCCAATTCAGAGTTGCCCAGAAGTAGTCCAAGAAACATGAACAAATCTAAATCAAACACACTTTTGAAATACTTTGTTCCAAACAAATAGTATTAGTAAGATTTTATCTTGTTAATTATTTTAAATAATAAGTGAATGGTTTCTATTTTTTCAAATCATAAAATTTTTATTCAACTGATCAAATACATGTTTATGTTATAAAACTTTTTTTATTCCATACCTTTAATATTATATACAAAATCTAAAATATACAACTGGATATATCATTTAATGTCTATAGTTTTTACAGCATCTGTGACCATTGTTAATAGTTCTCTTAACTTATCCACATTCTCCTTGTTGGTGTGTAGTGTCTGGGCTTTATTGGCATATGACATAACATCAACATTAAGTTGTAGACGAATTTTGTCTCCATCAGTTACACCTGTAACATCATGTGATTGTTGTGATGATATTTCTCGAATTTGTTTTAGCCTTCTCAGGGACTCTTCAGTTTTTTGGACAGAAGTCAAGACATCCTCCACATATTTATAGTAGCTGAAAATGGAATATAGGATTATTAGAGATTAGGTTTCTTCTAAAATATGTATTTAAAAATAATTGACTAATTGTTCATATGATAACACTTACGAATTTGTCATTGCAGTGAATAATGACTGGTAAATACCAATAAGAAAAGACCTGTCTAATTTCTTTGAGGCATCTCTGTCAAATTCATCTAAAGCTTTACCTATAACATCAATATATGTACAAGGCTTTGTAGGAATGCTTCTATTTGTTTTTCTATACAATCGAGGTATGTCACTAACTTGTTTTAGTTGTATATTGAAATAATCATACAACTCATCAACAATACATTGATTTATTTTAATTTTTGTGCCTTGTAGCATTTCTTCAGTGGGTTTTATACTTCCTCTTATTATTATTTTCTTTCTGTCATTTGGAATTTTATTCTCAGCATGATCCAAAAAATTTGGTAATTTTTTAATTAATTTTTCATTATCCATGTAAAGATTTATACAGGTTTCCAGTAAAACTTTATTTACAAACATAGATTCTAATCTTACTTGGCTATTTCGCTGAAAACAAAAAAAAAAAAAATTTATTTAATAAATGTTTTTTTTATTATGTAACTATAAAAAAAACATTTATTATTTTTATACTTACTTGGGAGCAAATACTAGATACCCATGTTGCATATCTTGATAATAATTGTAGTGATAATTTCCAAAACTTATGTGTCAGAGCCTCAATATAAATACCATCAGACCAACAATCTTGCAAACTGTTCCAACATTTTAGCGTTTCTGCCAGGATAAAATCAGAATTGTTCTGAGTTGTTGGTACACTTTTCAAACAAGACTCAAAGCCACCTGAAAAAAAAACAATTGACACAAGAATAACAACAGTAGAAAACAATTATAACAATAGAAAAAACTTTTACTAATACAGAACCACATACCAGCAATTTCTTGAAATCTTATCTGAAAATACACAGGAAGATTCCACCTCCTTATGAAGTTTTTATATTCCACAGTTTGCCGCAACACATTAACAGATTCATTTTTGACACATAGTTCCTCAATTTTCTTAACAAAATTCATACTCTCTTTGTATCTCTTGTAGAACAACTGAGGATTTCCAGGTGCAAAAATTGAGGCCATATTAACCTCAAGGCGATTTTCTACTTCACACCAAAAACAATTGACCAAAAATCTATATTTTTTTGATAGATGTGTAAGCTTGGAATGTTGAGTTACTATCACAAGCAATCTAAGTTCCTGATCAAGTAACGAAAGGATCTTTTTGTAAATACCTTCAAGACCATCTTTACTTTTTTGTAGGGCAGGTTCATTTATAATATCTTGTAGTAAAGGTGCAATAGCTTGCTTTCTAATTAGCATTTCAGTTTCAGAAACTCGGTCTAATGAGGTCAGAATTATTAATGTTTTTAGTAAACTGTCCTCATTATTATCATTCCAGAATTTAAACATTAATTCATTCAGTATGTTGACCAGTTTCCCACCAACTTCATTATATTGTTTATTTTGCTCTGGCTTTATAATACTTTCACATTTTGAAACTGAAAATTTAAGCTGATTGTATTGCATTGCAGCTCTATCAACAATAACAATTTGCTCCTGGACTTTTTTTTCTGAGATATCTGTAAGTATGGTGTCCAATATGTTGAGGCATTTTTTAGTGTGACTGTAATATTTCAATAGTTGTTTATTCTTTAGAAGTGTGTGCCGTTGGTTTAACCACATAGATAATTCCTTCATACCATCTTCAAGTGACTGTTTCACACTCTGTAAAAACATACAAAAGTAAATCCAGTGCGCATAATATTAAATATAACTTGATTTGAAGAAAGTTCTTACCAATACTTCTTCATTTAATTGGCTTAGAGGCACTTGAATTTTCAAAATGGCTTTATCAAAGCCTATCAAAGTTGCACATAAATTAACAAAATTGGCATAATCTTTGTTGATAAGTTCTATCATTGCCAATCTGAGAACTTTTAAGTAAACACCTAGGTCATCTCTCATAGTTTCTAATGAAGCTACTTCATTGTGGTCTGCTATGAAGCTGTCCACCAAAAAGTTAGTCTGAAAGAAAACAAAGAAGATATTCTTGTTTAACGATAAAGTACTTCTTTTACTGTATAGTTATTATTAAATACATCAAAAAAAGTTGCAAGGTATACCTTGACGAAATCGTTGCGGTCAAAACATAGACCCCTTGGGGCTGGCGGCAATATAAAATCACTAGTATCTTTTTCCATTTTTATCAATTAATTTTCAATACTGCTAAGGCACCATAATTAAATAAAATTAATAAAATAAAATTTATCTGTAAGAATCACCCCAAGATGAAATCATTTTTGACAATTGACTATTTGTCATTTGACGTATTTTGACATTTTACACGTCAGTGTTGTCGGATACTAGCCCTGTGTTCCAGTACCTGATAGTAAACGAAAATAACGTTTTTTTCGTTCAGATTAGCGTTCCATTAGCACTTTATAGCAACAATAAGCAGTGTGTTCCTTTATGCGCTTCTTTTAATCTGAACGCTCAGGGCCCTAATTCTCAAGCCTCGAACTTAATTCCGAATATTAGTATATCCCGCTCGCACGTGCGCTAAATCTCATTTACATGAGCGGGACAGACCGATAGTAAAAACTAAGTTCGAGGCCTGAGAATTAGTGCCCAGATCATTCATAACGCACACAGTCGTTTCTTTAGCACAATATTGAAAATTATGAAATTATCGATCTGGGCGGCGATTCTCAGGCCTTAAACTTAGTTTCGAATATTATCTATCCACCTCACACGCGCGCTAAATCACACTGGCATGAGCGGGACAGACTGATAATAGTAACGAATTTCGGGGTATGAGAATTGAGACCCTGATCGTTTGTAGCAAACTTTACTGCTAGTGGAACGACTGACAGAAAACGCTCAGAATGATCACGCCATTTTGCATAATTTTACCCATCTTGTTTTTGACGTTTACTTAGATTTCACAGATTTCACTGATCTCGATGTTATTTTTAAGTTATGGATCGAGCAAATTTATTATAGATTCTTTTATAATGTAGTTATTATTTTTAATTTAAAATATAAATAGAATTTATGAGATAAAAAGGAAATGTTAAATTTTGACATCTGTCAGTCTTTCCACTAGCAGTAAAGCATAGAGTATAATAATATAAATAGATAAAGAGAGTACGCTCTCAGGTTTTTTTGACTACTACTAATGTATGTATCATTTGATAGCTACATAGCGCCATCTGATATCATCTCCCGCAAACTTTTGGTATGTATACTGTATAGCTTTATATACATACCAGTTTATTTGCAGTATAGTTTCAGCTTATATTTTACTTGTATTCAAGTTGATAAAGTTTGGCTTTGTTAAATAATTTACATATTTATATTCATTATCATATATTCATTATTACATAATAAATACCTATTCATTTAACAAATCATAGCCAAACTTTATCAACTTCTATATACAGTAAAGTTTAATACTTTACAGAAACCTTGAATTTCACAATAAATGGATAGGTAGGTACATAATAAAACCATTTTTATTTTACAGTTTATTTATTTATTCACAGGTTATACACTTACATTATTGAACATAGAATGTATTATGTACTTACTACACAAATCACAAGCGTCTATAACGCAAACAAATAGCACAAACGTAGCGTCCTGGTCGCAAAAAAAACGATTGCACTGAAATAGTGGAGGAACTAAAAGCTCAACTCACACAATATCTTCTGGAAATACGCACTTCACACAAAGAACAGCACAAATAATAAGGAACAAAACTACAAACGCAAGGAGCAGTCGCCATATTTGCTAAGCAATTTGACCAAGTAGTAGGTAAGTACCTATCAATCACTTCACTGTGTTGCTATAGTAATTATTACTTAAAGTTGTAAGGTATTCAAAATTTTAAATTTATTAATTATAAAACGAGTTCAGTAAAATAATTAGATACTGAAATAAATATTTTAAATAAATAAATTTCAGAAATAAATTATTGTATAAAATTATCGACTGTGCTACCATCTGTGACACTTTACAGTAACTAGTTGTTTTGGAAAATGATTACAGATGTCGCATTTTGAGTAAAAAAATCACAGAATTTGTCATTGTATGGAAGTGTCCGACCCCTGCAGTAAAGTTTGCTACAAACGATCGAAAATTTCATAATTTTCAATATTGTGCTAATGAAACGACTGTGTGCGTTATGAATGATCTGAGAGTTCAGAGTAAAAGAAGCGCTTAAAAGAAGACACTGTAGGAGTTGCTGTTATTATTTAGACCACGGCTCTACCTTAACCATTTCTGTACCTATGCTTATCTGGATTCTGGATTTCAAATTGAATTATTTTCTTGTTTCAGCCCTTTTAGACCCCTTTTTTGCGAAGTCGGGTTATAGTTTTTAAACTTTAATTTTATTTTATATTTTTCTCTTTTATCATAAAATATATTTCACAAAGTAGTTAACTTAGGGCCGATTTTTCAATCGTCAGATAACTTTTATCTAAGGAATAAATATGTGACTTTGGCAGATTTTGAATGGAACAAATGTCAAAGTCACATGGTTATTCAACAGATAAAAGTTATCTGAAGATTGAAAAATCGGCCCTTAGATTAATAATTGGTCTCAGCGCCCTTCGACTAGATAGAGCGCTGTCAAGAAATCACAGATTAAGAATTAGTTACTACGTAACAGATACGACAGTGATAATTTACCGAGTTTCCAGTTGTTACGTTTTGGCAGCACTGTCGCATCTGTCATTTTGACCGCACACCACAGACCATAGCACATCACAGACTACAAACACACATTGTATAAGTGGTTGAATAATCGAGTCCAGCTATCGATACTTTAGTAAGGTATCGATTTTTTTTGTAGGTAGGTTTTTGTAGTTCAGGTAATTTATTTTTATTAAGTAATACAAAATAAAAACAGGTTACATTTATCATTTATTTATTGATTTTTTTTCTAAATTTCTAATAAGCCCTGATTGATATAGCAAGAATATTAATATTTAACAGAATATTTTTTTTAATAATATTTTAATAATTATCCTAATAAAACTCTCTAATATCGTAATCCAACCATCTAGTGATGGTAACACACAAGTCCAGGTTTTCCTGTTTCTAAGGCCACTTGCCTTACTTGAAGTGTGCTCTTATTTCAATTGTTTTCATTTCTTTGACGACACAAAAGATGATCAGTCACTTCTGTAAATAAATAACACAATATTTAAGATGAAAAAACAGTACATAAGTTGGCCGGTCACTTAGTCCGGCCAACAACAACAAAACAAGGAGGGTTTCTAGTAAAAACTTTAGTTAATTGGCAAAAATAGATTAACTAGTTTTGTTCTTCAGCACTATAAGTTGATACCCTAAATAAAACTGCATTATTATTCTGCTATCAAATATGCTTAAACTGCCATAACACTTCTTTAACATTTATGAAAAGACCATCTTTTCATAAATGTCAAACAAGTGTTACATAAATTTTTTGTTGTTTCAATGAAGTTATCGAAACCACAACCTCCAATTCCTGAGCCAAGTTCCAAACTACTAAACCTTGGTATTTCACAAAAATAAAACAATTTCAGTATCTTTTGATATGTTAAAATATCATATAGAATGAGTGTCAATATGCCATAGTACTACATACCCACTCTTCAAATGACCAACATTTCATCAGAAGCATTTACATCCTCATTGGAGTATACCTAGGGGTATTTCTGTCTGAAACAAATGAGTACATTTAAGATTAATATTGTTATACAAAAGCAAAAAACATTGGCAAACTTAATGAGTCAAAGATTAAGTATAATTATATTATACTGTTCATACTTTATATTACACTAGCTCTAACTAAAACGTGTTAAAAGTAAAACTCACCTGATTCACAGGACGATAGAGGCATGCCGTGCTCTGTATTTCATCATCCGTAAGGAGAAATGGATTAGAATGTTTAAATATCTTGGCCTTCTTCGTCAAATTGATATTTATGAAAGTGTTTTTCAGTAACAAGTTTTCGAAGTTGCTCTTTAGAGAGACCGATGGATAGTTGGCACCAGGAAGGACAGCCACAGGTTTCTAAAATTAATGTTCTTTGGGAAAGAAAAATGCCGTTTCATGAACTAATAGTTGCGTTGCAACCGCCGACACAAGACTTAAATAGTCCCTTAAAACGAAAAACTAAAAACATTTACACTAAATTAATTAACACACTATAAAATATTGATATAATGTATCAATAGTATGCGGAGTAATTGAATATTTTGTATCAAATCAAGCAAGAAACGAGGATAAACAAAACACTAACAAACTACACGCGGCCATATTTGAGTTTTGACAACATAGATCATTAGCATAGATCATTAGACACATAAACAAATAGACCATAGACGTGTGTGACGTCACAAAACGACGCCATTTTGCTTTCGACCGCAGCGCCAAAACGTAACAAATGGAACTACACTGTCAGCCCCCTGCAAGAAATAACAGATTTCTGAATGCGTCAACTTCATATTGTAGTGTGTGTGTGTAAAACGAGTGTAAGACAATGCACAAAGATTGTAGTGTGCATCTATAATTGTGTTGCCAGCTACTTGACTAGTGCCCGATCAATAGGGAAAATATTTCGTTGCTGTGGTGTGGTAATTTATCAATATTAATAAATTTTAGTTAGGGTTGAACCGGTGGTAGCTTGTTTTTCTTGTTGACTTTCCGAAAATAACTTTGTAAGTTTCATTTGGAAATAAAACGTTTTTTATTTATTTTATTATTTTAATAAAAAAATCTTTAATATGAAATCATAATCATTTTTATGAAGGTTCTTCTTCATATTCTTAAATAATTATAAGCCATAATTTTCAAAAAGCTTTTTTATTTTAGTATCTGGGGGCACGGCAGTGTCCCCGCCAAGTCGAGCGCGAAACAAACACTGCCGTACCATCCTTTACAGAAACCATTTTGTCGCATTTTCAGGCCCCTATTTGAGAACCTCCGGATAAGACCAGAACGCAGAAATTATGGTCATCCAGTAAGATATAAAATCTGTCAATAATTAGAAATCCATCTGTCAACGGCCAAGTCAACATTAACTATAACTATACTATAGTATATATATACATATATATAGAACCCTGTTAGGCCATGCACTAATTTTAATTATACTTTTTAAATTGCAATTAACTTTTTTCAATTGACGCGACGAGTCTTTTCCCGCAAAGTTTTAATTATTCTTACATGTTTTGTTTGTAAGACCGTGAGTTTTATTTTTAAATAAAGCGCCAAAGGCCTTAAAAGTCATGTCCTATCTACTAGTCAAATATAGCCCCCCCCCCCCCCCCCTCTTTCCCTCCGCGAATACTTTTACACTTTTTGAGATATAAATTTCGAAGTTTTATTTGCGCTGGAAAAGTGTGTTGTTTATTCTATTTCAATCACCTATTTTCCTTAACTATAGTGAATGGGGCAGAAGTTGATATGAACACATTCACATAATATAGGTATACTAGGAAACAGGGGAATAACGCACAAATTAGACATTAGCTGTTAATATCCTCCATCCGAGATGGCGAGTTGCGTTTCGTTTCACCTTTTCACATAATTACATTTCAAAAACTGTACTAAAGTATAAAGTTTACGTTCCGTTTCGCATCATTGCAATAATATTAAAGAATTTTTGATTTTTTTTTTTAATATTTAGACGCAACTCCGGCATTCAAAATTTCTATAAGGGGAATTATGACTTTCTCGCTTAAGCCCCCTACACCACGAATACAAATAAATTCAGGCGACTCGTTATATAATCCAACCCAAAATGACAACGCCCAAACATCATATTATCATGGTTGCATATCAAGTCGTAAACAATATGTTTCTTGGCATTACTATGACATGACATGACGTGGCAAACACGGGCAATCTGATACTAAATATGGTTAAATTTTTTTGAATACAAGGCAACATTGAACACAAAGCGGTACTCCGATCTGAGATTTTAGGATTATATTATTTGACTGTGTTTTAGAAGATTTATACAATACTTACTAATGGTATGTGATGCCAGTATTTTTCTTGTTTCATGTAGTATTATTTTTACATAGTTTGACTATGCAAATCGGCATTTTGCTTCGCTCTAACACAAATCTAATTATCTATAAAATTATCGAGACGTCTACTTCACTTTACGCTTGTAGCGCGACTGGCCACAGATTAAGAATTAGTTACTACCGACTGGCGCGGGTACGCCGAATACGGCGTTGTATTTGTTGCCGCATTTTTCAATACGCTGGACGGTATCTAGTCAAAGCGACCAATTATTAATCTATGGTAGTTAAGTTACCTATGGTCTATCCTATCGGGCTTAGGACAAACTAATTTGTCCTAAGCCCGATAGGATAGACCAGTTTAGACTAGGACAAACTAGTTTATCCTGATATAGATACACTTTAGGATACACTTTAGGATAAACTGGTATGGTCTTTTATTTTGATTTATGGGATTTACTTACCTATCACTACGTAATTTTACAATCTCTTAATTTAAAGACTAGCTGCTAGATATTTCGCCGGCAGATATTGTGTTATGTTGACTCAATACGCAAGAACTGGATCTGATTATTTTTAATAGACATAATATACTTATGTACTTAGTACTTAGACTGATATACGATTCGAATATTTAACAAGACATTTAAGCATCATTATCCATTTTATAAATTACGTACCGTACCGTATGTGGTTATTTACTTTAAACTGCTTACAGAATATAGTATCATTTTGTGCCTTCATTATGGCGGAGGCATCATCAGAAGACTTGTTTTTGAATAGAGCGAGATTGGTTATGAAATTTTTAGGAGTTTGGGTACCACCTCCGAATGAAATTCTAATACAAAAGATTCACCGCTACTTCATTATGTTTTTGCAATATTTGTTTTTATTGTTTCAAATAATTTATATAATCCAGGTATTGGGTGACTTGGAAGCCGTGTCGCAGGCTTCGTATTTGCTTTTCACTCAGGCTAGCCTGTGTTTTAAGGTCACTGTTCTGCAAATTAACATTGAATTAGTACGGGATTTATTGATTCAAATGAATAGTGAGATTTTTAAGCCGCAAAACCAGATGCAGAAAAGGTAGGTTTGATTTAAAATGCGAAGTGCTAACATTTATATTATTACCTATTCTTCTAATTATATTATAGCTTCGAGTGTAGTACCCACATTAGTACCTAAGTACGTAACGAAAATAAAAAAACATGATCATAATATTATACATTTCCTACCTACCTAGACCTACCTACTTACTTACTTCTTGACAGATCACAGATGCATCTAAAATCGTTTAGGTACTTAGGTACGCTATTTTGAATTTTCACTAGGTGCCTTTGTAAGTAGATTTACTTAGTACTTACCTACTGTTGTTTAATATGATTTCGTATAAGGAACATGGAACATCCGTACTTCCTACTAATTACTTCATACCTACGTACTAATATTTTGACGACCTCCGTAGCGCAGTGGTTGAGCGTGTTGGTGCTCAAGCGGGAGGTCGCAGTTTCGAATCCAGCCGAAGGAACAAAAATATTTCTGTGTTCCTGGCCCTGGGTCATGGATATGTATTAATATAATAAAAATCTCAAATATGTTTATAGTATAAAAGTATTACATATATTTCCGTTATCTGGTACCTGTAACATAAGTTCTTCGTATACTTAGCACGGGGCTAGATTGACGTGGTGTGAAGCATCCAATAGATATTATTATTATGAATAATATGCATTCTGTACAGGATTGTAAATAATCAATCAGGAAGAATAAAGAAACTGCTGTTTGCATTCATGATCAGCTCTCAGACTACTTGTTGCCTTTGGGCGCTGAAACCTCTGTTCGATGATGCCGGCTCAAAGAACTTTCCATTTGATATGTGGCAAGTATACCTATAATTTCAATAATTTAAAGAAATTCTAGATCACAGCGACGAACGCTGGATCGCCTTCAGAGGAAAGCCCTAGTTTGTATGGTAGGTGGGAATTTGAATGAGGACAGGTGAGATTTAAAAGGTAAGATAGGAATGGAGTTGTGGAGGACGGAAGAGGAACCCCACTCCGTTGCTACACTACAAAGTCTTAATAGTGGCGCCCACTGCCCACATACCAAAGCACCGAAGACGCACCGGAGAACAAATATAATAGTTAGCTTGATTGCCTTGATTACGATAGGCTGTCGACAAGACGGTTATTTTCGTAAAACTAGTTGACTATTTAAGATATTGCAAAGCTAAATAAAAAGCCAGCTACAATGTCTGCTCCTATTTTCACAGGATGCCCGTCAATCCACAGCACTCTCCTCAATATGAGTTTGGATACGCCTTCCAACTTCTGACAATAAGCATGAGTGCCTTCATCTACTTCGGAGTTGACAGCATCGCTCTATCCATGGTTATATTCGCTTGTGCTCAGTTAGACATCATCAAAGATAAGATTTTAAATGTACGATAAAATATAGCACATATTATCTAGTTTTATACAAAAAAGATAGTTTCACCGTAACCGTATTTTATGTTTTAGATAAAATCGAATAATTCTCAAAAACAATCGCCGACAAGGCAGATCATCAACAAGACATATTTAGAAGACAATTTAAAAAGGTTGAAAGAATGTGTTATACAACATCAGTGTATTATTAAGTAAGGAAATACAAATATTAGGTCCTTACATATGAAATTGGCGTTTTGTCGTACTGGCCACTTTGATCTTAAATATACCTATCCTCTTTGGTTAGGAATTCCAAATTCAAATTTAAACAGCTATTTACTCATGCATATTTTGTGTTTTGAAAACCGTAATTCATTTGTTTTTTTCTCTTTTGCTTTATTTTCTGCGTCACTCATTTCACAAAATGGAAAACTTAAAATATCGCATTATTTACGAGTACGAATTCCACCGTGGTACCAGTGCTGCAGAAACGGCTCGAAGGATTTATGATGTGTATGGGGGTGGTGTCGCAAAAGAAAACAAGGTGCGTTTTTGGTTTCAACGCTTTTGTTCTCGAAATTTCGACCTGCAGAACAAGCCCCGTGGACTGCCGGAGACCAAGGTCGATAATGATGAATTAAAGGCTATTGTGGAAGCAGATCCATCGCAAACCACATCAGAGTTAGCTACAGGCTGCGGTGTTAGTGACAAAACCGTTTTAATCCACTTGAAGCAAATTGGGAAGGTGAAAAAGCTTGAAAGGTGGGTACCTCATGAATTGAATGAAGCAAACCGACAAACGCGCGTCGACTGCTGCGTTACATTGCTCAACCGGCACAATAATGAAGGAATTTTAAATCGGATCATTACATGTGATGAAAAGTGGATCATGTACGATAATCGTAAACGCTCATCGCAATGGCTGAACCCTGGTGAACCAGCAAAGTCTTGCCCCAAGCGAAAATTGACTCAAAAAAAGTTACTTGTAAGCGTTTGGTGGACTAGTTCCGGTGTCGTACACTATATTATCTTTCTTAAATCTGGTCAGACGATTACAGCTGATGTTTATTGTCAGCAACTGCAAACCATGATGGAAAAGCTCGCCGTTAAACAACCGAGACTTGTCAATCGCTCTACACCACTGCTGCTTCAAGATAACGCTAGACCACACACGGCCCAACAGACGGCTACCAAATTAGAGTAGCTTCAATTGGAATGTCTAAGACATCCACCGTACTCTCCGGACCTTGCTCCAACAGATTACCATTTTTTTCGAAATTTGGATAACTTCTTGCAAGGAAAAAAATTCAATTCCGATGAGGCAGTCCAAACCGCTTTCAAAGATTTCATTGATTCCCGTCCGAATGGTTTTTTTAGTAAAGGGATCAATGAACTACCTATAAGATGGCAAAAGTGTATAGATAGCAAAGGATGTACCATTTTGATTAATAAAATATATTTTAATACTAGCTGTGCCCGCGACTCCGTACGCGTGGAAAAGTAATTTAGGGCAGTGTTATAATAAATCTGTTTTAAAAATATTTTTAGTTATAAAAACTCGTCGAGGTATTTAAAAAACTACTTTATGTTGACAATTCCTACTACCAGCTTGACAAACGACCGTGTATAATTACTATAATGCGAACGGGACTACTTGATAGCACGCTCACATACACGACGAACATCTAGTAGCGCCGCAGCGACTGCAGACGATGATCGTTTCCACGCCGACACTGCTGGTGTGGCGACAATGATATTAAGACAGCGCGCCGCAAAATTTTGCGGTATTTTAGCCTTTAGGTGCGTAAGTCCGACTCGCACTTGCCCGGTTTTTTATTTATTAATAACCAAACATGTAGGTACTGATTATAAATCACTTCACTGTTAAAGTACTGATTTTATACAGAAAAGTAGCAAAATATAGAAAGTACCAAAAGAAAGAAAACAAACCTAAGTTGTACCTAACATAAAAACCATTCGGTCCATGATAAAAACTAAGAAATAAAAATAGCAAGAAAAATATAAATCTAACTTATATTGACATAACTTTTTTAGTTTAACTGTAAACACAATACTTATGTTAATCAAAATTCTATGTATTATGCAGTTATCGAATACATAATTTGGACAAAGAAGACTATAAAATGTACAGTAATAGTAGGCTGTAGTATGAATTTTAACGGACGGAATATAAATAGAACTATAATATACAATGCAAAATAATATTATACATTGCTAATGATGCACGCTGGGTTTAACTCTCGGATAACGTATTGTATAAATGTAGGTACCTAATCAACTTTGCTATAATTGTATTAAAAGTACGGCATTTGGCGTATAGATGTCGCTATTATGGTCTGCTCTGCATCGCGCTATCGCTTGTAAGATAGATTTGTATATGAGAATATTCTATCAATATTAACTACTAGCTGTGCCCGCGACTTCGTACGCGTGGAACAGTGATTTAGGGCACTTTAGTATTTTTAAATATATTTTTAGTTTATAACTTTCGCTAATAGGTACTTCCCAGTGCATCCCAGTGTTGATCCCGATCCAGCAAGTCACGTACCCGGCAAGCCTCTTGATATGCAGGGTATAATAATAATATATTACTATCCTTTCGGAGCTCGGCAAAAGAAGTAGGCCTTCGAACAATATGTAGAAGTCAGCAAAGGTATTCGAAGTTAGGATAATATTATTCGAATGCACCGTATAGACCCAGACAATTTTTCACTTTAATTTAGTAAAGTATTTAACTTCGATGTCCGTCTGTCTGTCTGGGTGTCAAAACTTTAACACGTGTAGGTATCAAGCTAAAAATCATATTAAAAACTCAGTTCTACTGTCCCTTCTGGCTGTGAAAAGAAACAGGCATCTTGGCCACATCTACCCAAAGATTCAGCCGTTTATATCGCTAATTTTCGCAATTTTCGACACGCCAAAGGGAACCAAAACCTAAAGGGTACTTCCCGGGAATAGAAATTTGATATGAAGCAACATCTTAATGCACTATTAAAATGTTGCTTCATATCAAATTTAAACGACATAGGATAAATTGCGAAACCATAAAAATATTTTAAATTTTTTCAACTTATTACCGTTTTTGTCATTAATGTTTTGAAGTATTATTAAATTTAAACTTATATTGCAATTACTAAGGTCTTTAAAACGGAACTCTCGGTTAGACATGGGCGCAGCGGCACGCCCCGCCGAGGATCCAGCAGGCTTACTCTCGACACAACTGAGAATCGAATCAGTTCGATCTTAACGGTTTTTGGTGTTTTATTTGGTAGATTACTTTGAAATTTATTAGGATAAAGAAAACCGTTAGAACGTAACTTTTTGTACACCAGACCATATCAATCGACAGAGAATAAAAATAAACAAACGTCAATTTCTTCGGGAGTATGCGGCACGATCGAATCTGAATTAAAATCGAATCAGTTTGGAGAGTTAGGCCCCAGCTCGGCGCGCCGCGCCGATCGGCTTTAGTAGCGTTTTTTATAACCTACCCTAAGTATAATAATAATAATATAAATAAATGAAATTTTGTTTTAAACAAAATATAAAATAAAAAAAGAATAAATTTGAATGTTTGAAGCAGCGCGGTTCCCGCCGCGCTCCATACAAACGTCCAGTATTTTTTTTATTGTCATATATCTTCAAATAAAAGCGACATCTATACGCCATACGCCGTACTTTTAACACGATTATTACTGGGGGCACAGTTAGCGGCTGTGCGTGGTTAAATTCATACTACCGGTACTGCCTGTTAGCACATTTTAATAGTATTTTTTACCCAGCAGTGGGGTGGAGTTCCTTTGGTTGACCTTCGCCAAAATTCCTACCTACCAGCATCTGATACCTACACTACACCCCGACTCGGATGTAAGACGTCACGCATCAGCCTGTATCGCGCGGCGCCGCGATGCGGCGGTCGAATCACGGCGAAACGATTTTAATTTTGCTATATTATCTCCTAAACTATTAATTATACTTGCTAGGTATAAAGGGCAAATATAGCCTTCATGACATGCTTAAGCCAACCAACGCATTAAAAATGATAAGGATTAATACCGTGATGGTATAAATAGTTTACCAAAAACCGCTTAATTGCCCGTTTTTTTAGATTATCGCGAAAGGCTTTCTTTTAATAATACAGTTAATTAAGTTAATTTATACAATAAATGATAATTTATTTCAATTTGTGAAGCAAGTTCAAAAATACAATTTTTATATTATTATGACACTGTGGAAACACTCATCTCAGAAAAAAAAATCTGTTAGTTAGGTACTTATTTCAAGTTCTAATCTACTTTAGTGCCACATTCTATTGCTTCGCGTCACTGTGTAAGCGATCCCCCCGCGCCCCCCGCATGAACCGTTCGTCCGCAGCCCGCGCGCGCTTCCAATTTATCGTCACTGCTCGGCTCCTATGTATCGTAGCGTTATGTTATATAGCCTATAACCTGCCCAGGAATATGGGCTACAATCGTACCAAGTTTGGTTAAAATCCCTTCAGTAGTTTTTGTTCCTATACATACAGACAGACAGACAGACAGACAGACAGACAAAAATTTTACTAATTGCATTTTTGGCATCAGTATCGATCGCCAATCATCCTCCAATATGTATTTTGAAAAAATATTCAATGTACAGAATTGACCTCTCTACAGTTTTATTATAAGTATAGATGATATTTGGCAAAAAAACCCATAATAATCTGTTAACACATATCCAGGACAGGCCGCAAAAGGCTAGAATTTCAAAAGGTATCTCGATTGGAATCGAGTTGTATCAACAGTTTTCCCCTGTAACACAGTTTAGTAACTATCAAGATGTTTTTTAAATTATGTATATATTGTAAAATAGAAAAAACAAAATAAAGAGCAATATATTTATAAAAATCCGTACCTCAAAAGGAAAAAACGAAACACATATTATAAGATCATTTCCATGTCCGTCTGTCTGTCAAGACCCTTTTACTCAGAAACGCGTGTAGGTATCAAGATGAAAATTATATAAAATACTCAGGATACCTACTGTTCCTTGAAGCAGTGAAAAAATCAGACCTCTTAGCCAATGTAACCAAAAGCAGTTGCTTAGGTATGTCGCTAAATTTCGTCATTTTCGACACTCGTAAGGGAATCAAAACCTAAAGGGTACTTCCCGTGAACTCAAAATCATACCATACGTTTTTAGTAACATTATATAGATAGTAAAAATATTTTGATTCTTTTAAACTTAGTACCGTTTGTCATGAATGTGTATAATTAAAACTTATAACAAATACTTAGGTCTCTAATATATTCAAGCTGTAACCAAATCAAAATTCTATGTCAATCAGGTTTGTATGGAGCTCTCGGTGCGCAAGTCCAACTCGCACTTGGCCGGTTTTTATTTATTTACTTATTACTACCTAACCTACGCTAACAAATATGTATACAGTACCTACTTATCACAAAGGACTTTACAGTAAAAGTACTAACTGATTTTATACAGATAACTTTCGTAATAAACTCAAGAAAAAAAATCTTAGATTGTACCTACCTAGCAAGCCTAAAACTAACAAATAAAAGTCACCCCCGCGGCCCCGGTGCGTTTGCTGCGAATACAATTTGAAGCGGCGCGGCGGCGCGCGGCTCCCGGGCCCGCCGCGCGCTTCCTACAAACGTCCAGCAAAAACGACATGATCTTTTAAAATGCTCATAACTTTTTTATTTATGAACCGATTTACATAAAACAAACACTAAATGTTAAGTGAAGCTTGCCGCAATATATAAGTGAAAAGTACATCTTAATCGGATAAGCCGTTTCTGAGATTAGCGTGCACAAACCCACAGACAAACAGACAAACAGACAAAAATTTCAAAAATCATAGTTTTGGGTACTATTGCGTAAATAAAGGTCCCCTATCATATTTTTTTTTCAAATATCTTCAATGTACAGACACGACTCCTCTACAGATTTATTATATGTATAGATAGATGAAAAAATCGCCTTTATGTTCCTCCCATACAAAACGCCAATTTCATATGTAAGGACCTAATATAATACACTCTTAATAATATTTAACATCTCTAAAGTTACCTACATACTTGTTAGTTAAGTAGGTAATGTGCAAATTACAGTGGTTCTTGTCGTTTCAGGTTTACAGAGATGGTGGAAAATGCGTACCACACATTTCTGTTATTTCAACTAAGCGGGAGCGTAGGCATTATTTGTATGTCAGCACTTAGGATTTTAATGGTAAGTAGGTAGACATAACGACTTATTGGAGGAGGCTAGGAATGTTTTTCTGCCCACTTACACTATATCATCTCAGATTTGTGTTTGTGATAGATTGACTGGCGTAGTATGCAGTTCCTCTCAATATTCCTCTACCTCTCCGTAATGATCAGCCAGTTGTTCGTGAGCTGTTGGTGTGGTCACGAGCTTACAGCCACTGTAAGTACCTACCATAGCCTAAACGCTGTAAGTATTGTAATTTACAGCAATTATCATATAAAATGTATTATTTCGATTCAATTGTAGAGTGAGCACCTACACCGTGTGCTTTACGAGTGCGTGTGGTACGAGCAAAATGAGGAATTCAAAAAGATTTTGCTGGTAGCTATGATGCGAATGGAACGGCCCCTGGTGCTGCGTGCTGGGCATTACATAAGCCTCTCGAGGCCAACTTTTGTTTCCGTAAGTAATGATTAAGTATAATTTAATTTTTTTTACTAAAAAATAGTTTTCTTTTTGATTACCATTATTTTATCTTTACAGATCCTTCGGATGTCTTATTCATATTTTGCAGTGCTCAATCAAACAACTTAATACGCAAGTCTAAAAACGGTTCTTGAAATTAGTCAAAAGTTTGACCTTTCATTGGAACTGATTAACCTGGGCTAGAAAAGAAAAACAAGCATATTATTGTTATTTTATTAGTTACCATTTCGAAGAGTCCTACATCAAGTCAATGCGAAAGCAGAGCTGAAAGTTTACTGTATATTTACCTAAGTCATTTACCAATTATATGAGAAAGCGTAAATACTTAAATTGTTGTTTTAATTTCTTTAATTGTTACAAAGACAGCACAACAATTAAGTACTAATTTCAAGTATGAAAGTTTGTCAACAAAAGTCATTTACTCGAAAGTGCTAAAACTTTTAAAATTATTAAAACACTAAAGGTGTTACAAAAAAGATTTTATTACAAAAACTAGCTGACCCGTGCCCACTTCGTTGAGCATACAAACCGTTCAAACCTTCCCTGGACTTCCACGAATATTTCAAGACCAAAAATAGCCAAATCAGTTCAGCCGTTCTGGAGTTTAGCGAGACTAACGAACAGCAATTTATTTATATATATTAGATTTAGATATTTTGTTCCGAACGTTGATAGGTAGAGCTCTACCTGTAACTATACGTTACGTCCGGTCTCTAAGTCGACATCCTCAAAGTTAATAAAGTATTTAAATCATTATGTAAGTCTCATTAATGGGAGAGTATTTCTATATTCTAATTAACTAATATGGAGCTCTAACTCTTTATGAAACTGATGCAGCTATGAAGAGTAATACAATGGGTAAGTACTACCTACATAAATATGTCCTAAAACGAAACACCCTGTTATTGTTTCAAAAACTTAACCCTGCGATTGTTTCTTATAAGAATCGGAAAACTCCACCACATTTCACCCTTCGTCAAGATGTTCAATAGTAACGTCGAAATATTTCTAAAGAGACCCGAGACGGTTTTGAAATATTTGGGAATATGGTTGCTCCCCGCGAAGTATGTTACACTACACGCAATCTATACAGTATTTATTATGTTCACACAGTATTCCTTCATAGTTTTTGAAATTATTTACATTGTTGTGGTTTGGGGAGACTTGGAGGAGGTATCCGAGGCGTCTTATTTGCTTTTCACCCAGGCCTCTGTCTGTTACAAGACGACTGTGTTTATTTTTACCCGAAGCAACTTAATACGCTTGTTAGATTTTATGGAAATAGAAATGTTTATATCGCAATCTACAGTGCATGACAGGTAACAAAAAAGTTGATACTTTTTACCCGATTACTGTGGCTACATAAATAAGACACCAAAAGCATTATCATTTCTTTCGGATACAAAAGAAAGGATAACGCTTTTAGTGTTTATGTAAGTATGTTTGATCCACCGAATCGCTTAAATTACTATATCTATACTAATATTATAAAGCGGAAGAGTTTGTTTGTTTGTTTAAACGCGCTAATCTCAGGAACTACTGGTCCGATTTGAAAAAATATTTTTTTGTTGGATAGTCCATTTATAGAGGAAGGCTTTAGGCTATATAACATTACGCTGCGACCAATATGAGCGAAGCGTCAGTGACAAATGTAGCAAAAACGGGAAAAATTATTCACATCTGGCTCTGCATAAACGGTTTAATTTACTAAAAAACCACGCGAACGAAGTCGCGGGAACAGCTAGTAGTTATTTATATAGTAATTTAAGCGATACGGTGCACGGTTAATAAATGAGGTGTCAATAGATTCATTATAGAAGTGAAAGTAAGTAATGTCAGGTTATTTATAGTTTTTTTACAAAAAATGTATCTAGTATTGTATAACAAAAAGCAGTTTTTCAGTTAGCACAGTTTCCAAGTTAGAGTTAATGAAAAAGCCCCTTGCGTTTTTTTCTGACATTTCCAAGTAATTTTTAAGAATTTTGCACACGGAGGCTGGTAAAATAAAGAGGCTGTGTGCGATGTTTTTGACCAGCGCCACCACGACTTGTACCCTGTGGGCCATTATGCCGTTGTTCGATGCGGCAGAAATAAGACATTTCCCGTTTAAAATATGGTAAGGATATACGTTTATATACATATGTCTAACACATTATAAACCTTAGGTCCTTGGGGGTCATTATATAAGATAAGAGACTGAAGGACCAAAAAAATATAAATTACTCCTTAGTGCCAAATTTGTCTAAATGTCAATTTTAACCCCACGTTTATCATCTAGGATGCCTTTAGACACGCAAAAGTCTCCCCAGTACGAAGTGGGATATTTTTACCAAGTGACGGCTATTTACATAAGCGCTTTCTTGTTCTTCGCGGTGGACAGCACTACGCTTACGATGATCATATTCGGGCGCGCGCAGCTGAAGATCGTTATTGATAAAATTAAACAGGTAAATCAATTTCATAAAGAAACGAAGGCATTACGTAATAATAATAGCTCCGCTCACCGATTTCGGTGCCGGTAGCCGATTTCATTAAAAACCAGGCCAGCGACGCAGGAGTTATTTTATAGTGCCCAAGTGTGTGCGCAATACACAAAGACACACTCTCTTCCTTTTACTCTCATAGCCCAGTGGGACGGTAAACTGACACGACTGGCGAAAGAACATGCGCAGGGCCGACTTTTTACATCCCATCCGACGCATGGATCATTTTTCTTGTTAGACAATCAGGTGGTCAGTCTGAATTGTCCTAACCAAACATGAAAACAACATTTTTTGTTGTTCCATCGACAGAATCGCACCCCCGACCTCCGGGTCGAGATCGAAGCTCTGAACCACTAGATTACGGAGGCGACACATTTTAATATTTGCCTAGTCATAAAAATTTGTGAAGCTAGGTAGGTAGGTACTTAATCTTTAAAATATTACTTTTATGTTAGTGCCAATTTAGCTGATGTCTCTTGTAGTTACAATGTGTATCGATATTCGATAAATCGGAGGAAAAACTAGAGAAAAGGTTTTACAATAACAAATTATTCAATGAATGTATTAACCACCATCAGCTTGTTGTAAGGTAAGCAATTTGTGATAATATTATCGATAACGATTTCACTGTTGCCCAAGTGTCCTAAGTGACCTAGTACCTACAATAGGGTGAGGTGACATATAAAATCTAGATTTCTATGGACAATCATTTGTCCAGCATGCATTATATCAGTTTTCTTGATCGCAAAAGCATAATTATTGTGACAACTTTGGTAATTCAAGAAATATAATGTTTCAGGTTCATTCAGATTCTGGAAGATACATATCACGCCAACATATTTTTCCAACTCGGTGGATCTGCTATTATAATTTGCATCATCGGTCTTCGGATAACTATAGTAAGAAAAAGTTATTGGTCACCTACTTGCTTAAGATAATACTACCAAATTCTTCCTTTCTTCTCAGGCTGAACCGACTGGCGTGCAATTCTACTCGATGATCACATACATGGGGACGATGCTGTCTCAACTGCTGCTCTATTGCTGGTGCGGCCATGAACTTACTTCTACGGTATAGTTGTTTTTAAATTCCTTGGCTGATAAAACCTAAGTACCATAGGACGTAATATGGATTTTTTGCAGAGTGAGGAACTTCGCATGTGGTTATATCAATGTCCATGGCATGAGCAGGACAACAAGTTTCGTCGCACTATGATAATTGCTCTAGAACGCATGAAAAAGCTCATCATTTTTAAAGCTGGCCACTACATACCCCTCTCGCGACCGACCTTTGTGTCTGTAAGTATAAAATATAAAGTTCGAAATAAATTTTTATAACAATCCAGAATTATGAATTAATTTTGTTCCAGATTCTTCGATCATCGTACTCTTATTTTGCAGTATTGAACCAAGCTAATAATAAGTAAACGTACCTATAACTTAAAGGTATAGTACGTCCGAGATAAATTTAACCTAAACGTAAAAAAATCCGTCTTTGACACAACCATAGATTAGTCAGTGATGCCAATTGGCCAATATTAATACAATGATTATTGTTTGCTATGAATACATAGACTATAGGCTTATATTCTACAATCGGCAGTGTCAAAATGGCGTATTTTTTCTGTGAAAGATTTTCATTTGATGTTTAAACATATTAATTATTGTTTAATTGTTATAAAATTTATTGGATAATGAAGTATGATCCTATAATATCCTGTGAAAGTGTTGATAAGTGTGCACAATAGGTGAATAAGTGAAAATTTCGATGTTTTCGGTTTGTTTACCTTTAGGTTAAATTTATCAGGGACGTACTATAGAATAAGAAAGAGAGCGAGACATGTATCGGCCTATGACGTCATCTGTCATGACACATGAGTCACTACCGCCACACGTTTGTTATTGCAAAAATTATGGTGGTAATGGTGGTAGCAGATTGTGATGTTAAAAACTGTACTGTATGCAATAGTGTAAAATAATTAATATAATAAAAATAACTATTTTTATTAAACTTAATTAACTCGAAATTTGAATATTGGTAGTTACGCGGTTTATCCACTCCAGCACTATAGGCTGTCGTCATAAATAAGTAGGCTTAATTGAGCCACTATTGGCGTTATTACGAAAAGGTCCATAATAGTTCAATATTAAATTAAACGACAATTTTATACTTATCACAGAATTACCTAATCATAGTGTATGCAGTATGGCAAAGCTAATTGTTTTGTCTACATTGATAAAAGGCAGTACTTAAGTAATTATTGTCTATAAATTTCTCTCACTTAATAGTAACGTATCTAATATCACATTTAACGTTATTGAAGACTCAAATTGTTTAACATTTGCACCATGTACAGTGTAGACTTGGTGTTGTAGCTCAAGAAGGTAATCGTAACGTTATCGAATAACAATAAATATTGTGAAGGTGATTTTTTTCATTCGATGACAATGCGTAATTAACCAACACTTTAGTCTCTAATTAGTCTTGCTTAGGGGCTACTGGAATGCAAAATTGGCAGAGGGCACGTTACAAAATAAGAAAATACAAATTTCACAAATAATCGTTTATTCATAGATAAACCGTGTAGGTATCACATTAGGTGTATAATAACGATATTAGGCGCAATGTGCTTATTTTACGAAAAATTATGAAAATATACACATTTTATTATTCAACACACGACAATTCTTATTGTAGCTATTGACAGTAAATTCGTGCAATCATTAACAAGCATAACTGCGATGCATCAACACAACCGTTGTTAGTAAATATTTCGCTTGCAGTCAATATTTAAATGCAATTAAAGTAAAAATATCTTACAATTTAAGGTTATAACTTTGAAATTATATAATTGCAAATCGATGATACAACAATGAATAATGATAAAATGTAAATTAGTTTAATCATTATGCAACTTATACTTAAGACATAATATTCTTAATATGATTAATGTATATCAAGGCAAAATTTTTATTAGCAGTCTGTTGCGTTTTCATAAATTTCAATATTTCCATTATTGATATGCAGCATTAAATTAGATGTTGCACAAATGATTTGTATTAGTGATGGGCAAGCAAATTGTTATTATTTAACTCTATCGAATGTAAAGTTATGTTTCCAACTATACAGCTATGGCAAACCCGGTGGGCAGAAAACATGTTTCTTTCTTTTTCGTTAGACGCTCAATTTTTTTTCGATTATAAAGTATGTCTATTGTCTGAGTTAAGTAAACAAGTAAGTAAATGATTCTTAATACGTTGCGGTATATATGTTTATCAAAATATCGGATATTCTCTTCAAAAAAACGCGTGCGTACGTAGTACGTACTATACGCAGAGAATATATGTACGAATGCGCGGCAGCTGCATATACATTGTACGCACGATTACTGTTCATGGTAATAATTTAATAAACGCAAAAAGACATCGATATATTTTCGATAGTCATTTTAGACTTACTTCATTCATATAACTCGGCACACTGAAATATTACTTTTATTAATACAGCACGTTGGCAACAAAATAAGGCAATAACTTGATTATCACTATCACAGCGCTGCAGAAATTGTCTGCCTTATTTTACATCGCCAATAAGCTTGTATATCATGTTTAAATAAGTACTAATTTATTTTAATTTTAGTATTACATAACATTTTTGTGTAAATCAATAAAAACATCGAAGATATATCACTTTATATTATTTTTTGATCATATCAATTATGATTAAGTTATGATATTTACATAACTATGGAAAATTATTAAATGACAGAATTTAAAAATATTCTTGGTCTTCTTTTTATAATTTTGGCTGCAACATACTTGTAACAACAGATACTAAACAAAGCTTATTTCCAAATCGTAAGGGATAAAGATCGGATTTAAAAAATTCAAAGTACAAATTTCACTTAAAAATTGCAAAATATAAAAACCACAACCACGTTATTGTTAGGTAAAGCGTGAAATCATAATTTAGCAAAAGCCTTAAGTATATACGTTGGAATTATTGATTATAAATTATTATTCAATATTTGCGCAAAATTATAAGCTTCTAAACTAAAATCGTATTGCAGTTTGAGCAAAAAAATATTGTAGAAAAAGTAGCTAATGTCCGTATGATATTGTCTTATCTGGATGATTAAGTTATTATTTAGAAACTAGTTCAGGCTAATGTGCATTGCTCTTTTATACCATTTATTATTAAAAAAACAACTGGCAATACATTTTAAGCAAACAAGTCATTGAAAGTCAGAAAAATGATATTACCATCTACTTTATAATAACATTTGGTTGAGCGTATACACTACATTTACTATCTAATTTACTATGTTTTATCAAACTGTTTAAAGACATGCCGCGTAATAATAACAAGAATAGTCCGTCCAAACTTCGTAAACTTATAATTTGTAGTGGACAAAAGTGGCTCAGCCAAGACAATAAACAATTAAAAGATAAACTGCACAATGTACGTATGTATAGATAGTATGTGTGAATATGTATGGAATATTTCCTTTACGCACGCACCGCTTGCGTCGCGACGCCACTGCGCAGTTACATAAACAAAACGCGTACACGCTCCGATCATAATTTTTTATGAGATCTTTTTCCAAGGACTTCTACTTCTGTAACTATGACTTTAAATATTTTATTCACGTGGCATGTCCATAATATACAAAGATACACTACTAACTACTACAAACGAAGCATTTGTAAAAATATATCTACTGCATTATACACCTACATTGCTCAATCGCTAATCTTTTTTCATCTACATGGTTTATCTGATTTACACATATCATTTGGCTAGTGATTTTTATAATTATAAATACATGTTTCATCTAGTATACATGACTGGCAGGCTAAATCTATTAACTACGGAAGAATTACAGATTTTTTGTACGAAACTGAAGTATAATAATATACTAAATTGTGATGGAAAAGTATTTTTATAATTACAGCATGTGTTTAACAATTGCCTAGACAACAGTTATGTGCAGACACAAAACAAGTTCTAACTAAAGGCCATGGGCAAGGGCAATTTATGGCAATACAATTTATACATTAATGGTGGTTCAGGAAGAAGGATAAAATTATGATATTTAATACCAATTGTTTTTTTAGGCATATTCGCTGGTGGGATTTTTTATATTTGACGAATAAAAGTATTTCAAATTACAATTTTAAGGGATGATGATGATGAAGCTAGCGCCATCTATCAATATAAAATACTATATAGGATAGAGACATAATTTTTGATTTATAAAATATGAGCTTTCTGCACAATACATCTTGTAATTACAAGGACCAAATATATTCAACAGAAAGCAAAATCATATAATTAAAATACATAATAAATAAATTACTATAATATAAATACTATTACAAATGCAGTTGTCTGTATCATAAAAGATTAAGTCATAATAACAATAAAAATTTGAAATGAGTTATCACGTATCTTATATATTACTCCTCAATATGATATAGAAACATAAACTTAATACATATTTGGTACTTATTTTGAGCGGTTGTTTTGCTTTCTGCTAAATGGAAGCTACTACCCGTTACAAATGTCTTTATATTACTTCACTACAATAAATTACATAGCTACAAAACGGCACAAGACAAATTATTTTCTATATGAACAAAAAATCAACAAAATAATCAACATAAATATTAAATAAAATCATTAGAAGAAAGAACACGACGACGTGAATCAAGTACTGCACAATTAACCATACAGTACTAAAGTCGTGTTAATTTTTCTGACGTAAAAATTATGGCATACACGTATTCATACATTAACATTTTTTTTTCCAAATACCTAAATACTGATCTGCCTCAAAAAATCCATCGAAAATCTGACAGAACCTAATACGTAAAATTTTATTTTTAAAATTTCGTCACTTCTATTGGTTTGAGAATCTATTCAAATACATAACATAATTTCATACGGGATAAGTTAAAAATATACATTTAAATTGTTAAAATGTCATAAATAAATACAAAAATTCATGTTATTGTGTGACGAAATTGAAGCACGCATAAAATTACAAAATAAAAACAAAATATCTTTAACTACTACTAAAATTGCAATATATTCATACATACCATTAAAATATACACTAACTACGTATAAAAGGTTCAAACATATTTGTATTTTGTACAGCAAACATTTTTGTTTTCGGAATAAATATTTTAGCTCGAATTAAAATATGTAATCATTTATTTCAGTTTCTCGGTAAAGTCTCGAGGAAATGGTGGTAAAATTATTGTTGTAAATAAGTTTTAATCGTTAATTATTTTCATCAAGTCAAAAAGGCCATCGGATTTTAAGTCGTAGCGTTTCAATCATAAGGATGATTTCCTAACGGAATTATTCTTGGACGGGTCAAAAACGTTGCACGTTTCATTAGAGAAGCGACGTGCACAAGCGTCTTAGGTCTAAACATCGAAAGCTGACCCGACGGAACCGGGCTTAGGAGATCAACCAGTTACTGGTACGTGGCGAATACTTGGCTAAGGTTAAAACCTGATTACTTTGACTAGAACGGTTATTACTCGCTTATACATCGAAATCTTATAACACCTATAACATAGGAAAAAAGTTTAAAATTTTTGACGTGAAGATTTTAAGTCACATGAAATACTTCAGTTGATGAGGTCATTACTGTCGAAGCACTCACTCACTCTTCATGAGGTATAATTAGAAAAGTGTGAACAAAAGCTAGTCGAAAAGATGTCAAGAAATAGTACATTTTAGATCTTTATAGATTTTTGAGCGTTACAACAACATTTATGTTCAAAAAGTCACGTACGTCTCGCTGTATCCCAAAATTGTTAACCACAATGACTCACCGTCCATATCATAATATTGTACCAAAACCAACACCTGAAACAAAATTACACTACAATTACAGATACAATTTTTTTTCAAGGTTTAAAAAAAGTATGTTTGATTACTTTAAGCCTCACAAAAATCATAAATAATCAAGAATAATTTCAATTGAATACTTTATTATGTGATTCGAATTAGATTTATGAAAAATCATATTAACTTATTAAATACGTTTTTGTACTACCATTATTACCTTAGTACAACATCAAATTATGACCTTTCATTAATAATTCGCAGATCAAGGTTAGACAAACAAAAAATAAAAAATAATATTTAAAAAATACCAATTACTTAATTGAATGTTCATTTAAATACCTTTATTATGGTTCAAACTCCGAGTTCGCCGTACTGCACCGACCACTTCTCGTACGCGACGAGGCTGTGCGGCGACACCGACGGCCGGATCCGTTTCAACGCGTCTATGAAGTCTTGGAACGTGATACTCCGAACCAGCGACAAGTCCAAACACTTCACCTCCTCCGGATCAAGTTCTATAAATAAGGTTATAAAATTAATAAACTACTCCCCTGATTTTCTTTTCACCTGATTCGTCCAAAATCTGGTGACTGTAAGTACTGCCGATTACACGGAATGGACAAATATTGTGTTATAATAAACAATTAAAAGTTGATCCCACAAAATACACTTTTACTCTATTTCATTAGTTTGCCGTATTTCATTACTTTCTATAAATTGTTCCATATTTAGCTAAGCTTAGCCTATTTATGTTTCAAATAATGTAATTTTTTGTCAAAAGCCGGTTTAATAGTAAAATTATAACCAGTATAAGTCGGTTCAATAGTAAAATTATAACCAGTACATATTATATCCATATTTAGTCTATATCAAAATTGGACTTGTCACTCTTTACAACAATTCTAGCTATTTCTTATAGTTTTTTATAGTTCTTAACATGCCGACTTGAAAAATCCACCTCATAAAATTTATAGAAACTAGCGGGTGTGCAATGAACGTTTGTATGTAATGTGTGTATTTCACACTAAAACTACAAAATTGTATACATTTTATCAGTTAGAATAAGGAGTAACTGGCGGGGCTGGGATATCAGTCTATGTGTCGCAGTCACCTGATTGAATCTGCTATTTAATTGAATGACTAGCGCGTTCATTGAATTATATTTTTACCAACAAATTCAATGAATCCGAGACTAGGACAACCATATAACATTTTATTTTTAAACTTCAAAATTTCCGAATGTGTACTATTATAACGCACATTAAAGTAAACAAATCAAAAAATATATCAACACATTGCTATCTGTACGAGTTGTTTGACGCCATTATATAACCGCGGTAGTCATTCAATTAAATAAGCAGATTCAATCAGATGACTGTGTCATATACAAGCTACAGTGCATACCGCGTATGGGGCCGAGCGCGGCGTCTCGACACAGCGCGGTGAGGTCGCTGCCCGAGTAGCCGTCGGTGAGCGCCGCCAGCCGCAATACCTCGTCGTCCGACAGCGCGCACGCCGCCGCCCCGCGCGCCAGCACGCGCCGCAGCAGCGACGACCGCGTGCGCGCGTCCGGCAGCGACACGTACACGCGCTTCGGAAACCGCCTGTCAAATGATCATCAATTTTAAAACCTCGATTCGATTTAAAAAATTAAGTATTTGTCGGCCAAACACGATATAACATTTTAATTGAAGACATGAATGGATGAAGGCCGTCGAACTCCACCATATTGTGTAACATTCCACCTGACCTGAGCGCGGCCTCGTCCAGCTCGTATATATGTAGCAAAATTATGATTTTGAGAAAATTGAGTTCAAACTGTCATTTAAACATAGTAGAATACATCGTAAAGTATTAAGTACATTAATTTAATGATTATGTCCGTCTCCAGAATCAATGTACTTAATAGGTACATTACTACATATCCTATAATATTTAACTCTATTTTCTGGGTGTTTTTTTTTGCTACATATACCCTTTATGGATTCGTCTTCAATTATAACCAAAAGTATTATGGCCATATATATAAGTTAGTCTAAAAATTCAAACAAAATTATAGTATCATCTACGTAAATTACACTCACAACTACCAATAACCCGGAGGCTAACATTACAGAGAGACAGAGAGAGAGATCTAGTAATAAAATTATCTTAAGCTACCCTCATAAAAGGATGAGAGTGTCCGTGTCTGTGTCCCAGCGCACACACTTGCGCACTATAAAAATGACTTCTGCGTAGCTGGCCTGGTTTCAAAGAAAGAGAGGAAGTAACATTCCACACGACCTAAGCGCGATCTCATCCAGCTCGTGTGGGAAGTTGGTGGCGGCCATGACGAGTAGACGATCGGTTCTGGCGGCGGGCAGGCCGTCGAACTACACCAATAATGTGTGACATTCCACCTGACCTGAGCGCGGCCTCGTCCAACTCGTGCGGGCGGTCGGTGGCGGCCATGACGAGCAGGCGGTCGGCGCCGGCGGTGGGCAGGCCGTCGAACTCCACCAATAATGTGTGACATTCCACCTGACCTGAGCGCGGCCTCGTCCAGCTCGTGCGGGCGGTTGGTGGCGGCCATGACGAGCAGGCGGTCGGCGCCGGCGGCGGGCAGGCCGTCGAACTCCACCAGGAACTCCGTCTTCAGCCGCCGCGACGCCTCGTGCTCTCCGCTCGACCGCTCGCACAGCAACGAGTCCACCTCGTCCACGAATATTATCGACGGCTGAGGAATCACAATGTTTATTGCTTAATTATAACTTTATTTCTTAAACCAACGAATAAAAATAAAATACCTGTGTAAGGCAACCATTAATATGTACTACCTATGATATCGTGCCGACCGCTATTTTGTACTTAAATTTATGTGTAGGTTATATATTTTTGAGGAATGACAATTAAATCTGTCCTCTTTATAATTTAATACTCATATAATAAAGCTCGTCGCATTTCAGGAACTGCTCTGATTTGAAAGAAATTTTAGTGTTGGGTATCCCATTTTCCCATCGAGGAAGGAGCAGAATATACACAGGCTGTAATATTTATGAGTGATAATACTTTAAGGTGTGAATGGGTCCCGTATGTAGGACTTTACTGTAAAAGTACCAACGCTGAAACAGTATTTTTTACTTATTGTATGGCCAATTTATTATGTTGGAGCATTTCTCATAGAAATATAATATCATACAAAGTCAAACGCAACTGGCGTAAGTATTTCAGCGCTAGTAGTTTCACAATAAACTACATAGGCATAGGCACATACACACCCTAAAGTATCATCACTCATTTAGATGAAGTCACAGCCATTAGTCAGGGTTCCCCCATACATTGTTTTCACTTGATTAGTATCAAGCAAATTTTTCGTGAGTACCTTCATTTTGATGAGTCGCCCAAGAATTTCTTGGACGGAATTCTCGTTTGTGGTAGCTAACAGATATAGCAAGAATAAAGTTTGTGGATTTGGTGATTCCAAAATATATTTTTTATAAATATCAAGATATCTAAATTATGCGAAAAAATATTTGTCCTACAAAATATATGGTTCGATCAAAGAGTTCCCTCTTGCCACATTGTATCAATAACGAGGTCATCTTAAATTATTAGTAACCAGCTGATTTTCTTTTTATTACTTAGTTAATGTTAATGTAATTCAACGGACATGATTGTCCTACAAATTGCGTGGTACGTTATCTCGGTCCTACGCTCGAAAGTTGAGATTGTTTTATGCTTGCTAACTCTGTTAGAAGCTACCACAATTGAGAGTTCCGTCCAAGAAATTATTGGACGTCTCATCAAAATAAAGCTACTTAAGAAAAATTAGCTTGATACTAATCAAGTGAAAACAATGTATGGGGGAACCCTGACTATATATTAGTATAGCAGTGAAGTGACCAGCTACCTGTAACTCTCGAGCCACTTGGAACAGCGCCCGCACCATCTTCTCCCCGTCCCCCACGTACTTGCTGGTCAGCGTCGCCGCCGATATGGAGAAGAAGGTCGCCGAGCACTCCGCCGCCGCGCACCGCGCCAGCAGTGTCTTACCTGCAACGTAAATATTAAGATAAACGAGACTGTTTGTTATGGGTCCAAATATTAAGGGTTCAAGATTTTTTACATAAAAATAAAAAGGTTTGTTTTCTTTAAACTCGTCGTTAGGTTTTTAAACAAAACTTTCACGACACAATTGAAGACATGAATTGATGAAGATGTAGCAAAATTCTGATTTCGAGAAAATTGAGTTCAAAGTTAAACATTTTTGAATACGCCGACATTAATCTAAAGATCCGGCTCTAGAATCAATGTACTTAATACGTTGCTACATATCTTAATATGTTTAAGTGAGAGTTTAAACTAATTTTTTGAAGTGTAAATTTTTTGTGACATCCTTTATCTCTTCATGTCTTCAAATAAAAGATACGATAGATTGTTATCAAAAGATTTCGACGGTTGGAGGTAGAGGAGTTTGCAGGTGGAATTAGTGTTGCAGCTACATATCTACCATCCCCATCCAAATTCCGATTACACCAGTAGATAGCTAAGGACTAAGAAGGCAGAAATATCTATTTATATATCTATTAGTGAAAAGCTGTATACTAACCTAAACAGCCTAGAACACGTACCAAAAATGTTGATGTTAATATCACAATCTTCTTACTTGATGTAAGACGACCTACCATTACGACCTCTGTAGCGCAGTGGTTGAAAGCGTTGGCGCCCGAGCGGGAGGTCGGGTTTGAATAGAATCCGCCGAAGGAATACTTTATGTATGTGTAATGTGTATTAAATTTGTGTATTAATATAATAACAATCTTAAATATGTGCATAGTATTCAATGTATTTCCGTTGTCGGGTATCTGTAACACAAGTTCTTCGGATAGTTAGCACAGGGCTAGATGGACGTGGTGTGAGGCATCCGTAGATATTATTATATTAAACTACAATGTATCCAATGAACTTTTGTACATACATACCATTTCCTGGTGGTCCAAACAGTAATAAGCCTCGTGCTGGTGATCGGAGACCAGTAAACAGTTCTGGCCTTAGGGAAGGAAGTACCACCATCTCTTGTAATGCTTGTTTCGCTGACTGGAAAGAGACATTGGAAATATAAAAACCAAATTAGAATATACCGTGGTGTTGCGTGCGAATGATGAAAAAGCCTTGAAAGTTTGAACTTGACATTTGCGCCTTTTCATTTGGTTTTCCTTGTCCTTTTTCAAGTGTCCTCAATTTAAGAAGTAGTACCAATATAACTGTTATTCAATGTATTTGATTACATTTAATTGACCCTCGCTGCGATATATTGTGTGCATTGTGACCATATGGTCAGTTTGCATGTTATGTGCTCATTAAGATAAAGATCATAATAAATTAAGGTAATGCTTTGGTATTTTATTGTTTACTCATTTATCTCAATGCGAAATCAATAAATCTGTCAAAATATTAAGCATCGCCTGGGTCGTTAGATGTGGTACGAAAGCTCATAGTGGTAGCAGCTGTATATTCATTTAATTCTAATATTTAATATTCTTAAGGACTAGTTTCTTATTTATAAATAAAAAACCTATATATCAGATTTCAGCCGCACTCTTATTCATACCTAGGTAAATTAAACCAAAGGGAGATCTCCGATCGAGCGAGATGGTATGCTCGGTCTGGCCGAAGCACACTTTACTAGTTTTCAGATGTCGTATATAAAGCGCCTGACTTAGAAAACTTCGATAGCGCGACGCAGGATTGTGGCGCTAGTAGTACCGCCACAAAACCTTTAATCTCACTTATGTCCAAAGAATCATACTCTCACCTCCTGTCCAGCTATATCATCCCAGTGAACTTTGGGGCCGCCCTCGACGATCTCGTCCAGTATAAGTTGGACCAGCTTGGGGTCCACCCCCCGCACCGAGAGCGTGGGCTGCGGGGTCCTGCTCCTGGTGGGGGTGCCGCGCTGCGACCCGCCGCCGACCGCGCGCCGCACCGGGGACCCGTTCACAGGCACCTGATACGCGTTCTGATCGTAAGAGTGGTGCGTGTTAATGATGATGGAGTTAGTTTTTGGAAGCAATGAGTATGACATGTGACTAACGAGCGCTACAAAGGTCACACATAATTTAGCGTAGAATCGTACCTACTCTGTGGAGTTAATTAGTTTCAAAACGTTGCGAATGTTTTAGCACGAGTTTAGTAGAATCTAAATAGGCACCTAGTTAACAAATGCAAATAATAAAAATATAATAAAAAAAACATAATATAATTCTCAAGGTCAACTCTGGGTTTAAGTGTATTCCTGGGTTAAAGTGTATTCAACTCCAGAGTTAGCCTAGTTGGTTAGTCATTTAACTCTTAGTTATTCATATAATCTAGACCAGCGCAAATAAGTCCACAAATAATAATATAATTATGTATGTTATTAAAAAAAGTGAATTAATTAAAGGACATTCACCTTGAGCGTGAGGTAAATTGTTTGATTATTATTTTATATGTGCATGTTATTTTCCTTGTGCTAGTAGGTATATTACTTAAAAGGATTAATGACTACTATAATAAATAGTAACCAATAATGGGCCAAGGAGCTGTGGTTAAACAGTAGTAATACTTCCCATAATAATTTACATCGTGTGACAAACCAAGCTATTTTCCAATTTCTTTAGTTTTCTTATATTTTAATTCAAATTTTAAGATGTCTGAAGAGATGATGATGATGATGTATGTAGTTGTACCTATAACATTACTAATCATAATGTATCAAGACATTGAAAGGTACCCGTATGCGTTTTACTTAATATTTCCTGCTTCTACGAAGGTCCTGTAGTGCTTGAGTCAATTTTATTTCGTGGATACTATTGAAAGCAAGCCTAAAATGTATTTCTAGAAATACCTTTCTAGGTCAACTTTAACATTTATGTTTGGGCGTACCGCGTAACTGCTTTTAAATTTAAATTGTATTTAGCTATTTCGTTCGTAATTATTTAATGGTTTCTGGGAGAAAAATTTAAGGTATCGTGGGAATTATTGTGAAAGAGACGTGGTTTTATATTTTTTGCTGAATAATATTAATTATGTGAGTGAATATTTAACATCGTTTGAGCAAGTTGGACTTTGATAGCAGATGTCTAAGATCTATGGGCAGTGGCAGTCGCTTTAAGCAATCAGCCCAGCTAGGCCTAGCTCAATTCATCGTTAAAAGACAAAAAGTCACACAAAAGTAGAGACTCTTGTCTCTACTTTTGTGTGACTTTTTGAGGTTTTATGAGGACAAGCGAGACACCAAAAATCGTGTCTCGCTTTCATTCCGCTCAGTTCTCTGTTCGCGCCTGTTGTTCTGTAATCTGTAGGTAAGATACTTACAGAAAGCTGTCTCTTCACAGCGGGTGGGGTGGACGCGGGCTTGACGGGGTACCGGCTGTAGCTGTTGGAACTGTTGGGCTGCGACGCCGAGCGGCCCATGGACCGCGGCAGCGTCTGCGACTTCATGAGTGGACCCCCCGCGCCGCCTGTCACCCGCCGCCCCGTGGTCAGCTTGCGTCCGGCCACTGCAAATAGGACAAGTTAGGTGTGGCGAATGCTGGTTCTCCTTTTGAGGGAAGCCCTCCTGTTTTGTGAATTTGGATGAAGGTTTTCAAAAGGGGGTAAAGGAAGTGAAGGCGATAGGAATGGAGTTATAGGAACCGGTAAGCTGGGGCTATACTTTTCAGACCGCCCGGAGGAAATTTTGGTACACTCAAAATTTAACTTAGGGTTAATAAGGGTTAAAACGGGTTAAAACATATGAGTATCTAGTTGTCAAATGTAACAATGATATTTATATTGACAATCGTGTGTTCGATGTCCAACTTTATCAGTGATTAGTTTCTCCCAGACGAGAAAATTTTGAATCATATAAACCAAGGTCCGAGCCTCAGTAGAGGACACCACAACATGTGAACTAGAATGACGCTAATGTTAGTATCTCCAAATGTCTACTACCGTATACTACCTACGTACGTAAAATTAGTAATTAGGTAAAGTAAAAGCATTAAAATTTGCTTGAGTTAGACAAAAACACGTTGTGTTAAAAAGCAAAACTCTAGGTGCTCTAGGTAAGTTACGTACGAAACTAATTACAATTCCGATCCAATACAAATAGTTGTCAAGTCTTAATTATAATAGTTCCATAAAATCGACACTCAATTTTAAACCCATTTGGCGATAGTGTTGTGACGAACTGTCTTAATTGAATTGCTATAATTTCAAAGACAATTTTGTTCAAGAGTAGGCCCCACTGGTAAAGATACAGGTTTTTTTTATTGCCACTGTTTATCCATAGATTAAACATTTATATATAAATAGATCTAACAATAGACACACAAGTCATAGATTTAAGCTCTCTGCGTTCAAGTACTCTACTTGGCCGCAAATCCGTCGCTGCATGAGCAGCGAGCAACGAGCGTGCTTATTGTTTTCCAATAATTGCGGTAACAAATAGCTACGTCTGAATACAACAGCTGTCATTTAAATTGTTAAGCTTATACTCTGGATTAATTCGAGAGCTATTTATTTCATTCACGATGAGTGAATTTCGATAATTAAGTTAAACTTAACGTGTAATATATTAAACCAGTCGTGAGTCTAAGAAATATCATAAAATAAGTTTATAAATAACATTTATTTAGTAATATCTATATAGATAAAATTGATAAAGCTGAAGAGTTTGTTTGTTTCTTAGACCGCGCTAATATCAGGATTCAGGAACTACTGAGCCTTAATTCAAGATACCATTAGCACTAGGTCGAAAACAAAATGTATGGGATATGACATGAGATTAGCTATGTAAATGCTAACAAGCGAATACGTACGTCACTTCTTAAGTGGTGATAAAGATGGCATCGGGAATCAGGGCCCAGGTCCGACTTGAATAATTATTTCATAGTTGGATAGTCCGTTTATCCAGGAAGGCTATACGAATATATATATCATCATGACGTGATGACGCTAAGGCCTAAGAGCAATAGAAGTGGAGCACCAATGAATAATGTTTGAAAATCGGAGGTTTTCATGCGGATGAAGTCGCGGGTACACCTAGTAATACATATAGTAGCCTCTACAAAGTGCAGATAAGAAGACAACAGAGTCACATCACATGTCCTATAATTATTATTATGTTCATGAGATTTTGCGGCGCCATTGTGAGGGCAGAATGTTGGACCGATGGATTATTTTATGTTTTGTATACCAAAATCTTGCAATAAACTATTGTTTGAGTACGCGCAAAAAAGAAGGAAGGTGAGCCTCTTCATGAGTTTATAATTAGGAATACGCGTTTAGATTATACCATAAGAAATAAATGGTGAAACTGGTACAGAAATGCTTTTCATAAACTGATGTAGTGTCGCGCACAATTTGCAAGGTGTCGTTTACCGGCTTAAAGAATTAGTGTGTATATTATTACTCTCTACTTAAAATAAAGGTTTTAAAAAAACTATATTTCTCATACATACTCTAAAGTCTGAACTTTTAACATTTATGTAGGCCGTAAGGTTGTTGTACGATTGGCGATAAGATAGAGTTGATTTGAAATTCTAATCATAAGTCTGGTCAGAAATATTTGGCCAACATTTCGTTTTATTCTAAGTAGGTAACACGGACTAGCTGGCCACTAAAATGTAGACTACAAAAACGTAGACCTATTATTACTTTATATAGATAGTTAATGGAATCAGGCGTTACTTTGCGGAAATCCATAGCATAAAATTTAAATATATTATATCTAGCAATATCCCGCGAAACATTTATAACCACAACCTGCAAGCAGATGAGTGAGTGTACGCATAGGCATGCGTTTAATGCACCTCCCTCCTCCCACACTGCCTATGCGTACACTCGCAAGCAAAAAACGTGAAAACACCACCACCACGCAAGCAATAATGTTAACACGATCGTGCAAAGTCCCACCACCATGCAGGTTGCAAAACTCGACGCGCGTTTCGCTCCGACCCCGGAGCATCCTCAGGATGTTGACTCTGCGAACAATGTTCGTTAAGTGATGCCGCCCGCCAAAACACCGCCTTATATTCCCTACAGCTACTACCCCTACCAACTAGTACCCCCACCAAACAAGTTAATAAGAGGTGACGAAGTAAGGTTAGTTTGGTCATTCAACAATGCAATTCTATTGTTGTTCTTTACTTTAATTATTTCTAACTGTTCCAACACGCTCAGTCGAAAGCCTTTGTCACATTTATGTAATATCTTATAGGAATGACTCATTCCTATAAGATATTACATAAATGGATCAGGATGTTGACTCTGCGAACATTGTTCGCAGAGTCAACATCCTGAGGATGCTCCGGGGTCGGAGCGAAACGCGCGTCGAGTTTTGCAACCTGCATGGTGGTGGGACTTTGCACGATCGTGTTAACATTATTGCTTGCGTGGTGGTGGTGTTTTCACGTTTTTTGCTTGCGAGTGTACGCATAGGCAGTGTGGGAGGAGGGAGGTGCATTAAACGCATGCCTATGCGTACACTCACTCATCTGCTTGCAGGTTGTGGTTATAATTGTTTCGCGGGATATTGCTAGATATAATATATTTAAATTTTATACTTTATATAGGCCAACTATTTAGGCATAAATAATTATAAGGTATCTTGCTATGTCAGCGCTCTCAGCTAATGCTGAACAGCTGAAGATAATAATATACATGATATATAATATTATGTAGGTATGTATTTGAGTGAACGAAATGATGAATGCAAACTTACCCCCCCCCCCCCCCCCCCATATAAGAAAAATATTACAAAGACAGCACTAGGTACATTAAATTTGATATTAATTATACTGGATATAGAATAGTATGTTGTAGGCCATTAGTAGGGTCCCAATCTATAATTTCCGATGACGTGGTTGTTTATAACCAATTAACAAGTATTAAAACGAATAAAATCCAATAAATATTATTTATAGGAAAGTACAAAATTGAATATCCTTAAAATGAAACCAACATGTGTAGGTAACTTTTACCGCACACTTTAAAATTCAGGGTATGATAAAAACCTGTTATATGCGTAGTCCCAATTTAACAAGTTTAAAATATATTTCAGTATGTAGATTTTTTAAATATTTCAGAGCCAAATAAATTATTTGCGCGTTCTGTGAAGTGTTCACTTTTCACCTACAAATATTTCTAACTTTATATTACATTCCTTTGTAGGTAATACATAATAGTATACAAAATACAACCTAACACAAAAGTAGGTACAAGAAAATTAGGTTTGTAACTAGTAAGTCTACTAACTAGTACTTGGTACCTAGTAGTTAGTACTTAGTACCTACGTGTCATAAGATTATTAAAAGCAGCTTTACTGTGTAGTGTCTGGTTCAATGACCAATTGTGCTTTACTCAACGTAACACGATTACAGTGTGTCATGTGCGATGTAACATTGTCCGATGATACGATATATATCTTGTTAATTTTACAAACGTTAAACGTTACGTTTATTTTACGTGAAAATTTTTTTACAGTTTTTTTTTGTTGTTAACGAAGGTCGTGGGTTCGATTACCGCGTTGTGTTACAATGTTTTCAAGTTTGGATAGAAAAACGCATGCTGATCACCTGATTATCAGATGATTCTTGCGTCAGATGGGCATGTCTCTAGCTAGAGACCCGGCCAGGCCGACTTTTACACGACTGGCCAGTCGTGTCGGGTAACCGTCCCACTGGACTACGAGTGTGAAGGAAGAGAGAGTGCTTCTGCGTATTGCGCACACACTTAGCGCTATAAAAAATAACTCTCTAAATGGTTATGAAACCGGCCACCGTCACCAGAATAGGTGTGAGAGCATATTATTATACTTACTTTAATTAATTGCAAAATAAATAATTGCATAGATACGAGTATTTGAAACAAATGACTTAGTATTTAATGGAATCAGGCGTTACTTTTCGGAAATCCATAGAATAAAATTTCAATATATTATATCTAGCAATATACCACGAAACAATTATAACCACAACCTGCAAGCAGATGAGTGAGTGTACGCATAGGCATGCGTTTGATGCACCTCCCTCCTCCCACACTGCTTATGCGTACACTCGCAAGCAAAAACATGAAAACACCACAATGTTTGTTAAGTCAAATGGGATGGGATGGATTTAACGAACATTGTTCGCAGAGTCTACATCCTGAGGATGCTCCGGGGTCGGAGCGAAACGCGCGTCGAGTTTTTTGCACGATCGTATTAACATTATTGCTTGTGTGGTGGTGGTGTTTTCATGTGTTTTGCTTGCGAGTGTACGCATAAGCAGTGTGGGAGGAGGGAGGTGCATCAAACGCATGTCTTTGCGTACACTCACTCATCTGCTTGCAGGTTGTGGTTATAATTGTTTCACACGATATTGCTAGATATAATATATTTAAATTTTATACAAATGACTAAGCTTTACGCACTGACGCTTCGCGACGAGGCAGATTTAGCGCTCTACTTCGGCCGGACCTGATTCAAATCTAAATGCCGGCGGATATGAATATGTTAAATTATCCCACTAACGAATCGTCAATTATTTAAGTAGATGACAAAATTTATTTGAAAATAAAAATATGTTTGATGGAACTATTCGTTTTCGGTTTCATTGACTTGGTTATGCCTTGCCCTAATATGGCAAGTAAATAAGTACACTTTCCGATTCAATGTGATATAAATGTAAATAAAGCTCAATTTGGGTGGCTATAATGTGACCAATTTAAATGTCACCTGCAACTATTCATAGCGAATTAGTGAGAAAAAATGACCGTTCTATTTGGTTTAATTAATATGTTTTGTTTAAATATAATTCACCTTGAATCGGAACAGTCCTAGTCAATATTGTGTATACTATTTGTATTTTTTTGCTGCTTCCGAAATTAAGTACCTGTATTTATTGTTGTCCTTAATTTTGTCATTCGAATTCGTGCTCGATTTTTCTTGTACACATTTATTACCGGTTTAAGCAAACTGTATTAATATATCACTATTTAAAAAATAAACGAAACTCGGAGAAAGCACTTTCGTTAATTGACTGCAGCTTTGTTTCGGACCTGTCTGGAGTCTGGACAGTTGCTGCAAGCTGCAGCTCGCTATTAGCTGGCTATTGTAGACAAAACTTTTAATTGAGTGACATAATTATTTTAGTCTGACCAAATAATGTTGCATCAAACTTATTTACTTACTTTAGATTACCTGTAATCGACGACTAGCATTTAGCAGTGTGCGGAAAAACCAGTAATGGTTTATGTTACACTGTGTAGATTAAGTTTTTTATGTATTTCTTTTATTGATTAAATAATAAAAAAATAGGTACATATTTTAAACGAGTTCAAAAAAGGAGGTTTTCAGTTTGATCTGTATATTTATATGTACGTGTTTGTTTGTCCACGACTTTTTCAAACAAACAAGGTTTTCACTAATATAGATCACATTTATCAGGGATGGATACTGCTTAACAATATTTCAAGGTCGAGTTCGGAGAACCATGCAACACTTCAATAACTACCATGCAGTGACTACTGCTTCGATCGGCCCATACTTTTTTCCTTTAGATTTTAAACACCACGATTATGATTTTAAAGCATCATTATGTCTACTTTTTGGTACTGATTTATTTCGTTTCTTATTATTATTAACGGCAGTATAAATCTTGTGTTGAGTGCTACAGAACGGACGCGCTCCGCATTACACTATAGAAGCAAAATTTAATTGTTTGCGAGTCGCGCGGCTGTGTGCCGCTGCATGTCACCATGGCGCTCGTGGCCAACGAGTTGCTGGCGTTCATCCAGCACGCCATAGACACCATGGACGAGCTCAGCATAATGCAGATCTGCAAAACTTCTTTCACCAGCGAGGAGATTTGCAGTGGTAAGCAGTTGCTGTACGATACGCTCGGCCAGAGCGCGAATATGCCATCGCGACGGAGAGATGGAACAGAGAGAAGCGTGCAGGATATTATCTCCCTGCTGAAACAGACGGATCCAGACGACGTGCCGGCCTTTGTGGCGAAAGATCTCCACAAGCTGCCGGTGGTGACGATGGACCACGTCGACGTTTCCAGCCTGTTGAAGAACTTCAACAGTATGAAGGCAGAGCTGGACGAGATGCGGGGTAGATTGGATGCATCGGAATCTACCATCAGTGACTTACGTAGTGAATTATTACAATTAAAATGTAATAATTCATTAAGTGGGTCACCCGATCATTCAACTGCCTACGTCAACACACGTCGTGGTGGCGCGCGCGCCGACACATCGTTTTGCGTGTCAGCAGAATCTGATGCGTCGGCAACCGCCGCCGCCTCCGCCCGCCTTCCCCTCCGGGTCGCGCAGTCGCCGAGTAAACAAGCAACTCAGCAAAAAAGTTTTGCGAGTATCGCCGCTCACCCCGCACCTCCCCCGCGGGCGAAGACAAAGGGGAAGAAAGAGAGCCGCAAGGCTACAGAAAGCCGCAAGGCTCAGCCACCGCAACCTGGCAAGGACGAGAGCAGGAGGTGCGATGAGGAGGGCTTCATACTGGTGGAGAGAAGGAAGAAGAAGCCCGCCGTCCGCAACCATCGAGGCACCGCACCCTGTGGACCCGAGCAGCGCCTGCGGTGTGAAGTGCGCTCCACGCCGCTGTACGTGTCTCGCCTGCACTGGTCCATGGAGGTTAAGGACGTCGTGGACTACATCCGGAAGAAGACGTCCCTCCCCTTGAGGGTTGAGCGTCTGGAGTCTCGCCACAAGGTCAACTTCAGTTCCTTTGTGGTGAGAGTACCGACGCATCTTCTATCGACCTTTGAGGCGGAGGAGTTCTGGCCGACGGGTGTGGTCTACCGGAAGTTCCGGGGGAGACTCCGGAATGAAGCGCGCTACACGTCGCCGTCAACACGTGTAGTGTAGTTTTTAAGTATTTTAAATATTATGTATGTTAGTCTTTAAGGTATTTATAATATGGGCCTATGCAGCCTGCAATAAATGGTATTTAATTTAATTTTAATTTAAATATTCAACCCGTTCAGCCCCGCCGTCCGCCACCACTCGCTACATGAAAGTTCAACTGTTAAAATAGACTCAACAATGTGGTGACGTATAATTCATTTAGGTCAAATCTACGCATATAATATCAACACCAACTAACACTAAGAGAGCTGGAAAGTTGACAAATTCACGTTTATAATAAAACTAACCTATTTAAAGATCTTCCTCCGCAATCTAGGTTGACGACTTCATATGAGTGGGTTTTAGTTGGTTATGTAAAGAAACAATTTTATTTTATACTAAACAAATATAGAGTGAAATGATTAATGAATGAGAACCTAATCAATAACTAAAAAACTGAGTCTTCTAAAGTTATTATATCGATCCAAAATTTCTACCAATTTAATCTAGTTACTAGTTATTTTACTGTAGGTGCTATTTTAGCTACTGTATATAAAACAGAACAACAAAAGACTTGCTATTTTTCACCGCTTTACTAAAACCGAAACAAAAGTTAAGTTCCACTATAATGTGTCAAGAGAGGAAACCATTTTGGTTCGTGCCAACATTTCACTTTGGCCCTTGTTTTTCAAGAGATTTTACGAGTCTGACTTCGACGTGGACATCAATGTCTTATACATAATATCTATTAGCTATTACAATTGCAAATTCTGCATCCGTCGTGCGGTATAATACCAGATATTTATAATAGACTAGCTGTGCCCGCGACTCCGTACGCGTGGAAAAGTAATTTAGGGCAGTGTTAAATCTGTTTTAAAAATATTTTTAGTTATAAAAACTCGTCGAGGTATTTAAAAAACTACTTTATGTTGACAATTCCTACTACCAGCTTGACAAACGACCGTGTATAATTACTATAATGCGAACGGGACTACTTGATAGCACGCTCACATACACGACGAACATCTAGTAGCGCCGCAGCGACTGCAGACGATGATCGTTTCCACGCCGACACTGCTGGTGTGGCGACAATGATATTAAGACAGCGCGCCGCAAAATTTTGCGGTATTTTAGCCTTTAGGTGCGTAAGTCCGACTCGCACTTGCCCGGTTTTTTATTTATTAATAACCAAACATGTAGGTACTGATTATAAATCACTTCACTGTTAAAGTACTGATTTTATACAGAAAAGTAGCAAAATATAGAAAGTACCAAAAGAAAGAAAACAAACCTAAGTTGTACCTAACATAAAAACCATTCGGTCCATGATAAAAACTAAGAAATAAAAATAGCAAGAAAAATATAAATCTAACTTATATTGACATAACTTTTTTAGTTTAACTGTAAACACAATACTTATGTTAATCAAAATTCTATGTATTATGCAGTTATCGAATACATAATTTGGACAAAGAAGACTATAAAATGTACAGTAATAGTAGGCTGTAGTATGAATTTTAACGGACGGAATATAAATAGAACTATAATATACAATGCAAAATAATATTATACATTGCTAATGATGCACGCTGGGTTTAACTCTCGGATAACGTATTGTATAAATGTAGGTACCTAATCAACTTTGCTATAATTGTATTAAAAGTACGGCATTTGGCGTATAGATGTCGCTATTATGGTCTGCTCTGCATCGCGCTATCGCTTGTAAGATAGATTTGTATATGAGAATATTCTATCAATATTAACTATGATATTTGGCAAAAAAACCCATAATAATCTGTTAACACATATCCAGGACAGGCCGCAAAAGGCTAGAATTTCAAAAGGTATCTCGATTGGAATCGAGTTGTATCAACAGTTTTCCCCTGTAACACAGTTTAGTAACTATCAAGATGTTTTTTAAAGTATGTATATATTGTAAAATAGAAAAAACAAAATAAAGAGCAATATATTTATGAAAATCCGTACCTCAAAAGGAAAAAACGAAACACATATTATAAGATCATTTCCATGTCCGTCTGTCTGTCAAGACCCTTTTACTCAGAAACGCGTGTAGGTATCAAGATGAAAATTATATAAAATACTCAGGATACCTACTGTTCCTTGAAGCAGTGAAAAAATCAGACCTCTTAGCCAATGTAACCAAAAGCAGTTGCTTAGGTATGTCGCTAAATTTCGTCATTTTCGACACTCGTAAGGGAATCAAAACCTAAAGGGTACTTCCCGTGAACTCAAAATCATACCATACGTTTTTAGTAACATTATATAGATAGTAAAAATATTTTGATTCTTTTAAACTTAGTACCGTTTGTCATGAATGTGTATAATTAAAACTTATAACAAATACTTAGGTCTCTAATATATTCAAGCTGTAACCAAATCAAAATTCTATGTCAATCAGGTTTGTATGGAGCTCTCGGTGCGCAAGTCCAACTCGCACTTGGCCGGTTTTTATTTATTTACTTATTACTACCTAACCTACGCTAACAAATATGTATACAGTACCTACTTATCACAAAGGACTTTACAGTAAAAGTACTAACTGATTTTATACAGATAACTTTCGTAATAAACTCAAGAAAAAAAATCTTAGATTGTACCTACCTAGCAAGCCTAAAACTAACAAATAAAAGTCACCCCCGCGGCCCCGGTGCGTTTGCTGCGAATACAATTTGAAGCGGCGCGGCGGCGCCTACAAACGTCCAGCAAAAACGACATGATCTTTTAAAATGGTCATAACTTTTTTATTTATGAACCGATTTACATAAAACAAACACTAAATGTTAAGTGAAGCTTGCCGCAATATATAAGTGAAAAGTACATCTTAATCGGATAAGCCGTTTCTGAGATTAGCGTGCACAAACCCACAGACAAACAGACAAACAGACAAAAATTTCAAAAATCATAGTTTTGGGTACTATTGCGTAAATAAAGGTCCCCTATCATATTTTTTTTCAAATATCTTCAATGTACAGACACGACTCCTCTACAGATTTATTATATGTATAGATAATTATTATTCAAAGTTATATAATGGTGCATGGTGCATTGGACGATTATGTTAAACCAATAGTTACTATTTACTAATCGCTCGCATATTGGTTTTATTTCATAGCATAATACCTTCTAAGTTCTTACTTCAATATTTCTATAGGTATTTAGTATAAAGTCTTATGATATGACCAAACGAGGCAAGGTCGGACTCGACCGTGTTGAGAATATTGATTTGATCGCAATCAATAAGCTGTGTACTTAATAGCACCTTCTTGCAATTCACGCAAGGTTTTTATTTTTAAAGAAAGAAAGTAAAAATGTATTCATAACAAATTCCAATTATAAAGAAAGACTACTAGCTCCCAGTTGTAAGTGAAAGGATGTCCAAAAATGATACTTTAACATAAACATTAAACATCCTTACGAGATAAACTTCTTAAAAATAAACGTATCCGTTGCTACTTTGCGCCATCGCAATAGAATAACGATGCAGACAATAGCTTAAAATATAAATTATAGAATTATGTAATAATATGTACTAAATATTTTTGGTTGCAAAAAAATGGAACTATACCGCAATTAAATATTCAAAGGCTTAATTATTCCTGATTTAGATGTGGTAACAAAGAAAAATAAAAATTAGACCAACCGTGTAAAATATTCATGAACTTTTTGCTGATTTGGATGTAGTAAAAACTTTTACGAAAAAAAGTTAGAAGTAGAGATTTGTTATAATTTCAATGGATTACTAAGCAATACATCGGTTAGTGCATATAAAGTCCAAATACGGAAGATTATCTCCACAAGGCCAGTCCGCACTTCGCGGCCGTTAAGAGCTAACACAAACCACATTATTCATCTCGATCATTGTCATCGTGTGGGAAGAGCGGCCTTATCAATGTGATTCTTCTATCATTTAGTAATAATAATTTATCGTAATATAATCTCAACGTAATAAAAACCGTCCTGATTCATTTTGATTACATTTTTAGATTTCCGTACAGCTCAAAGGGTTAAAAGTAAAACCGGGACCAACATATTATCTGAGACTCAGTTATCCGTCAATTTGTCTGTGTGTCTGTCACCGGTTGTATCTTGTATCTCGTGATAGCTAGACAGTTGATATTTTCACAGATGATGTAGCCGCTTTACAGGCTAATAATATTAATGAGTGATGATAATACTTTAGGGTAATGTTTATGGATCCCGTATATAGAGTTTACTGTGAAAGTACCAGCGTTGAAATATCTAGTTACTTTTTGTTGTTGGGCCATTTTTCATAGAAACATGAAAGTCAAAAGTAGTCTTCCAGCGCTGGTACTTTCACAGTATACTCTACATAAGAGGCACATACACACCTTAAAGTATTATCACTCATCTATTTTACACCTAGTACAAAACAAAATAAATATTTAAAGGCTCCCATACAAGTAAAGAGATTTAAAGCGCTTCGTACGGAACCCATTATGCGGTTTTATTTTATGTTATAACTAGCGACCCGCCCCGGCTTCGCACGGGTGCAATGCAAAATATACCTACTACAGAGTGTCCTTATACACAACGTTCACAGCTTCTTTGTTTTTTGCAATTTAAATTTGTAATATCTTCGGAAATATTTGCTTAAATTACATACTGTAAAAAGCATATAATAAATGCACAATTTATTTAAGGTTGGATAAGGATTAATGTTGTATTGTTTAAAATCACTTCGTAAATAACCATTTTTTAGTAAAGGATAAAAATGGTTATGGTGGGTTATCCCTAAGAGATAGACATATACCATCGCGGTCTTTTTTGTTGAACACATTACATCATTTTGGTCTATCTCGTAGGGTTCAGCCAGCGTTTGCAATATAAGCGCAAAAAAAACGTGCTTATTTACGACATCACATTAGAAACCTTTAAATTTATCAGTGTTTCTCTACTATATTATGCATGTATTATACATACAAACCTTCCTTAAGAATCACTCTATCTATTAAAAAAAACCGCATCAAAATCCGTTGCGTAGTTTTTAAAATCTAAGCATACATACGGACAGACATACAGCGAAAGCGACTTTGTTTTATACTATGTATTGATGAGCGAATGAGAGATTTATCTATGAATTTGTTCCTTACAATTCTTCAATCAAATCATAATAGGCGTCCCATTTAGTAACAGTAATATACAATCAACTTAACGATATCACTTTTACTTTTTGGAGTGCTCGCATTAGTCACAGGCTAACTCGCAAGCAAAACGTAAATATTGATGCGTTGTATATTGGGACGAGATGACACACCTCCTGTGTGTGTGTGTGTGTGTTCTGTACAGCAAGGATAATAGAACACGCACAATTTCATGTCATTGAAACTACTATTTATTGCACTTACTCGGTTTTAAATAAACATACTACAGAATACAGATTGTTATGTTGGTAACTGTATAAGCAAATAGCAATATTATTCGATACTAATCCTGTAAGTTATTAAGATATCTCATTATATTCATTTTTCTTATTTCATTTCTTATGAGGGCAGAAGATAGGTACAATAGGTACAAGGAACCCTTATAATTTCGCTCTGTCTAGATATTTTCGATGAATAGTCTTATGTTCATAACTATATACCTATACTTTATTTTAGCATCATTAAATAGGCATTATAATTTGGTATTTTAGAGGTAGGGTGATTTCACAAACATAAACGTGGAGTCGTTGAATAGTTTTTTTTTAATTGATGAGACGCTCATTATTTTTATAATGTAAACTGATTAACGAAAGTCCTCATTGTCAAGTGACTGTAATATAAATTACTTACTAACTTTTAATACTAAATGGGTACCTAACCTATCCTAAATTGGACATGATTTCTATGATATCTTAATAATACCTACGTCATTTTGCGAATAAATTACTAAGCTTCTTTATTTAATCTAAGTATATATAATAGCTTAAAGTAGATTTCAGTGACACCAACAAGTTCTACGTCTGTTTAGACTAATAGAATTTGATAGAGTGAGCATTCGTTTATTGTAACACATCTTTAAAGACTTACCGAGAGCACGACGCTCTTGGATGTTAATATTTTCACCTGCAGCCGGGTAAAACGTGTCGAACAAGTTGTAACATCATACGCGATACATTGGGGACGTGCAGCTAATGACGCCTGACTGGTGACCGGTAACCCGAGCCCATTGTGGGAACACCAGTCACACGGAAACAGGAGTGTGTATCCGGATGAGCGCTTTCTTCTCATTTCTACTGAATGTATACTATATACAAGCTTGTCGAAGTCAATAAACAACAATTTTTATTAAACAAAAACTATAATATTATTTAGGTATTTTTTATAACCCGACTACCTATGTAAATGACAAAAGTATAGCTTATGTTATTCGGGCTATTATTACAAATCTATTGACAACTCTTTCATTCAAATAGGATCCGTAGTTTAGGCGTTAAGGCGGCTTCGCCATAGTCGGGGAAATGTTCGAGAACAAGAGATCTTTGTTCCTGTCAATAGTGCTTCCTTCTTGAAAGTTGAAACGAATACCTACCTATATGCGCCTGTTTTATAATATAGCTTTTGGTTATGTACTCGTAGTATGTACTATTATGCTTCAGACAGCCGCACGTAGTGTTCCGTACAAACCGGAACAAATCACGTATGTTCTATAAAGTTAGTGTTTGTTTCATGTTAGCGTATTTTATAAGTTAGGCCTCTATAACTTAACTAATTTTTTTTTTCAAAGTTCTACACATGAACTACTAACTACATATAAGTTTCATCTGTCTTGCAATAACCGTTTAAATGCTTGGTAAGCCGAGGGGATGGACGGACGGACATGAGTCATGACGAAACTATAGGGGTTCCGAGACGTTAACTACAGAACCTTAATAAGAGTGGATGGCGGCCCACGATTGTTCGTGATACGTGGTGATACGTTCACTATAATGACGAACATTTTATTTAGCCCATAATATTACGCGGCATTTCTGTCTCCACTTTTTTAGATACATTCAAACAAATCTTTATATATGTACTACTAAGGAGTGGCTTAAATATTATGAAACAATATTTATCACTTACGTAACGTTAGCATCAGCACGTTAGTACCCCGTAGGCTGAAATCGCTATGTGGGAGTAATATATAACAAGGTCTAATTTTTTAGAAAGTTAAGTGAAATGTTTCACAAGAATTATGGGATAGGTATATAATATTATAAATCACAATATTCCTAGCTTTTAGCCACCGCCCGCGTAAGTACAGCATTCCACGGGAACATTGTATTTTTTTAAGGATAAAAGGTAGCCCTATGGATTATTGTGTTCCTGTAAGGAAGCCGGCTTATACTTTGACAAGTCTAAAGGCTAAAGTATCCTGTTACTCTTTCATAGTCCTGTGACACACTAATTGGATACATCAAGACTTTAGTCATTATTGTGCTACAGGCTGCTATTAAGCTGAAGCTGGAGGGATTAAAAATATTTTTAATGGTCAAGTACAATTTTATAAAGTTTTTGTGCACTGTGCATTAAATATTATACCTACCTACTTTTATTATAGATGTTTAGTATAAGCTCATTTCTGCATTTTATTTTTAAATTTTATACCAAAATTAAAATTCATATTCTATCTTAGCTTCAAAAATGTATAAAAAGTTATAGCATGCATGTAGTGAATGTGATAATAAATAAAAATCTACAAAATAATTCAGGATTTAAAATCTAACATGTAAAGCAGAACAAAAAATGTTAAGCACATAATACCACATGCAAACAGGGAAATTAAAATACCCAATTCAACCTAAATATCTTAGTAAATGTTACTATTCATGGTATGAAAATCAATATAAATTGTGTTATTATTTTTCATTTTACTGTTGGTTAAGTCAAACGAAGCAAAGCTGTGTCTGAATCTACCTTCATTTGATGGCTTCGTTTGACCACTGTTACTTTCTGTATGTGCTAGTAGTGTGGTCTTGGACTTCTCTAATGGCCTTCTGGCCTTAAGTGGTGACTCCGAGGGCTTTTTATCACTCCTTTCAGGCTCACTTTCTACCCCCAACTTACTCAGGGCGACAAGGTTGGCTACATTGGAGACAATATTATATATTTGAATTAAAATGTAGTTAACATAGTACAAAAATTATGTGTTTGATACAAAACAAAATTTAAGAAGCTCATCATGCATAACACAGCCATATCCAATTAATACAGCAAATACTTTTGATCGTATAGCTTTAAAATAAAATGTGCCGCATGGAGTGTGTGAGACAGGATTAATATTGAAAGTTGAATACCAAGAAAATGTAAACGGTCTTTTGCCATGCCCAGGTTTGTTTTCATTTTATCGTGTAGCCTCTGAGCTCTTTGCCAAGCATCACCACGGCCACCCCAGCAGTCCACGGCTATTCCTCGCTCCAGCTCAAATATACCCTTCTTGTAGAGGTCTATTGCTAATTCCTTTTGGCCTAAAGTAATAATAAATTTATTAATCTAAACATTATACGATAAAAACATAGAACACTTGTATTAAATAATATTGCATAAAATTAAGATAACTACTGCAAGCTTTTGAAATATAGTTTAAAATCAATATCACACAAAAATTACCTTCATTTTCTTCATCTATTTTCAACGCCTTGGATATGTATTCGAAAGCTTTACGATGGTGATGCTTCTGTTTTGCCAGCAATGGGTCTCCAGGTCCAACGTGGTTCGAATAAGACATCTCCTCACTGTGCGCGATTTCCGTAGACACAACACCGTCTTTTACAACCACTTCCAAATTACATTCCCCGTTTTTACGAGGCCTATGTACAAATCGATGCGATGCCGAATATAAATATTTAAAAACTATGAACAATTGGTATAAAATGGATCTTAATAAATTAAATAAAATTATAATAGGGAATGAAACGACATATAGGTTCCTTTTATGGACCGAAGGTTGCGAATCATTTCGCAATACAGAACCCTTCGTTAGGTCTACATCTGTCTTCTTAGATTTTCGGTTCGGAGACCTAGCAGTTTTACGCGGTATTCGGCCACCATTGAAATCATCACCCGAAACCATTAAGAACACTTTTGTTTTAATAGATTAAACACTAAAAAGCCATACACTTTGTTTGAGACACACACGTTTGTTTATTCTTTATTTATTAAAATTTAACAGCAACGACTCACTCCTGCGATTGAAGCGATATTGACATTTTTTGACGTTTGCTTTGAGTTGCCCTAAATAAAATAAACGGACGCTGAGGTTGAACGTCAGTTTTGCTGCTATTTTAAATATAAATAATTATTTTAGACGGTCGGCCAGGAGTAAGGATCAATTTTCTGCAGGCGTGCAAAAGTACTTTTAAAACCAAACCTATTATAGGTACAAACAATATCATATTATCAGAAAGTCAATCATAGAACATAAACCGACAGTAGAACACATGGTGTGGTCATGTAGTGCGTGTGGTACGAGTTGATATAATATTAAACCAAGTAAATCATATCATTAAAACACCATTCTTTCTTATCCCTATACAGAGAAAATAATATATAGTCTTATGAAGTCTTATTTGTATAATAGTGCAATCACAAATATAATCATTTAAACGTAATGAAGAATTATAGTGAACCTGCTGTTTAGAATGACCATCTACGGTGTCCATAAAAGCATATATGTGGGAAACGAGGAAAATGAGCTTCTGACAGCGGACGCAGATGGAAATTCAAGGAGCCATTCCCAAAAAGAAGAAGAAGAAGAAGAGATGGAAATTGACATTTGCGATTTGACAGATAACGTGACGTCAAAACTCAAAATTGACAGACAGCAAAATTCGGAAAATATCCGTAAATTTTGCCGTAAAATAAAAAATTAATAAGATTTTGTGTGTTAAAATAGTAGACACAAAACGTTAGGTTTTGTGTCATTCTGCATCTAAAATTTTAATAAATACCCCAAAAGTTAATTCAGGTAGTCCGGTTATTGTATTGACTAATGAATTTGATAGGTTAGAAGATTGCTTGATGTTAACTATTTATTACAGCATTAAAATGACTGAGGAACAAATAAGCGCATTGTCAGTTAACGACGAAGACGATGTAGTTGATCCATGGAATGTAACTGGAAAGTCCGAGGCTGGCATTGATTATGACAAATTGATAAGTAAGTAGGTATAATGCAACTGCATGAAACAGTACCAGCTGTTATCTTTTAAAATGTAATACAATATGTATTTCATTCGTTTTTTGGGCAATAACCTACCCTATTTTATTATGCTTCAATGATAAAAGTACTCTGTAACTGAACTGTTGTAAATTAACTGTTTTGATTCTTCAGTAATATCAAAACTAAAGTTGTACCACTAGTAGTCCTTTATAATAATTTTTGTTTAACTTTTAGAAAGATTTGGCAGCCAAAAAATTGATGAAGAACTTATAGCTAGATTTGAAAAGGTTACTGGGAAGAAAGGTGAGATAAGCGTAATATTTATACAATTAGAAACACATTTTTTTAAAAGGCTACTGATAACTGTCAATAATATACATTTGCAGCTCACCACTTCTTAAGGCGTGGAATATTTTTCTCTCACAGAGATCTCCACAATATATTGAATATACACGAGGCTGGCAAGAAGTTTTACCTGTATACAGGGCGAGGCCCCTCTTCAGACAGTATGCACATTGGGCATATGATACCTTTCATGTTTACTAAGTAAGTGGAACTTCCTCTATACATAGTTCTATGTTAGTTTTCTTAATATCCACATGAACCCCACAGTGGGCATTCCTTTTAAAAAACATATTTTTAAATTATGGGTAATGATTAAAAAATTTCTTCAAAGCATGCTTCTTCAGCAAACAGTGAATTACTATTAAGGTACTGTTAAAGCTAGGAATAAAAATGTTCATTGTTATTTTCAAATTTACACAATATAATTGTTGGGCATTTAACATAATATTATAATGTAATATTTCAGATGGTTACAAGAAGTATTTAATGTACCTCTCATAATCCAACTAACAGATGACGAAAAGATACTGTGGAGGGATATTAAAGTAGAAGATGCTCGTAAAATGGCTTTCAGCAATGCTAAGGACATTATAGCAGTTGGTTTTGATGCTGCCAATACATTTATTTTTAATGATTTAGACTTTATTGGGTGAGCAATAATGAAAACATTTTTATCAGATTTTGTAATCAGATTGAATGATAACATATGGATTAAAATGTCTTAATAACACAATCATACAAATAATAATAATCGGAAACAAGCATGCTTTAATGTCTTGCTTAAACTCTTTTTGATTTTAACAATGCAATTATGGTTATTTTTAAATATTGTAAGCATTTAAGAGATAAATTTACCTCCTATTTTTATTACTCACTCAATTGGTTTTCATTCATCTATATAAACTATCATAATATTATTTAATAAAATTTCAGTCAGTGCCCTGAGTTTTATCAAAACATGTTACGGATACAAAAGTGTGTAACATTCAACCAAGTAAAAGGCATATTTGGGTTTGGTGACTCAGACGTGATTGGTAAAATAACATTCCCATCTATTGAAGCAGCCCCAGCATTCTCAACATCTTTCCCCTTCATATTTGACAACAAAGTTGTAAGTGATATAATGTATTTTTTTTTCTATACTCTTGTGGCGGGCGGAACTACTAGCTCCACAATCCTGCATCGCTCTATCAAAGTTTTCTAAATCCAGTGCTATATATACAGCATCAGAAAACTAGTACAGTGAGCTTTGTCCTGACCAAGCATACCATCTTGCTCGGTTGGAGATCTCCCTTTGGAGCTTCCACTCTGTTTAATCTTGCCATAAATAAAAATATTAAATTGAATCAAATGGATGTGTTTTTATAGCAAATATGTGACATTTAAATTTTTACCATATTTTGCTAATGTTTTTTGTTTACTTACCATGATGTATGCCACATTTAGGACAAAATGATTGTTTCATTCCTTTTAGTGTATTTTATTAAGAATATTATTGTTTTTACATTGGATATGATAAACAAAAACATTCTGATTATTGACACACACCATATTAGTATTGATTAGAGCGTTGATTAGCCTGGCATTATAATCGGCACAGTCAAGTGCCGAGCGTCCGTCGCAGCCGGTATGGACTTATGTTTAAAATCGGTTTTGATAGTAAATATATATATTTGTCTATATTTCAGCTTCCCTGTTTAGTACCATGTGCAATAGACCAGGACCCGTATTTCCGCATGACCCGTGACGTCGCCGCGCGGCTCAAGATGCCCAAGCCGGCTCTCCTGCACGCGTCCTTCCTGCCGGCGCTACAGGGAGCGCAGAACAAGATGTCTGCCAGCGATCCCAACGCCTCTATATTCTTAAATGACACCCCTAAACAGATCAAAAATAAGGTAATTTATTTTATAGCGATATATTAATTAATTTATACATTATTCATGTTTCAAACTTTTCAATATTGGGTATATATAATATCTATGGAGAATAAATAGACAATCTATCCGTGGGGTGCCGGGGAAAGAATAGCACCTCTCCATCAACCATCTTTCCCGTGGGTGTCGTAAAATGCAAAAGAGGGAATTGTATATCTGGCGGCTGATTCAAGATGCCATCGCTAATTATCGCTTACAAAGTTCGATATCAAAATGTATGAGATTTAACATAAACTACGCTAAATGATCGCGATTTGATTTGGTATGTCATTTAGCGTACCTTATGTCAAATCCCAAACATTTTAGCGTATTATATTTTAGATAATTAGCGATGGCATCTTAAATCAGTCCCCTGGAAATGGGCAACAGCGTTCTAAAAATGCGTTGCGTCTGACAAGCGTGGCGAATATCGGCAAATACCCCCATTAAATACCTTGGGGGAGGCCAGAGCTGAACACATGTCTCATTATGACACATTAAAAGCAGTAATTAATACTGTCAGCAGGCAGGCAATATCAATAAGTGATTTTAATATGTTTTATTTTAATGACCACATTTTTTTATATAGATAAACAAATACGCATATTCTGGTGGACAACCAACAGTTGAAGAGCATCGATTGAAAGGTGGTAACACAGATGTGGATATATCTTTCAAATACTTGATATTCTTCTTGGAAGATGATGAAAAACTTGCAGAGGTAAATAGTCAGACCATTTATTAGCCAGTTTTTTAATACCGGCAAATAGCTAATTTTAATCTAATATCTCAAATTAAAATGTTTCACTGATTGAATATACTGTTGGTTCTTGATGGAAATGCATGTTCACAAATTAATAACATTAATTATTGTGACGGTAATTTGTATACTCACATGGGTTTCTTCTGATTTTAATATTTCTTACAGATCAAAAAGCAATATGAATCGGGCGAACTGCTGACCGGCGAATTGAAGAAGATAGCAATAGACACGATCTCACCCATCGTACAAGACTACCAGGCGCGCCGGGCGAAAGTCACAGATGAAGTTATGAAGGAATTCTTCAAATTAAGAAAGTTGAATGTCTAGTACACTATTGCGTAATTTATCTTAATATGTTTTATAATTTACAATTATTTCTTACAATTGTTCTCTACAGTCGATAAAAATACAATATGTTGTATAGTTCGTCCCCGATAAATTTAACCTAAAGGTAAACAAACCGAAAACATAGAAATTTTCACATACTCACTCATTATGCACACTTATCAACACTTTTACAGGAATATTAATGGATCATACTTCATTGTCCAATACATTTTATAACAATTAAACAATAATTAACATATTTAAACATTAAATGAAAAACCTTCACAGTAAAAATGCGCTATTTTGTCACTGCCGACTGTAGAATATACCTAGTATTAGTTTGGGTTAAATTGATCTCGGACGTACTATATATAAATGACTGTATTTCACCTATTACAAACTAAAACCAAAAGATCTCTTTCATCATAAAAAAACATCAAAATAATATTATATTCTATTATAGATACACAGTAATAATACACAAATTACTTGCACTTTCTCCACTTTATTAGTTGTTAAACATAAGATTTATTGAAATACACGACCGGTTTCGACTAAGTCATCATCAGGTGTTGATGATGACACACCTGATGATGACTTAGTCGAAACCGGTCGTGTATTTCAATAAATCTTATGTTTAACAACTAATAAAGTGGAGAAAGTGCAAGTAATTTGTGTATTATTACTGGGTACAATGTATTTCCATCAAAAACCTACAGTACATTCAATAACATATGTATTATAGATACACTGAAGTTTATACATAGTATTTGTAACACTATGAAGAAGCTTGTCAAAGGCCACAAAGTACAATTTGTTTTACAAAATTCAGCATAAACAACGCAATTACCATCAATATATTAAATCAATATTTACGATGAGTATTAATGTAGATGTAAATTGTTTCATACATTTTTGTACATAATAAGACTCTTAATTTATTTGTGTTGTTCTGTGTGAGAAACTTGTGTCCTATCCGCGTGTCTATCACGGCGTCTAATAGCAGTTTTACTTTGATATTACTAATATCACAAAGTAGATACATAACAGAAACACGACCTAGTAATAGAAAATGGTATCATCCTAACACTGGCAATACGACTGGCAAAGGGCGAAGTCATTCATTCCGGAAACCGCCATCTAGCGCCACTATTGGAAAATACTAATGTGATGTTATTCATAAAAATATGCTTATCTTTATTTTAATGTCAATATTTTTGTACTTAAATCGGAATATTTACATTTTATAATTTACAAACGTTAATAGTAGTGACACCTATTGCATTTTTTTTTGTATGAAACATAGATTGTATGGGATGGTAGGCCAAGATTTTGAATTTCATATAAATAAACATGATTAAGGCGAAATCCAAAAGTAATCCTGCTATAAGACCTCGTCGTATATCCTTCGGCAAGGTTGTAATATTGTATTGTTATTTCCATATAATATGTAAGGGTAAGATTTTGTTGTAAAAGCCATCGTTGTAAAACGATTAACTATTAAGTTAACTATTATTGTGTCAAACACATATTTCGCGCTTCTCTCTACCTTTATTTAACTGTATTACATATTACCTATCATTCTTTTTTTTTAATTATAAGGTACTAGTTATCTTTTAATTAAGTATCTAGATATTATTATATCATACGAATTGAAAGTATTTATTACAGGTTGTGCTTAAGCACTCAGAATCAATAGTTACACTGTTCATAATATTATATTGTCTTTATTTTGCTAATAAATTGATTTAAAATTAAATACTTACCTAAATAATTTATAATTGTCAGCACATTGTCGACATTTTCCCATAGAGATTAAGTTGATTTAAGTAGGTATCATGCCAGAGATATCTTTAAAGTACTTATCAGTGCTATAATATATCATTCTTATTCAAATAAAACGAAATAAATACACTTAAAAGAAACATACCACCTTCAATAGAACAGACAACACTTGTGTACACAATGCGAGTTTTGATCGAATATGCATAACAAAAGGACAGAAAAGTGGATGACACAGTTCAGGGCAGCAACAGGTAGCTGGCACACGATTCTACTTGTTTTTTAATAATTTAATATTAATTTACCCCTTACAAAGTTTAAATGTAAAAAGGACATAGTATCAAAATGTACAATCAACTGTACGAAGAATCTCCAATACCTCTAACTGCCAACTACGCGGTTGGAAAGGAAAATGACGACGACAAAGGAGAAGCGGAAAACAGCGTGATCTTGGAAATAGGTCGGCAGTGTGACAGACCGAAGGAGGAGCTGACCTTCTCCCACAAAAAGTACGACAAAACAATCTCTCACCACAGATCGTATGTTCTAGAAGAATATGATGAGCCAAAGAGAGTATCATATTTTAGGCCACACGAGTTGGAACAAGTCCCGCATGAAGGTAATATTTTTTATTTAACACTTAATAGATATGCGTTAAATTGTGTAGGTATCTACTTATTAGCAATATAATATAATACAAATGAAACTAACGAATCTTCCGCAAAATATCGGACATCCGCTATGTAGGCGTAATGTAGGCTTAGATCATAGTACTAACTTACATGATCTGAGAATGTAGTAACCGACAAGTAAGTAGATAAAGTAGGGCCCCGGGAAAAAAACACCTATGAAATGAACCAACTTGAATAACGAGAATTGAATATCATTGTTAGAAGGCTTTTACTATAATATCATAAAATAACTGATTGCTCTACCGTCATTTCTAAGCGGTGCAGGTGAGTACATGAGTAAATGGAATTTCGCAGGTACAAGTGAGCTTAGAGATATTAAAAAATAAATGGCGAAAAACCTTGTAGGTAATAACGCTTACAAGATGGGCTTGTAGCCTATAGTGTACCAGATTTTAACACCAAAAACTAAAGGTCTACGCTCCTACGCCGAAAAACATAAATAATATCTACATATTAGGTACATTAAAACCTCGTCTAATAAATTAAAAATGTATTTCGGGAATCATAATATTTCAGCTAACTTCTTACATCTGTCATTTACATAGAAAAACTGACAGTGGTGTTATGCTGCTGACAGTAGATATATTTAAGCTTAACTACTCGCAAATTCACTTTCGGTGAAAACAAATATGATTAAAAGTTAACACTTTATTAATATTAATTTTGGGCCATAAACTTTAGCGACTAAAGTGATAAGTAGGTATGTACTTAGGTGAGTTATGAGTACCTAATCTAAGTAGGTATAAAAAAATATTTTGTGCTCAGATTCTGCATATTACGACCAAGACGATTTTAGAGATGTGTCAGTTGAAGAGTCTACTTTGAGGCCCGTAGACTACGATTTGGAGCTTCGCCACCACACTGCCAAACCTTACGACGATCAAGAAGGTTCCCAGGATTGGAAGGAGCGAGCGCTGCAATTGGAAAAAGGTTAGCATACAATAAAAAATAAAAAAGTCAATCTGGTATGCTAAATGGTGATAAAATCTTATATTATCTAACATAAATATGCCTATAACTACCAGCAAAACTTCTAGTGACACAAGAATTTAGTTTGTGAAAGCTATTAAAGAAGTCTATTTTATACCCCTAAAGAATCGGGTACTTAGGACCAAACTGTTTTTACAAACAAAAATATTTTTAAAAGAACTATTATATAGGTATATTGATTTAGTATTTTTTGGTAGAGTATAAGAAGACGGCGTGCGACCGTGAGAGGACTCGAATGCGGGATATGAACAGAGCTTTCGATTTACTGCGTTCCAAACTACCAATTACAAAGCCATCTAAGAAGAAATATTCCAAAATTGAATGCTTAAGGTGAGTCCTGGGACTTAGGCTACTTTACGGACGGGTAAATTTCCACAATACAGTGAAAACCTATTATTTTTTAAGGAAATTGAAACGACCTATGAAATGTTGCTGATAGTCGTTAAACCGAAATTAAAATATAAATACTGTATCCCGGGAGACATCAAAATTATGTCGTTATTAAGTTGTTTTTACTGTATTTAAATAAAAAAATATTTTTTATTTCAAAATAAAACATTTTTCGGAAGTCAACAAAAAATGGATACTTACTCTCCCGTCAAGAAGAACCGGCGTAAGAAACTCGCATTTTTGATACCATGCACTTTTGAAAAATGCGAGGGACTATAAAAATATGTTTCCTTCTTCTTTTAGCAAACAATAGCATCAGTTGGATTCGATACCTTATTATCAATTTTCCGTACCTACTAAGTTCACTGTACCGTAACAATTTCATACATTTCAGGATAGCGATTTGCTACATCAGACACTTGGAGTACCTGCTGTCCGGGCAGCCAGCTGATGGGAATCAAATGTATTTCGAACAAGATGGAAGTCCTTTGAGATTTTGACGATTACAGATTAATAAGCAAAATAGTAACATTTTTCCTATTTTTTTTCTCTTTGAGTTAGATTTTGATATGAGAATAAAAAATAATAAATACATCATTTTAGGTAAACATAGCAATGAGCATTAAGAATTGGTTCAAATGGGCTTGGTTACCATAAGGGGCTTAATAATTGAACAGCTTAAATCTACGAAGCAATGAAATTGAAACATTTCTGCAGTGAGTTTAGCATTTCAGTTTGTAACATTTTGATGTTTTATTTCGCACAAATACAGTAACAATCACACATTATGGTGACCTAAAACTACATCGTAAATGAATATACCCTTATCATTAATATTGTCCGCACCGTCAATGATATGACCTATTTATAACAGGCTATTATCAACTCCAAGGAAACGCTTTCCGGCACAATTACTGGTTTACGTAGAGGCTTGTTATAACTTTTATTTTTATAAAGTTAAATGCTGTTTATCCTTATCATTTTATAATACCAAATTAGGCCGATGTTTGACATTGGCCTCTTTTAATATGCTGCGTTTATAAAATCAACAGATGCTATTTGATTATGCACATCCTTTTTGAGGCTTTAATCAATGTCGAGACAAACCGCAAGCTTTTTTATCAGACGACTATACAATTTTGACATGTAGATTATAGCACAAAGTAGATAATAAGTAGAAGGTATATAAATTGTGTAAATAATTATTGAGACAAAGAAGAATAAAAATTAGGACTGTTATTCTAGGAAATGTAAACTTTAGTCACTAAGAGTTGAATGAACTCTATACTCGTAGCTGCCACGCCCTTGTCTGCTGGATAATATTGGCTGTACGTATCTGCCGACTGCTCGGGAGACGAGTCGGAAAAATTGATGACGTAGCCTCCGCCACTAGGGTCGCAAAGCTTTGTAGAAGCTTTAGGATTAGGATCGTCACCGCATTAAAAAAATACCTCCGTGCTCTACATTTTGCTGAAAAAAGGATGAACGATGTATATTTTATGTTAGGTGAAATGAGAGGATATGTTTGGGTTACCCCCAAGGCGGAAATAGCTGAAGCATCTCTGTAAACTTGCTTTCGCACAGTTAACAGGCGCGCGCCGGATTAGAGATAGGTCAGGTAGGTACAATTTGTAAAATATAACGCTAATGACATCTTGTCGTCTGCCCCCACACTCCTTGTCAGTACGTGCAGCTAGAAATACTTACCAGGATAACATCATGCCGAGGTTTGGTTCGGCTTTCATTTGAATCCAATTTGGATCCATAAATACTAATAGCCATGAAACATCTAGGAGGTTGTTGAACAATACGTACAGTTATATTATTTTCAAACTTAAAACTGCTTAACTTCTAAGCACAAAGGATTTTTAATGTAGGCAACGAGTTTAGTTTATTACAATTTTTTTGCTCCCATAATATAATAGGAACTTATTAAAATATTTTTTAAGTATGATGTGTAGTCATGGAATCTTAAACTAGATAATAACAGTTTATCTTTAATTAGGTAGTTGTGTAATTTTGGAAGAAAGATATTTTTGTATGTCCTATTGATGTACTACTCATTACTGTTCATAGGAATTTATTGAATTAGCAATATATTGCTACTCAGAAAATAATAATTATATTCCACATATTGCACGTTTGTGCACTCGTAATAACACTTAACTATTTGTATTAAGATTAATCTAAAGAGTGTTGGAATTTACCTTAATATTAGCCGCTCCTTATCATTTCTGCACAAAATTTAGGCGACATTACGAAACGTGTAATGTTAATACCAGGCTGACAGGAGAGGAACGGAGGTTCCTTAGGGCGTCATGTAACTGTTACATCTATTGAAACCTTCAATGTTCCTTGATTGAAACGGACAGAGCTTTTAAGCTCTACTTTTAAGCTTTACACATATATGACTATCATATAAATTTTTTGAATAATAAGTATTATTACAGTATTTAATACTATTATATTATAAGGAATATACTATGTAGAATTTTTACATAATTGTAATGAAAAATTCCGGCAACTTTTAACAGTTTTAACAATAAAATACGCAAGGTTACCTACATAATGTTATGTAAGTATAAGTAATTCATTTTAAGGCTTTAGGAAACACTACATACTTAATTAGAAGATAAATATTAGGATCCAAATTCATAAGAAGACCCATTGATTACATATTATTATGTTGTTCTTTTAAAATAATATTTTGATAAAATATGTCTGTAGTATCTATACAGCTACAATCTATAAAATATATAATCGAAAAATAAATTAAAAACAATCACGGTATATTAAATATAACGTTTATTTTAATATCTTACACGGTATATTCAATAACTTAAATTGAAATGTGTTGTTAAACATATACCGATTTTATTTAAGAGATATTTTTATAATTGAAAACCTGGTACCAAGGTGAGAGAAGCTTTTGGTTCATCTTTTGCTTTAGTGATTGCCATGTCAAAGTTTGCAAGTTCCAGTACTAGAGCAACATAAAACTTAAGAGATATGCGGCCATAAGCTTATATGGAGCTTTCAGTTTCAAGGTCTTTCCATTAACAAAGGTGAGGCATATTGAAAAGAATAATGTCTAGTCTACTCATATTAGTAAAGACGTACCTATAACATTAACAAAAAGTCTATAAAATGTTTATATTTATTTAGTTTAGTTAATAAATTGTACGTACCTATTTTGATTATGAATTACGATGTGAACGCTATGAATTCACAAAAAAACGATTATGCGGTTAATTCTGACGTCGATAAATGAAAGATAAAATAAAATATTATTTAACACAACTTGTTTTAGTGAGTTGAGATTTAAAAATGATTGGCTATTATTAAATCGTTATTTCAACGTGTACACTATGCCAATTAGTAAATAATTATTTCATGCCTAAAATAGTATTAGAAATTAACTCTATTATATTTTGTTGTAGTAATGGCAAAATCCCATATCACCATAAATGTTAACATAGCTACTGTCTATTAGTAAAAAACCAGCATCTGTTTTTAAGCTGAGTAAAACACTATTGAATTTATTTGGGTTATTACTACATTCTATTTGCCTATAGAGGTTGATAGGTTCAAGTCAACTATAGGTTTAATACCATAGAGGTCCTTTGGAGAGAGAATGGAGAACGACGGCGGGTAGCGAACCACTTAGCATAATGGAATTTATTTAAATTCAACCTCCATTTTGCTCGATGATTGACTGATTGCACTAAATAAACTGATCCGCCTCACTAGGCGAATCGGTTTAGGTACATTCACACAGTCAAAGTCCACACTTGTTGTATGTATATACTCGTAACAATATAATATATTTCGAATCAGCTAGTAAGTGGGCGGTAGGGACGTTACACTGCTACGCTTTATAGTAAGCATAGTAAGCATAGTAAGCATATTATAAAGCAAGGTGTTTGGTAGAACTTAGACAATGTGTGAAATATAGATCCCGGTTTTGTATAAAACGGTACAAATATCAGCACATCGACCGTTTCTGAGATATTCGCAAATTTGTATTTTTTTTTAAAAATATGTGACCTGATCTGGCTGAGTCAGTTCAAATATGATTTACTGGTCAATTTAATAAAAGTATTTTTGATTTGACACTGTGAAAACGTGGTCGCTGGGAATTTTGGCAAATTTCGAAATTTGCCTCTTTATCTACTGTAGTAGTGTAGTCAGTAGGGAAGCAATATGGCTTCCGGTGTTGTGCAAAACGGAAGGGCATATCAGCGCGTCCGTCCACGAGTTCGTCCCGACGCGCACCGCGTGCTTGCTATATAATAATTATAATTTTTTTTAATTATCTACTTAATTTATTGTAAATTTTGTTACGATCTAACGTAGCGTACATAGCCTGTAATTATTTTTATGCACGAAATACCAATAAATCTATAATATTTATATTATATCCTACTTCTGATGTTAGTTATATAATAGTAATAGCTAAATCTGATTGCAACGTGACATGCGCAAGAGTATTACAGCTATAATTATAAACTAGCTGACCCGTGCCCACTTCGTTAAGCATACAAACCGTTTAAACCTTCCCTGGACTTCCACGAATATTTCAAGACTAAAAATAGGTTCAGCAGTTCTCGAGTTTTAGCGAGACTAACGAATAGCAATTAATTTTTATTATTATGCTCAAATGCGTATTAATTTGAGGACATTAATCAATCAGTTGTGTATATTTTTATTAGTAGGTATCTATAAAATTGAAATTAAAAGCTCTATCTTAACTCTTCGATAAATATTCCCGGAATATAAAGCTCGTAAACCTTGTACTTACTACGACACCGGTGCTACGGTGGTGGGCAGGTGACTGAAGTCCTAGAGTGCAGACTTCGGTTTTACAAGTAAATCGTTAAGCGAGCAAAAGTAGTCTAGAGTAAATGTACAATATTATGGTATGGAGTACATTGCTTCTAGTGTGTTGTTTGATTTGATTGATGCAACAATAATGTTAAAATTCTTACAATTTTGTATAGGATTTATATCCTTAAATTTTAAACCGCATGCGAATGATGCGAGGAATTCTCTAGCTAGATACTTATTGGAAACATTGTTAAGTTTTGGCTTGCGTTTTCAATGTAGGTGAAAGGTCGTGCTTTGTAGTCTTTCTAAAACGTGCTCTATCATGGGCTTACTAGCTTAATATTTATGCAGGGTAAACATGAATACCATTTAAGTGGATGCTTATAACCAGCAAAATATCATGTACGTAGTACGTACTGAGAAGGTTTAAGTCCATGTGGAGCGGACGCACTATTAAATTTTTTATCTTTATAACATAATTGCATACATTTTAGGGAACATCAAACTTTAATAGGTACCAGCTACTTAGGTACTTTTTTCTGAGGGTGACATTCTCTCCATATTTATAACATGTAGGTTACCTAATTATAGGTCATCATTCACCTAGAAGTGCTCCGCTAGGTACAATAATATGATGAAAGGTACAATAATATGATGAAAGACATCTTTGGCTCTATAAAATATGTTCACTTTGACACAAAAACTAATTCAAACTGCCAGTTTAACATCCAAAATAAAAGAATAACCAAAGAGATAGTATAATATGTTCTCTGTCTCGATAAGTTGCCGTAAATGGTCGTAATTAATCTGCGGAGCCTTGTTTATGGCGGCGAAAAGCTACCGCGAAAGCTCTCATTCAGCAGCCGTTTTCATGAATGATATCGTGGTGGGGTGGGGCGTTTCGGCGGTTCCCGAGACAGCGCCTGCACCGGAGGCTGGATATTAGTTCACTGGCACCCGGCGCGCCTGCGCGGACCGTGCGTATTCCATACGCGCGAGTGCGGCAATTTCAAATAATTATATTCTCTTTTTAAAAATAGTTTTTATATAGTTTTTTTTTCGAGAAGTGGATAATTTGTGGTGTTAAGTTTTCAGTTTCGGACAATATTTCGGGTATGCTGTAAAGATGGGGATACTGAATATAAGGTAGGCGCATTATTTAATTTCAGGTGTACCTACGCAATACTTGACGCATACTTATTTCACCAAATGAAATGGGAATTATATGCCGAAAATTACTTATAGTGAGTGATACGTGTAAGAAAATAATTAAAACATTTTATATGTTTTGGCAATAAACACAGATGCGAAATACGGAATGAGATTTACATCTAAATTGTTTTGTGAGGTTTTAAACTTAACTGAAATGCCTGGTCACTAGTCTAAAATAAATTATTTGGTTATACTTAAAGAATATTTACTTAAAGTTAATCTTATAAAAGACTAATAAACTTCAAATATTAACGTACAGTCTATATTACCCGTGCTATTAAGACGGTTAATATAATTTCTTGATAAATTTAATTTCTATTAACACCTCATTTACTACAATCGGATCAAAAGTTTAAAATCTACGATGAAACAAGCGTACAAATTACATGTATATATTATACTTTTATGCGCCGTTTCGCCCGCGATATTCACTCTTTATAATTTACTAGCTGACCCGTGCCCACTTCGTTGAGCACGGAAGCCGTGTAAACCCTCCCGGGACTTCCTCCTTCTTCTCCGTGGAATATTTCAAGACCAAAAATAGCCGAATCAGTTCAGCTGATCTCGAGTTTTAGCGAGACTAACGAACAGCAATTGATTTTTATATATCCTATGTTACTCAGTGATAATGTAGCTTTCTAATGAAAAAAGAATTATTAAAATCGGTCCAGTACTTTTCGAGTTAAGTCGTTACATACAAAAATACAAATATTTCCTCTATATACTATTAGTATAGATAAAACTTCCATTCCTCTTTTTTCTCCTTTAGAGGATGATGAAAAATGCTTTACATGTATTTCATGACTTTCAATGATGAACTTTCATGCAGAATATCATTAGCATAACTTCAAAAACGGCAAAGTTTCATATTAACGCTGCACACCCGTATTACACCTCTATGGAGTGAATTTACCAAAATACTTTCATAGTGCTTCCTTAGTGCCCGCTATAAAAGGAACCCCTGTGCAAAATTTTAAGTTTAAAACCTTTATGGAGGCTCTGCGTTGATAGATCAGTCACTCTGGTCGCTTATAGATTTAGAATTTAGCCAACAATATTACTCTTCACTTCACGCTTTCGTAGTTGGGTAAAAATAAAAGGATATTATGAATGTATTATCAGCTCTATATAGTATCTAAAGCTTTACCTTTCAATATCGGAACCTTTTACATGTTCTCTATTAAAATTTGAAACTTTTAAAATCTTAAATTGTTATCAAACTTTTGATAATATTTTAAGATTTAATTATATATAAAAATAAGTATCCTATAATTAGTAGTAGGGGTGTAAAATACTGGAGTTTTACTCTACGGTAGAGAATCGTACTTTATTGCACCTCAACGGACTCATTAGATTGCTATGTCAAATATCTAGGCGTTATATATCTACACAGGTAGAGTGAAAACAAAATATAAAATTTATTGATTATTAAAATCCATAATATTTGACACTACGTGCACCGATCAAAAATGGCAATGGCACTACCTTAATTAAATACTTTGTGACTAACACGTAGGAATACTAGGAATGGGTATGCAATATGCATCAATACCGTCAGGTATAACATAACAGTAATAATTTTTCTATCTATCAAGCTAGCAAAATTATTACTATTAAGTTGATTCTAATCGTTCATTAAACAATATCTTATAAGTAGTACCTATTTACAGAAAAACCCTACAAATGATACACCTAGTAGTTTGTACATACTAATTACGTTTTTTGCCAAAGGTAGGTAAAGTAATTGTATCTAAAGCTTACATAATATTATGGTTATTGTAGATTAAATAAGTTTAAATTGGAATTAGTATCTTCCTCATTTGCCTTATCTATTTCTGTAGCAAGTCACAGAGCGACATGTCCTGCGACTAAAATAGGACACAATTGTCATTAAACAGGAGGGCGGAAGAGATGTGACAACCTTATTGAGAGTTTCTCAAAATACTTACCACTAAAATAAAGAATGGTACATGTCTAATGACTTGAAAAAGATTCCAATACGAGTCGGCTTTAAAATATTCTTCAATCATGTAAAATAAAATGTATTTCGAGGATTGTTCGCTTACATACACCGTCTTTAATTTTTATACAAAAACGATGATTGCCGATTAGCAACATGATCGGGCCGTACCTGTATCATGGAGCCTCTTTCCGGCTTTTAAAATTGCTAAGAGTTACCTATCATAAAATCGCCGCAATTTCATTGCATGACGCTGTAACTTGAAATGCACCGCACCGATTAACGTGTGGGTGCAAAACATTTTATTTTTCTTATAAGGTCATATCATTTTAATTTACATGGTGGTAGTTACCGCAATTTCCTTCGCAGGTAATTGGCATTAAACATTTGGACGAGTATAGTAACATAATTAAGACAGATGCTAGCTGAACGGGTATATTATGAGGGCTGAACCTGATACATAAAAATCTTGATCAAGTTTTATAACAACACTTAACTCTTTTATAACGTAGATCCCTAGCATAAGCGTATAGACGCTCATTATAAAGATAAACTCGATGCACAAAATTGAAAAGACGAGTATTATAATAAACAAATGAAAATGCAGGACAAGCAAAAACAATAACAGTATCAAGTATCAGAATCAAAGGAGCGGGACTTAAAAATGAAAAAAACCACGCAATCTCGAGCGTGTCATACGGCGGCCGGAGGAGAGGGGAGGGAGGGGTTGCCTCCCGCACGCAGACTGGATCTCGTCCAGGAAAAAAACCGAGATTAAAACTAAGACTATTGTTCCTTTATCCCGCGTCCCGACAGTGAAATTCTACCGCTTCATGCATAAATTCATTGCCGGTTTCTGGCAGGAGAATTGTATAATTAAACGATTAGAGATAAGGGTTGAAACACTTTTTTGATGTATTTTGACAACTATCCCGAAGGAATAGAGTGCTCAATTGTATTGGCGCGGTAAGTTTTTGCGGGCACTGGCGTTAGTATTTCGCTCACGCAATTCTTCGAAATTTCGCTCTCGATACTTTGTTTGTTGTGTAGAGGATTATCCGTTCTTGAAAACTCCACTTATTGTTTTTTGAGGATAATCGGCTTTTCTTGTACAGGATACTGTTGTCAGCGGTTGATATTATATCTGTATTGACCAGTCGAGTGTATCTTTAAAATTTAGAAGTTACATAATTCGACTAAGAAACTTAATAAAACTGTACATGATAAAGCGTTTTAAAGCCGAATATAGACGGTGTATCAAAATACCGATAGAAAACATAAGTAGGTATAAGTGCAAAGGCGAGTAGACTTTACTTCAATTCTACTAACAGATGAACAATAAAAAAGTTGTTAAAATACGTTACTAAAGTTCTATCTTATATTATGTTAAATATAACAATAAATTTTGTATTATGTCATGTTAACATTAGATATTAGTTTATTACGTAAGTTAGGTGGTATTTTTAGCTAGCTCTATAATAATAGGTTGACTTACTTCTTCTATTAAAGTATTATGACTGTTTAAGTCTTATAGCACCCATTTGTGCGATTTAGGTCAAACGTAGTGCAAAACAATACATTTCAGACAAATTTTATGATCATTGAGCAACTTAGGCTGAAATTGACACTTAACTAAAATAGAATGAGTGCACTTTACTAAATGAATAGTACAAATAGTTTAAAACAGTAATTGGTTAGCGCTCAACTGAATGCGACTTAAAATAATAGAGGCACGAGTTCCTTCAAGAAAGTAGAGTTCACAAATGGAACCTAGACCGCGCGGTATTCATAATTCCGAGAACCCGACGAGAATCTAGTGCTTAAGGAGCTCTACACGTTTATGTACTCCTAGTAAATGTAGGTACAAAACAAGACCTAGACTAAATGGAATGTCTAAGTTTATTTTTACATATTTTTTGCTAAGTGGATATTAAATATCCCACTACAGTAATTTAAATGTAAATTTTTAAGTTTGCATGTAATGCATGGATGAATAGATGGAAGGACGTTACTTTTTGCTAAAACGAATGAACTTTAGTAACTTTAGTAGTAGGCTTTGGACACATTCTCCACCTTTTCCCGTTCCCGTGAAAAACAATCTATAAGTACAAAAATATTTATAAGTACAAAATTATTATCTCGCAATATATAATAATAGGACATTATGTTAGTAAATAGTGAAAATGAAAATGAAATGAAAATTCTTTTATTTCCAAATAGGTTAGTTACTAACACTTTTAGAATTGTCCTACATGATGACCTACCACCGGTTCGGGGACTAACCCGGCGAGAAGAACCGGCGTAAGAAACTCGCTCGGGGCCACCTTTTAGCAAAAAGATGGGAAAATTGTTCTTTTTAAAAAAAAAATATATAACAATGTTATAACTTAAATAAATTACAATTTACAAATTTATATATACTATATAATATAGAAGTAGCCTCGAAAGTGGCCACCTTATTCCCAGGGTGTGCTATCATTAACAAAATCATTAATCTTATAATAAGCTTTAGCACACAAACGTTCTTTAACTACTTTTTTGAATTTATTGATGGAAAAATTTTGAACGTTTTCTGGGATCTTATTGTATAGGCGTATACATTGACCTTTAAAAGATTTGCTTACTTTGCTAAGCCTGATCATAGGTATATCTAACTTGTGTTTATTTCTTGTATTTCTACAGTGATTGTCGCTTTTCGTTTTAAAATTATTTAAGTTCTTTCTGACATACATTATATTGTCCAAAATGTATTGAGAGGCGACGGTCAATATTCCTATTTCCTTAAACTTTTCTCTCAGAGATTCAAAGGACGACATCTTGTAAATGGAACGTATAGCTCGCTTCTGCAGCACGAATATTGTATTGATGTCGGCTGCATTTCCCCATAAAAGGATGCCGTAAGACATTCGACTGTGAAAATAACTAAAATATACTAGTCGCGCCGTGTCTTCATCAGAAATTTCTCTAATTTTTCTGACTGCATATGCTGCAGAACTGAGCTTATCTGCTAGTTTGGCAATGTGTGGACCCCACTGTAATTTGCAATCTAATGTTATACCTAGAAACACAGTGGTGTCCACTAAGTTCATTTTCTCATCATTTAATAGTATATTGGTTTGTACTTGCCTGACATTGGGCAAGCTAAACTTCAAACATTTTGTTTTATTAGAATTTAAAAGTAAGTTATTAACATTAAACCAATGTAGTGAGAGAGCACTATTTACCTCGTCGTAATTTGATTGCTGTCGCTTCACATTAAAAATTAGTGAAGTGTCATCGGCAAACAGTACTATCTCATGTTTTTCCTTAACTAAGTAAGGTAAGTCATTTATATAGATGAGAAAAAGAAAGGGGCCTAATATGGATCCCTGGGGAACCCCTAATTCTATTTTGGTCCCTGTGGACCTTTTTCCATTTACCTCCACCTTTTGAATCCTATTTTTAAGGTAAGAATTCAAAAGGCTGAGTGACGAGTTTCTTATGCCATAGTGTTGTAATTTCCTGATCAATGTAGCATGCTCCACACAATCAAAGGCCTTGGAGAGGTCGCAAAATACACCTAATGCATCCTGCGATCCCTCCCAAGCGTCAAAAACACTACAAAGAAGACCTATACCAGCATCCGTCGTTGATCGACCCTTAAGTACTACAGGAAAACTCCATCAATCACAAATAATTCCTCGTAAGTATACTAAATTTCCTGCTCGATTCTTAGTATCATCAGGTCACGAGGATGATTTTTGGTTGGGGTTTGACGGTATTTATTTAATGTAAAAGATGTGTGTGTTTCAGGTATTCATTAGTAATTTCTGATTCGTTAATTACTCATTGGTCAAATATTTATTATTTAACAATTTATGTATTAACGTCAAATTAATTAGATTTCGTTTTATTGCGAACATGATAATCAACTGTCTTATTATCAATGCTCTACAATATTTAACGCGATTGTATCTTAATATCGAATATCGTGAAGCTTACCAATTCGACTCGAATAATCTTCTTTATAAAGAAATTAATTGTATACTTTATAAAAATGATTACATCTTTGTATGAAGAAATTTTCCCATAGACTACGAGTTATGGCCTACGTAACGGCTAATCTGATGAAGGCTATAATAACAAGATACATCTTGAAGACGGCTCAGTCGGCTCTACGTAGAGAACTCAATTACGACGGTAACTGGGTATAGTGTGGGTGGAGTTTTTTTCGACTTCCAAATATTTACTTTAAGATGCCGATATAAACCAAGGTAACATTATTCACCAAAACTAGGATTTGACCTAATCTGATGTGCTGAAAAACGTACGGACAGTTTTAACAGAAAAAATTAACATTTATATCGCCTCGCATGAATTTAATAAATAAATAGACGAACACTTTAAAAAAGTTGCTCTACATTTTTGTGTCTAGCATCAGTCTAGCTAGAACTGGATTGAAAAAGTATATTAACCTAGGCGTCTACCTCTAACTCTTGCGGAGGCATGCTAGCCTAGTACTTCTGATACAAAAAGCGGCTCCACCCCAACGTGTCCGTCACACTCGTCACACAACGTCACGCCCCTAGACCCCACACCACACCGCTCTACCATCTTGATATGCGGTAATCGGACAAGCTTTTTAATGGTCACACACCTTGATAAGTTAACACAATATGTTATAAGCGTTATAAAATAGTAATACAAATATTTTTTTTATACATAATTAAATTAGTACTTATTTAATATACCTAAAATAAATATTATTATCACACATCTAAAATAGGAGAAAAACTCATTTAATAAAATTAACATCGATAAGTAGATATACTCGAAGACATGGGAAATGAATTTATTTAAAATCTTCGAAATGCTCCGACACAGCCGTGCACCATGTGTTCCGTCTGAGGGGGTTGACATGTGCATTTGTTACAGGGTTACCACTCATTATTATAATATATTTGAATTTGTGGAACTATTTCAATATTAACTACCTAAATATTAAATTGTTTAAAGTTAGCTGACTATGAAAATGGCAATAATGAAACAGTGTAGATGTGAGCAAGCACATGACTTAGACAGTGGTTTTCTTTTTAATTTGAACAAAAACAATACATTCACCAGCACAGCCCTACTAAGTTTATCAACAATGCACGCTAAATCACCCGCAGAGAACCGGAGCGGGCGGCGGGCGCGCGCTTTGACAAGCCATATTACGTTTTATGTTTTATGCTTAGTTTTATGACAGTTCATTGATGTCTTCCTGGCTTACTGAGCGAATTTAATTTCTCATCTCCACACCGACAAATTATTCTTACAAAATAATTTATGACATGCATTATTTAATCGTAACATAAAAAAATTATAGATTTGATTTCGAATAAGAGAATTATGAAGAATCGAGAGATACCAAAGCCCCAAAAACCAATGGTGACGAGTATTACACTGCAAGGACTTCCGTTCTCCGTCAGGTGTGATCGTAGTTATTGTAAGACGCAACCATTGAGTAGATTATTTATATGGAATCCAGGAGAGCTTTTTATAATCTCTCAAAATGTGAGTTGTTTTATTGATTCCCTTTTCTAATGTTAATATGAAATATTGAAGATGATTACCTAATAACTACTCGCTATTTACGTTGCGGTAAATACAGGTTGTTTGAGCTAATTTATTTGAACAAACTATATAGCTTTGCTCTCCTTTCTGAAAATCTCGTTGTCTTGAGTCATGACTCATGAGGTATCCTCACACTGGATATTGCTAAACTTTTTCGGAATTGTTGTTATTATTCATACAATAACAAATTGTAAATGTTGAATGATGTTATACAGTATTCGTGTAAGTCTATGATTTTGTCTATTATAGTGGTCTAAAATAAAAAGTACTGTCATTATTGACTTAGTCAAAAAGCTAACATTCTACAGGTGTAGAAGGTAAGCATTTGTTTTAATTTTCTAGGGGTCTATATTATAACATTAAATCATTTCAGAACAACCTTAAATATGTTATTATGAGACAGATGCAAAGAAAGTGAATGTTCGAAGTCAAATCATATCGCATAGTTACTGAAGCCTATATTTAATTCGCTGGAAAAAAATAACACCGCTCTTACTGGTCATTCGATTCATTAAACTTTTGACGCTGAGGCTGTATTGATCGCATTTCTGTCTCCCTCGCACATATAGTCGTACACAGCGCGATCTCCTTCAAAGCTCTGTGCGCCTGGTAGTTGCCGGGCGCGAAAACACCGCACGCCCGTGCCGCGCTCACATACACACTGTATAAGCGCGACATGTTTATAGAGTATCTAGACACAGTTCACAACAAACACGTTACACACATTCGCACTAAATATAGACAAGCTTTAAACATTTTCGACTTTCTAGGTATATCACGCTTCAAACTCGTTTACAATTAAGTGCATTCCCAACATATTTTAATATCATAGTGACAATTCATCGAACAGTACGTTAATGTAATCTACCGTTATAAAATATGTACTTCCCGTTTTTGTGGTTTCTATGCAAGTATGAGGTAATCCATCCGCATTGAAGAAGGTAATTGTAATGAGTAACAGTACTAGCCGCAGAATAAAATGAGTGAATGCTATCATATCCTCGAAATAGTTAAATGATTTTTTTTTAAACTGTCCCAACCTCTATAATTTAAATTTCCTAATAGATTAGGTGTCATTTTTCAAGTCATTGTCTAAAAAAAGTACTATATAATATAATATAATAGTCTTGAACGTTACTGTCTACTTTTCTGTCTACGAGTATATACCTAGGTAGGTATTAGGTAGGTTTGAAAACAGAATAAAATACCGCCAACATTAGACGACGAATTTGAATATAACTACTCCTTTGTTTACCCAACTTTGCACTTCCTTTGTCCAGGAAAGGACAAATAAAAATAAAGTTTAGTTTTTTTTTAAATTATAAATAAAATATGTTAAAAGATCCCTAGAGTATGAATTGCTTAAATAAATATAACTTTAACCGTAAAATATTATGTAACTACTTTGTTGTAATAGGGAAAGTATTTAAAACATAATAATATTATAAAAATGAGTGTTCTGTATTATTGCGTAACAATCGAGGCACAATGTTCACCTAAATACCGTGACTGCTGCACTAAATGGTTTAATTTCTTTCCAAAACACAACGGTCCTGGAGTACTCTGAAAATTAGTAGAGTTAGTGTCTATACTCTACTATTCTTTGTAAACCAATAAAACTCTTTTGTTGAAGCAAACAGTGCGCACATTTTCAGCGTTTTATATGCCGATATTAAAACATTCGGTATCTTCAGAGCGATATTATGAAGTTTATTATGACGGAAAAGTTGAAAACTCCAAAAATGTGTTTCAGCCACATTCCTACATTTATCGTTTGTTTATAAAACATTTAGCTTCCTTCCTTCATCTGCAAGCAATTTACACAGACGCGGAAGACTCACTGTGCTTTTAACCTATTTTGAGCGCGATAAATTCGCAGCAACATTTTTTGTTTTATTTGCTTGCACAAGGCAATAAAATATCAAACAGATTCCTGGTCAATTGGCCATCTTCATAAAAAATATTTAAACATTAGGTATAGAGTCGCTAAAATCATCGATATTTTCACCGGTTAAGTAGAGTAGGAAACATTGGTCTGAAAAAGTTTTACGAAACGTAAATGTAATATGAAAAATATTATTTAACATCAAAGAATTTACTTAATTGAATAATGGACGTTTTATCATTTTGTTTCATTTGGTCCTAATTAATAGATTCCGAAAATAGTTAACCATCCGTAGTGATCAATCTTGTCACATTCTACATTTGGTACGCCTTACGTAGAGTTACGCCCGCAAGGCTTGATATGAAGTCATTGTGTAGAAACGAAAAATATCAATTTTAACGAGGATTAGTCCTCTAAAAATAAAAAGTTTAAATTGATATTTTTCGTTTTCGTTTCGGTTTAATACCGTTTAAAATATTTAGTATAATCGTCAAAATATAAAAAAAAAAAAAGTGGCGCCACTTAACTTAAAATATTATTTATAGAAACAACAAATCACATCTACGTGCGATTTGTTGTTTCTACGTACTACATTGCTAATTTACTACAGATATGACACGTTTATCTAATTTTAATCCTTTATTAGCTTTCGCCGTCGACTATTACAAGTTTTGTATCCATATGCCATGTACAGTACATAATAATATGTCAGTCGTATAAAATTAATGAGGCACCTCATCTCACTGCGGGTACTTTCACTAATTCCTCTCAGGATGGGTTTGTTGGGTGCAATATTTCATCGTGTTATTTACGGTACAGGTGCCTGTAAATAACGAGTTAGGTCTTAGGTCTTAGGTCTTGGTTATTTCGTTCTGACGGGAGATGTCTTCCGTGCGCTTGTATAGGTATCTAAGTACTTACATAGGTGCATTGAACTTATTGGAAAGACTAAATTACGGTTTATAATAATAGTAAACGGTAGTTCACGAAAGGTAACGCTGTTTTGAAAAAAACAATTACAGTACCGGGTAATAACTATAAACGAATTATTAAATTATTAGAATTTTTTAACGCGTCGCAGTTCATATCTATCTATAGTTAGGGTGACAAAAAATGCATCTTCTATTTTAATTTTCTTATAAATTACTATGTATATTTTCTGAGGTAAAATAAATTAATTCTCATAGCAAGAATAGAAAGGGGCTTTTGTTAAGTTAGCATCTCAGAGATTTCTAATCGTCTCTATTCACTGAAGCGCTATGCTAGAGTCTACCAGGACATATGTGTTAACCTTGGTTAATTGCGTCTATAATTACTTTCTATAAGTAATTTCTTACTGCTAAGTAGCAACAGAATTATTCAGCTGCACACTAATAAATTTATTTGGCCGTAAAGTTTCAGTAATTAAAAAGTGTCATTTAACTTGTTAACAATTTAAATAAGAGTTTCGGGGCCATCGTGTCCGAATGACCTTTTGAGATTCGAACGCCGGTGTACCAGAGGCACAGAAATGTGTGGAGCTGTTTATGAATAAATAACAGGAACGAAGTTAAAAGTCTTTATATTTAACTACGTTCTGATAGCTCTGATGTATTTAAGAAATAAGCTAAGCCTAAATTTATTTATTTTAACAATAGCCTCATATAGTCATCATTTTATAATCCAGAATTGTTCAGGGTCAAGATCCTGGGATCTGCTAGCGTCCTTGTCCGTCTAGACTTTTGCGAATAATCTGGCGGTCGCAAATTTGCAGTCTTTACATTTAATAGCAAAAGATTATAGTAGAAAAATACAGAGAATAAAATAATAATATAGTACAGGTAGAACTAGTTATAACATGAAAGTAATATAATAATATTTAATATAAAGTAGACGACGAACTCTATCATATTTTTGAGCTTTTAAAACATTGCTTTGACATGTCATCATATAATTATTACCTACTAGCTGACCCGTGCCCACTTCGTTGAGCATAAAAAACCGTTTAAACATTCCCTGGAGTTCCACGAATATTTCAAGACCAAAAATAGCCAAATCGGTTCAGCCGTTCTCGAGTTTTAGCGAGACTAACGAACAGCAATTCATTTTTATATATAAAACTCGTTCGGATACACTTATTATTATAAAAATATTTTTGAGAGTTGGTAACACTGTAAGGTTGGCACCCATCAAACATGTCAAAACATTAATTATTTTTATATTTTGAAATTTAAATACACGATGTTATGAGCAAAGTTGATATTATGTTGTCGATTCAAAAGTCTTGTTTAAATGCGTTCTTCAATTCGAGTGGAACTGAGAGTACAAATACCGTCAAATGTTTGACAGAAAGTAAGTGGTCAACTTTTATATGGGAAAATGGAATTGTTGTCTTACTCTATCTTACTCGCAATTTTTCCTTATTTGCTCACCGTTTAGACCTACCCTGGACTACGACAAACATTTTAAAAACAAAATCAGCTCAATCGGCCCAGCCGTTCTCGAGTTTTAATCAGACTAACGAACAACAATTCATTTTTATTTATAAAAAAAGAAAGAAGATGTTATGACAGAAAAGTTCAAATATTAAATAATAGTTTAAAGTATATAGCTTCTGTTGTTCTAAAAAAAGTTTCTAGTAGGTACTTTGTAATTCTTATTAAATATCTCCCATGTAAAGTCATTGCTCGCTTACAAGTTACAATTATATTTAATGTGTATGTAGAGTAGATCGCAGTAATTTGTTATGCTTGTTACAGAGTGTATTATTAAATATGTCAATCTTAATTTTATATGTTTTTTTAATACGCTGTATGGTGTATTAATACTTTTTAATAGGGCTACCAGTTACCAGTTACGAATAAGTAGTGATTCTTAAAAAATATTACAGTATGTAGTTACTTAAAAGTTATAAAAAAGGTATATTCGTTCATCAAAGATTATTCTAAAACTTTATGAAGTTAGCCACCATCGAAGTTTCTATACATAGGTAGCTACTACCTAGCTAGTTGTACATGCCATGTGAAAAACTTTCTGTCATAAAAAACTAACTTTATGCCCCCGGCGGATATAAATAGCAACCCACGGGAAAAAAAAGTTTTTCGGGCTAAGAAGAAGTCTATGTATTAAGGTATTAATCCAGGGTGACAGCTTCCTGCATCGTGCATACTTAATTTATCAACATTTGTCCAGCCATTTGCGCGTGAAGAAGTTAACAAGCAAACACACACACACACACACACACACTTTAGCTTTGTAACATTAGTGTGATTTTTTCAAGATGCACACATGTTTAAAAAATATATTTTCATGCTGGCGACAACCCTTAGGGCCGTGGTTTAAGCTGCTTCAGCCTGCCGCTCATTAATTAATAACGCGATGAGATCGATGTGACGAGTGCTCCCAAGTCCCATGCGATTATCAGACAATTTCAATTAAACTTGACATCGTGTCGGATATTTTACACTCATAACTTTTTATAGTTACCAGGTTTTACATTGCATGCAAAATATCTTTATTAGGTACTTATACATACTATTTTTGTTGAGATTAACTAAATATTCCCATCCAATTCAGAAACACTGAATTTTTTCCCGTTCACAACATATTGTTATTTGTGAAAATAGAAATACATTTGTTAAAAATCTTTCAGTATCTTAAAAGCACGTTAACTTTACATGTGGTTGTAATGATTTTACTAACTAATTACTTCAATTGTTATAATTACTAATTTTAACAATGCTTTGGCCTAATGTTTTATGATATTCATTATTTCATTGTCTTTGTAATGAAAATACATAATAACTTCCCCATTTTATCATAGTATTTTTAATATTTTAACAGCAAAACTTAGGTGTCGTTAGTTGTTGAATTTATGATAAAATAAATATGTATGGTTTAAATAAATTATCTATGTTATTATATAGAAAACAGCAATACTTAAGAGTCATTTTAATGTTTTTGGCCGAGGAGTAGAGCTCCTTGCCAATCAAAATCTTATTTGGAAGGATATTAAATTGGAGCGAATAACTTGGTTTTATTCCTTTCTTGTCTCCGCTATCTTAATGACCTGCGAGGGGTCCAGAGTCCAGACTCCCGAATCTTTAGACAGATGCCTGCATCGATTCTTTAATGTACCGCTCATACTATCAATCATTCGGCGAAAAGTGTCATTTCTTATAGGCACAACGCTAAGTAGCGCCCGAACTTGGCCTTAGAGCTAGTTAACACTTTACAGTCAATGAAGAAAGACAGCTTATCTCTCGTGAATTGCTTCAAAAAATTTCTCACGCCCATAATATGAGAACATCTTTGTGTAATACGGAAATAATGTGAAATTATTAATCGATTCTGTCTATGTAAGGTGTAAGCGCAAATGAAAGATTAACGACAGTCGACAGCCAACGCTTTTCTATTAGTCATGGCTTTACAGTCAACAGTAGAGGCGATTAGGCAAATTTGAAATTCCTACAGTAAATTTACGATATGATTTACTACAGATTTTTACGGTCTGCAGAATTAGGATTTGGGGCACGAGTTTTGGACAATGTCTGAAAACCTAAGCCTTCTAGCTTTTGATAATTTTATATTGTAATGTAGATAAGAATAAACTTTGCCTGTAATACATTAACTATAATTTTTGGTCTGCTATAAATAGAAGTATTTAGCTTGTTACTTGTAACAGCAAAGTAAAATCCTTTTCGCTGTACGTAGATAAACATTTACGACTTTACGTATGCGTTAAGTCAGGAACTTAAGGGCATTGACTTAAACTTATTTTTTTATATTTAACTAATTTTTGTGTTAAAATTTTTTGATTCTACACAAGTAATGTAGTATAACTTGTCTAGAATCTAAAATTTTGCTACTGGACCAGGCAACGTATTTTATGAATATCAAAATAATGTTTTTGTTAGACATATCACACATTTTTGCTACATATACGAGAAATACACGAGTATTATTATTCTCCGCGTTTGAAGCTTTTAAGTTCAAGCTCTTGTATCTCGCACCAACGTCAGCGCTGCACTTGTGAAGCCGTTTAGGGCTGATTCCAATCAACTTTACAACCTAGGCTTTGATGTGTCTTCAGACTCTCCCACACCGAAACCATTAAATCGTAACTTTTATTACAGTCCTCGAACTTAATATAAAAATAAATCGACCACTCTCTGTTTGAGCTTTTTTGTTACATCCTATTAGTGACAAAGATTATTTTATTCTTTAATTTATTTTACCAAAACAAGAGCTAAATATGTACTGCTTCAACTATTTATAGAGTGTGTATCTAATCTAATATTTTTTGTTTTAGCTATAAAGTATGACGTATATTATTTTGATTTGAAATAGCCTGTTATTACCTGGCCAAAAGGTTCCGAGCTATAAAATGCTAATATAGATTAAACCTACCCAAATGTTACATTTTATCGTTAAATAAATAATAGCTTTAAAGATTATAAAGTTATTTTAAAAGGTTGATTCGAAGAGTTCCTAGAACATTCTACTAATCTAATTAGTTGCCTAAATATCCTTCGAGATAACAACGTTAAATCCAAGTTGGTCACGCAATAGGGTTGTGCTCAAATTTTTTATTATCTACAAATACAAATATTAATAATATTCTTTAATTTTTCAGAAAATATTATACCTAAATTTTTATACATTAGGTGAGGTAGTGAATAAGTAAGGTAATAATGATTTATTTTATACCTTAATATTTTTAGAAACTCGGCAATATCTAACCTAAATATTTTTTTTTGTGCTTAGTTATAAAATATCGATGAAGTCAGTATTATAACTAAAATTGAATGAATAAAATATTACTCGATGTAAGTAAATGACGAAACTCTTTAATTTCTAACGATAACGGCGCATATCGTAATTCGTAGAGTAGACCAATTTGTGTGGTTCCATGCATATAGGACTGTCGTTATTATCAAGATATCGATAAAACTGGGGCCTTACTCTCCAAACTGATTTGATTTTGATTTAGATTCGTTCGTGCCACATACTCCCGAAAAAAATTATGTTTGTTTATTTTGATTCTCAGTCGATTGATATAGTCGGGAGTACAGACGTTCTATAATTCTATAATTTTATTCTGCCTTGGTAATTAATAGAGCAGTAAGTCAGAAAAGGCGGTTTTTAGAAAATGGTACATAAATATAAAGCTTTAAGTGCCATTTTCTCGAAACCGCCTTCTCTGACTTGCTTTACTTATTAATTACCAGGGCAGAGGTGCACTCCTAACCTAAGGGGATTGAAAAATTTTGCCACTCATTTTATTTCGAAGCCTTAAAAATCGTTGCTTGCACAATAAATGCGTGGGTACTGACTACTGACGTATAAAAATTGAGAAACATAAACAATATTTTTTCATAAGACAATGTAGGATGAGCTTCATTTAGACGATGACCTAAGAACGCAGAATAATTACGAAACCATACACCAGCTTCAAGTAAGAAGAATTTTGACTTAATCATGTTGGCGAAAACCAGATGCTTTATAATAACAGGACGCGTAGAAACACTGGAGCTGTGTAAATAAACACCGGCGCCTAAACTGGTGTTTTATATTAGGTCGCCTTCGAGTTTCTACTATGTACAATGTACATATATCCATTAATTTACCAAAAGCTTTGCGTGTTTCATTAGGTAATTTAAAAAAGTTCGTCCGTTGAATCAATGTTTAAGGTTTTAAGCAATGTGTAAGCTGTTACTCTCGCAATATAACGACGTCGCATAGCGTCGCTGGTACGTTTCTTGGTAGTGACTAGTGACGTAATATACGTTCGTCTGGCAGGGTACTAGGAGAATATGAAGCTAAAGACAGGTTTCTATTATCAGCAACAAAATTCAATCGATACTTACTACAAAATAGTAAAAGAGTTAATTACGTTTCTATTCTTAATCCTCGAATAATAAAATACAAAAAATAAACCATTAATCATGGCTAACCAGTTCGATGTTTTAACAACTAAGTGCGAGTGAGAGAATTTATAAAGAAAGGGATAGTGGAGCATTCCATCGTGAATCGATGGCTCGGCATTCCGACGAAAGGGAAACTTTTTCACCCTCGGATTAAAGTTTTTTGTGCTACCTAATTATATTAATTTATTGAAATTTTAATGGTGATATCACAATAAATGTAAAATTGTTATAGGCGTGAAAACGGTTATTTTTTGTTTGTCTACTTTTTCTATGATTATATTCACATTTTTAAAGCTTTTTGTTTTTTGCCTAAAGTAAAGGTTAGGTGGTATTTGAATAAACATTACTTAAGTTATCGTTTTGCATACATGTAAAAAAAATTGCTTGTAACGGCTGGTTTCCGAGTAAATTGGTTGCGAATGCGTGAAGCTGCACAATAACGGCCGCAGTTCACGCTTGACAGTTAGGTAAACACGTGGACTTCGCTGAGCGTAAAAGTGGAAAGCTAAAGCCCGGCAATTACCATCTTGCAGAACGGAATTTGGTTAAAGCTAACAAACTGTAAACCACTTTTTAGAGCGCTATGTAGGTTTGCTACCTATAAACATAGCGCACGCTACGCTCTATAGTCTAAAAAGTGGCAAATGCGCTTAAACACTTTTTTATCGTAAATTAGTATAAGACAAAGTATTATGACTGCAGCAATGAGAATATTCTTTCAAGTATTAATCACATATAGAGAGGATTAGGATTTCACGCTTTTACAGACAATATTAAACTTAGGCGACCCAAACAATTGAAAATATAAATAACCAACTAGCAGACCCAGACTTTTATAAAAACACACATATACTAATAAAGAAGACGAAATGCAAATTAGCGTATCATTGTTGGTTTCCGTCTATTATTTAACTGTGTGTATTCTTGATATTATTTCCTCTCTATAGTTTGCCGACATGTTACTGACCTCCTGTTTCAATACTTCTTGTAAAATAAAGGAGTTCAATGTTAAAGCAGATTATGTAGGCTGCTTGTTGCCGTTTTAGTTTCAGTAGCATTAAATGAACATTACATGAAAGTTAGATGTCAAAGTAGCTATATTGACTTGATGAATTCCATTGTCCTAGGTTCATTCGGTCTACACAATAAGCGACCCAATAAGTGTTGAACGAAGTCACTAGGTACTCAACCGAATTGTGATGAAGGCATTTCGCGGTTGGCTGGTCCGTCCCCGATTTATACAATGACACTCGATGAGCCATGCCCTCTGATTGGGTTCAAACGTATAGAGCCGGGCATAATGCACCTCATGAGGTAACGGTAAGGTAATATGTGTGAAGGTAAATATTACCTACGTGTTGAGGTGCGGGCAAGTGCATAACGGCGCTTGCAGAGAAACATTAGTAAATAAATATAACTTGATTGCTGTTTCTGAAAGTGTTTTCCCGGCTTTGTTACTCCACATTCGCAATGTGATGATGTTGTTTTTATTCATGCATTATGCTGTGAAAATCTGAGAAAGATTACCTACTACCCTTCACAGTTATAACAGTTAGAATAAAATATGACACTTAACATTTATTATTAAACACAATAATTATTTTTTGGTGTATACTCGTAATCAATGGATTATTATCGAAGACAGATTGTAGTATATTTACATACTTGACAACATTTAGAATAAGAACAAGAATAAAAATTACTCAAATGTTATTACTTAGATACTACATATAGTACAGATCTCGATCTACCTAAATTTATTTAAATATAAAAGTTATTTACAGAATCAAAATGAAATTTACTATTGCTGGTCAAGGGGCAAGGGCTTGCGATTTGGCGTGTGCGTGAAAGGCCGATGTGTGGGTACTCAAAGTATTTATTACCCTTACGCACTGAGCGGGCACCCCAATCGTTTCGGGCCCCGCGAAGCCCTTTTTTATCGAGTTTTGTCCTAAAATGGAAAACAAGTACTAGGATCTCAGAAGAGCTTAGCAGTAGAGGGGCGCCACCCTTAACGTGACCCGAAGATGCGCAGACTCGAACTTTTCTTAGTACCCTTCCTACTCATTCATTTTCCGCAATTCCTCGGACGTATCTAACTCTTTCTAACCCTTGCTACATGGCAGATATTCTGATCTCTGTCTCTCTCACTTAGACACCGCGGGGGTGCGACGGGCGAATACGTTTACCAGTGAGTGTGGCTATGCCGGGGGCATACCTACACGCTTACCCCTTAGACATACGATGCGTACATGAGAATCATGACTATATTCGGCTGTATAGGCTCATATAGAGACATAGGTGGGGTTATTTCCTTCGTGCTCATGCTATCCTGGTTCATGAGTATGTGTAGAGATTAGAATTTGCTAAGCAAACGCTACTTTTTCTAATGCATGATTCTCATATGTAGCCTTACGTTAGAAGGTTTCTAATACGAACATTTGGTATTTTAACCCATATAGCAAACAAATTATAAGCATAGGTAGAGGGATGTTTCAAATGTGCCATGTTATAGGATGACAAGGAAGGTATATCTATCGGCGTCTCTTTCTATCGTATTCCTGTTCGGGATAACATAGAACATTTTAGTAACATATGACTCGATTTCTAACTTTGTACGATCGGATATTACGATATGATGATATTTAATTTTATAATAATTGCTTTAAATGTGTTTAACTATAACTATTTAGTATAATATATTCTAATGTTATGTGTGTTTCAGAGGTAACATGGTTAATTAGACAATGCACGTTAAACACACTCGCGCTTAATATAATGTATGTTCGTACGGCGGATGAGGCGTAGGAATATTTTGCTAAACTTACGTTATTTCTCTATCATTATAACTACACAGTACAATATTGTATGATATCAGAATGAGTCAAGTGTACTCATTATTCTGTACAACAGTAATAGCTTCCTGCCCGAGACATGGCGGTGATAGCTCGCTCATTATAATATTGCTCTATTCTGAATATAATACGCGAGTTGAATTAGCGTTGAGATAATCTATAAGGAGTACTAATAGTTATTATGATATTAATAACGGTTTTCTAACTATGGAAAGCTTTGTATACAGTAGTAATTTGAACACGATAATGCTACAACTTTTAAGCTTCGTAAAGCCTACAAATACCTACCTACAAATTGAACTGTTCGGCATCGGCACTTCATCCTGGTTTGAGATAATAAGGTTTATATATTTTTTTGTCTTGTAGGTAATATGTTCTTTACGAACGGTACTTGCAACTTTATATTAGAAAAAAAAAAACTATTTTAAATAACACCATTCAAATAAATGAGTAAATCATGAAATTTATAAAAATGTAGAGTTCTAGATTTTCTTGCCACTTTTTGAACAAGTAACTATGTATAATGTATATAAATTTAAACTGACGTATCCTTTTCTTCTTTCCAGGTATTTGGAATGAGTCAAGGACGCAGGAGCTGTGCCAGGATTATAAATGTAAATCATCAGTAATCCGGGACTCTGTGTGCGGTCGTGTGGGCGGGGTTTTTACTACGTTATTACTGCGGTTATATTATATTTTATAGAGATCTGATATTATCACGTTTAAATATCATTTTTGTATCTAGTATCTACATATTTGATTACTACACGATCATTGTAAGTCGATAAAATGGTAGCATCGGTGTCCTTTACTAGAATACCTGTTGGAATTACTGAACTTACTTATCTCTGATAGTCAAAATCATATTACATAATATATTTTATTAATTTTTTAAGATAATAATGATTTTGATAAAATTGAATTACAAACAGAAATACAATCAACAAACGACTATCCCATTACATGTCCACACGGCACTCTGTGGTTAACACTTCAGTTGCAGATTCCGTAGACCTATCGTAGACCTAAAAATATTTCGTCCAAGGTGGTCAGTATGTAATTACTCTAAGTTAGAAAATTAGACACTCGCATTACACATTGCGTCACTCTTGTCATGTTATCTGGAGGCACGGTAGGGCCCCCGCCAAGTTGAGCCATTTTCGACCCTCTATATCTTCGTTGTGGATAAAACTAGAAATTTAATTCAATTTGAAACGGAAGTTTTATAGAATTATAACTTTAACCTACCTAACTATACAATTTTTTTTAATTTATTGTATTAGGTACTCACTCACTCACTCCAGTGAGTCAGTGAGTCTGTGAGTGAGTGAGTCAGTGAGTTAGTACCTAATACTTTTGATGATCTAGATAGAAGCTTCAAATTTGGAATACAAGTAGTGTTTAGTGTATAAATGAAGGAAAACCTTAAATATTTTCCAATTTGTATCTAGATACACCAACTGCATAAATAAGTTTGTAATCCTATAAAAATGTACTGAACAATCTGATTTAATATGTATCACTTGTGAGATAAATAATATGTGCATTGTATTTTCTTGCGATTGAAAAGTCGATTTACTTATTTATCTAGAACGTAAAAGATTTTTAGTAATATTGATAAGTTCACTATAAGATATTAGACCGACCAAATTACCCCGGCTTAGCATCACATGGATCTCACAACTTTTTTTACGGCAAAAGAAATAAGTAGCGCGACTTGGCATTTTTACTAGTCATGTTCTGATGGGATATTAGGTTTACTTTTGTTACGTTTTGAGTTCTCTTGTTACAATGTTCTGAGACTTTTTGAAGTCAAGAACGCTTCTTTTCGGATTATATACAAAGTTAAAGGTCTCAAAAGATACATCAAGTCCTTGAATTTTTTTCTTTACGTGAGTTACGTACGCTGAGCGATATGGAGCGGACGAGATAGCCCATCCGCCGCCCACGGTGTCCGCAGCACCCGTACATTGTAACCAGTTACTATTACTTTTATCACTTGTGACACACATTTAAATACACAATCTATCCTTAATTTGTATTGTACAATATTAATCTCATATGCTTTGGAAACCGAGTGTCACCATGATGTACCCTAGTTTCATTAGTTTTCAATAATATAAGGTTCAGTAGCGCTGGGATTAATTATAAACACAAAAATTTTATCTAACTTTAATGAATAAGTTGACTTGAGAATTTTTTAAAACAGACTAGTGAGAGTAAATTCTACCTACTAAGTACCTACTCGTAAGGTAAAAATATTGTAGCATTTTAGTCATCAGATTTTTAAGTCTGATAAAAAATATTAAAATATTAAAAATTAAAAATGGCCATCTGTCATACTTTTTCATATTATCACCGTAGTTATTATCTTAAGGAAGTTAAATTTATCCGCGAAGCCCCTTCTAAGCCAACTTCCTTCTTAGAACGAAACCTTAATTCGGTACCATTAGGTTAAAAAAAACAAAGTTGACCCTTTTATAATGCAAGTTAGGTAATTTATAGATTTGAGGATACAAAATTAATCTATAAAATATGACCGACTTAAATTTGAAGTTTATTTCGAAACTACAAGCTATTTTTGCGATTTGGAGAATTTTAACCAAACACTCAAAGTGTAGTTTCAAAGAATGGAGATCAAAGGAGGACGTGGTACCGGCTGTAAATATTTGCGCAGAGCACACCATACTAATTGCGGTTCTGTGTACAACACCGACTAGTATTGCCAAATATATGAAGTTACCTAATACCTATACTATAGCCAAACTAATTATATTATACTTACTAGACTCTAATATAAAATGTATTTTTCTGAACATGTTATGGCCAGAGCCTTTGTATTATAGAGTTATACTGTGAAACTAAAAACTAAAGTTATCAGTAATTAGGTAAAATAAATTGAGTTTAAAAATCCTCCAAAACCTATTAGTTCATTCATATACAGCTGTTGTTGTTATCAAAGGTGCCATTAGTCGCGTGCCAATAATTAAATAACAATAATAGAAACAGCGTAACAGACCGTGTACGGTGTAACACAACCTGTCTTGAAAAACTCCTCCACGTTTGGTAGCTCTTGAAACGCCTGCCAAAACAATATGACCTTACTCGTTAAAGAAATAAAACGCGTTGCATCCTAGCAAGTGTCAATGATAAATTGGCTTAAGGTAGCGCAGGTAGAACGCATGCGTCAGGTGAGAGAGAATATAACTCCTTACGGTTTCAGTTACCCTAGTACCAGGCTGGCATTTTGCCACAGGTATGCTCCCAAAAACAGGTGTGGGCTCTCACAGTGGGCCTAAGTGACCTCAAGGTTCAACAGGTGTCATTAGGATAAAACTTCGAATTACTGATTTGCGGTAAATACAGACCTACGAGCTACGGGTCTTTTAAAATTATGCGATTATGCACTACGGATTTCCAAAAAGAAAAGGTTAAGTAATATTATATCATATTCATAGTAAATGTTTGATATTGCAAAAACGTTAATGTAATTAATTAATAGCGTAAATGTCAGAAATTAATTCAACTTGTTCTACCTGGGGCCTTACTCTCCAAACTGATTTGATTTTGATTCAGATACGATCATGCCGCGTACTTCCTAATAAATTGACATTTGTATATTTTAATTCTCAGTCGATTGATATGGTCGGGAGTACAAAAAGTTACGATCTAACAATTTTATTTATCCTGATTAGTTTCAAAGTAATTCACCATATAAAGTACGAAAAACCACTGATATCGAACGGATTCGGTTCTCGATTGTGTCGACTGATTTGATTTTGATTCAGATACGATCATGCCGCGTACTTCCTAATATATTGACATTTGTATATTTTAATTCTCAGTCGATTGATATGGTCGGGAGTACAAAAAGTTACGATCTAACAATTTTATTTATCCTGATTAGTTTCAAAGTAATTCACCATATAAAGTACGAAAAACCACTGATATCGAACGGATTCGGTTCTCGATTGTGTCGGGAGTAAGCCCGCTGATTAGAGTTAAATTCGATGCGGCTGATAATATAATATTTTACGAGGACGATAGCGACCTTAATGACTGTAATATTTCGAGCCATGGAATCTCATTAGGTACACAGTACACTTTAAACGAGCATACAAATTAGATTTTAGACAGAAAAGTACAGATAAGATCGAACAGGATAAAAGTAAATAGATAAATTATTGTCAAGTGAAAACCTAGACGCACTAACATTATAAAGCCGAAAGTTTGTGAGTGTCTCTGTATGTTTGTTACTTCTATACGCGTAAACGGCTGGACCAATTTAAATAAATGGTATTACTGGATACACTATATTATTTGTCTATACAACTTCATAGTAGGTGTAGTTTATTATAAAACAATAGACAACGAAATTAGCCAAATATTATAGAGTTCTGAATAATAGATAATAAGATAATAACATTATGACTGCCACTACATCTTTGTTATGCTGTATATCTATATAAGTACTTATAATAAAACTCTAGAGAGGTCAATTCTGTACATTGAATATTTTTTCAAAATTCTTATTGGAGGATGATTGGTGATCGACACTGATGCCAAAAATGTAATCAATAAATTTTTTGTCTGTCTGTCTGTGTGTATGTGCACGCATGGAACAAAAACTACTGAAGGGATTTTAACCAAACTTAGTAAGATTGTAGTCCATACTCCTGAGCAGGTTATAGGCTATAAAACATAACGCTGAGACACATAGGAGGCGAGTAGTGACGATAAATTTTAAGTAAGTCGGACGAATTTCGACGCGTGTGGACTGGGGGGTGTGCGGGACGCGCGGGGCGATCGCTTATCTACCTATACAGCGACGCGAAGCAATAGAAAACAGTATTTTTAACCGACTTTCAAAAAAGGAGGAGGTTTCTCAATTCAACCGTATATATTATTATTATGTTTTTTTTATGTTTGTTCGCGGATATCTTCGTCGTTTATGAACCGATTTTAAATATGGTTTTTGTGTTGTGTGGGGTATAATAAAAATTTGGTCCCATTGTCACCAAAATGGTGACGTGATGATGGGATGGGATGGAATCGAGGGAACTCCTCAAAATTTATATGGAAACATATATGGATTTTGATATTTTCTGAAGAAGTTTAAGCATATGTTACCAAACAGTAAGGTTTTGCACCATATAATGGACCTAAAAGTACCGAAAAGAACTTCTGAGTCTTTAGAGATACATGTTTGAAGATTTCAGCGTTGTTTATGTCGTGTCTGGCGTCGGCGCCGTGACGTCTGGCGTCGGGCGTCGGCGTCGCGGCGTCGGCGTCGCGGCGTCGAGCGTCGGCGTCGCAGCGTCGAGCGTCATTGTCGCAACATCTGGCGTCGGCGTCACGGCGTCGAGCGTCGGCGTTGCGGCGTCGCGGCGTTGAGCGTCGGCGTCGCGACGTCTGGCGTCGGCGTCGCGGCGTCGAGCGTCGGCGTTTCGGCGTCGAACGTCGGCGTCGCGACATCTGGCGTCGGCGTCGCGGCGTCGAGCGTCGGCGTCGCGACGTCTGGCGTCTGACGTTAGTTGCATGCGCTGCATAAAAGGTTTAAATCAATCAAACACCACGCGAACGAAGTCGCGGGCACAGCTAGTCTAATCTAAAGTAACCCAAGTCTCGACCGACCTATTTCTTTCTATGTTAAAATTTCAGTTTTTATTTATTTTGAGCAGCCAATGAGGGGCAATAAATAGATGCGTATTGTCAGAAAGTTTATTAATTCTTGCTGGTCCATACCAATTAAATGTCCTAGAAAACTATCCAAATTGTGCACATTAATTAAAGTCAAAAAGACAATAGAAGAAAGTGGGTCGTCAATTTAGCATGTTTATCCCGCGGTTATACTAGACGACTTAAGGAGAATCGTCCCATAAATCAATCACTTTTAATGGTAGCTACTAGAAACCACCGTTTGCTTGCGTGTTCCTAATTTGTTTATTTTAAAAGAGTTTGAAACGGGTAGTACATTTATATTTGTATAGGTGTTTCAAAAGTCACTTTTTTTTTGTTTTATTCTTATGACTTCGATACAAAAATAATAATAATAATTATATAAAAATATACGTTTAATATTATTTCTATTTTGTTGGTGTAAGAAAATTAATCAGCGTGTAAGTTTATTTTGACTCTAACAAAAGCTTACTCAACGCTTTCATCGAAAATAGTAGCTATAAAAACGTTCTAGTCGTTTACCTAACCTCAATAACTTGAGTACATATACCGCATTGAGAACTGAACTCATCCAGACGCTAGTGCCCTAATTTGAGAAATATTTTTAGACACAAAAATCCTATCAAGTTTCAGTAACTAAGTAACTTATTTAACTTAATAAAAATGTTTTATGAAAGGTTTGTATGTATTTTTTATTGATAAAGTCAGTAACACCTACCTACCCACCTATCTACATAATTATTATTTTGTAGGAATAACCCGTGAAAAAAAAACCGATCTCAACTCTTATAACTAAATAGTAAATACTATGTTGATCCTATTAGATAGGTTAGACCTGAGTTTGGGTGATTTGTTTAAGATATTAAAGACCATGTACCTATTTAATATATGTAAATTGGTCACTTTGGTAAAATGTAAACGCAGACAGGAGTTTACGCAATAATTGTCGTCAATTGTTATTTTGTTGCAATTAAGTAATTTGACATTGAATTATATAAATAAAGTGCAATTAGTGTTTTCAGTTTTAATTGTTTTACGTAATAATGACTTCTGTGGAACATAGCCAAACCCATATTTTTCAGTAATAACGAACGCCCAAAGAATTTTGCAGAGGTGTAGAGCTTTTTCATATCCATATTTTATTAAAGCTAGTACAAAAGGTAACTTCTAAACATTTTTAATAGTTAAAATTGTAAAATGAATGATTGTCTTAACTTTTTGAGTATTCCAAGCGAACTTTGATGGCTTAACCTTACGATTATATGAGACGACTCTACAGTTTTTTAACATGTACAACTTTATAAAGGAAAACTTACAAAGAGCTGGAGCGAGGAAAGGCCTGAAAGTTATTGTAACATGCATTTTTTTTTTCAAATTTTAAAATACTCTGGGTGCTTTATATATAAATTATAAAAATAATGTTTCACTTATAATAAAAATATTTACGCAACTGATTAGCTATTCAAAGTTTATGAGTTATGACACTGATTGCTATGTCTCTGCTAATGTCTTTTTCTGTAAAGTAACTTTTCCAACGTACACTGTACAGTAACATACCTACGTGTTTTTCAATAATTAATCATGTTAAAAAATTTATCAGTAAGGGCAAGAGGGTTACTAGCTTAGATGATATATTCATGGTGTTTACTAGAGATAGCCCCAAGTTAATATGAAGGAGGATATTCCACATTTTCACATAATTGTAATCTAGAGTTTATTGTTTGTATTATTACAAACAGTTGTTGAGCATTAAGCAGTTCCATAGTATGGTAAATAAATTAGTAAAAGTAAAGTCTAAACATATCTGCAACACATTGGCGTCAGTGTTATTTCACGGAACAGAAATTTGGTTATTTTAGTTGCAGAATAATGTTCGCAGACACCCGGGCGCGCCGGGCGCGGAGCGTCTATCACGCGCGGCGGTCGGAAGTGGCGCGCGCTACGAATTGTCATTAACATTTTTGCTTGTTGTTATGCGAATTGAATTATATTTCTAGAAAACTCACGTAGTCAAGTTTAGTATAAAATTACTTATTTATTAAATGCGGAAATTTGGTGCATTCTACCAATTATTCTGTGTTAATTAACACATAACTGAAAACAAACAAGTATAACTAAAAACAAGAAAAACTTAAAAACACCCCTAAATTTTGAAAACATTATGCGTACCTAGATTATTAATCTACCTCGTTTACCTAATAAGTTAATAGTAAGTATAATAGGCACGTAAAGGCAATATTCATTTATTTAAACAATAAAAAATCTTTAAGATATACCTATAAAGATAATTTCCAATACAAAATCTGCTATAAAACTAAATGCGCTATACGTTCCTTAATAGAGAAGTTTAAGGTATTAAGGGTTTTTAGTAGGATGGGTGTATAATATAGGATCTATTAGTCCTTTTATCCCGGTCACGACTTCTAGACGCGAAGCCCTATGTTAATGCTGCCAATGAAGTCGTGACTCGCAAGAAGCTAGCTGTCGATGTCGTACAGATCTTCTCCAACAAAAAAGTAAGAGAGTTACGTATTTGTATTCTGTAGGGATACTAATAGAACCTAATTATGATTAAATAAATACTTAAAAAACAAACTTAAGATAACAAATTTTATTATCAGACTTTGAATACTATGTTGATACAAAGTTAGTAAGTCAAACGAGCCCAAAAATGATGGGCTGTGTTGTTTCATTGCGCGTAATAGGAACTGTCCTACCTTCCAACTTCAGCATGTGATCAGCTCCATGTCATCGTAATATTGCATATAGATAGTATACATGTTGATCCCAGCTGGCATTTGTAAAATGTAAGAAGAGTAGAAACTTGTAATAGAATAAATGACGAAAGTAAAAAAAAATGTAAAATAACTTTCGAAGCAATTAAAGCGAGTGATGACAGTTACGAAACTTTCCTTGGTGGATATGCCTTATGTTGGTCTCGTTCTGTCATGCAGGCAGTTCTGTACTCCCGACATAATCGAGAATCGAATCAGTTCGATCTCAACGGCTTCTAGTGGGTATTTTATTTGGTGGATTACTTTGAAACTAACCAGGATGAAGAAAATCGCTACATCGTAACTTCGTCATATCGTAACTTTTTGTACTCGCGGCCATATCAATCGACTGACAATCGAAATAAACAAACGTCAATTTATTCGGGAGTACGCGGCACGACCGATCTTTTGAATCAGTTTGGAGTGTAAGGCTCCTGATCTTGTCCTGATATGCTCTTAATATTCAATAATTACATTAGTGTACCAATAATTTCGTTGGCTAATGAAACAATTTGTAAAAAGGTTGGCTGTTAAAAATCCCAAACGATAATGTTCGAGGCACGCCGCACGCCGCACGACCCACGAGGTAACATTAAGCTCGAGTCTGGCGAGCTCAAATTATTGTAATTATATCCTTTATTCGTAGCATCTGCCTTCTAAATGTATCGCCTCGGACATACAACTCTCGTAATTTTACTTCGACAGTTGTTAAACTCAAAAATTACATTTAACGTCAATCGTTTTCGCGAAAAGGGTAGCTTTAATTAGGTGTGGAGCAATTAGCACGGGGAGTGTTTTCACTTTTTGGTAGAATGAAAGTTTAAGCAGTTGATTAATTTAAACTGAACATTCAGTATTATATCTGAGCGTAAACGTGAAACAACCAAGTAACAAAGCCTTCCCTAAACTCAGTGTTTTCTACATCCGTTTTAAACTCGGTTACGAAAATAGACGAAATCACTCGAGCTTTTGTTGTCCTGCGGCGTAAGGTTTCGGATATAAATCAGCCCTTGTACGGTGGTTGGCTAATTGACAAGCGCATCGGATCGTCGAAAGGTTCCCGGACACGACGTGTCGGGCTCGGGTGTCGGGTTGCCATCCTGCGGAACTTCCATTTGTATTGCCAAGTTCACCTCACCGATGATATTCAATTATCGCGGTGCACGGCCACAGGAAACAAAACATACAACACAACACACACACAACTTGTCTCCCTTGATTTTGCTATCCTTCCTTCCGATTCAATGTGTTACTAATGTCAACAATAAATTAAAATTCGATCAAACTTATGTGTTATTGTTCGCCTCTGTGGTCTAGTAGTTCAGAGCTTCGCTGGGTTATGTAAGTAAAAGGAAGAGAGAGTATCCTTGTGTATAGCGCACACACATGGGCACTATAAAAAATAACTCCTGCGTAGCTGGCTTGGTTTCAATGAAATCGGTTACCGACACCGAAATCGGTGAGGGAAGCTATTATATTATATATAACGGAGTGCGGTATTTTGTGGGCGTCACTTTATAGGAAATAATAACACCAAACTGAACGTGTTTATATTATGAACAATCAAACCTATTGCTACAAGTACTTAATGCAAAGCAGACATTGAACGTAAGCGAATTTAGTCAACTTCATTTTTCTCAAGCCCCGCCATCCATCGCGCGCCACCCTGCCTAGTCCTCCCTGTCATCGGTGACACACGTCTTCTCCTTCCTCTTTTGTAAGCGGCGACCGGCCTCTTGGCAAATATGACTAAACTTGCTAGGCTTTTTTTTTTTTTTTGCAAGCCTTACGTTTCAACTCCGACACGGCCATTCTGACTAGTCACACGTCCTCGTGTGCTGCTCCTGTAAAAGAAAAAAAACCAGCTGCAATATCACAAGCCTTTTGCTCGGCCTAACCTGACTCTACAATTTTAGGCCAATTTGCTAGTTTAATCTCTAATAGTAATCTCAACAGATACTTTAACTTCTTTAATGCACAACAATAAACTACGCAAAGTCTCAGGTAATGCCTATATGACCAGGGCTCTTTAGTCGAAATACGTTAGCCGCGTAACACGACGTGTTCTCCCCACGGCTAACACGTGTGCATCACTCATTGAATACACATCATGTGGTCTGTGTAGACCCCAACCTTCCAGCATCACACGCCCGCTGCGCTCCGCGTCCTACTTGAGTTGCCCCAAGAGATACCGACTTTTAATGGTTGCTGCTGCGAAATGATGCTTGGTAGGTCAAATATTGTCATCAGAATTTGACTTCTATGACACGGCTCCATCGCCGACATACGTCAACCGCTTAACACATTTGTGTTAACCGCGGCTACCCGTGTGCACATGCACAGCGTATGGTCTGTGAAGACCCCGACTCCGCCAGTATCACACTACAGTCAGTAGATAAACAATTACGCTCACCAAATAATTTTGGTTTCGAATGTGATACTTCAACGAAGTACAGACGACAGTCGTCTAGCCGCCGCGCCACCGCGCTGCGCTGCATCGCTCGCCGCGCTCCGTCGCGTCGTGTTGCGTCGTTAGCGTTGCTCGAAGCTCGATCCACTGTACACAAAATGAAACAGCACAAAAAATGTTCAGACTATCTAAAATTAAGTTCTTTTAGGGATTTATTTACTAAGACTTCGCTGTGCCTGTCTGTCTTTAATCAGGCTGTATCTCAAGAACAAATCTATCGCGGTTTAAATATCAGCAACAACAATGAGATTAAAATGTTAGATTTCACTATGCAGTGAAATTAATTTAATTTCCTTTCAATGATCTAACTGATTGAATGAAAATAAGCTATTACTTTAGAGTCACACAATAACAAGTGATCAGATTGCACTGTCCTCACTAAACTTGACAAAAATAAACATTTTTAGTTGTACTGTCGCGGGAATCGAACCCACAAAGTCGAGTACTAGGTTCTAAACCACTGGACCCCAGAGTAATTCATAATAATAATAATAGCTCCCTTCACCGATTTCGGTGTCGGTAGCAAATTTCATTCAAACCAGGACCGCTACGCAAGAGCTTTTTTATAGTGCCCAAGTGTGTGCGCAATACACACAAGCATTCTCTCTTCCTTTTACTTTCATAACCCAGCGGAACGGTAAGTTGTCGGTAGCCAATTTCATTGAAACCAGGCCAGCTACGGCCAGGAGTTATTCTATAGTGCCCAAGTGTGTGCGCAATACACAGAAGGACTCTCTTCCCTTCTCTCTCACAACCCAGCGGAACGGTAAGTCGACACGTCTGGCTAGAGAATAGGCACAGAACCGACCCTTTACATGCCCATCCAACGCATGGATCATCTTTCCTGTCAGACAATCAGGTGATCAGTCTGCATTGTCCTAACCAATCCTAAAAACAACCTTTTTTTTTTTTGTTGTTTCAACGTGGGAATCGAACCCACGAATCCGGGTCGAGAGCTAAGCTCTGAACCACTAGACCACGGAGGCGATTCATTCGTCATTCATAATACCTGAAGACTCGCTAGTGCGTTTACAACCTTTTACAAAATTACCAAGTTGGTCGAAGCTAACTGAAGTCACTCAATGAACTTTCTAATCTTCCACCGCATCAGTGGACTGCCACGGCCTCTGAGACTCTTGGACCGTTGAGTGTGTGATGCCTTGTTCACCATTAGTTCCAGCTTACATACAGTAACTTCTGAAACATGAAATTAAAATGTGTTAATTCCATAAAACTCATATCACAAACAATATTATCCTGTTGGACGAATTTTAAACTATTCCATATCGCATAATGTTCTAAAAAGTAAAAGTCTGTTAAATCTGTAGGTAATATGTATTCCAAATTTACTTTAACAGATATTTTTATAGCCAGCTTAGGAATAAATAACAATGTACAAGACATTATTTAAAGATACTCTTTTTTTTTTTTCTTTGTTTTAAACTCACCAATGAAAATTACATTTAAGTATGTAGTTTCACACTACCTACTTATGTTAACCCTCAAGACCCCATGATCAATTTATTGATTTATTGACTACTCTTAAGATTTGTTGTAACTAGTGATTTGTCAAGCCCTCAGCACTTGACTTTAAAATGGACTTCACGTAGAAACTAAGGGATAACACATTAATTGCATCCCAAGATTAATTATGACCAAAGCTTTGTTTATTTAACACACATGTCTTGTTGTATTTTGTTTCAACTATTGTAAAGGCTCCCGATGGGGCCATTCGATCGTGGTATGAATTTCTGCTTGGTTGTGTCCCGACAGAAGATAACTTGTAAAAGCTCTGCCTGTTAATCCTAATTAAGTTTTAAACTTTAATAAGTTGTAACTTTAAATAAATTTTTAATTCTTTTTGAATCGTCTTTCTCGCTCCTACAAACTTGTCTACCTACTTACTATCATGTAAACAATATTTACAAAGAACATGTCAATGTTATTGTATAAGCCTGTTTGTTTACAACTTGTGCTCACCTGCATAAGACCTTTACTTGTTGTGTAATAATAATTATTATCATTAAAATCAAACTTTGATTTCTTCTTTATTAACTGTGTTGATTTCACTCTATTAATAAGAATATAGCTAGTATAATAACAAGTTTTAAAACTCACATAATTTAAGTATCAAAATACTGTAAGATCTTTTACTTTGAATCTCTTTTCTGTTACCAATACTGTGATTATAAAACCAGACTAATTCTGAACTTTACAATGAAATAAGTAATGATACTCATACTACCAGTTCACATCTTTGCGAAGCAAGTAGAATAGTCCATAAGATACACAATGCTCATCTGCGTTGGTTGGTTACCCAGCAAAGCTCATTCTATGCATCGGGCAAGCATGCAAGCTATGCAAGGCTATGCATCGTCCAGTCCAGCATTATCCCAATGTATTGTCCATCTACAAATAAAACAAAACAGCAATACAAACGAACACTAAACTTTAAAGTTTATTTAGATTTTTGGGCAAGCAATTTCATGGAAACTTTGAAATTGTATTTACTTTGAAGGCTTCCAAATTATAACGAGGAATAAAAAGATTGCTACCACCTGTTACCAAAGCCATCAAGCTTATAACCAAGACCTGTCGTTGACTAGCCACGTCAATCTTGTCATATTATCGTGGTTCTATTGTAAATCGTCACGTTCCCATTGTCAATCGTCACATTCTCATTGTAAATCGTCACATTCCCATTGTCAGCACGTTACCATCGTCAGCAGCGCTGTCATCCCATCAATCGTCTTTCTGCTATGCATTATATACCATGCTGCCTTTGGTAGTGGAGGCTCCGTAATATAATCTGTTCCGTCTCAACGTGATCTGAATATCCGCAAGGCCATAATATCCAATCCAACAATTTGTAGGTACCCTGTAACCATCTATCTTGATTTTGCGGGTATATCCCAATTTCTGATAACGGAGTGCGGTATTTTGTGGGCGTCACTTTATAGGAAATAATAACACCAAACTGAACGTGTTTATATTATGAACAATCAAACCTATTGCTACAAGTACTTAATGCAAAGCAGACATTGAACGTAAGCGAATTTAGTCAACTTCATTTTTCTCAAGCCCCGCCATCCATCGCGCGCCACCCTGCCTAGTCCTCCCTGTCATCGGTGACACACGTCTTCTCCTTCCTCTTTTGTAAGCGGCGACCGGCCTCTTGGCAAATATGACTAAACTTGCTAGGCTTTCTTTTTTTTTTTGCAAGCCTTACGTTTCAACTCCGACATATATATATTGTTTATCTTTATTGAATTGTGAATAAATTGTCATTAAAATTGAGAGCATTATAGCCAGGGGCGTAGCTACTGCCGTATGAATTACGGGTCCCCCGACATGTGTAAGGAAAATTTATAAAATCTTCCCAATTTTTATTAGGGCCGATTTTTCAATCGTCAGATAACTTTTATCTGTCGAATAAACATGTGACTTATTTATTCGTATATAAGTCACATATTTATTCCTTAGATAAAAGTTATGTATGTGACGATTGAAAAATCGGCCCTAAGTCATCATCTGCTATGAATGGTTTAATAAATCAGTTTTCCGAAAAAATCATTTTTTTCGTGTGTGAACATTATGATGAATAAATATTTCTATTAATTACCTACATGCTAAGATTTTTTCTTTTGTGAGAAACCTTTTTACCCTTTTTACCCAAACCAATTTTTATACGGGGCCCGACATCGGCGCCAAGGCACGCTACGCCGAACATAATGAGCTTTGTTTACATATAGATTACATTGAATTGGATCGGTATATAGATATTTTGTATGTTCATTATAATTCAGCAAATCATACATTTTGTCTGCATATCGTGGCAAACTTCAAAGTATTAAAGTATAAAATTATCTTTTCGAAATAGCATTATAGAAGCCATTGCTCCTATAAAACGATCTACGTAGGTACTATGAGCAACCGTGTTTTATGAATTGCTGTTCTTTTTTTACTTTCGCTATTATTAAAATATTTTCATAACCTCGCTTTAAAAAAGTGAAGTCAGCATTTACTCACCTTAGTTTTACGATATTTTGCGCATGGCAACATTGTGTTACAGGTTTTTTTCAGCAAAATGATAACAAATTGTATTTGAGATACAGAAACGTTAAATATTGTAACACGGAATATAGAAGGTACCCACGTAAAAATAATTTTCTTATCAAAATATGACAAAGATGATAGACATTCTGTACGTTAGAACAATGGAACATTTGAGTATTCTATCGACAAAGTGGCAATAAAGAGGCCGATGACTGCCAAAAATCATATCCTGCTGTATCACAATCACAAACAGTTTGAAAATAATAACAATACATTGTATTTCCATGGCTGTTAAGCGCCCATGACGTCACAGCCTTACAGGCTATTCAGTATTCAGCGGTCGTAAACGCGATAGAAATAGCGCTCACATAGCTAAGACCTAGATCCTTAATAAACGTGAGACGGCTATAGAGTTAAGCAAACGACTTATGATTCATAATCAAATTTTGACACATACGTTATAAATATATTCATTGCGTCAACTGTACAAGTTGTTGTTACCGACTATACATACCAAATATTTATTTATTTATTTATACATCATGCTCATTTTGTAGTTTGTACATAGGCGGACATAATGCCTCGAGACATTTTCTACTAGTGTCAAGCTTTACGTGATTAAGAGATAAAAAATAAAAATAATGTAGATACATTCCAAATAAAATATCGGACATAGGAATAATTTTAAGTTCAATAGAATAAATTATAAATACATTATTATGTAATATCTATACATATAATAAATCTGTAGAGGAGTCGTGTCTGTACATTGAAGATATTTGAAAAAAAATATGATAGGGGACCTTTATTTACGCAATAGTACCCAAAACTATGATTTTTGAAATTTTTGTCTGTTTGTCTGTTTGTCTGTGGGTTTGTGCACGCTAATCTCAGAAACGGCTTATCCGATTAAGATGTACTTTTCACTAATATATTGCGGCAAGCTTCACTTAACATTTAGTGTTTGTTTTATGTAAATCGGTTCATAAATAAAAAAGTTATGACAATTTTAATAGATCATGTCGTTTTTGCTGGACGTTTGTAGGAAGCGCGCGGCGGGCCCGGGAGCCGCGCGCCGTCGCGCCGCTTCAAATTGTATTCGCAGCAAACGCACCGGGGCCGCGGGTGTGACTTTTATTTTTTGTTTTTAGGCTTGCTAGGTAGACAATCTAAGATTTTTTTTCTTGAGTTTATTACGAAAGTTTATAGTATAAAATCAGTTAGTACTTTTACTGTAAAGTCCTTTGTGATAAGTAGGTACTGTATGCATATTTGTTAGCGTAGGTTAGTAATAAGTAAATAAATAAAAACCGGCCAAGTGGGAGTTGGACTTGCGCACCGAGAGCTCCATACAAACCTGATTGACATAGAATTTTGATTTGGTTACAGCTTGAACATATTAGAGACCTAAGTATTTGTTATAAGTTTCAATTATACACATTCATGACAAACGGTACTAAGTTTAAAAAAATCAAAATATTTTTACTATCTATATAATGTTACTAAAAACGTATGGTTTTAGACGTTGCTTGGATTCAAATTTTATGATGAAATATTTTGAGTTCACGGGAAGTACCCTTTAGGTTTTGATTCCCTTACGAGTGTCGAAAATGACGAAATTTAGCGACATACCTAAGCAACTGCTTTTGGTTGCATTGGCTAAGAGGTCTGATTTTTTCACTGCTTCAAGGAACAGTAGGTATCCTGAGTATTTTATATAATTTTCATCTTATTACCTACACGCGTTTCTGAGTAAAAGGGTCTTGACAGACAGACGGACATGGAAATGATCTTATAATATGTGTTTCGTTTTTTCCTTTTGAGGTACGGAATTTTAAAAACAGTTTTAAGATTTTCATAAATATATTGCTCTTTATTTTGTTTTTTCTATTTTATAATATATACATACGTTAAAAAACATCTTGATAGTTACTAAACTGTGTTACAGGGGAAAACTGTTGATACAACTCGATTCCAATCGAGATACCTTTTGAAATTCTAGCCTTTTGCGGCCTGTCCTGGATATGTGTTAACAGATTATTATGGGTTTGTTTGCCAAATATCATAATATTTATAGAGTATTCTCATATACAAATATATCTTACAAGCGATAGCGCGATGCAGAGCAGACCATAATAGCGACATCTATACGCCAAATGCCGTACTTTTAATACAATTATAGCAAAGTTGAGTAGGTACCTACATTTATACAATACGTTATCCGAGATTTAAACTCAGCGTGCATCATTAGCAATGTATAATAATATTTTGCATTGAATATTATAGTTCTCATTCCGTCCGTTAAAATTCATACTACAGCCTACTATTACTGTACATTTTATAGTCCTCTTTGTCCAAATTAGGTATGTATTCGATAACTGCATAATACATAGAATTTTGATTAACATAAGTATTGTGTTTACAGTTAAACTAAAAAAGTAATGTCAATATAAGTTAGATTTATGTTTTTCTTGATATTTTTATTTCTTAGTTTTTATCATGGACCGAATGGTTTTTGTTAGGTACAACTTAGGTTTGTTTTCTTTCTTTTGGGACTTTCTATATTTTGCTACTTTTCTGTATAAAATCAGTACTTTAACAGTGAAGTGATTTATAATCAGTACCTACATGTTTGGTTATTAATAAAATATAAAAATCCGGGCAAGTGCGAGTCGGACTTACGCACCTAAAGGCTAAAATACCGCAAAATTTTGCGGCGCGCTGTCTTAATATCATTGTCGCCACACCAGCAGCGTCGGCGTGGAAACGATCATCGTCTGCAGTCACTGCGGCGCAAAATCCATACAAATCTTAGTACTAGATGTTCGTCGTGTATGTGAGCGTACTATCAAGTAGTCCCGTTCGCATTATAGTAATTATACACGGTCGTTTGTCAAGCTGGTAGTAGGAATTGTTAACATAAAGTAGTTTTTTAAATACCTCGATGACAGTTTTTATAACTAAAAATATTTTTAAAACAGATTTATTATAACACTGCCCTAAATTACTTTTCCACGCGTACGGAGTCGCGGGCACAGCTAGTAATATAATATATATTTACATAATAATATTATTATAAAACATTAAAAAAAATTGCCTTATTCCTTTTATCATATCACTTACTTCTTTCTCTTTACTTTATCATGTACTATAATAATAACTCTTTAACCGATTTCGGTTAGGATGGCTGGATTAATGGAAACCACACCTGTGTAGTTGTCGTTTAACTATGTCCATGTGTATACGCAGTACACAAGGGCACTCTTTATCCCTTAATTCTCGTAAACCTGTAGTACAGATAAGCGACACAACTGGTAAGAGAACAGGCGCAGGACCGAATTTTTACATGCCCATACGCATGGACCATTTTTCTTGTCAAATCTTGTCAATCTAGTGATCGTCCAACGGTGTTCTAACTAGACTTAGAAAACAACATGTTTTGTTGTACCAACACGAGGATCGAACCCACAACCCTCCAGAGTCGAAAACCAATCTATAAACCACTGGTCGACGGATGCGGCAATTTATCAATAGTTTCTATTTAGTTGAGCAAAAAAGCTTTACTAGTGTTGTGAGATCACAAGACTGAACTTTACAAAGGCATTTTAAATTCGATTCATTTTGAATCATACGGTTCTCATAAAGTGATTAGGGCGGTCTTAAAAGTCGCCGTTGTATCGAGTCACGGCCACTAATTAACTTATATCACCAGAGCTAAACAAGCCGAGATTCCGCTCCGTCTTCAGTAAGTCAGCTGTAGCTGATGGTAATTTAATACGCAGTTATAGTGAGAGTTTATAGTCCAATAACGCTGGTAAAGAGATTATTCGAATACAATTCGAATTTTATTGCAGAAGCTTCTTTATAAAACTTTGATTAATGATTGTCGGTGTCTTTTGTATACAGCAGATTTTTATAACTTTTATAAGTTTATTTGGTTTCTCTTAGTACACGTGTATATTCCTGTGTACTAATGTTACTATTACTAATAAAAATAATGAAAGCTTTTAATAGGAAACGCTCCCGCTTATGACTAGTGCCACATGATGAAGATGTTATCGGTATCACAAGCGCTAGCACAGTTACATTGTGAGCCCTTTATCGATATATTTCATCGACATTTTCGTGTGCGATAAGGATCCTTAAGAAATATGTATCGATTCAAATGTTATTTACACTACTACGCCGCCTAATTGGATGTTAGTGTACAATCGAGGAAGGGGGACTATATTTTAAACGTCGTTGCATACCTATATTTTAAAGACGTACATTTTTAGGAAAGTAAGAAATGTCTTAGATTCCTATGTATATATATCTTTCAAATATGATCTACACTAAAATTATAAAGCGGAAGAGTTTGTTTGTTTGTTTAAACGCGCTAATCTCAGGAACTACTGGTCCGATTTGAAAAATTATTTTTAAAAATTATATTTGTTGAATAGTCCATTTATAGAGGAATCACCAGATCAAAATGGTCACAGTGTAATGTTATACACATACCTAACATAACGCTGCGACCAATAGGAGCGAAGCGTCAGTGACAAATGTTGCAAAAACGGGGAAAATTATTCACATTTGAGGACTTTCGTTGCGTGCGCTGCAAAAACGGTTTAAGTTACTCAAAAAATATGTATGAAAGAATTATTCCTTTTTAATAATCATAATCACAAAAACCAACGTGAGCAATCACAAGATAATCGCGATAGTGTTTCCGACATCCACGCGAACAAAGTCGCGGGCACAGCTAGTTTAATATATTACTGATGTTATTAAGTACTATTAGATACCCTACCTAAGACACCAGTCTGGGCAATAAACCCCCGGTTAGCTTTAAATTATTGTTTATATTAATGCGCTTATTATTTAGTTACCTAGATTGGCACATGTTGACCTTAGAGTTCTAAAACTTTAACCCAGAGTTATTTGTTGCAAGTGGGCCTAAACATACTAGTTATAACACATCGCAGTGGTAAAACTATATTTAACTGTATTTATATGAATGTGTATGTTTCTTTAGACTATAAAGTGCGTAGGTATTTAGTGTAAAGATTTTAAGAAGGCTATTTTATTATTTTCAGATCGCTGTTGCTAGCAGCAATCGTTATATGTAACTGCATCACGTGGACATCATCTAGACATCACTACACACATAATGTAAGTATAAAATATTTATATAAAAAAAAACACTTAAAATAACGGAAAGTAAGTACTAGCTCTAATGTGGAAATGATAGCTTCTATCAAATTCGTCGTCGTCAATAAAAACGATTAAAGCGATAAGTGACGTAATAAAATTATACAATCCGTGGCTTTTATAGTTGCAGTATCGTTTTATCATAGTCATATAAATAGCCTGTATAAAAATTTTAAAACTGGAAGCTTTGAAAGAGCTTACCTTAGTAGGTATTTATCTACATTTTCATTGTTGAATAAAGACTTTTCTGTTTTCGACACAAAACATATTAATTCAATGGCCACTTTCTATATTTTTTTACCCTCTCGGCGATTATCCTTTTCACATAGTACTTTAGGAAATATTTTTCTAATGTAGTATGATTATATTCCCGAACAATTTCGATTTAATATATTAATGCTCAGTGCTCCTATATATAAAGCCATTGTTTTATAAAACGATAATTTTGATACAATTAAAACGAGAGCCGCATACGTCCATAAATATCTTTATTTTTAGAAGGACGTTGACCGCGGAACCTTGACTTTGGCAATCGCGTGACCATCACTCGCCGTCAATCGCATCGCTCTAACGCCAGACGACAGCCAGTTAAACGCACATTTACTTTCATTTACGACTCTACGAGTCACTTAACATTAATTAATTGTTATTAATTACCTACATAAATATATTATTTCAGTCAGCGGTTTTTCATGCGGCTAGTTTTACCTACATTTTTAAAAGATAAATGGAATGCTTTTGGCTCTGCCAGTGCCTAGGAACTATACATACATAGGCGTCGTTCATAGATCGTAGGCAAAACTCGTGAGTGGCGATGTCAAAGCTCATATTATACATACTCGTAATGACTTTTTTAATCGTTTTTTTAATTTTCTTTTTAAAGATTTAATTAGATTGAGATTAATAAATCAGCAGCATTGTTAGCTCTAAAAAATTATTGAAAATAAGTAGGTAGTAGGTAGGTATACTTAAACTTTTAGATGAAGGTATAGCATAGGCTTATGGTTCACCCTATTGTAATATTAATGTAATAACGTGAACCGTGAAATATGTTAATTATAAATAAACATAATAAATCGTAATTCGTATCCATTATAAAAAGCCTCCGGATAATCTGAGAGAGGTACTTTCCATTTCGAGATAACATCAAATGCATGTGAAGTTTAGTGTAAGAGCGCAGCATGAGGTCAGCTGCTGCGGCCATATCTAAATTACATATTTTAATGCATCAGGGCTGTGCGATTAGTATACATATTTGTGCCTTCATAGTATTTTCATGGTTAGGTTTTTGTGTCTAAGATTGAACTTTAAACATAATATAATATATATTAATCGATTACAAATCTTTCAGGGGCTCCTTTAAAAGAAAAGCGTAGAGTAGTACTTAAGGATATACTTAGGTTGTTATAAAATATTACTATTATTTTAACATGTTACATACCTAAATGCAGTTATGCCAGCCCTGGCTGATAAAAAACTAGATAAACGTCTAATGTCTAATGAGTCCAGGCGCCGCCGCCTGCTTGATGGGAGCATTAGCTTTTCGCGGTCGACACGCGGGTCATCTGCGAGCATTATTTTTGGAACAATAGCGCGCCATAGCATATTGAATGTGTCATCAATAATTATAGGCTGTCATCATATGTTTATATTCCGTGTTTTCGAACAATCACACCTCGTTAACAAAGTCACCAGCCTCTACGAATCGACACGTATTGATCGCCTCTGTGTAGCAGTAGTTGGCACGTCGGCGCTTAAGCTGGTTCGAATACCGCCGGAAAAAGTATTTAATGTTCCTCAGTCGTGAATTAAATATGTGTATAATACAATCAAAGTCTTAAATATACATAGGCTTAAATAAAGTAGGTAACAAAAGAAAAGGTAACACAAGCTCTTCCAGAACTTTATGGGCCTTACTCTCCATTGATTCGATTTTGATTCAAAGTTCGATCGTGCTGTATACTTCGGAATAAAGTTTATTTTGATTATATTAGTCGACGGATATGGTCGGTAGTACAAAAAGTTACGATATAACGATTTTCTTTCCTGATTAGTTTCAAAGTAATCCACCAAATAAAATACCAAAAACCCAGATAAGATCGAACTGATTCGATTCTCGATTGTGTAAGCCTGCAGGATCGGAATTACGTGGTATGAAAGCGTCTATATTTTTTTATTCACATAAATAAAAGTAAGTATGTCACATCAAATAATATATTAATTGACGTAGATATAAACTAGGCTTTTACTCCCACGGCACAAAATGTCTTTTATAATCAGAGCAGGCACTTGACTAGGCAAACAAGCTGGTCTTTAGTCGTCTCTCGTATGCGCAAACACTCTCGGTCTTCCGACACACTCGAAGTGCAACATTCTCGGTGCATCTCATGCGAGTTGTTTATCGTCATAACATTTTATCCGAGACACCGGATGGTTCCCGCGGTCAGCGGTGATATGCATTTTAACGAACATAATATTATGCCAAGTCGTTTACTACGCTAATATAACAATAATAATTATTGAATATTTTACATATTGTATGCATGTGTGATGTGCGTTCTACTAGAGAAAAACGGTTGAATGGAGGCAGGACAAGAATTAGACAAGAACAAGATACTAGAACCAGGACAATTTGTACAGGCATACATTCTGAATTTTATCTTCGTAATCTTACAAAATCATATGAAATGTAAATAGAGTTCGTCTCTTTCTTTATTTTCTGTAAAATAATGCAACTATCCGATAATTAGGATGAAGCAAAAATATTAAGTTAAAATGCAATAATTGAAATTAGACAAACTGACACTCAACCTTTGCAGTTTCTCTTACTGCATAGTATAATGTTAAAAACGTAATCAGTTAACTCTCTTTCAGGTAAATGGCCACCGAAGTAGACACAGGCGACAGGGCGCCGGTCTGTTTCTGACAGCCTCGTATGTCCTCCCGGGAGGGGAGGGCAGCGGGGCGTGGGGAGAGTGGGGGGCGGTGTCGCCCTGCTCCAGGACCTGTGGAGGAGGTGTGGCCAGCCAGAAGAGGATATGCTTAGAAATAGGGTAAACATAGCCAATACAATTACTAACAGTAAACTACAGATTGTAACAATATAACAAAATACCACGTTTGAAATCCTTAATAAACTCATAAGTTTGTAATAATATCTGAATATCAGATACCGGTGGTAGGCATCATATAGGACAATTCTAAAAGTGTCATTTAATAACCTTTAATATGGAAATAAAAAGATTTGATTTGAAATTAAAAAGAGTTTTATACAAGTTGATTACTTGGATTTTTTAAATAAAGGCATAAATATAAAAACTGTAATGTCATCAGAGATCTTAATCATAGCATACACATTATAATAGCTAACTATACTATACAGTTTACATATTAATTAACAGGCACGAGCGAAAAAATCGCTCACTTTCAACGAGTAGTTGTTGTGCAGTGGTAGGAATTTGTGGATGGCCATCTGCGTGTTAAAAAATGTATTGTAATATAATGTTCCATATTCATTTTTTCAATAATGTTTTCGCAGCCCTGACGGCCGGCCACGATGCACAGGTGGCGATACAAAATACTTCTCGTGTCAAACACAAGACTGCCCCGAGGGCTCCGGAGACTTCAGGGCCGAGCAATGCGCGGCATTCAACGATAAGTTATTCAGAAATAACACATACAAGTAAGTACCAAACCAGGAGAAGTTATTCCATTGATTTTCTCTGATATCATCGACACACCTTACATACTGGGATATTTGGTATTTGCTCTATGTATACACAAAATAATATTTTTGGAAGTTAGATACAGATAATAATTGGAATATAATCCGTGGGATGTCGAATTAAGAATAGCACATCCCTATCAACCATCTTTCATGTGGGTGTCATAAATACGAGTAGATAGCGACGGAGGGAATTCATATCCGGAAATGGGCGGCAGCGTCTTAAGAGGAAACACCACGAAATTTTTTCCATGCAAAAATTGGGGTCTAATGGATTCCTGTTTCCTCCCTGGATAATGCTCCCTGGATAAATAGAGTAACAATTATTTTCCTGAATATTCATAGATATTGTTTGTACGTCCCTATTTTTTACTTTTTTAAATAAATTAATTATTTAAAGAGATATGGACGTTCAAAAACCTAAAAAAAATGGCCAGACTCTCCGCTATGTTTAAACATCTAGGAAACAGATTTGACTACATTAAAAAAAAAAAAAAAAAGAACCTTAGCTCAATTCTTTTATTAGCTAAAAAAGAAAAAAATATTTAATTCGGTTAGGTTTCGGAGGAGGAAACAGGAATCCCCTAAACGTCGATTTCTGGTACTTTTAATAGGTAATTTCAGTCCAAGTTGCAGTTGTCTCTATCGCGCTAGTGCTGGCTAGCTAAGGCACTGCGAGACAGCAATAGATTTTATAAATACCTATTTTGTATTTCTCTCAACCGTGTTGTTTCCTCTTAAAACTGCGCTCCCCAACCAGTGTTCTTACTTAGGTACTTGTTGGCACTTGTTCTTACCAACAAGCGTGGCGAGTAAAGGGAGGCTTGTCCAGTACTGGACTACGTCATATCTGAAACGCATAAATAGAAATCCACAATTACGAGTGATCGACGATTTGACAACCGTAGCGCAGTGGTTGAGCGCGAACGAGAGGTCGCGGGTTCGAATCCCGCCGATGGAACAAAAAGTTTTTAATGTTTCTGGGTCATGGATGTGTATTAAATTTGTGTATAATATAATAAAAATCTTAAATATATGTATAGTATAAAAGTATTAAATACATATGTCGCAGTCATCTTATTGAATCTAGTTATTTAATTGAATCACTAGGCGGTTATATATCGGCGTCAAACAGCTCGTACAGATAACATAGTGTTGATATAATATTTTTTGATTAATTTACTTTAATGTTCGTTTTATTAGTACTCATTCGGAAATTTCGAAGTTTAAAACTAAAATATTAATTGGCTGTCCTAGTCTCCGATTCTAAAATTTGTTGGTAAAAACAGGATTCAATGAAAGCGCTAGTCATTCAAGACAATAGCGGATTCAATCAAATGACTGCGACACATATATTTCCGTTCTCTGGTACCTGTAACACAAGTTCTTCGGATACTTAGCACAGAGCCAGATTGACGTGGTGTGAAGCGTCCATAGATCTTAAATAAAGAGAAATTAAAATATAAAGTGTTATAATTGCAGTTGGGTGCCGTACACCAAAGCAATAAACCCGTGTGAGTTGAACTGCATGCCTGTGGGAGAGAGGTTCTACTACAGGCAGAAGAACAAGGTCACAGACGGCACGCGGTGCAACGACGAGACCTTCGATGTATGCGTAGACGGAACTTGTCAGGTGGGCATCAATTGAATAAAAACATTTCTTTAACACATTGAAACATTATAGTCAGGGTTCCCCCATACATTGTTTTCACTTGATTAGTATCAAGCTAATTTTTCTTGAGTAGCTTCATTTTGATGAGACGTCCAATAATTTCTTGAACGGAACTCTCGATTGTGGTAGCTAACAGAGTTAGCAAGGATAAAAAAAAGTTCCACGTAAAAAACGTACCTACCATGCAATTTGTAAGACAGATAATTATGTCTGTTGAATTACATTAATATTGACTAAGTAATAAAAACAAAATCAACTTATTATTAATTTAAGATGGCAGGTTATCAATAATTTAAGATGACCTCGTTATCGATACAAGTTGGCAAAAGGGAACTCTTTGATCAAACCATAGATTTTGTAGGATAATTATTTTTTCGGATAATTTAGATCATTATCTTGAGATTTATCAAAACAAATATTTTGGAATCGCCAAATCCACAAACTTTGTTGTTGCTGTCTCTGTTAGCTACTACAAACCACGTAGTGATTATATTCTCTTTGCTACAAACAAGAGTTCCGTCCAAGAAATTCTTGGGCGACTCGTCAAAATGTAGGTACTCACGAAAAATTTGCTCGATACTAATCAAGTAAAAACAATGTATGGGGGAACCCTGACTATTAAGTGTGCTACAAAATAAAATTTAAAATTGTTGAATGGAGATACGTAAAACTTGAAGTAATGATTATTTAGGTTGACTTATGTGTAAACAAGTAAAAATTGTAGCACATCGCTTTCTCGCAAAACGATTTGTTACGTCACAATCGCTACCATACGTTTGTTCTAAAAAAAGGCGGGAGCAGATCTTGACGTCACAGGCTCATTTCTGTTTGTTTGATTGTTTATCCTTTTTTAATATAATATTGTAGTTTATCCTAGAGGGTATCTATATCAGAATAAACTAGTTTGGCCTAGTCTAAACTGGTGTATCCTATCGGGCTTAGGACAAATTAGTTTGGACTAGGCTATACTGGTTAATTCTATTGCGTATAGGAAGAACTAGTTGAGCCTAGGCAAAACTAGTTTGTCCTTAAATCGGGTTTGGCCGGTAACATATATATCGAATAAACGAAACAGAAAATGAAGGCAACTTGTCTATTGTACGTATTTAACAATTTGTTTTCAGCCAGTGGGGTGCGACATGATGTTGGGTTCCAACGCGCGGGAAGACAAGTGCCGGCAGTGCCGCGGCGACGGCAGCAACTGCCGTACCTTCTCCGGCATTATGGACAGTAAAGACCTCACGAAAGGTAAGCAGAACAAGAACAGAAGTTAAATTAGACCATGTACTGTAGCACTATGTACGGAAACACCTTTAAATAATATAATAATAATAATATTTATGGACGCTTCACACCACGTCAATCTGGCCCCGTGCTAAGTATCCGAAGAACTTGTGTTACAGGTACCAGACAACGGAAATATATTTAATACTTTTATACTATACACATATTTAAGATTTTTATTATATTATAAACAAATTTATTACACATCCATGACCCAGGAACATTGAAAACTTCTTGTTCCCTCGGCGGGATTCGAACCCGCGACCTCTCGCTCGAACACCAACGCGCTCAACAACGTAGGTCGTAAAAATTTACAAAATGTACACCTTTTTAATATTTAGTTTTATGTTAAGTACATTGCAGTGGGGTGCCAAAGTAATAATTATTATCATCATCACCCCCTCATCAATAATTTCCGTGTGTGTCATAAAACGAGATAGAGATAATATCCGGAAATGGGCAGCAGCGTTTCTGCAGACATTGTTCTTAACTGCGCTTGCCAACCCACCTGCCAAGCGTGGCGAGTATAGGTAACTACCCCCATGAAATACTCTGGGGGAGGCTGATGTCGCGCGTCGTCATAGCTGAAACGACGACAAGAACGTTAAATTAGAGTACGTGCTGGTTCAATGTACTCAAATAATTCCTATTTACATTTTGGTTTATTTTAAGTTTATGAGGGCTGACAAAGATTTACGTTGGATCGTTATTTGCAGGTTACGTCGATCTCTTCTTGATACCTGAGGGTGCTACCAACATCGTGATAGGCGAAGTGAAAAACTCAGAAAACTATTTGGGTAGGTATATCCAATTCCACTCGAACTTGTAACTTACTGACTAAGTGAGTAGTATAAATGACAGGGGCGTAGCTACCGCCGAATCAGCCGTATCAATTATACGGGGCCCCGGTTGGCAAGGGGCAAGAACCTATGTATGTTTAATTTTAATTATTTGTAAAAATTTTGGAAAAAGCTGCAGATAATTATGACAAATAAATATTTATTGTAATTTTATGAAAACATTTCTTAGTTCATTTGTGAGAAACATTTAACCTTCATATGGGGCCCCAAACAAATTTTTATACGGGGCCCCGCCAAGGCTTGAAGGCACGCTACGCCACTGATAAATGAACTAAAAAAGTTATATTCTTCGAATACCTTTTTTTGGGTAAAGTATCTTTATCTCATTACAGCCCTCAGAGGAAAGGATAACGATCATTATTACTTGAACGGCGAATACCACATCGACTTCCCGAGAACGATGATGATCGCTGGCTCTCTGTGGCACTACGAGCGAAGTCAGCAAGGCTTCGCGGCGCCGGACAAGCTTAGGTGCCTCGGACCCACTAACGAAACACTTTACTTATCTGTAAGTACTTTGATTAACCTAAGTTGTATTAGATCAAACGATTCTTTTATACCCAGCGTGTGACCAGCCTGACTTTACGTACAGAGAAATTGACGAAATGTCCTCTTGAAATCTTAAAAGGACTCGCGATACTTCTAGTAGACAAGCGTAAAAAAATTGTAAACATTAAGTTATAAATTTGGAAACTACCATAAACTTTTAAAAAGTTCGTTTTAAATTACTTTTGTAATTGCATATGTACCATAGATCTATTCAATGAGAATAAACTCCACATCTGCTATAGAGTGTCAAGGAGTATGATCTGATGTACTCTGAGTGCATCATCTGGGCCCTGATTACGTAACTCCGGTCGCTTTCCCGTCTCTCGAGATCAACTGCCATTGTGACGTTACATCTTTTTAAAACACGATTTAAAAAATGAATATGTCATAATTTTGACGTTTTAACTTTTTAAATCGTGTTTTAAAAAGATGTAACGTCACAATGGCAGTTGATCTCGAGAGACGGGAAAGCGACCGGAGTTACGGAATCAGGGCCCAGGGCCCTGATTACCTAACTCCGGTCGCTTTAAGTTAAAACGTCAAAATTATGACATATTCATTTTTTAAATCGTGTTTTAAAAAGATGTAATGTCACAATGGCAGTTGATCTCGAGAGACGGGAAAGCGACCGGAGTTACGTAATCAGGGCCCAGATGATGCACTCAGAGTACATCAGATCATACTCCTTGACACTCTATAGCAGATGTGGAGTTTATTCTCATAATAATCTAGATGGTTCTTAGCCATTCTTGGTCCAAACAAAAAAAGTCGAAGATCAGACCAGGGCCCTGATTACGTAACTCCGGTCGCTTTCCCGTCTCTCGAGATCAACTGCCATTGTGACGTTACATCTTTTTAAAACACGATTTAAAAAATGAATATGTCATAATTTTGACGTTTTAACTTTTTAAATCGTGTTTTAAAAAGATGTAACGTCACAATGGCAGTTGATCTCGAGAGACGGGAAAGCGACCGGAGTTACGTAATCAGGGCCCTGGTCTGATCTTCGACTTTTTTTGTTTGGACCAAGAATGGCTAAGAACCATCTAGATTATTATCATACGATGCCAGACATTAGACGGACATACGGACCTAACTTATAACAACACCTTGTACATATTTGCGTCAAAAATTTGGGTAAAATTGTGGTAGCCTTTTCTAAACAAGATCTATAGATAGGTCAACTAAGTAAATATTATTTGTACTGTTGCAGCTATTGTTACAAACTGAAAACGTGGGTGTGGAGTATGAGTACAGCGTCCCGTCCGCCCTAGCGCCTCCTCCGAACCAGCAGTATCATTGGACATCAGAAGAGTTTTCTGAGTGCAGCGAGCCTTGTGGTGGAGGTATATAATTTGTGGATTATTTTTTATACCGAAAAATTGTACACGATATATAGTCCGAAAAATCTGCAAACATTATTTACAGTTCTAACTTATGATGACGTGCGCCGAAGAACTTGTATTATTGTTTGTACCTATAATAGTACGTCATACGTAGGTATGTAAAACAGTAAGCAGCTGCTTCCAATACAGTTCAAAATATCTGTTCTCTTCACCACGGTCTTTCCCTATGTTCAGGAATATTAATTTTAATTGTCTACAAAGGAAACAATATTTATAGGATACCAAACGCGGCAGGTAACGTGCCGAACGAGGAATGACCTTGAACTAGTTGAGGACGAGCTCTGCGACGTCAACTTCAAGCTGGTCACCAACCAGAGCTGCAACACGCAGGCCTGCGAGCCACAATGGGTGAAAGAACCGTGGGGACCGTGCTCCAAACCTTGCGGTGAAGGTGGAACCAAATCCAGACATGTTTACTGCCAAAAAATAATTTCTAATGGGTGAATATTAAGTATTTTGTAACCTTACTAATTAAAACTGTATAAGAGTATGATGATAAATTGTAATAATCTTGTCAGTATATGAACCTCTTCAATATAGAGGCATATTAAAGCGAAACACAATTGATTGTACTTTTGGTTGACTGCCCGGTCCATATTGTCCTGGGTTGGTAGTTTTATAACTTGTTGAAATTAACACATTGAGAGGAACGTTTAATATTTTCAGAGAATCATTTAGATTTTCGACGATGGTATCTGACAAGGATTGCTTTGACGTGCTCGGCCCGAAACCGGAACTGTATCAGCAGTGCAATCAGAACGAGACGTGCCCGACTTGGTTTACTGGACCCTGGAAACCGGTTAGTAGTTCTTAAATTTAATTTTGAAGTAACATATTCTAAACGCTATTTATATTGTACATAAATATATTATACATTTCCGAATGGCGTGTATGATATACTAGGGTCAAGAACTGGCCCAACGAAGAACTTCTCGTACTAAATATATTGTCCTAAAGGGACCACTTCGTAGGTAAGCGTTTAGTTTTATATTTTACTTATGACTAAACGCTTTGTCTTAGCTAAAACCTAAGACTTGCTGGGTATTGCTGAGTTAAATAGCGACCAAAATATGTCATACTATTTACGTTATACGGAAAGTAAACTTTAACAAGCAAATTTTTTTGTATTTTAAGTACAGTTTTACGTGAATTATGCCAACTAATGATTGTAAAATTTGACACACTCATAGTTTATGATATTATGAAGGTTTGCCGAATGCTAATATTACAACCGATGTTTAAAATGTATTAATCAAAATAGCTATAACGCATACACTACTTCACGCACACTACAATGCGATGTATAAATACAGAAGATTTGACTACAATATAGACAACATCCAATTTTTATGCATTACGATACACAGGGTGACCTTTAGTATAAGTAATATTTTCATTTACACGTCATAACAGTGCGACAAGCTATGCGGAGAAGGTAAGCAGCGGCGGCAGGTGGTGTGTCACCAGAAGATCAACGGTCGTGTGACGGTGCACGAGGACAACGAGTGCGGGGAGGAGAAGCCCGCCGCCGAGCAGCCGTGCTCCCTGCACCCTTGTGAGGGCCTCGACTGGGTCGTCAGCGATTGGACTGGGGTAAGTCATATATAGTACGTCCGAGATAAATTTAACCTAAACGTAAACAAACCAAAAATACCGAAATTTTCACATAATCACTTATTGTGCACACTTATCAACACTTTTACCGGAATGATAAAGGATTACACTTCATTATCCAATACATTTTATAACAATTAAACAATAAGTAATATGTTTAAATATCAAATGAAAATCTTTCACAGAAAAAATACGCCATTTTGACACTGCCGATTGTAGAATATGAGCCTATAGTCTATGGATTCATATCAAACAATAATCATTGAATTAATATTGGCCAATTGGCATCATTGTCTAGTCTATGGTTGTGTCATAGACGGGTTTGTTTACGTTCGGATTAAATTTATCTCGGACATACTATAGTTTCTCGGAAGTGCCGTAGTAAGAAGTGAAGCACCTCCACATTATACATGATTTCCGTGGGTGTCGCAAAAGGGCGACAGAAGGAATATATATCCGGAAATAGGCTGCAGCGTTTCCGGGGACATCTTATTACTACGCATAACACTACGCTCGCCAACCAGCCTGCCAGGTGTGAAAGGTTATTGCAACTATACTAGCCTCCCATGGGCTGTTTCTTTGGAAGAGGCTTATGCCCAACAGTAGACGTCACAGCTGAAACGACGAAGTAAAAGTAATATATTATATTAAAAAAGTAAACCCCGAATTGTCAAGAAGTGAGAGAACTGATGATAAAGAATGATAGCTAGGAACTCTGTTGCGTATGTTTTAAAACAAATATAATTTAGAACCAAATCGATTATTTCGGTTAATTACACACCGCCACAGACAAACACACACATATGCAACACACGCAGTCACACATCAAACTTGTAACACCCCTCTGTTTTCGTCGGGGGTTGAAAGCATATCTAGGTTTTGACATGGGCCAAGGTACTCTTAAGTTCAAAAGAATATACATATTATCTACAATATACATATTTAATAGTATATGATCCGAAAAACATGTACCTACGAATTACAAGTACCAAGTAAGATTTACTGCTGTAGGTTCTTGGTGGTTAGGCATGATTCACAAAAGTAAAACCTTGATAATGTTTGCAGTGTGACACCTGTCTGTCGACGATGCGTACTAGGACGGCATGGTGTGTCACGAAGGCGAACGAGCTGGTGAACTCGAGCCTCTGTGCGTACCACCCCGAGCCCGTGCTGCAGGAGGACTGCGACAAGACAATGTTGCCGGCCTGTGAAGTGCAGTGGTACGCCACTCAGTGGAGCCCCGTAAGTAGCGTGATATCAAAATGCTGAAGGCTGACTAATAATAATTTATTTACAATAAGCAAAGCAAGTTTTTTTTCTTTGCTTTGTCATCGGCTTTCACTTGCCTTGATCAGATGTTGTGTTTTATTATTATTGCCGCCAAGCAAAAGTGCTGGAGAAATGATAATATTATGTATCTTTTGAGTGACTTTATATATCAAAATTTAATATTTCCGATTTTATCATTTATTAGTAAGTAGAGTAAAAAACAATTTTACCTATTAAATTGTAGTTATTATTATTTATTTGATGAACTAAGTGTAAATTACATTTTACATATTTTCTAATTTACTTCTGCCAAACTGCAGAGCAGTTTATTGGCAGCTTTGTGTATTGTGTAATATCTAATGTGTAACCTATAATTGCAGTGTTCCAGCGATTGTGGAAAAGGGGTTAGGAGGAGAAAAGTATTTTGTGGTCTCTTTGACGGGGCGTCGGTGTTGAAAGTAGATGACAATCGTTGCGATAGCCTCTTGAAATACAACGAATCTGTAGAATGTGAGCAGCCAAAAGAGAAATGCCCCGCTAAGTGGTTTGCAGGACCCTGGTCTGAGGTAAGGAGTAAATCTTAGTTAGGCCTTTTTAATACGCAATTTCTCAATAATTTTTTTTTTTATATTTATGCCATTAGCAATCATAGGCAAACATAATAGTGGTAACAAGACCAGGAAAAGAAAAGAAAATACTATATTCATTTTTGTAATATACTCAACAGTGCACTAAGAAATGTGGTGGTGGAGAACAGTTCCGGCACGTAGTTTGTATGAGCGGCGGCAAAGAGTCACTGAACTGCGAGGCGGATTCTATTCTTTTCAAATCACAACCATGCAACATCGGACCCTGTGATAAGGGTGAGCAGTATTTATTGTAATTGTTTAGTTTTAAAGAAGTGGTAGATCTATCCCAGCTTCTAGCCTAGGCCCCCCCCTGAACTTGCGGCTTATTTGTGATACGAACAAAACACTTAAAAAATCAATCGAATCCATCTAAAAAGTCCATGTTACCTATTTTTATTATTGCACTGCAGAATGTATGTTGGTTAGCTTTCAATAGTGATTAGGTGAGTTCACACATTTTATGCGAGATTCTTCCTGCTTTTCCTGGGTACGCCCAAGGGTAGATCAATAGATCAAACTATGTATGTATAATGTAATGTTAGCAAGTTTAAAGTTAGTTTTCCTTGTAAGATAAAGTAGGTAGGCAGATCTCAAATTAGAAAACAAGTACATATTAGTAAGTTGCGGTATTTTTTTCTTTGCAGACGAAATGCTGCCCGTAGATTCAAAATCAACAACGATAATAGACGAAGAGGATTACGATGATTGTGTTGAAGGAGAAGATGAAGATTATGAAGAAGTTGGCGCAGAAGTAATCAGTAAATTAACAACAGCGGTAAATAGCTTGTTAAAAAAAATACTTTGATATCATCATACAAACAATTGTAAGGATATTTACTAATGTAGCTGAAGGTACAAGGATTAGATGTAATTATTCCACGAATAATAACTAAATGCAATATTTTGTTTGCAGTTTGAAGACATAATGTTCAGTGACAGTCCGTCTGCAATAGGTAAGTTTTTGTTTTAATATGAAGAGTAATGTTATTAGATTGCAAATAATTAATAAAGCAACAGCTCGTCCAATGTTTACATTTAAACAAATAGTTCAGTAGGAGAATTTTCATTATAATATTATTACGTTTACAGAAGGATCTGGTACTTCGGAAACTTTCGATTCAACATTCACAACTGAGACAGGATCTGGATCTACTGAAACAGGTGCTTTGTCAACTGTTCTGTTTTATCAAAAAGTAGAACTTCGTTTATAAAATATGCGCTTATAATATCTCCTTTTTTATTGTTTATTGTACGATTATAATATTTCATTATTTGTCTTTACCAACTATATAATTTTTCTAATATCTTTCTTTTTGTTATTTTTAGATACAACTATAAGTGATGCAACCGAAGGTTCTGGTGAGGATTGGAGTACACTAGTTACGGAATCCAGTGAATCTACTTCAACAGATTCCAGCACGGAACCGTCTGCAACAACCCAAGATATTACAAAAAAGACAACAGATTCTAGTGAATCTACAACAGATTCCAGTACGGATAATACTGAGTCAACCGCAGACATTTCAACTGTAACAACTGAATCTAGTGAATCTACGACAGCAGATTCTAGCACGGATCCGTCTGGTTCTACACAAGATATAAGTACCGAGTTAACAGATTCTAGCACGGAATTGTCTGCGACAGCCCAAGATATTACTACTAAGACAACAGATTCTAGTGGATCTACAATAACAGATTCCAGTACGGAGAATACTGAGTCAACCGAAGACATATCCACTGTGACAACAGAATCTAGTGAATCTACGACTGCCGATTCTAGTACTGATCCATCTAGTTCTACACAAGATATGAGTACTGAGCTAACAGAATCAAGTGGATCCACAATAACAGATTCAAGTACTGAAATATCCGAAACAACCCAAGATATCACTACTGAGACAACAGATTCTAGTGGATCCACAACAGATTTAAGTACTGAGCCCACGGAAACAACTCAAGATATTACTACCGAGTCAACAAGTGAGACTGAAACCACAGTAACTGAAACAGATTCTAGTGACATAACGACAGAAATAACATCAGTTGCAACGGATTCAAGTATTTTAACAACAGAATCATCAGACATTACAACTTCTGAATCTAGTGATTTTACTACTGTTGAATCTGAACAAACAACAGGTACAGAATCAAGTGGCGCCTCTACTGAGGTTACTGAAACTGAGTCAAGTGATATTACAACAGAACTGACAGAGTCTACAGTTGAGTTTAGTAGCACATCCACAGAATCTACTTCAGAATTTACGGAAACTACGAGTGTGACAGAACAATCAGAAATTTCTTCAGAAACCTCTGAATCTGGCAGCACTACTGAATGTAAGAAAAATATTATTTGTTATTTGTATATTATATATTACATATTACGATACGTGCGAGCTTTGGACAGTCGTACCATGTTAAGAGAACGCTGGGCCGAGCTACGGTAGATGCAGTGGGGGGTGTTACGTTTTATTTTCGTTACGGAATTTCTTGATTCGGTCGCCGCACTCAAGCCAGCGATAATAGCTTAAAAATACTTTGACCTAACTCATACAACTACTCATTCACTTAATCCATTTAGGGACGAGGGGTTATGAAAATTCCAGAGTTGACAGCAACAAAATGGTTGCCAAAGGACTTTATTACCTTGAACCACTTTGTTACCTACATAATAATATATTAAAAAGTTCCTACAATACCTACACCTAAGTACATCTCCACCTATCTACCTACTATGATTATGGATTTTATTTTAGATCATAACATTTTTAACGTACGCGGCACCGGCAAAGGTAAGTAATAGAGGCATTGTAGTAAAAAGGAGACATTCAAAATTGTGATTAGAACACAATATTGTCAAACTTTTTCTTATTTAGTTTCTTACGCCGGTTCTTCTCGCTGGGTTGTTTCGGGTTAGGGTTCGGAACCGGTGGTAATTGGTAAATGTAATTTATTTTCAAAATTGACTTTTAAAAAACAAACTTAATGTTTTAATTTTGAATAAAAGCTTTTTTATTTTATTTTATACATCGGTCTCGATTCTGACCAACTTTTGATCAACTCCCTCCTATGTTTCTTTGCACACATTTAATTCTTTATGCTAATACAAAATTTGCAATACCTTATAATGCTTTATTTTATAGCGTCAACAACAGAAAATATTAGTGAGGGTAGTACTACTACGGAAGAAATCGAACCATCTACTGATGGCACGAGTAAGTTTTTCTTTTATGTACTTTTATCTATACATCTATACATATAATAAATCTGTAGAGGAGTCGTGTCTGTACATTGAAGATATTTGAAAAAAAATATGATAGGGGACCTTTATTTACGCAATAGTACCCAAAACTATGATTTTTGAAATTTTTGTCTGTTTGTCTGTTTGTCTGTTTGTCTGTTTGTCTGTGGGTTTGTGCACGCTAATCTCAGAAACGGCTTATCCGATTAAGATGTACTTTTCACTAATATATTGCGGCAAGCTTCACTTAACATTTAGTGTTTGTTTTATGTAAATCGGTTCATAAATAAAAAAGTTATGACAATTTTAAAAGATCATGTCGTTTTTGCTGGACGTTTGTAGGAAGCGCGCGGCGGGCCCGGGAGCCGCGCGCCGCGCCGCCGCGCCGCTTCAAATTGTATTCGCAGCAAACGCACCGGGGCCGCGGGGGTGACTTTTATTTGTTAGTTTTAACTTTTAGGCTTGCTAGGTAGGGACAATCTAAGATTTTTTTTCTTGAGTTTATTATGAAAGTTATTTGTATAAAATCAGTTAGTACTTTTACTGTAAAGTCCTTTGTGATAAGTAGGTACTGTATACATATTTGTTAGCGTAGGTTAGTAATAAGTAAATAAATAAAAACCGGCCAAGTGCGAGTTGGACTTGCGCACCGAGAGCTCCATTCAAACCTGATTGACATAGAATTTTGATTTGGTTACAGCTTGAATATATTAGAGACCTAAGTATTTGTTATAAGTTTCAATTATACACATTCATGACAAACGGTACTAAGTTTAAAAAAATCAAAATATTTTTACTATCTATATAATGTTACTAAAAACGTATGGTTTTAGACGTTGCTTGGTTTCAAGTTTTATGATTTTGAGTTCACGGGAAGTACCCTTTAGGTTTTGATTCCCTTACGAGTGTCGAAAATGACGAAATTTAGCGACATACCTAAGCAACTGCTTTTGGTTGCATTGGCTAAGAGGTCTGATTTTTTCACTGCTTCAAGGAACAGTAGGTATCCTGAGTATTTTATATAATTTTCATCTTGATACCTACACGCGTTTCTGAGTAAAAGGGTCTTGACAGACAGACGGACATGGAAATGATCTTATAATATGTGTTTCGTTTTTTCCTTTTGAGGTACGGAATTTTAAAAACAGTTTTAAGGTTTTCATAAATATATTGCTCTTTATTTTGTTTTTCCTTTTTTTTAATATATACATACGTTAAAAAACATCTTGATAGTTACTAAACTGTGTTACAGGGGAAAACTGTTGATACAACTCGATTCCAATCGAGATAGCTTTTGAAATTCTAGCCTTTTGCGGCCTGTCCTGGATATGTGTTAACAGATTATTATGGGTTTTTTTTGCCAAATATCATAATAGTGATAGAGTATTCTCATATACAAATCTATCTTACAAGCGATAGCGCGATGCAGAGCAGACCATAATAGCGACATCTATACGCCAAATGCCGTACTTTTAATACAATTATAGCAAAGTTGAGTAGGTACCTACATTTATACAATACGTTATCCGAGAGTTAAACTCAGCGTGCATCATTAGCAATGTATAATATTATTTTGCATTGTATATTATAGTTCTCATTCCGTCCGTTAAAATTCATACAGCCTACTATTACTGTACATTTTATAGTCTTCTTTGTCCAAATTATGTATTCGATAACTGCATAATACATAGAATTTTGATTAACATAAGTATTGTGTTTACAGTTAAACTAAAAAAGTTATGTCAATATAAGTTAGATTTATGTTTTTCTTGATATTTTTATTTCTTAGTTTTTATTATGGACCGAATGGTTTTTATGTTAGGTACAACTTAGGTTTGTTTTCTTTCTTTTGGTACTTTCTATATTTTGCTACATTTCTGTATAAAATCAGTACTTTAACAGTGAAGTGATTTATAATCAGTACCTACATGTTTGGTTATTAATAAATAAAAAACCGGGCAAGTGCGAGTCGGACTTACGCACCTAAAGGCTAAAATACCGCAAAATTTTGCGGCGCGCTGTCTTAATATTATCATTGTCGCCACACCAGCAGCGTTGGCGTGGAAACGATCATCGTCTGCAGTCGCTGCGGCGCAAAATCCATACAAATCTTAGTACTAGATGTTCGTCGTGTATGTGAGCGTACTATCAAGTAGTCCCGTTCGCATTATAGTAATTGTACACGGTCGTTTGTCAAGCTGGTAGTAGGAATTGTCAACATAAAGTAGTTTTTTAAATACCTCGACGACAGTTTTTATAACTAAAAATATTTTTAAAACAGATTTATTATGACACTGCCTAAAATTACTTTTCCACGCGTACGGAGTCGCGGGCACAGCTAGTTTTATAATAAAATCGTCTTATCCTTCGTCTAGTACAAAATAAACTTTGCTTTTAATGTGGATCTTTTCTTTCTATTTTCCATCTCCTGGTGGAATGTTCAGATTATAATACCGAAAAATGTTTTGTAATTTACCTAGTACTTTAAATGAATGTTTGAATAATGAAAATGGATGTATTGCAACTTTAAAGTTTCTAAAAATGATAAATCTTTATAAATTAATTTAAGTTACTTATAGTATTATATTAAGATGTATTCTATAGTGGTCGCTAATGACCCAGATGTTAAAGCGACATTAAATAAATAAATAAAAATAAAAAACTTTGCTTTTAAGGGGTTCTAAAGTAAAACACTGAAGAGTTATTGTATTTTTTTACTATAGTAAGTCAGTCCGTATAAAAATATTTGATTAAGTAGGGACTTTTTATTAAACCTTTTCTGACTAATGGCCTCTAAAAATGTTTTACATTTCGGTTTGCCTCGTGGTATTTCCAAACTTTAAGAAGTACAAATTTGTATTTTTTTAAAACTGTTTACTTTTATATTGCTACTTACCCGCCTAACTATTTAAAATTTATCATAGCTCCATGGGATTGGGAAACAACGTTCATCTCACCACGACGTTGCAAGCCAAGAAAGAACGCGAAGTGTGTTAAGAGCAAATTCGGTTGCTGTCCTGACAAACGCACACCTGCTGCTGGGCCATTTGATGCAGGTTTGTAAACAAAAAAAAAAATTTTTTTTATTGTCTAATCCATACTCCTATGAACAATAAAATCCAAACGTATTACAAATACCCCACAGCTATAAGAGTATGAAATAACTATTCACGAATCAAATCCATTCATTTTAACAAATTTTATTAATTCATTTAAGGTTGTCCAAATCCGAAAACGTGCAAAGAATCTAAGTTTGGTTGCTGCCCTGACGGCGTCTCTCCTGCTAATGGACCGCGCCTTAGGGGTTGTCCAGTCACGAAATGTAACGAAACACTCTTCGGTTGTTGTACATCCGACAATGTCACTGCGGCAGAGGGTAACGACCAGGAAGGATGTCCACCAGCTCCTCCCGCGTGCGAATCGACCGAGTAAGATGTTTTGTTTAATTTTTTTATTAGTCTATGCTATCCCACTGCTGGGCAAAGGCGTCCCCCAAGGTCTTCCACATATCTCTTTCCTGTGCTAACACTGGCCAGCCCGGCTGATGTGCATCCAAGTCGTCACACTATATTTTCTTAGGCCGGCCACGCCTGCGTTGTCCATTCCGTGACTATCTTTGCCCAGCGGTCAGGATGCATTCGACTAACATGTCCCGCCTAGTCTTTGATTCCTGTTTTTGAGCGCAGCGTGGTGTTCCTTATTCGATTAGATATCTTCACTCCCAAAATGCTGCGCTCCATGGCTCTTTGGTAGACCCCAAGCTGGGACTTTTGCGATAGGGTCAGTGACCATGTTTGAGCACCGGGAAGAATGCACATATCGACTGCGTTTCAGGACAATAGGTAAATCTCCCTTCATCAGTGCCTTCATGGACCAGTACCTTTTCCAGGCATTTTCGATTCGACGATCGACATCCTTTCCTTGTTTATTATCAAAAGAGACTAGCTGGCCCAAGTAGATAATATATGTACTCGTCGACGTAGTGAATTTCTTGTCCGTCGGCCTCAACCCTACGTTTCGTGCTGTTGTTTCAAATTACTTATTTATATGTTTACCGGTTACAAATATTTTACCGATGTTAATAACAAACCTGTCGCTATATGTTTTCCGTAGCCGAAAGGTTAAGGAAGGGAAGGTTAGATTAGTTGCTATTGTTTTAGTCAAATTTAATTTGTTTTAGATTTGGTTGCTGCAACGACGATGAGACTCCAGCCCAAGATTTGCATGGCAAAGGTTGCCCTGATACAAGTAAGAATTAACTGTAACATTATATCCTTAACTTGTGCCCTATTTTCCTTATATTATATATTACTTCAATTCAAGCTACTTTTATTCACGATTATCTATTAATATATTATAATGTCCATGTAAAAATTATAATAAAATATTAACTTTTTTATATAAATTAAAAAGTATTAATACGATATGATTTTTTCAGAGACTACAAAGACAACACCAAAGAGTCCATCGGTGACAGAGTTGGAATCGGACTGTGCAAAGTCTACCTTCGGCTGTTGTTATGACAATGACACAGACGCATCTGGACCAAACGGTGAAGGATGTCCATGCAGTATTAGCCAATTCGGTTGCTGTCCAGATGGTGTTTCAACTGGTAAGATCCATAAATAATTGAAGTAACTTTTGAACTGTAGGTTTCTGGTTTATGCTTATAAACATTTGAAAATTCAAAGTAAATTTAAGAAATAGTTTTTCATACAATTATTATTCGTTAACGTTACTTTACGGAGCTTTAAGAAAATACTACTTATAAATTAATTTTATTAGCGTTTATTTCAGACTGAATAAAAGTATCTCCTAAACTAACTAACATAGTATTATTATTATAGAATGTGAAAAAATGAAATGAGTCCTTGTACCTAGAGAGTTCACTGTGAAAGTAGCAACGCTGAAAGAGTGTATTAATATGTATCATTTTAGCTGCTGGTCCAAAAATGGAAGGATGTGTGTTGTCCTGCAACACATCAGCTTACGGCTGTTGTTCTGATGGCGAGACTCCAGCCCACGGACCTGAATTCCAGGGATGCTGCCTCTTAAGCCCGTACGGTTGCTGCCCCGACAATTACAAACCTGCAGAAGGACCAAATCTACAAGGTAAATAGTTCTCAGATAGCAGATTTTTTCCCTAATTGCTACTACTACTTATATTATTTATACTTATCCACTTCTCAACGATATTTTGGACAATTTACAATAATATATATTTTTATTACATCCATATTATTTATATAAATAATATAGACTGCTATTCTTCAAAGCTACAACATTATAAGTTTTATTAAAATGCGTTTAGTGTTTTTTGCATGAAAGAATAACAAACACCCTAATGACAAAAGAATATTATAGACTTTTAATTTTATGTTTCATTGAAGTGCCTTTCTATAATAGTTTATTTTAAATGCAGGTTGTGGTTGTCAATATGCCCACTTTGGATGCTGTCCTGATAACGTCAGTATCGCCCGAGGTCCAAACAACGCGGGCTGTGGCTGCAAATACACGCAATACGGTTGCTGTCCGGATAGGTAAGATGATTAAAAATTGAATGCGTTTTAATATTTTATTATCTAAAAAATAATAATTTAAATCTTCTGTATTTAGGCACACAGAAGCTAAGGGACCAGATATGGAGGGCTGCGGTTGCCATACGCTTCAGTTTGGCTGTTGTTCCGATGGAGAGACTCACGCCACGGGCCCCGACCAGCAGGGTTGTCGGTGTGAACAGTCCAAGTACGGATGTTGCGGGGACGGAGTCACGAGCGCCCGGGGTCCGGACAGAGCCGGGTGCGATTGCTCCAACAGCAAATACGGTTGCTGTCCAGACGGCGTCTCCGAAGCGCAGGGCAAAAAGTTCCTCAATTGTACCGATAAACTTAAAAATAAACATGGTAATTACCAAGGAAATTTTAAATACAATAACTTCAAAATGTCTCGATTGATAAAAATTAAGAGCATAACTAACACAATTTCTGCTATTTATTACTTTTTTATGTTCTCCTGCACCTGCACTGTATTTGTTCTTAAAATTATATTTTAATTGTTTTTATGTAATTTATTTGCAGCTGCTTGCGCTCTGGCCTACGATAATGGCTCTTGTAAAAACTTCACAATTTACTGGTACTATGACAGTAATTATGGTGGATGTTCTCGGTTCTGGTATGGTGGCTGCGAGGGCAACGATAATCGATTCAGGAGTCAGGACGAGTGCGAGGATACTTGCGTACGCCCGCCTCCTAAAGGTAAGTCACTTCTATGAAGTATACACCTACTAAATATTCTAGACACGAGAGAAGGTTATTTTGTCTGGGTATTAAATAATGGTAGGCGCTGATAAAAATGTCAAGTCATGAAGGACTGAATGAATGTACATTTTGGGTACATCAATATTATTAAGTTAAGTAGGTTAGGTGACAAAGTCTTCAACAATAAAAAATAACAATGAAGCTACTCGTGTTTTGTATCGGTTACCAATGATATTACTTACTTACTCTAGGTAAGTAGATGGATGCTATAAATGTATTACAGATGCGTGCAACCTGCCGATGGTGAAGGGCATATGTAACGGCTACAACGTGCACTGGTACTACGACGCGGAGCGCGAGCAGTGCTCGCAGTTCGTGTACGGCGGCTGTCTCGGCAACAACAACAACTTCGACACCCGCGAGCTCTGCCAGAAACAGTGCGAACCTGAAAAGACCGAAGGTTAGCACATTCTATAACTGCGACGTGATAAGAAAACCGTGGTGCGTAATGAAATCAAAGATGACATAGGATGGCATTAACGACACTTGGATGATTGATTATAGACTTCATACTCTGTCTAGGGCCTTTATACTATACTTAGACCCTAGATGGACTGATACCCAAAGAAATAGAATTGTTAAGTATGTACCTACTTGGGAAACAGAGAAGTGAGCAGGATACAAAGGATTATTACTTTTGCTAATTTTCTTAAGCTTTATATTGCTTAATATTTTAAATAAGCAGCGCTGGAGACCATAATATATTTTTATCCTTAGATCAATGCAATTTACCGATCGAGCGTGGACCTTGTGCGGGCAACTATTTGCGTTGGGGCTATGACGCAGATACGAAGAGTTGTATGGAGTTTGTATGGGGAGGATGCGAAGGAAACAGCAACAGGTTCAGCACTGCATCCGCCTGCATGCTGCGCTGCAACCCGCCTGGTGTGCCAGAGGGTAAGTAAATTACTGTAACGGTACTGCGCCTTGTCTGCATGACTCTTATTTGTTGGTACCATAATGAACTTTGTAACTAACTCTTGTAGAGAAACACGAGTACAGTCCGTTCAGAATTATTTCACATCAGACAGATGTTTTATTACAACGGCATATAAATCGTAGTAAGGATTAAGGAATAATGAAAGAGGAGAAAAAGGAAGAATTTTGATCGGACTATAGTTTTCGTGTCTTATTAATTTTCCAGCATGAAAGTCTCTTTAAAAATAATGTACCTACTCTGGGTTATGTGTTATGTTTGGGTTATGGTATTTAGTTGGTCTTGCTTTTATTTTGTGGTACTAATTTTCTTTGGTTTTGATACTAACTGAATGTGTGGTTAGATAAATGCAAGCTAGCACAAGATGCTGGCTCGTGCTCGGAAAAGATCCCGACGTGGTCTTTCAACCAGACGAAGAACATGTGCGTGCCGTTCTACTACACCGGGTGCGGTGGGAATGACAACCGCTTTACGTCGGAACAGGAGTGCACTAGCTCTTGTCCGAGTGCTTTCGGTGAGTGGGTAATTAGGGGCGTATAATATGTATTCCTTAATAAATAAATAATTTACACAGCTGTTACTTAGCGATAGATATATTCATATGATTCGCTGGTAAATTTACATGACAGAAAAGGGCGAGAACGCTGAATTAAACAATAGTAAGGCCGTGTTTCACCGCAATGTTAACGCCATGTTAAAATACCATGCCACCTCATTCATTGACAGGAAATACGAGAGGGATAGCATGATATTTAACATGGCGTTAACTTTTACATTGCTTGGTGAAAGACGCTTGGTAAAGGGGATAAATTAATTTTACATATTATTTATAAACCAATCTGTGCCTATTTTTTAACATTCAGCATTGTGCCGATTGAAAGTAAACCATTCTTTTTCTATTTTCATTCCATTTCTATTTTCCTTGCTTACATACTTTTTTTCTCTAGAAAAGTTTGAAATAACCAGTCAGGAGCTCATAATTTCGTTAGATGAACTGCTTGAAATAACCAGTCAGGAGCTCATAATTTGGTTAGAAATAATTTTGTACTGAACGAACTTATATGTATTGTGTGTTGTATTGTGATTTCTGAATGAGGTTACGGAATTTTTGCATGTGTAGCTACCTACTTCACTACTGTCATGTTATCACTTTTCAATGGGTGTTGGTAGTTCTAAAACTGTAACTCATTATCTACTTCCATTAAAAGATTGACGAACGTCTATTTAGACCCTATTAAGGAAACACCATGATCTAGAAAATGCAAAATAGGTATTTGTAAATTATATTGCTGTTCCGCAACTGCCCAATCAAACCGATATAGACAACTGCAGCTTGAACTTAAGTTACCTAATAAAAGCATGAAAAATCGACGATTAGGAGATCCCTGTTTCCTCCTCCAAAACTTAACTTAAGATATATTTTTCATTATAAACTAAAAAGGCTTGTTATGTTCCTATGTTACGATTTTATCATAAAACGTACTCCAATTTGATTCCTGGATGTTTAAACACAGCCGAAAATCTGGCCATATTTCTTGATAGTAAATTTATGAAAAAAGGGACTAATAGTATACTACATTGATACTCAGGAAAAAAATATTACTCTAGTGGCATATCCAGGGAGGAAACAGGAGTCTAACCTGTTTTTGTATGGAAAAACAGTTCCTAAGACAAAATTAAAATAAGTATCAATAAAGACTTTATTTAAAGGAATTTGTGTTTTGCAGTACAAGACGTATGCACATTACCGGCTTTGACTGGCAACTGCGCTGAGTACTCTCTAAGATGGTTCTACGACACCACAAAGGAAACGTAAGCAAAAATACAGCAAACAATACAATACTTAATTTACTTTCTTCAATGCGCATCCTGAGTCCCGATTTCACTAAGGTATCTTAGTGTTAGCGGCATGTTAAAATAACATGTCTTCTCATTAATCGATAGGAATTACGAGAGGTGTGATATTTGAAGACATAAGTGGATGAAGGTAATATACGCAAAAAACTGATTTCGAGAAAATTGAGCTCAAACTGTCACTTAAACATTTTAAAATATTTCGTAACGTATCGAGTACATTAATCTAAAGAGCCCTCATTAGAATAAATGTATTTAATACGTTACAATTATATCATAAAATCTTTAAATGACAGTTTAAAGTCAATTTTCTGGGTATAAAATTTTTGCGACTTAAATACCTTCATCCACTCATGTATTCATTTAACGAAGGATTAACTTTAACATTGCTTGGTGAAATACGCCCTAAAGCTGCGGATCCCAAGGAAGCGTTAGGAAGCGTTAGGACCAAATAAATATAATACTTTATAACAGTATGTTAACTAACTTAATAAATAAAACGAATATTTTGGGCATACTATAATTACATTTCTGAAATACTTCTTAGCAATTGTCGTTGTAGCTTTCGCCATTTTACTCTCCTCTGCTAGAAACCTTGATGACTATACTAAAATACTTTTTGCCAAATGAGTGCATTTATTATTGGTAATATAGGTGCCGTCAGTTCTACTACGGTGGATGCGGAGGAAACAACAACAACTTCAAGACCCAGGAGGAGTGCGAGAACAGATGTACGGAGGTGCAAGTTACTACTACCACCGTGCGGCCCCTCCCGCCACAAAATCCATACACTACAGGTACATTAATATATTAGAATAGCCTTATATAAGTAAAACTTAGCAAAAATATTAAAAACGATCAAACCTTCAAACTAGAGTTTAAAATAGTTTTGTGACAATTTAAGGCCCGTTGGTAATTTTTGAATAAGTATGATAAAAAAACGAAACTACGTTTAAAAAAACCGACTTCAACATCTAAAAAGAATAAAATATATTATTAAAATGTAGTTACAATTTCAGCAGCAACACATTTTTGAAGTTAGATTTTGAGGCTTCATTTTTAAAATTATATGTTACTAGCTCACCCGTGCCCACTTCGTTGAGCATACAAACCGTTTAAACCTTTCTTGGACTTCCACGAATATATCTCGAGTTTTAGCGAGACTAACGCACAGCAATTAATTTTTATAAATAAGATTTAAATCGGACTTGTGGTTTAGCCGCTATACATACATACAATATACATAGACTGTCAAAATCGTTACCCTTTCTTTAAGCTTCACCGAAGTGGGGTAAAAATAGGACCCTATCACATTCTCGTCGCGTTTATAGTAAATATAAAATTTTCCAGAATATTGTTACATGGAGCCGGACCCCGGACCGTGTACAAAGTTCGAGAAGCGATGGGCCTACGACGAGCACCGCGGCATTTGCTCCCAGTTCACCTACGGCGGCTGCGAGGGCAATAGGAACAACTTTATCAGTCTGGAACACTGTCAACACTACTGTAATGCAATCACAGGTAGAGAGACGGCTTTACGTCGGCATCTGTCATGTTTACAAAGAGCATTTTAATTAACCTTTTTTTAACCCGACTTCGGTCAAGCCAAAAGGAAGGGCAATGATTTTGGCTAAACTACTGGTCCAATTTTAATAAATGAAGTGTCAATCGATTCGTAATGATGCCGTGAGTAACATAGGCTATATAATTTTCCGAAAATGATGTTTTTTTAAATTAAAGCTCAGTTTCAAACTTAAAAAAAATTAAATAACATAACTGTTTTGTGTTTGGTATCTGGCAATAGGTCTCGGCAAGCACATCACGAATATCTATTTAAAAATTATATTTTATTGTGAAAATAGCCCGCCTCTGGCGGCTCTGGCATCTGCAAAAAGTAACTATAGTACCAATAGTCTTATCAACCACAGGTGTTATCCCGAAACAGTTACATAAATCCTTAAATACCCTCCATCCACCCCCAAACTTACGCCCGGTTTCTGAAAGGCTGATCAAATTGATCAATTGATCAAATCAGCTAATCTGAACTCTGATTGGTGAACATCACTTCGCAGTCACTGTTTCACCAATGAGCGTTCAGATTAGCTGATTTGATCAATTGATCAATTTGATCAGCCTTTCAGAAATCGGGCGTTAGTATACTTAATGCAAAAGGTAGTTATCCTAAATACCTGTCGAATAGTAAGAAATTTTTTACAAACAGATGAGGAAGCTTCTACTCATAGACCACAAAGTAAATCAAATTCACTTATTCACACACTTTTACAAGATGAGCATACCTTACACCATCCATCTTCTGTTACATCTTCCATATTACATTCTAACAGATAATACATTAATCACTTACCTGGTGTGTACTTTGGCTTTGGCCCCTACATATCATTTTGCCGGTGAAAACTGAAAACCGAGAAAAAACTAAAAAATAAAAAGAGAATAATAATAATAAAATCATTTTTTTTTTCAGACAAAACAGCCATAGTTATGAAATATTAAAACAAATGAATCTAACACACACTAAATATAATAATAATCACCAGGTTATCACCTGATCCCCCATACATGGAGCTCAGTGAGCCTGCGGAGAAGAGCAGTGTTTGTTCTGTCTCCTATTAACCCGCCATTGGTGACGTCAGTTTGACTTACATCATTGGTGACGCCGGTCTCACGGACCAGGATTTTTGACCTAAGTCTTTGCCAGTAATAAATTATATATATGACATATAGTTAATTTAGTTTTAATTATATATATGTATATAGCAATAAAACATAAGAATTTCATAAATCACAACTCGTTTATTATGATAATATATAATTACACTTAGGACACTAAAAATCAACACGTGTATTTCCATGTGTTTTATAAAATATCAAAAATTAACAATATTAAACATTTACGTATTAAATCAGCCTTTGTCAGTCTTATGACATTATAAAGCCTTGGAAAATAAACAAAAATAGATAATCTTCTAACAAAAAAATAAAAATATACCTCCTTGAAAACTACTCTTCTTGTACCATCAAACAGGTACTGCAACAAGTTACTATGTGCTCAAGGCACAAACATTTCTTGCATTTGTGACATAAATATTTGGTTTTTCAATTTTTTTACTATTATTTTACTGTTTCGTGAAGGACCAGCATTCCCAGGTAGTCTTTGCCTTACTTTAGGCAAGTTCAACTGTGCCTGTCGTTCTCTAATATGAGGTTTAATCAGTTTCATTACCAAATTCTCAATAAAGTGACGGCGTTGTAATTTTCAGTTGTGATTAATAACTGTATGAATTACCTGGCTGTTAATTGTACTAACATTGAGCATATAGTAAAACATTACCATAGGCCATATTCTTGTCGCTCGAGCACAATTATATTTTGCACATAAACAAACTATGACGTCGACCCCACCCTTAGTGGCATTAAAATCTTACTAAACTAGACTTTCAGCTTCATCGCTATCCGATGATGTTTGTAACAGAACTTTATCGGATGATGTGACTTCTTGTAGAAGCCCTTCGAGACGACGTTGTTCCCTTTCATAAGATATTCTAAAACAAAAAGTAAGCAATTATTATATATTTTTGTTAAATACCAATGAAATTACACAAAAAAATATATTAATTTAATGACTTTATGATGCACGATGATAATAACAGTAAATGTAGCACTTACATTAGTTATTTTAAGAGAAAGTTAAAAAAAAATATTAAAATTAATTGTGTATAATTTACTTACGTAATTAGTGACGCCGGTCTCATGGACCGGGTTGATGGCAAAAGTCTGGAACCTGTGTCCGTGGCGATGTCGCGGGGAGAATTAACGGTGGGGGACGTAAAATGAGGCAGCTACTCGAAATCGCAACACGCGTCGATAGCGGGTCAAAAAGTAATTCGATTTTTTCTAATCACCCGGTCTCACAGACATACACGTCACCAATGGCGGGTTAAATACTTTACTTAATTTGTTGGCAGACATCTGCCACCTGCCGATGGTGGTGGGGCCGTGCGAGGAAGAACACAGGCGATGGTTCTATGATGCCGATAACGACAGATGCAGCCAGTTCGTGTACGGCGGCTGCGACGGCAACGACAATAGGTCTGTGGTTTTCCCTACTTCTTCAATTATTTTATTCAGAGAAGTATTTCGTATTAAATCTGGTACGAAGATTCTTTGATTACCTACTCTTTTGGTTGAAGTGAATGTAGTATATAATATGCAGGCTATAATATTAATGAGTAGTAATACTTTAGGGTGTGTATGGGTCCCGTATATAGAGTATACTGTGAAAGTACCATCGTTGAAAGAGGTACTTTTTTAAATTATTGTTTGAGAAAATTGATGATGTTGGGACATTTCTCATATAAAAATAAAAGTCAAAAGTAAGTGTTTCAGAGCTGGTACTTTCACAGTATACTCTATATAGAGGCATATACACTCCCTAAAGAATTATCACTCACTTATTTCACACCTAGTATAATTCTCGACGTGAGACGCATAAGGTCGCATGTTTGTATCCGATCAGTGATCAGAAATGTGGTCAGTTTAGATTTTTTACTGTTTAATAAGTGAATTATAATATGCTCATCCTTCTTTCGGTATGTGACTGTCCAGGTTCAACAGTCGGGGCGAGTGCGAGGATCGGTGCCGGAGCGGCAAAGTCGCGCTGCCGACCACCGCCGCGGACATCACGACACCCGCATCGGTAAGGCTGCGTTTCCACTGATGCGGAGCGGGGCGGAGAGGAGCTTAGCGGTGCCCAAATTGACCAATCACTATGCTCGTGCTGTTTCCGTGGAAACGGAGCGGAGATTTCGAGCATAGTGATTTGTTAATTCGATGTGGTTGATTATTATCTGTAGCCCAAAAAAAGCTTTTCAAACATTTTTATTAGTTAACGTTACTTTACGGAGCTTTCAAATGTTCCTGCTTGGCTTACATATAACTACTTTTAAAGATAATAATGACTTATGTAATGTTATTCGCTGTCACGCTGGTGACACCAAGCTGAATCTCAAGAACCGCGATAGCAAGCAGCTTTCACAAAATATGTATTTGTTGATGCCGCAATAACAACAAATACATTTTTTTTTCTAATGTTTTCACGTTTTGGACAGAAACTTTCGTGCGCGACTCGTACTTGACCGGTTTTTAATGAGTACAAGTTATGTGTAACTTACCTGCATCCCATACCAATAGGAGGCCGTCAGCGCGGAGTGCCGCACATCGGCGTCGCTGGAGCAGTGCGTGCGCGGCGGGCGCGTGTGGTACTACGCGGCGAGTTGGCGCATGTGTATGTCGCACGACAACGTCGAGTACGGCGCGTACTGCCGCCACACCGGCGTCTTCCCCACCGAGGAGGAATGCGAGCGGTCCTGCGGGGCCTTCCGGGATCTCGGTACGAAATCATTTCAACGGTATCGGATAAAGATGCCCCACGTCATACTTTTTTCACGACTGATAATCGGACAGATTTTTTCTTAATTTTCTATTTCTGACCTACATAATGTTTGACGTGTGTTGCATTACAATCGGTATATTCTATTTTTTTTTCGAGCAAATATCGGTCACCGAATATCGGACGTGGCACTCTAATAAGGTCCTCGTAGTTCAAAAGCTAAGTAACGGTCTTTTCGTAAAGCTGGGAATTCGTAGAATGGTGATTTATATGGGTGGTAGAGATTGGATGACACTTGTCAACAATAAGTTGAGGTCGAAATAAGCATAAACATAAATGAAGTTTATGCTTATTTCGAGTATTTCTATTATGGTTGTCACTTTTCTTTTTAATTATGTGTACATTTTTTTTTACATGCAACAAATTTGAAAGATGGATTATTATTATAACTTGATACACAGAGGTGTGCCTGTACAACCTGGACGCCGGCTCGTGCAACTCCGCCATACCCAAGTTCTACTTCAACCGGGAGAGCGGCAGCTGCGAGCAGTTCATGTACAGCGGCTGCCACGGCGGACCCAACAGGTTCTCCACGCAGGAAGAATGCCAGCAAATATGCAAACCCGGTTAGAAGCTTCGTTATTACATAAAAAGGAACCTACCTTTAAAATCCGACATCAACAACTAAAAAGCATAAAATGACACTTTTATAAAGTAGTTACTATTAACGTTCTTGTTGAAGTCGTTATCAGCGAAGCTGAGTTTCAAAAGTCAAAGTAAAATAACAATCCGTTTGGTAGCTAGGATGCTACAGACAGACTGACAGACACCATATTTATAATTTCCACCTCCTTTATGTGTCGAGAGTCTATTATAAATACGAAAGTGAAAAGCTCCCAAATTAGCCGCATTGAAACTACATACATAAATCATCGACGAATTGAGAACCTCCTCCTTTTTTAGAAGTCGGTTAAAAATAATCTATGGAAGAGTTGTTACTTGTCGCCTAAGTTCGAGTACTTACCTATCAGATTTTCACAAGTTAATTTTAAAGTTATTGAATAGAGATAAATTATATAGTAATAATTGTTTAGGTTAATGCGAATAATAACTAAAAATAAATTATATTTCATAATTTATTATTGAAGATCGTCGAACCCGAAATGAAAATATATGAATGTATGTAGGGAAAAATGGTTAGCACGCGCACTGTTTACTATCCCGGATAAGTATTTCCTTTTACATTTTAAATTGTGCGGTTTCTGGAAGTTTTTGTTTTGAGCGGATGAAGTCATGAGTATGAAAAATTGTATATACACTTGTTTGTAACGCAATTTTGTCTGTGACCGTTACAGATCCGTGCCAGCAAGGCTTGGAGCCGGGCAACTGCTTAGAAAACATCATGAAGTGGTACTACGAGCAGGACCGCGACGACTGCCAGCAGTTCTTATACAGCGGCTGCAACGGCAACGACAACAGGTGAGTATTCACCCTCCACTGAACCACACTGCCCCTACTACTGTCTAGATAACACGAGCACAATGCGCGACGAATTTTCGAAGGTTTAACGAAGGTGCGCACCTTCAGGCCAATCGCGCTATTGTACAACGTTTCATTTGAGGTTCAACTTAGTTTCGTTTGTGTTTCAGCTGCGTTTCGTTTCCAATCCAGCTGAACATTTTTGGTCCTTTACACAATTTAGATTCAAAAACTTAACTTATATACGATCACTTTGTTCCAAACGTTCGAGCTGCGTGCGAGTTAAACTAGCTCCGTATGAACTTTTTGTTTGACAGCGTTTGAGTTACAACTACCTACGGTCCAGCTTCGTCTCACCTAGCTGTCAAAAGGATAGCGCGATACCTACCGAATACGTTATAAAGTCGAGTAACGTTCACGTTTCGGTTGCGTTTCAGCTAAAATTTTTAGCGCGATTGCTCTGCTGTACAGCAGGCTTACTCCCGACACAACCGAGAATCGAATCAGTTCGAACTCAACGGCTTTTGGTGTTTTATTTGGTAGATTACTTTTAAAACTAACCAGGACGAAGAAAATCATTAGAACTTTTTGTACACCCGAACATATCAATCGACTGCAAATCAAAATAAACAAACTTAAATTTATTCGGGCTCGTACGCGGCATGATCGAATCTGAATCAAAATCGAATCAGTTTGGAGAGTAAAGCCCCAGCAGGCCAATCGCGATATTGTACAACGTTTCATTTGAGGTTCAACTTAGTTTCGTTTGTGTTTCAGCTGCGTTTCGTTTCCAGTCCAGCTGAACATTTTTGGTCCTTTACACAATTTAGATTCAAAAACTTAACTTATATACGATCACTTTGTTCCAAACGTTTGAGCTGCGTGCGAGTTAAACTAGCTCCGTATGAACTTTTTGTTTGACAGCGTTTGAGTTACAACTACGGTCCAGCTTCGTCTCACCTAGCTGTCAAAAGGATAGCGCGATACCGAATACGTCATAAAGTCGAGTAACGTTCACGTTTCGGTTGCGTTTCGGCTAAAGTTTTTTAGCGCGATTGCCCTGCAGGTACCTGTAGGCCAAGAAGGAACATTTAACAGTTCCGTAAAAGTAACGTTGTCGAATGATAAATGTATGAAAAGTACAACAGCGCCAATACCTTTGTCTCGTATTGGATAATATAGGTTTTACCTAAATAACAATATATAATCTCAGTCTGCAAATATAATTTAAAAAACGAATATGTAAATATATCTCATTTTTTATCGTCAATTACATATATGAGGTAGAGCTAAGTATGGTACTGGCTACTGCTGTCATCTTACGCACATAATAAAGATGAATAATATTGAAGATAGCCTAAGTATATACAAGGTGTAAAATAAATGAGTGGTAATCATTTAGGGTTTGTATGTGCTAAGTATGTAGAGTTAGCCGTGAAAGTACCAGCGCTGAAAGACTTACTTTTGACTTTCATGTTTCTATGAAAAATGCTCCAACATCATATTAATACAAAATTTAAAAAAAAGTAAATGCTTTAGCGCTGGCACTTTCACAGTAAACTATATTTATGGGACTCATACACACCTTAAACTACCACTCATTAATATTACAAGCTGTATAGCTATATACGTACCGCTACTTGTCAAGAAGTTTATTCTTTTGAATTATTTTTATTGGACTATGTGATGTGTCACAGATTCGACACGCGAGAGGAATGTTTGGGTCGCTGCAGGAAGACTCCCACCGCGCTTACTACCACAGTTAGCCGACCGCCAACTACTACTACCACTACTTCGAGCAACCTGGTTCGTACTTACACAATTTAACAGCATAAATCGTACCTATACACCGATTTATAATTTCGGTCAGTAAAATGATATTTCTGTGTCATATCACCTCTTCTTCCTTTGTCAGTTAGCAGAGACAGAATGATTTTTGCCTGTAAATTTACTGATGAAAACAGGGTTACGTTTTTAATAAAACGGCACCTTGCGGCTGTTAACTAAATCAAGCTTTCTTGTAGGACGAGTACCTAAATCAAAGATTGCTTTTAAATCTCGGATAGTTGTGAAAGTGGTTTTCAATTTACTCGTTTATTAACAGCTATTATTATAAGTTGTATTTTGTTCAGAGCCTTGAGGCGGAGTGTCAAATGCCAGAGTCTCTGGAGCAGTGCGGCGAGGATGTGCCGATATACTACTACGATCCGGTGGCGCGTAAGTGCGTGGAAGGGAACTTCGGCTCGTGTGGATACCCCAACAGCTACGGCACGGAAGAGGCTTGCGAAAGAAGATGTGGCGCGTTTAGAGGACTCGGTGCGTTCACAACTGAATATAATTTTATTTCACATAACTGTTAAGAGCCTTTATTTGAACCCGACGTTTTAAAGGATAGGTAAGCAACACAAGAAAATTACAATATAATATGATCTCGCCATTTCTGCTCTGGTAATTTATAGAGCAGTAAGCCAGAATCAGCGGTTTCGAGAAAACCTGGTAATTAACCAGGGCAGTTTTGACACTATGCGCAGGGCACTATGCGATATACATAGCGATACTAATAATTATGCAATGGGTTGCAATATAATCGGTGAGTATCGGTTACGTAGAGCACTCTGCTATTAAGCATTGTTCATCCTATTTATCCTATTTATCGTCATCGTTGACACCGATTAGTAGAATTGTATGAATTGTAAATAGAAAGAGGATAAACAATGCCTATTAGCAAAGTTGGACAAAGAGCGAGTGGTCCGCGCGACACTAGAACCAGCCTGATTTACAAATTATTTTACCAGACGTATGCGGGTCCCGGCTGGACCCCGGACCATGCAACGCCGCCATCCGCAAGGTGTACTGGGACGCGGCGGCTGGACGCTGCGAGGTGTTCGCATACGGCGGCTGCCTCGGCGGCCCCAACCGCTTCTCCAGCGAGGACGAGTGCCAGGAGGTCTGCGGCGCGACGGGACCGGGTGAGATAGTCCATCCTGTCACAGAAAAAAAATAATAGTTCAGTTTTCACAATTCCGCATGGACTGTAGGTCGTAGAAAGACCTTACTTCATAGGATCATTTCTATAGTAAGCTCTTCACGAGATCATCACACTATGTGAGATGACCACTGTAGGTCGTAGAATGTAGTATTTTAATATAATAATAGCTCCCCTCACCGATTTCGGTGTCGGTAGCAGATTTCATTGAAACCAGGCCAGCTACGCAGGAGTTATTTTATAGTGCCCAAGTGTGTGCGCAATACACAGAAGCAATACACGCTCTCTTCCTTTTACTCTCATAACCCAGTGGGACGGTAAACCGACACGACTAGCGAGAGATCAGGCGCAGGACCGACTTTTTACATGCCCATCCGACGCATGGATCATCTTTCTTGTCAGACAATCAGGTGATCAGCCTGCATTGCCCTAACCAAACTTGAAAACAACATTTTTTTGTTGATCCAACGCGGGAATCGAACCCACGACCTCCGGGTTGAGAGCGAACACTTGACCACGGAGGCGACAAATTTTAATGAATATCAAATAAATATTCAGAAAATCTTAAGTACCTACATTGTTTTCACAGACATATTATAATTTTTTTAATATTATTTTTTGTCCTTGAATATGACATGTATCTATTGTTATATTATTTGATTTCACGCGTCTTATGTTCATGTATTCACAAGGCGATAGTTACCAATACCTAAATATTATTATGTGTGAGTACGTATGTAGAATTGCTTGTATCTATAAACCTAGTCACTAAGCGGAGCTAGTAAAGTATGTTTTAGTCTATCAGTAATTTTAAAGGCCACGATTTTTATTTTTGCATGGGCATACGCCATAGAGTGTTCTCTGGTATGGGTTAGCTAACGGGCCGGTATGACAGAGCCGGAGTGCCTGCTCCCAGTGGACAGTGGGCGCGTGTGCGCGGCGCAGCGCCGCTGGTACTATAGCGCGCCCCACGCCGACTGTCTGCCCTTCGTCTATTCCGGCTGCGCTGGGAATGGCAATAACTTCCACTCCTACAGGGAATGCGCCTTACGTTGCAACATCTTCAATGGTACAGACTACAGTCTAACGCGTATGCTCCGCGTTGCAAGCTTCTGCGCCCGCTTATACCGCTTCTTTGCTTATCTATACTAATATTATAAAGAGGTAACGTTTGATTGTTTGTTTGTTTGTTTGTTTGAATGGAATAGGCTCTGAAACCACTGAACCAATATGAAAAATACTTTCGCTGTTGGGAAGCTACATTCCTAGCGCTGAACATAGGCTATATTATATTTTCAACAAAAATAGGGTTCCTTACTAAAACCCCAAAAATGTAGCCCAAAGTGTAAAAAAATAACCATCAAAATTTCTTACATCGTGTGCGCTTCGACAACGGCTTCCGATTTCGCAATTTTTTTTACAGTATGTTCGTTATTGTCATGAAAAGGTTATTATGAAAGAAAATGTTGAAAAATATAAGCAGAAAATTAGAAAAAAGAAGAAAATATACGTATTGGTCACACGGGGTTTGAACCTGGACTCTATCAATTTACGTCGTTGCCAGTCTATATGACACTGGTGTCATGGTAAAAACATTGTTTACAAAATATGGAAAATAAAAATCATAAAATGCTATAAATAACGTATTAACATAAACCTAAACTATTTGGATTCATTAAACTATTTGTCCACCACTAATAAATAGTCGGGTCATTTTAATAGGTAACATTTGACAGTTTATCAAAAATGAGCGACGTAACATTGTAACGACGACTTATTAAAATAAATATTTGCTTTTTGTTAAAACTGCAGAATTTACTAAACTTTATTTAATAATTATTCGATATTTATTGTCAACATATTAACCAATATGAGTTTTAATACGATTTGCTTTCACTGATAAACGATCTTAAATTTAATATACAAATTATGATTTAATGAAATAAACGTCGTTTATCACGACGTTTATTCGTCATGATAATGTTACGTCAGTTAACACTTTTTCTTATTAAACACTAGAGACTTACTCAAAAAAACGATTAATCTTTTAACAACTATAAATATACCTATTTAAAAAAAGTACTTAACTTATAAGTTGTAATAAGAATATATTATAAATGTTAATTTAAAAATCAGATCGAAGGAGTTAGATCCATGGTCATAATTCACGAACAATTAAAAAAAAATATCGAAAACGTCATGTTAAGACGCCACTATGTCTTTTGTCGTCATTTGTCTTTGTGCGAAGTTAACGTCTGTCTGTTCTGTCTTTTTTTTATTGCTACTGAAAACGAAAATGCAACTAAAAAAAAATGACTGTCTGTCTGTTAGCGTGTCTCTTTGCTCCGGCTAATCTCTGGAACGGCTGGACCGATTTTAACGAGACTTTCACTGGTAGATAGCTAAAGTTATAAGGATTCATTTAGGCTTCTTTTCATCATCATCATCGTTATCTAACTAATGATCACCGAATCGGCTGGACCGACTGTGACGGGAGCATTCACCGGGCGTTAGCTTATGTTAGTTCCATCTATACATCAGCTACTTGTATTAAAGTAAGTCGTGTTAGTTAAATTATTTATAACTCAAGAACGGCTTTATCGATATGGTTGAAAATTGGTGAGGAAGTAACTTAGAGCCAGTAGAAGGTAGAGGATACTATTTATTCCATTTGACAGCGCAGAACCAGCAACGTTCACGGAAGGGTTTGGCGTTGTGGGTTCCGCGTTGCGGGTTCCGGGTTCCCGTGTTGCGGGTTCCGGGTTCCGCGTCGCGGGTTCAGGGTTCCCGTGTTGCAAGTTCCGGGTTTCGCGTTGCGGGTTTCGGGTTCCCATGCTGCGGGTTCCGCGTTGCGGGTTCCGGGTTCCCGCGTTGCGGGTTCCGGGTTCCCGCGTTGCGGGTTCCGGGTTCCCGCGTTGCGGGTCCCGGGTTCCCGCGTTGCGGGTCCCGGGTTCCCGCGTTGCGGGTCCCGGGTTCCCGCGTTGCGGGTTCCGGGTTCCCGCGTTGCGGGTTCCGGGTTCCCGCGTTGCGGGTTTTGGGTTCCCATGCTGCGGGTTCCGGGTTCCGCGTTCCCGCGTTGCGGGTTCCGGGTCCCCGCGTTGCGGGTTCCGGGTTCCCGCGTTGCGGGTTTTGGGTTCCCATGCTGCGGGTTCCGGGTTCCCGCGTTGCGGGTTCCGCGTTCCCGCGTTGCGGGTTCCGGGTTCCTGCGTTGCGGGTTCCGGGTTCCCGCGTTGCGGGTTGCGGGTTCCGGGTTCCCGCGTTGCGGGTTCCGGGTTCCCGCGTTGCGGGTTCCGGGATCCCACGTTGCGGGTACCGGGTTCCCGCGTTGCGGGTTTCGGGTTCCCATGCTGCGGGTTCCGCGTTCCCGCGTTGCGGGTTCCGGGTTCCCGCGTTGCGGGTTCCGGGTTCCCGCGTTGCGGGTTCCGCGTTCCCGCGTTGCGGGTTCCGGGTACCTGCGTTGCGGGTTCCGGGTTCCCGCGTTGCGGGTTGCGGGTTCCCGCGTTGCGGGTTCCGGGTTCCCGCGTTGCGGGTTCCGGGTTCCCGCGTTGCGGGTTCCGGGTTCCCGCGTTGCGGGTTGCGGGTTTCGGGTTCCCATGCTGCGGGTTCCGGGTTCCCGCGTTGCGGGTTCCGCGTTCCCGAGTTAGGGGTTGTTTTTTTTAGTTGAATTTCATCATAAACTGTTTTTATGCTCAACGAAGTGGGCAAGGGTCAGCTAGTTTTTTTATATACCTACTTTGATACTTATTTAATAAGAGATTGGGAAAGTCATTTATTAAAATGTTATTAAATCTAGTGATACATACACAGTACTTACAATGCAGTGTAGTCTGTGCCTAGTTACTTAGTGTAACAGTACCTAGCTGTCGAACTTAGAAAAATACTTATTTTTCTTATAATTATCCGAATTATAATAAAAATAAGTTCGACAACTAGGCAATGTTTAAATATTGTACAGTATATTATGTTACACTGCATTGTAACTACTGTGTACCTATGTATCACTATTTAGCGCTTAAGAGCACAGAAGTGTGTTTGTGCAAATGTCTCATTTCTGTCCTGAATAGATAGGAACTTTTGTTCACACTACATCGTTATATTATATAGTTTTATAGGACAAAATAGTTTCGCACAAAAGTTTAGAACACCGGCACCTATTTCCGAGGGGCATAGTTATAAGAGAATATTGTGTGCTTAATATAGGTGAGCCGGCGGCGCCCTCGGCGGTCCCGTCTATCGACTCACGAATGAGCGGCGGCGTGGGCGACACGGTGGCGCTGCGCTGTCTGTTCCACGGCAACCCGCCGCCCCGCATCACGTGGCGCAGGGGAGAGATCACGGTACTGATTACACTTTTAATAGTTTTAATATCTAATGTGAAATGTGTCTGCCCGGCCGCTTTTTAATTTTTTGTGTTTGAAGGCCTTCGCCGCGTTAAGTGGCGCACGTTCTTGTTTCAAGGCAATAATAGAGTCGCGTGCGACTGCTGACCCGCCTCACGCAGTGCTCTATGAGATGACATGAGACAAGCACGCAGAACGCGAAAGCCCTTACATGCTTTCCTCTAATAATATTTACATTGTAGATACGGAATCATAAAAAATCATACTATCTGTAGATAGTATCATTTGACAGGCCAGTCTCCTGATACAAAATGTCATCGCTATTATAATATTATGACTTGACATAAACTTCGCTAAGTGACATACGAATTCGCTTGTCATTTAGCGAACCTTATGTCAAATCCTATACATTTTGTTTTCGAACTTAATAAGTAATGATAGCGATGGAATCTTGATGATCGGGGATCTGATATTACACACAAGCACAATCTTAACGATAAAGTATACAAAGTAGGGAAAATATCAATTGATCCTTTACATATTTATTTTCCTTTTTCATCAGACTCCCAAGTTCTACCAAATCTCGACTTGTACTGCCTTGTGTTAGATGCCTTCGGATGAACGTGTTATTATTTAGTGATTGGATATGGATTGTTGTAGATTGACGGCGACATGGGCCGCTACCGGCTGCTGTCGGACGGCGCGCTGGAGATCGTGTCGCTGTACCGTAACGACTCCGGCGTGTACATCTGCATCGGCGAGAACGAGCTCGGCCGCGCCACGCAGGAGATATACCTCGAGGTCAACGGTAAGACAGCTCGAGAAACTCTTTACCGCGACAAGTTACGTTTTGTATAAAATGTGGTACAAGCAGGGTCGGATTTAAATTTCTGCCGCCCTTAGGCGCTGATAAAGAGCTACTGATATTTAAAAAAATTGCCATATAATAATAAAGAAAAAGTATTTTAAATAATAATTACCTATTCTACTTCAACTCAATCTTCAATATATAAAAAAGATGCCACCCTAGGCAGTAGCCACTGGCTGCAAGTGCTTAGTGTTTAAAGGAAACTCTATAGAAATACAACATAGGTATTACTAAAATCTATTGCTGTCTCGCAGTGCTCTAAATATCCATAAAACAAACATGTTACTCTTTATCCAGGAAGAAAACGCTGTTTCTACGTTTTTATGGATAAACGGCGCTTGTGTTCCCCTTAAGAGATTTAATCGTTGTGTACTTATTGTTTCGGCAGACGATTCGACTAACGAAGTGACGCCGCTGAACTGCCGTGAGTACGAAACGGAGTGCGCGCAGCTGCGCTGCGAGTACGGCGTGCAGACCACGCCCACTGCGGGCGGCTGCGAGCGCTGCGAGTGCGCGCGCAGGGAAGTGAACTGTGACGGTCTGCGTGCGGAGTGCGACCGCCTGCAGTGCGCCTACGGCATGCAGCGGACCGCCGATGACGACGGCTGTGAAAGGTATTGCTTCATAAATGACAATCTCTCTTTTCTACGATTACTCAAATCGTCTCATGTTATCCTATAAAATCTTTTGCCGCCTCAAACCCAGGCTTCGCAGGGAATAGTGTTCATGGCTAAAAGTTATTTAACAAATAACCCTACATGCCCTGCATGGATTATACTCTCAAACGTTCCTTCTGAATCAATCTATCTTTAAAAAAACACATCTTGATCCGTTGCATAATTTTAAAGATCTAAACATACATAGGGACAGATATCCCGCTGGAAACGACCTTGTCTACTGTGGAGGTTCGTAAGTAACACAATAATAAAATATTTTAGATGCCGCTGCGACGACCCCCCCTGCGTGAACAAGGCGTGCGCGGCCGACGAGCGCTGCGTCACCAACGTGTACACGGACCCGATCAACAATAAACGAAGATTCTACGCAGAGTGCAGAATCGGTGAGTCGAGTTAATCGATAAACAAATATGGATGCTTCACAACTTATCCAGGACAACTCGAAACCTTGCAATGAATATATTTTAGATAGTTTCGGAGTGCCACAGCCATCAAGTGCAATCGTTGAAACTGTTTTTTATAATGTTGTTACTTTTTGGTAAATGAATAAATTTAATTTAACTGGCGCTAAGTTCATGACTTACAACTCGCGAGGTTGTTACAATATTTTGGTTACGATCATTCAGCAAACAAGACCGGGTACTGCCCCCGCGACGACGGGCGCGCGGCGGACAGCCAGTGCCACCGCCAGTGCAACGACGACGCGGACTGCGTGGGCGTGGCCAAGTGCTGCGTGCGCGGCTGCACGCAGCTGTGCCTCGAGCCCGTCGACACCACTCCCACTACCCTGCCGCCGATCTTCGACCCCGGTAATAATAATCTTACACCCTCTCCAATTCAATCTAGCCCCGTGCTAAGTTCTCGAAGAACTTACATGGGCACCATGACACGGCAACACAGAAAACCTTTATGTTCCTTTAGCGGTACTCGAACCCGCGATCTCCGGCGGATCACCGAGCCACAGCGGCCGTCGTATTACGCTTCATAAAAAATATTTGTAAGCAAGGAATGTTTATTTATTAACGCGCAATTAAAATGAAACTTTCAGACGAGCCACGAGCTCCGTCGGCGAACGTGGCCGAGACGGAGCCCGAGGTGACGGCGACGGAGGGCGGCAAGGCGTCGCTGCGCTGTCTGTTCCACGGCAACCCGCCGCCCAGGATAGCATGGCGGAAGGGAGAAATTACGGTACGTACATTGGAGTGCTGTACACATTATAATTATATAGAATCAGAAATATAGCTCAACGCATTAGAAATTTGTAGCGGCAGTTGGCTGGACACATTTATTTTTCATAAATTTTAAAGACTTATTTACGTTAAAAACAATGACTTTTTTTACGGGCATTAGCCCACCTCACATTCCCACCGCTGCAACTCCTGTGAGCCAGGATCAACAGCGGTAACCAACCACGACAAACCCTTTGATGTGATCTCAGGGGTCCCCGAGGGACAAGCTAAATCTGTCTTGGGACCCACAACGAAATTAATCAGAAAAAAAGGAGGAGTATTCAATGACGTTATAAAGTATACGAGTGTCTTGTATTTAAAGAAGTGGAGGCACAAAAAACCAGAAGAGTCGCTTTGGTATAAGGGCCTGACAGGCACCTCAGCCTATGAAATGAAAAATAATAAGTTCCATCTGTACAGTCTGTCTGTTCCGAGTTTCTTACGCCGCGCCGGTTGGCGGGCTAGGGTTGAACCGTTGGTAGCCTTATTGTTTCTTATTTTTAATTTCCGAAAATAGCTTGTTAAGTTTCATTTGGAAATAAAATATTTTGATTTGATTTGATTTGACAGATTGACGGCAACGCGGACCGCTACCGGGTGCTGTCGGACGGCACGCTGGAGATCGTGGAGCTGTACCGCAACGACACCGGCGTGTACATCTGCATCGCGGAGAACAACCTCGGCCGGGCGATGCAGGAGATACGACTCGAAGTCAACGGTGAGTGCAGTGGGCCAAGCAGTGTAGGCTGCGTAAAAGTGAAGTTAGCGAATGATAATAATTGTGTGGTGGTACTACAATCACCACAATTTTGCATCACGCTGTCGAAGTTTTCTAAGTCCGGCACTATATGTATATTATATGTCGCAGTCATCTGGTTGAATCGGCTATTTGATTAAATGTCTAGCGCGTTTATTGAATGACGACATTTAATTGATTGACTAGGCAGAACTTTCATTTTACAAGCGTCACTCAACGTCCGACTAGTAAGCGGACTGTAACAAAGCCCTTTAAACAGAGCGGACGTAAAATCAGTCAGGTGATTGAAATTTAGTTCATTTTTTCCCGCAGTGGCGCTAGTAGTCAACAAAAGAAATAAGGCGGCAAACAGCTCGCACAAATAGTACCTACATAGTTGATATTTTCATTTTCATTTGGTGTGACATGTCATTTCCTCATTTTGAGGACCTTTTAAGTTGCACTTTTGGTCAAACCTACCCCTACCAAACATTACAAAGTATGCTATATCCTATTCAATGACTATGCTAAAGGACGTTCAGTCAAGACGCTGAACGTTACATTGAATAACTTGACTAGTTGTCCTTTAGTCATCAATATGTCGGCATTTCATAAACGCGCTAGTCGTTCAATTAGATGACTGCGACAAATACAACATCTGAAAACTGGGGGTCGGCCTGAGCGGGCATACCATCTCGCTCGGTGCTTTCACTTGTACTCCCAAAATTGTATGAAAAGTATGACAGCGCCAATACAATTGACATTCGATAACTTCACTGTTTATCGACAGCTTTCAAGTGTTTCTGCTTAGTCTACTGAGCGATAGAGTGCTAAGGTTTCGGTAATGGTTTGATCTCTTGAAATTAGAATGCAAGTTTGCTCACTTTTTTTACTTACAATTTTTTTATGGATCTTATAATTTTCTATTTCTATATTAATTTTCTGTTTGATATTGATTATTTTACTTTCTAGCATGCGGTAGATAACTGACTGTAACGTGTTCCAATCACTGCATCTATGTAGTTGTATCGATACTATCTATAATTAATTGATCTCAGGCGTCTAGTGATATCACCTTTTAAAAAAATAATTACTTATTGTTGGTAATAAGGTGCATGGGTTTGGCTACAAAAGAGTTTTAGACTACTGCACAAGTTCTAATGCTGATGGTAATGGATGTCAATAAATTTTGCCATTACTGTATTAGTATAACGATAACGCAGTTAAATATATTGATAAATACAGGTCAACTTAAGAAGTTATCAGCTGATAATATGTTATAAATAAATAATATACCTAACATAATATATAATAATTATTATTATAATACCTAGTACGGATAGATATAAATATTTTATAATCCAAATTTCTCTTAGTATTTGTAAAATGTACCTAATCATTCCCAATATTCTGATTAATGTGATGAATCCATTCTAGTTAATGTGTTATATCTATCGAGGTAGTGATAACTCATGTGTGCAGTAGTCCAGTAAACAGTCGATTGTTGCGTCACCAGTCACTAGTACTCGCGCGCCCCCCGGCCGGTCCTGTCGCGCGGAGGTGATGCACCAGATGTCGGCCATGTTACTCTCAGTGTTCTACGGAATGCTGCTCGTGTGCGCACGCGCATATAAAGGTTTCTCCCCTATTAACAGTAGTGTCGCAACTTACACTAGTACTACATTTCTTTGCTCAAAATCACAAGTACACGACATGTGAGGGCAAATAAATTTAGTACGAGTAGTTTCATTGTTTTCATTGGTATGTGGTGTCGTAGTTAATTAACAGAGTAGTTTATTAAAATGTTCAAGAAGGTTTCTTTCGTTGTCGATATTGTACACGCGATGGTAAACAGAGCTATACTTGCCAACTCGCACGGCCCGGTGACAGCCGATCGCGTTAATAGTTAACGAGAGCTCGTATTGAACATTTTGATAGACGCAGTAGTAATTAGTCGCTAACAATTGGGGGTGTGGGGATCAGATCCGGTGAATAGCCCCGCGGGCATCGCCGGCGACCAGAGCGCGGTGATGGTCGGGGAGGTCGGCAGACCGATCACGATACGGTGTCTCGCGTACGGCTTCCCCAAACCGTCGATATTCTGGTACCGGGGCCGAAACGGACCAATGGTGCCCTACACCAGCGCCCTCTACGAGGCGAGAGATAACACCCTGCACATAAGGCGACTGACCGACGACACGCTCGGAGAGTACATCTGCCAGGCGTACAACGGCGTCGGCAAGCCGGCCGAGTGGGCGTTCACCGTGCAGCCGGCGGAGACGGACCGCGCGCCCTCGCCAGCCCCGCGCCCCGCGCCGCAGCGCGTGCCGCCGCCCACCACGCCGCGAGTGCCCGTCTACACCGGTAACGTCCGTCTCTGTTTAGCGCCGATTAGGGCCCTCGCCTATTCAGACACCGTCGGTAGCATTACTAGTGAAGTTAGTGTCCGCCAGAGTCACCACATATTCGACACTGGCCTTACGGTAGCAATTAGCGCGCGCCTCCTCCGGTGTCTCAGTGGGCGCAGCTATTCCTGCATGACGCATGTTATATTTGCATGCTCTTCTCTTCTATTAACATAATCTTCATTCTTACTTTATGATCTTGTATTTCTAATATTTTAAATATAATTATATTTTACTTTTTTACCGTACTAGGTACTAGTTGCGGTAAGTGCGGTAGGTTTATTTGGTTAATGTTATATTTTTTTTTATTTCAAACTATAGTCCCGTGGCTCAAAAACATAGGACTATTAAGTTCCTATTTATTACTACATAAATAAGTGCCGAAGTGGTAAGTACAATTAGTATTAATCATTTTATGTGCAAAACGTTTCGCTAACATTCGTTACTCTGTAGTGCCGGTGATGACGAGCATCTCGGCGGCGACGACGCGGCTGAGCGCGGGCGCGGAGATCAACCTGCCGTGCGCGGTGGACGGCTACCCCGAGCCGCAGGTGCACTGGACTAAGGACGGCGTCACCATCACCACCAACGACAGGGTGCTGGTGACAGGTACAGGAATCACTGCATGTAATTAATAGTCGGTAAACGACTCGACTTGACGTCGACTTGGACACGAAAAGACTCGACGAGTAATTATAATACCTATATTATCTAATATATTAATAATAGTTACCCATGAGGTTGTTTTGTATTTCCGGTACTTAGGTGTCGGAGCTTGGTTTCTTAATGGACGCAGCAAACCCCCACATACCCGTGGTCCTCCACGGGATGCGGCGAGTAGCATTTCTGGGCGAAAAAAAACAGAGACGTTAAGAGTACCTACCGATTTGACTTTAGAGCACCACGATGTGTAAATATTTACCATTACCAATTAGATAGAAAAAGTAAACATTTGTAAGGAATTTTACGAGGAAAACTAGTGATGATGTCGATTGTAATGTTCGCAGACGCGCGGCTGACGGTAGCGCACGCGCGCACTAACGACAGCGGCACGTACGGCTGCCACGCCGCCAACGCCTACTCCTCGCACTACACGCTCGTGCAGATTACCGTCGAGGGTAAGCCACCAAACTCCTGATCGTCGACGTTCCTGTAGAGGAAAAATATAATATCTGGAAATTTAAAAAAAACATTACATTTAATTCAAAAATAACTAATACTTAAGTGTTAGATATATTTCAAATTTATAGTCCATAATTATCGCCAAGGTCTTCGTTTCAAAAAGTAAATTGAGTACCCTAAACAATGATTTCGTAAAATCTCTCGTCAAACGTTTATAAAAAGAAGTGTAGGTATTAAGCATAATAATTAACGAGCATTGTGTCCTCTAGGTCTCTACATACCGCCGACGTGCAAGGACAACCCCTACTTCGCGAACTGCCCTCTCATCGTCAGAAGCAAATATTGCCACCACAAGTATTACTCGAGGTAAGCTATATTATATTTATGAAAATGCAGTTTGACATATTACCTAGCTACTAAAGTTTGCTATTCTGTGTTAGGATATAATAGGAGAGGTATGTGACAAGTTTTCAGCTTGCCTCAAATACCTACCCAAAAATTAGTGCCCGCTCTCCTACTAGTATAATAATAATAATAATAATAATAATATCTATGGACGCTTCACACCACGTCAATCTGGCCCTGTGCTAAGTATCCGAAGAACTTGTGTTACAGGTACCAGACAACGGAAATATATTTAATACTTTTATACTATACACATATTTAAGATTTTTATTATATTATACACAAATTTAATACACATCCATGACCCAGGAACATTGAAAACTTTTTGTTCCCTCGGCGGGATTCGAACCCGCGACCTTTCGTTCGAGCGCCAACGCGCTCAACCAACTGCGCTACGGAGGTCGTCGAGTATGAACCTACTTTGATCTAGTTTTAATTTTAAAGCCTCTTAGTTATAATTCAGTTAACTTACTTTAAAATTTGGAGGCTACTTCAGTCTAAAATTTTTAACATTAGGTACCTATTTACATATGTTTTATATTTCAGTTTCTGCTGCAAGTCCTGTGTAGAAGCTGGGCTACTGAACCCTTCGGAGTTGGAAATGCAGGCCGATGAGCCCTGGTGGAACAGAAAATAGTTACCTCACAAATTTTGTTAACAATATTAGGTATGTCATCTAAGTACATAGTGTATATTTATAAAATGTAAACACAAAGTTCGTAAATATCAATCAATTTTATGAAAAAATAAGTGCCTTTCAGTAGGAATTTATTATTAATATCAAGAAAGTACCTATTATATATTTTATATTAATATTATAATTTCAGTGCCTTAATTAAGAATTAGGTTTATCCTTATACTTATCTTATCTTCAACCTTTTCACAAAGGTCTTTCTTCCACAATCGAGAATTTTCAGAAAAATAATGTTAATAGAATAGATATAATACTCGTTTGTTTTAAACGGTGCCATATTGTTATAGGTATATAATAATATTATTTTATTAAAAACATTGTCCATATAAATATCAAACTGCACATTGAAGTTACGGTGCGCAGTAAAAATTTCCGAAAAATATTAGCTAACATTATAATGTAATTCATACCAACAGATTTTAGTAATAAAATTTAGTTGTAAATAAATAAATTTTGAGTTCAGAAAACCGTCTGTGACGGCCAGTTATTGGTAAATTGGTAAGTTATAATAAGAGAGTGTTATCTCGCAAGAGACGTAGATAGCTAGGAATAAATGTTTTGTCAGGACTTGTTAATTTTAATTATAATTTTTAAGATCCAATGATGTTACTCCTAATTAAACAAGGTGCAATTAAATGTGTTAGATTTTAGTCCTGGGAATTTTAAATTATTTATTTCATAAGATTTTACTTAGGATAAGTAATTATTGTAATTTGTAAGGGTTGGCCGCCGTGTGGAATATTTGTGAGTCAAAGTAATTTGTGTAAGTGAAAGTTATATGAAATAATATGTAAATACATTGTCAATCTCTATACACAGGCTTTTTTATTACCTTCCCCTTTTACGACATGACTTGTTTCCGCATTTACAATGCCTTTAAGCCCAAGCTCAAATTATTTAATTATTATTAGCCAATTTTGGTTACATAAAACTGTTATTTTAATTTTTATATCGAAGTTCATAAAACCCACTCGTCTATCAATTGTACCTAAGTACTTGCTAATGCTATCAAGGATATTAGCAAGTCGGTACAATTGATGGTACTACCATGGAACAATAAAAAAATCTAAAACCCGACAAAAAGTGGGTCTAAAAAGGCTGAAACAAGAAAATAATTCAATTTGAAATTCAGAAACGCAATAGGCACAAAAATGGTCAAGGTAGAGCCGTGGTCACACCCGCTATTAGCATCGAACCTTGCAACGGCAGACGAATAATAAGGTCTTTCAAGTTCTTTTCTTTCTACCGTAATTCAGTGTGAACTGATGCTTAGATTTTATTAGCGGGTACGACCACGGCTCTACCTTGACCATTTTTGTACCTATGCATTTCTGGATTTCAAATTGAATTATTTTCTTGTTTCAGACTTTTTAGACCCATTTTTTGGGAAGTCGGGTTATAGTTTTTTAATCTTTTTTTTTGTATAATATATTCAAAATCTTATATATGTGTATATTATAAGAGTATCAAATATATTTCCGTTGTCTGGTAACTGTAATACAAGTTCTTCGGATAACTTAGCACGGGGCCAGATTGACGTGGTGTGAAGTGTTGAAGGATATTATTATTATTATGTTGATATCAGTAGTACCATCAACACAGGTACATGCTAATAGTACCAAGCATACGAGGTGCCTATGACCATCTTCCGGTACATAAAGTTGTAATGTGTAATGTTTTATTGTTTTATAATGAAGGTACTATGGCGACCTTCGGCGTCAGATCATGTATGTCATTATAATGTAGCATTGTCACGCGTTATTTATGCGTGCATAAATTCAGCATAATGAATAACCAACAGAGGGTCAAATTAGACTTGCAAAATTTTGTAAACACACAAAGGGACACTAAATAGGAGCATGTAATAAAGCAATTTATATTGTGATAACATAAAATTTTATTTACATCCCGAATTATACAGGCATAATACATAACAAATTACGATCCTACTTCAAAACTTGCCAGTTGATATTATTACATTGTGACAGACAAGAGGAGCTATGGATTTTTATATACAATCTCAAAACTTTCTCTTCGCAATCTCGAGAAACACGCGGCATTTGCACGTGAGTCAACGGAAAAGAAGTATTGTCTGGTCGATGAGCAAACTAAACCATCAGCAGTTCGGCTAGGCCTGTACAAACGGCTACTACGGCGTATATCGGATACAATTTTATTACTTCCACTCGCGTCATCGAACACAACGACGAGTCGATACATATAATATATTCTTAGAAACAAATAAAACGCAATAAAAATAGTATGTACATCAAATTATAATTTAATATACACGTCATATTAAAATATCACTTTCAGACAAAATCAACAAGTGACAGTGAGGTTAGGATTAACATAATTATTCGCGCGGCGCGACGATCGCGTTACTTTGTAAGCGCATTAACACAGGGCGCGCGCACCGACACCGCGGCAGTACAGGGCCGGCCCCGCTCCGAGTCTTGAACGGAGCGAGGCGAGGCGAGCCCGCTCTATATCACAATATACTTTTAACTAAACGAGGGCCCCCCATTTCTTCTAACTATACACCTATTAAAATATATTTGTATAAAAACTAAACGCATAATACAAATTAAATACATGACTAAGGATAACGGGTTATGTGCACGTATTTCTCGGCCGAACGAGACGATCCGAAGATATAAATACAATAGTAAAATATTATTCACGCTCGAGGCTTCTACAAAATAAATGCCGTAAAGCCGCGCGCTGTGAACGGTGAGCGCGCGGCTGCGGAGCGACGCGGCGCGGGGCTCCGGGGGGAGGGGCTGGATCTCGTCAGGGCGCGGCGAGTTCTCGTGCCAACGTCGTGATCGACATCTGAACACGCTTCTCTGTCGTTATATACTTCGAAAAATGTTACTCCTCGTGAGCCGAACACGCGCAAAAAGCGGATCGGCATATCGTTGTGTAGACGGCGACTGCGAACGTATTGTGGCGATGGGGTGGGTCCGAGGGCCTCTCAGTCGAGCACCTGCGACACGATCTTCTCCATGTCGTGGTCAATCTCGTCGCTTGTTCGCGGCGCGCCGGCGGGCGCTGGCGGAGCGGGCGGTGCGTCCGGCGCGGCCGGCAGCTGGAACGGCTCGTCCAGGTCCTCCAACCCAGGCGGCGCCGGAAGCTTCGCTAGCTCCTCTTGCAGTTTCACGTAGTGTCTCTGAAGTAAAGTATAAATTCAAAGTATTTAATAAGTAATTAAGATAATGATATACAAAATCGTTTCAACCATTGGTGGTACAGATTGTATAACATAAATTCACTAGTTATTCTTTCATTGACAAAGACCTAATGAAAGTATTAATGAAGCTAAAGATATTTCAAATAATTCTAAATGTAGGCCCCGTAGCAGGCATTGTGCAGTGATAAAATTAAATATCTCGGAAACTACACGAGAATCGTAATATTCTTTTTTATGTTGTGTAATCCTTCGTACCTTGAGCGCCATGAGGTTGAGCTGTATGCTCCGCTGTGTGCGCTCGTCACCCGTCTGCCCCTCCAGCTCCGTGATCCAATTCGCGACAGTCTGCATTATCTCGTTCCGTTTAATCCAAAAGTGAGTCTGGATCACCTGCAGTGAAATTAATAATAGAAATATTAGTAAATCAATCGACTACACGAAGACTCCGACGGAACAAAAACTTTAATTCCTGGGTCGTTGGGTATTATATTAGCCTTAATAATTATTCAATAAAAATCTTATGGATACAATCACGGGGCCAGATTGGCGCGGTGTGAAGCGTCCATAGATAATATTATCAAAAGTAGAGTAATGAATAACGTGAGAGCTGACCTCCTTGAAGCAGGGCTCGGGCGAGCGAAGGTGGTCGAGCATGGCCCAGCGCACGGTGGCCTGGTAGATGGTGGAGTTGTACTCGGTGGAGGCGCTGTTGCCGACGCGCGTGCCGCGGCTGCGCTCGTAGCCCGGCTCGTTGAAGTACGGCTCCGGCACCAGTATCAGAGACTGGATGGACACCAGCACCTGCGACAAATAGACTAGATGACTAATTTTTTATAACTTTTTGCATAATGCACTCATGAGTAACTTCTCAGAAGAGACAGTATGATAAAAATCAATATTGTCAAAGATAAAGCGATATGTTTACAAAAAAATTGCAGGTCTCGCTCCATACCCCATGACGGCATCACCTATGACGTCATACCATGTTAAAGCGTATGAAACACAGCGTTGATTTTTTTTTAATAGAAGAGAATAATTTGTTTGTGAAATGCAGGTAGATACAATGTTATAGGTGTTAAACTTAATTATTGGTTAGAATTATATTCTTAAACATCTCCAAAGTTAGTGCGTTTAAGTTCATTCTTATTATTAGTTTTTGTATATTATGATGTAAGGAAATTAATGATGTTGGTTTATTTCACTAATTGTATACAACATCCGAAAACTACTAGAGAGGTCTTCAGGCTGACCGAGTATAGCACCTCGCTCGATCTTGTCACATACCTGTAAGAAGCTGGAGGTGTGCGCGTTCCACTTCTCCTCGGGGCGGCCGTGCCAGGTGTTGAGCACTGACAGGCAGACCTTGCCGTCGTTGTAGAGATTGGGGTTGAAGCGTACGGAGTGGCGGCCGGTGGTCTCTAGGTTGATGAGCATGGGCACGGCTGGGTACTCCGCGGGGAAGTACACGTCCAGCACGAAGCATCCGTTGGCGTACGGCGTGTCCGACGGGCCCGTTATCAACACCTGCCGGACGACACATAAATATTAAGGCAGGTTTAAACAGGTAGGTTCGAGCGGTATGCCGTCAGTTGTCAAAATATTCGTGTTTCATGAATTTACATGTCAGCGCCGACTTCAGAACAATTAACATTGGGTTTTTGCCAGGTATTTTGTTAGTTGACAAGGCGACATACCTTTTAGAGCGTCTCTGTATTTTGGATTTATTACTTTATTGCTTTATCGTGGTATATTTTCATTAAATACAATTTTGACAATGTCTACATGAGAAATTGGATTATGGATCATAAAAATAATCGTGATAAATACAGTAGGACACGCACACATTGACAAGTCGAAAATCGTCACGCGCTTTCCAGCTGTCAGTTTGTAATAGTGTAAGTGTAAAGGAAGAAATGATACTTGAGAATCCGTCGAGGATACCTTCATGACGTCGAGGCGGTCGGTGTCGGTGCGCACGAACACGGAGGAGGAGTAGGACAGCGGCAGGCTGGTGGCCAGCGTGGCGGCCTCCTGCGCCAAGCGCTTCATCCGCGCCGGGTGCGCACGCTCGCCCGCCGCGCGCACGGCGGTCTCGAAGTGGTACGGCACCGAGAACCGGAACCCGCCGTCCGCGTTCGCCGCCATCATTTCGAACGTCTCTGTTGGGTTTCATTATCTTTTTTAATAATATTACTTATTATATTGTCAGTAGTAAAAATGGTACCTCCAAATCGATGGATGGTGTCGTAAGAAGTGACAGAGGGAATGAGAATTTTCGGAATATTCGGAAATGGGCAGCAGCGTTTCCGTGGGAATTGTTATTATTTTAACGGTGGCTTTAATTAATGGCCTATACTAGCCACATTAAGGGGAGGGGGAGGCTTAATATGTCCAGCAGATGACATAGTTCATATCCGTCATAACTGAAACGATAACAGTGAAGACGACGACGATTATTTATTTATCGAAAACGATATTTGCGGAATATTTTGCATCATTTCCAACTAAACCTGTATAATGGTTTATCAAGTTATTTTTTTAATTTACAAATAAAATATTTCACAATAACATAATAATATGTCGTTGGAATTTCATGGCCGTTTTGAGTTTACAGTCTTCTGACGGTGTACATACCGAACTGCATGGTCCGCATAAGGTCTAAGTAGCGCGACTCGCGGCTAGCGCCCTGCAGCGAGCGCGGCAGACCACCGCCGTCGGCGTCGCCGTCCGCGCGACACATCAACGCCGACGTCGCCTAACGGCAACAAATTGATATTATTAAAAAGTCATAGATTAACACACTTCAGTGTGAGTACATACAAAAAAATATATTTGTAATATTAAAAATTAAAAGTATTACAGTAACATTATACCGGGTGTAAAAAGAGCAGTCACTATAACTTTGGGATATGATTGTAGGACCTTGACTGATTCTAGAAATGAATTTTTTTCATTATTTATTTTTTGAAAAAAACATTTTTTTTTGTGTAATTTATTATTTTAGTTCAAGGCTGAACTGTTTGGAACAACGTTCTGCATTAACTTCTAAAATTTTATAATTTTTGCCCTAGTACCTAATGAACGTCTTACGCGTGCTATTGACCTCTCAGCGTAATCAGATGATCGCTGTGTTGTGCACGTTGTACATTGCCTATTGAAAATTTTTAAATTTTAAAACAGTGGATTAAAAGCAAATGACTAGTGCCAATGGGTATATCTCTTGCCTGGTTATTACCCCACAGTTATAGTGACTGCTCTTTTTACACCCTGTATACATATAAATATACATATAAACACATTTATAAAAAAACAATACCTGTATGTCAGCTATGAGTAGTGCGAGTCCTTCGTCTTCCTCGGATAACTCGGAATTACTAGATGTACTAAATCTTTGGCTATACGTCATTTTCCCAAATATATTCTTTTTACTCATTCTGAAAAAAAAATACATTATAATATAAACTATTTATTTATATCGTGAATGATATATTACAGAAGTGTTTGTAATATTATTTAGTACTTAGTAATTGTAGTAATATAATATAAAATATTATGTCAACAATATAAAAAAAAACAAAAAAGAAACATATTATTCACAAAATTTGCTAATAGTTTGATCAATATTTATTTGAAAGATACACATACAAGTTGTAAACAAAATACCTGAGCTTGGTAGCGTAGGAGTTAGTGGTGCGGCTCATGCTGTGCAGCAGGCGCGGCAGCGGGCGTAGCGCGGCGGAGATGCGGCGGCAGCGCAACGCCCGCAGCGCGCGCACCGCCCGCAGCACGCACACATACAGGGGAATATGCCGCGACATGTCCAGCACTACACACCATAACGTGATATTATATATTACGTATAAAATATTGTTTTCTATGACGTTTTGTAAAAATCGATTACAGTAAATTTGAGCATATTTACTGCTTACGTTAAAACGTATGTCTGTCCGCAAAAAACTCAAAGACAAAGACTCAACAGTCCACACCGTCACCTTCATGCTGTTTTTACCGATAGATAGAGTGGTTCTCAAGGAATTAATTAGACCAGGTACGTGGCGCTGCTGCTGTTGCGTCAAAAAACTTAATTGTAAGGCAAATGTTAACCTGAGTCATTTCTGAGATACGAGCAAATGGCGGGCACGAGCGAGCTGGCTGCGAGCAGATCGACGAACTCGCGCGGCAGCTCGAGCGGCGTCTCGTCCTCGTCGCCGTCGTCGGGCGCCGCGGCGCCCGTGCCCGCGCCCTCCTCCGGCGGCCATTTCTCGCCGGGGTTCATGTAGGACACCAACACCTGCCCAACACGTTCAGTCAGTGAGTTAAAATATTATATCACATACTTGATGTGCCCGCGACTACGTTCGCGTGGTTTTTGAACCCCGCAACGAAAGTCCCCAAATGTGAATAATTTTCCCCGTGTTTGCAACATTTCTCACTGACTCCTCGCTCCTATTGGTTGCAGCGTAATGTTATATAGCCTTAAACCTCTATAAATGGACTATCCAACAAAAAAGATTTTTTCAAATCGGACCAGTAGTTCCTGAGATTAGCCCGTTTAAACAAACAAACAAACAAACTCTTCCGCTTTATAATATTAGTATAGATCTGTTACAAGCGCGTGAAGTGATTTGATATATAATAATAAAATAAGATGTCAATAAGTATGTTTGGATGTTGGAATAAGTCTTCTCCATTAATATTGAGTGCACAGTGAATTTGCGTTAGTGTGAGACGTGATTTCGTGAACATGCCAGCGTTACCCCGGCGGTACCCCGTAGTACATGTAGTCAAACGGATACAATTCGTCTGGCATTCGGCCCGATAGCACAAGACAATTTTCAGACATCATCATTAAATGGTCTAAAACATAATATGATATGTGCCAATTTCACAAACGCCTGTTAATCGTTTTATAAAAATCATGTTATCTCTCATGTTCTTCGTATTAATAAGAAGGCATAGTATTTAGACAAACTATGAACACTAAACAAAATTGGGATTAAGACTCTGATTTAAAACATTAATGTACATACTAAGATATCGATATATAGACGATTTTTTTAAAACTTAGCACCGACCTGCAGCAGCACGGTGACGTGCTCCTCCTCAATGCGCTGCCGCACCAGCGCCTGCTCCACGTTCCACGACTGCTGCGTGGAGCCGGTGCCGAATCCGGTACCTTTCGCCCAGTAGAGCTGTGATTTTTCTTCGCTCTTGCCCGTCCCGTTCGAATTCTGATTGTTCTGGTAATAATAATTAATGCACATGAAATAATAATTTGTTTTCTAGTTTACATTCGTATCTATCGACGTCAGCAAGGTGGGATAGACGGACCGACGGACACACCTAAAATATAAGTGTTACTTGTAGTTGCGGAATGGACATAGGTAATAAATGGTACCTGTCCGGCGGGCTTGTGGTGAGTGAAGACGGCGAGACAGGCGAGTACCAGCCGCACGGCACCCAGCTGCAGCAGCGCGCGGCGCAGCGTCCGCCCCTCGGCCGAGCCCAGCGGGGCCGCCTCGAGTAGCGCGCTAACCACGCGGAACGGCAGCGTGCCCAGCGACTGCCGCGGGCCGTTGCTGCCACTGCACGACACGATGTTTCCTGCACGTCCAAAATATATATTTACAATAACTACACAAAGATCAATAAATAATAGGATTTTTATTTGCTAACCAGGGGTATTAGGCTAGTTTTCCACAAGTAATGAGCAAGGATGTGCTGCTAGGAATGTGTTTTTCAAGAATTAATAGAATATATTTTACCTATATATATATATATATATATATATATATATATATATATATATATATCTGATATCCTATAATATGAAACAAAACGAAACATTTAACTATTTCGAAAATTGCGAGATATTTTTTTCTCTGGTCCATTTCTGCATTCAATCTTGTACAATAAATATTTACTTTTGGTATCAGTTTCTCAGACTTAAGTGATAGGAATGAATCCCTTAAAAGATAAACGTCGTCTTGTCAGCTAATAAAGCCGTTAGGAAAAACCATAACCATAACTAGAAACGTAAAAAATTAATAAATAAAGAAAAAATAAAATAAATCCACCGAATAACTTCAGAAAGCTAAGATTACAACACTAACGTCCGTCCTCGTCGTGCGCGACGCCCAGCAGCAGGCGTAGCAGGTGCACGGCGCGTGCCCCCTCCTCCAGCAGCGCGGCCGCATAGCCCGGCAGCTTCAGCAGCAGCGCCAGCGCAAGCAGCGCGTGCGTCGGAACCCCCGAGGACGCCTCCTCCGCGTAGGTCATCGCCGCCGCCACGCTGCCACCCACCGTGCCAACCTCCACTACCTCCTATCGTGTCAAAAACGATTTGATTATCTCATATTATAATACAATCTTAATACGATTATACGAATATTTTTAATTTTATGTAGTGATGGCTTGGTGTATGGGGTATTTCACGTCAAGCGGACCAGAAAAAAAAAGTCAGATCTTGGATATTGTTCATAATTGGATCAATTGCACTTCCATAGGACCTGAATAAATGTACGTCCTTATTTTTCTTTTTTTATGCCTTGTTATGAATTTATGCGCCTTCAAAGAATCATCAAAATTTGAAAAGCAGATTTTTCGAAAGCTGTTAATGAAGGTAATCAAATGGAATAAAGAATAAGTAAACAGTGTTTATTAGAGTATATTAATTGATTTTATAGAAAATAAATTGAAATTAGAAAATAATATTTTTTTTCGTACAGTAAACCGGAAGTCAATATTAAACTTCGACTTTTTTTTCAATTAGACAAAATATATTTTTTTATTTTAGCCTTCAAACATGCCCCGTGGTGTGTAAATATTATGTAAAAAATATAAGAATGGTTGCTCGATTAGTTTCGAAGATACACGCACTAAAGTATGTGGGTGCCGATGTCGCGCAGTATGGGCAGTTCTTTGGTACGGTAGTAGTTAGTACCTTTATATACTTGCCAAAAGTTGTTTTATGACATTGAATTATTGAATCCTGTTGTGACTTGTAACGCCATCTATTATCTACCAAGAAAATCGCTTTGAAATGAAAGTGAAATGTTAGAAAGAGATAGATAGAGACGCCTCACGCAGCACGCCAAGCGTCGCCTATGTCGTCCGTTATATCATTTAGTCGTTTCTGTGAGTGCAATGCGTTAGCAGTGTTCTGTTAAAACAAATAACTGTGGAATTATCGTTATAATGAATTTCTATGGTAATCGGTGTAATAGAAACCTTTTTAACTTGCCATTTCATTCAAAGTTTATCAGTGTTAGAAAAGTTTAAAAACGTTTAGCAGAAAAGTGGGGAGTTACTTTTCCTTACGTATGTACGTCTTGCCGATTACGTCTGTCAAGTGAAATACCTACAGAATCCAATTTTGATCTGGTTCAGTCACAGAGCAGCCAAACGCCGAGTGAATGTTCGCAGAACGCTCTGAATGAATCGTATATTCCGGATGAGGATGACGATAGACATAAAACTATTTCGACTCAGACGGAAACGGATCGAGAAATTCTACGTCAGTTAAAGGAGAAGTTTAACGACCCGTCTACATCTCTTATGCTGTAAACTTTAATAGTAACCGTTGCACCTCAGTCCTGGAGTGAACATAAACTCGCAAAATAATTCGGAACAACTCACACGGTTTTTAATTATTCTCAATAAATCATTCCGTTTTGCAAAAACTAACTCCGTTAAAACCTATTTAGACAGTTACCTAACACGTTTGCATTTTGAAATCGCAATCCTATGGAATAGCTATTTCAAAACATATTTTTTATTATATTATATGTGGAAAATTTAAATATACAATATTTCCTACCAATTCGCAATTACGCTAATTATTTAATATTATTATATCAGTCCCGTTGTTCTAGAAATAATAATTGCAAATATTTGGTATTATCGAATTAATAAATTGTAATGTTTTCTTACACGCTCACACATGTGAAAAAAATATAATAAATTTTATTTTAAATATTTCCAGTAGGAAAGAATTATTCGCAAGTAGAATTCCAAAAATGAATCGAGTATATTACTATCAGTTGTATTGCCGATCGTATAATTTACATCACTAAATCCAATCCACAGACTATAGACTTTATTCTACAGTCGGCAGTGTCAAAATGGCGTATTTTTTACGGTGGAAGTTTTTCATTTAATATTTAAGCAGATTAATTATTGTTTATCTGTTATAAAATGTATTGGATATTAAAGTATGATATTTCAAGATTACAGTGAAAGTGTTGATAAGTGTGCACATTATGTGAATAAGTGAAAATTTCGATGTTTTCGGTTTGTTTACCTTTACGTTAAATTTATCACGGACGAACTATAGTTATTTTGTAAGTAATGCTTAGAAATAATATATAATTTAAAATTAATAACAACAACTTACAACACACATTACGACACGCACACACAGCACATACGTTGTATAATTACAGTAGGTGTGACACACTTGTCAATATTTCATTTATTGCTATAGAAAACATCTAAATGTTTTATGCCTACCTACTATTTAAAAATACAATCTAAGGAACCAGAAAAAGTTAAAATTTAAAATATGAACAGGGCGGCCTCTAGTATTTTATATTTTTGCATGAAGTAAGATTTTCAAAATTTAATGTTAGGTACGTCAAACTTGAGAGCCTACCTCGTACGGATCATCCAGCTTCACCCAGTCGAGGTCGGGGTGCGTGTGGTGCGGCGGAGGCGGCGCCGGCGCGGCGTGCGGCCGCGGCAGACGCGCCGCCACCAGCGCGAGACCGCCACACGCGCCGAACGACCGGAGTATAGCACTGCCACAGTTATGTTGCGGAGCCACGCAGGAAGTATTGACGCCAGGCCACGGCTCTGTCATATTGGGAACTCAAATAAGTATCGTTTACCAAACATTGTTCAAAGATAAAATCAATTAATATAGTTTTGCTTAAATTACGTACCACCGCTGGTATCTAAATGTACGTTGAGCGTTAAGTGTGGTCCAAATTCGTGGGGCGCAGCTGCAAGTATTTGTGCGAGCGTAGTCTGTGGTGGAATGTAACCATCTATGCCGTCGACTTGTACTCGAATTGTAGACTCGAGCAGATCTTAGAAAAAAGTAAGAATTTTATTTTTTAGGATTAAATTCTAAATTGTTACAGACGGTTTGCTATTGTGTAGTTTGAATTTATAGTACAAATGTTATGAAATATTGTGGATAATGAAGTATGATCCTTCAATATTCAGTAACGATCCGTGAATATGTAGAGAAGTGCACACAATAAGTGATTATGTAAGAATTTTGGTGTATTCGGTTAGTTCACCATTGGGTCAGAATTAAAGGTAAAAGGTAAAAATAATAATTAATAACTAATAGGTAATTTTGTTATTGTAATCTTTTTCGAATAAGGCTGACATAATCTTATGATGAATAGCCTTTAAATAAAGAATAAAAAAAAAAGTGAACTATACATAATATATAACAATAATAAATTATGGTTAGACTTAGTACGAATCAAGTAAGTACACACCATGTGTCAACGAGTTATCTAACAAATTCCATTAACTTACCATCGGTGACGGAGACTGCAGATGCGTCGTTATTTTTAGATTGTCGCTTTATTTTGTTTTGCTGTTTGAGTGTTGTATTCTTGACGTCTTTAAGCCGTTTGTCCTTTGACGCACTGGCAGCCGCGAGCGACAGCTCCCAGGCCTCCGCCACGGTCATGATGTCGGTGTCGGAGGCGCTCCGCAGCACCGAGCCGGAGCCCGCCCCGGCGCCCACACCCACAGCGGGGCTGATCGCGCCTGTCTGACTTGTCTCATCCATAGCCGGAACTACAAAGTATTTTTTTAGTATAAAACTCAACGTAATAAAAAGACACGAACTCTGCAACGTATATAATGCTTAACTGGTTACATGCAAGGAAACCTCAAACAAAGAACGAATAACCAGACTTTATTCAAACTTGTCGTCTCAATTTCACCTTACCTTTTGAGGAATGGAACTACCTAGTATAATATTATATCTTCAAAAAAAAATTACATAACGTGTAGTTACTTGGTGGGCAGTGTTCGGTGAGCACGGAGCGCAAGGTCGTATGCACGGGCAGCGTGATCAGGTCGTGACAGGCGGCGGCAGGGTGGCGAGAGGCGGGCGGCGCGGTGGGGGCGGTACCCGCCGCGCCCGCGCCCGTCCCGCCGGCCGCGCCCGCGACACGCAGCGCCACCGTCACGCGCTCGCCGGTCAGCACCAGCCGCAGGATCAGCGCACGGGTGAACCCAGATATACCTTCTGCACCTTATGATTAGAAAAAACACATATAGTTATACCTATTTATTTTCAATAAATTTACTGATTTAATATTAATTCTTTCATATTTTCATTTAATAACAAAAAAAAACATTTTATCACAAACTAAATATGAATCACATCGTAAAAAAATAATATAAACGTATAGCAGCTAAAGACATTAAGAACTGTACTCAATACATAGTTGTTCAATATTGCTTACCAGTATGAGGCATTGACTCGAGTATACTGTGAAGAGTCGAAGCAAATAGTTTTTGATTGGCTGGATGACACACGGTAAGCTGCGCAAACAATCGTATAGTATTTTCTTCAAGCTGCGAGTATAAAGCTTCTTCTTGCCATGTGCTGTGAAGTAAGAACCACATAAAAACCATTTCATAGCTAGAAAAATGGATTAATGAAAATGAAACCACGTGTTAATTCAAATAAACCAGAAAAGAAGAACGGCCCAGTATTACAGCCGCCATGGACACACGAAACATCAGAGGATTTCCCGGTCCTTAAAATTCCTACTCTTTTGTGTTTTCGGTGAGCTCACTCACACAGAGAGCCAACTAAACACATTTCGGTTCGCACTTTAAGGTCAAATAGATAAACCAGTTTCATTCGGTGGTATTCAGCTTGGATTAGAACTGTCAAAATAATTAAAATCCAAAAGACAAAAATATTTATTAATAAGACAAAATAATAGAGATGGCTTGTAGTAATAATTACGACACGACATCTCAACGCATCAAGCGTAATATTAGCATTCCAGTGCGGTCGCAGTATACTAATTCAGCCTTTTAGCTGTATTAGATTGTAGTGTCGTTTCAATCGTTACCTTTCATCAGGTCTCGGGTGGCAGAGCAGGTGCAGCAGCGGTCGCCAGAACACTGCACCGGGGCCGCCGAGCCAGTCCTTGAGGCGGCGGTCGGAGCACACCAGCCGCGCCCAGCACACAAGCTCACACGCGTTCTTCATCGATGGCAAGTCCACGCTATCTGTGGTGTAATAACTTCGTTAAACAATGGAAATAGAATATACATAGAAGTAATGCTAGAAGACAAGCTAGAAAATATTTATCTTCTGCGCCCCTCTTTTACCCCCTTAGATTGCATTCACAAAAAAATATGTCGGTAATAATGTCGCGCGATAGATAGAGATTGGAAACATTTCAGATGTAGTGGTGATTGGAAACATTTGAGTGGTTGGAAGAGTGGACAGAAGTGAGAAGTGGGACTCATACAAAAGCGAAAAATGATGTAGGTTTCGGAATTAGTTAATGTCCCCGCAACGCGGAACCCGGAGCCCGCAAACATACTGCCACTATAAATTAAGATATAAGCTATCCTACCTTTCAAGTTATAATATCGAACTGCATACGGTGTGCAAATTTAATTAAAATTGGTTATACAACGTGACATAATTTTTATATATTAAAAATAATATATTATGATTAAGAAGATAAATTGTAAATGTCAAATAATCGACAAATAATATTTGGTCTATAAATAATTCAGATTTGACTATCCTATCAGTTATATCAAACTACACGCAGCATACAATTTTAATAAAAATCGGTTTTGTAGTTTAGGATCGCGGACAAACAACGTGACAAGTAATAAAAAAATGCACTGTTATTCTCTGAGACGGAGTTTTTGTGCCGACCCGATATCTAGTGGTATTATTGATCAAAATGCAATAAGCATTCTTTTTTACTGAGTAATGATCGTTGGATAGTCACCATAATAAATTGTTTACCTGTATAAGCGGGGGGACACTCCTCAGACATACTTGACTCGGAATCTTCACCATCGGAGTCACACATATTGGCGTCTTTATCAGTCTTTTGTTGTGATAAAATCGATTCTAGTTTTGCTTCACTAAAATCTGAATAAAATATAAAAACAAATATTATATACACAGGGTAAACTTTAAAAAGGTAGGAGAAATCTAAAAAAAATAAGGAAACTAAAGGAGATAGCGAAAACTGATGAAGTATCAAGTATTAAAATAACATTTGAATGTGAGTTAATTGTATTATAATATTATTTTAACCAAAAACAATTTATATTATACAGAAAAATATATACCTGCAATAGCACGCACTAGAGCCGCAGGCAGTGAGCTGTGCAATAGTGTGTGCGTGGCGGTAGACGACAGTGACGCCGCGGCGAGGGACCGCAGCTGCCAGCGGTGCAGTCGCGACGCGAAACCGTCGCGTGACCGCGGTGCTGCCGCAGCCGCCGGCTGCTGCACTTTCGTGTCGTCCGTCAAACATTCCATACTGCGAAACATTCCATATGCACATCATTATCGATCTACACGTGTGTTCGTGAAAGAAATACTGCTTGTATAATAAACATAGCTATAAATTTTAATTATTATTTTGGAAAGATACAAATCATACCTGTCATTTATTACAATTGGAATCTCCATTTGCTCCATCAGCAACTTGAATAGTTCTGGTCGAATGTAGCACATGGAGCAGAGCACTGTTGAAAAAGATAAATATGGTAAGGCCACTTTAAAATCAATTTAAAGTAGACAGATAAAAAGGTCATAAACATCAAAAATAACAAATACTTACCGGCGTCCAGTGCTTTTTTGATCAGACTCGTTTCAGATACGTCTTTTATCCACATGTACACAAATTCAAACAGATCGTCTGTTATCAAATCTTGCAGATTATCAAGAAGATATTCGGCTTTTAACATCCACAGAACCTAAAAAATAAATATAAAATGAAAATGAAATAATTCAATTTTGACAAAATATATGGTCGCAAAAATTATCTTTCATAATAATACCTCGGCGAGTGTATGTACGAGCGCAGCAGCGGGTGCACGTCGTTCGCGCAGCCAGCGCTCGGCGGCGTCGCATAGCCAGCTGATATAAGCTCGCGCGCAACCATCCGAGCACCACCGACACAGTGCCTGCGCCAGCGCACATACCGCGCCAATGCTGGTGCCCCACTGATTCGGTGACCCGGTTTGAAATGCTGGCAAGAGAATATTGATTATTTTAAAATGATGGACACTAGTGTAGTGTAGTAGTGACTCAATTAATAGGTTCTCCCAAAATATTAGGCAAAAAACAAAAGCTTTAAAAACATACCTAAACTCTAGTATCAAAGATAATATTTATTAACAATAATTTAAGCGCTACTAATATATTTGAAAAAATATATAATACACTTAAGTTATTTCATAATGGATGCCGATCTATGAGAAATATGTAACTTAATACTATCATACCGTGAGCATGCGCGTGTGCGTCCATAGATAGCAGTGCAGTGAGCAATTGAGGGCGCGCGGCTGGCAGCGCTCGCGCGGCCGCTAACAACGCTAGATGCGCGTGCTGCGCCGCTGGTCCGCCGGCCACCACGCAGGCACAAAGAGCACGCACCGCTCCCGCCCCTGCCCCACCTGTCGCCCAAACGGCGCGTTCGGGACGGGCTCGAGTGCACGTCCACACTATACGTGCCCAACGATTCCTGCGCCCAAAAAAATTGTCATATTTATAATTCCGACGAAAACAAATAAAAACGGTTAACGGTAATACGTTTAAAAGTGTTTAGTTCCATCTGTCAACGCCACCGGACTGTACGTACGTGTAGGAATTTAAATCAGGTAAATGTCGATCGGGCGGCGCAAACGCTGGCGCCACCAGTAGACGCAACTGGAGCAAGCCCATGTTCGAGCTATCTCGAGGTCGGTAGAGGCGCAGCAGCACGGTGTTGCAGACCACGGGCTGTGCCACCACCAGTCGGATGGACGTCATACCGGCAGTGCTCTGCGGCGCGCCCAACGGGGCCACCGTCCCGCCGCACCCCGCCTCCACGCCGACCGCGCCGGGACATGCTGCAAATATCGAGTTTTTAAAAACAATATAGAAGAAACATTATTTATACATCTAAAAGTGAAAACCGGTTATAAATACATCGGTTGACGATGAATTACGCGTTACTCACTAGCGAGACTGGTAAGGTGCGGTTGCAGTTGTATCTCGTGTAGTCGCGCAGCGTATGGCAGTGTAACGGTGAGCGCGAGCGCGGCGTCTTCGGAGCTGTAGAAGTGATACGTCCACGCCGCTGCGCGCACCCGCCGCGCCGCGCACGCACCGCCGCCGCCTAGTAATACGTCCGCAGACTGAGCGGTCGGGTTACCGCAGGTCACCGTACCTGTTACAAATTTAACGTGACGGTTCATTTTATCATTGAGTCTTGGCACTTTACATTAAATTCTAAATTAATTTTGTAAAAAGACGAATTACTCACATAGTGGTGCAATATTAACAAGTCCGTTTGTTGTTTCGATCACCGATGGCTGTGTTTTTTTTGTAGAGGCCGGTGTCGATAAGTTGATAAGTTGCGGCGGGAGCTTTAGATGATTCATCAGAGAGGATACAAGTCCTTGCTTATTGCTAGGACCGGCCTGTGGCAACATACAAATCATTGAAATATTTTCGAAATTAAATTGAAATACAAACATGTAAAGGAAAATGCCGAAAACTGGGCTATTTTGCGTCACTCTTGCGTCTTAACCATTTATATATCAATATTCGTCTTTTGAAATATTATGTTATGTATATTCATTTTAGTAGTAAGCGAATGGGGGCTTACAAGTTATAAAAAAAAGTAACATATTGAATTAGAAATTAGCGGAACCGCCATTTTGTATGTCATCCGCCAAATGATGCCAGTTTATTGCGAATACCAGTTTTTAAGTGAAATAGTAAGAATAGTGATATGAAATAAATGAAAGAAACCCACACTAACTCTATTTAACATAATGAACATTAGTCGAAGATTATTTTATAAAATAATGCTAATGAAGTTTTGCTTTTTAATTGAAAATAATAAGAAATATAGTAAAGTTATGTTCTCTTTTTCTAAAAATATTTTAGGGTACATATTTTTTTTACTGGCAGCCCTAACCGTATGGTACTATTGACATTTGTGTGACGTGAATAATGAATTTGACTTTTTGATGGTATGGTGTTTTGTTCGTTTTGTGTGAAAGAAGTGTTTTCTTTAATTATTATTCAAAGTGTTCCAACAAAGTGTATTCAAAGTCTTGATTACTTCAACGTTGAGTCGTGCAATCCTCAGTTTATTAATTTACTATAAGTGCAAAATATACGTTTTATACTATATTTTACACTTTTGAATGCATAACTTAACCTCAAAATTCGGAACATTTTAAATTCTAATTTCTCAAAACTCCCATCGAAAATCTAAATGATTTTTTAAAACACACAAGGTCAACTTTAGTTCCTTTGTGGTGAGAGTACCGACTCATCTAATTTCTACCTTCGAGGCGGAGGCGTTCTGGCCGACGGGCGTGGTCTTCCGGAGGTTCCGGGGAAGACTCCGGAATGAAGTGCGCTACACGTCGCCGACAACACGTGTAGTTTAAGTGTAGTTTTAAGTATATTTTGTATGTATGTTAGTCTGTAAGGTATTTATAATATGGGCCATGTAGCCTGAAATAAATGGTTTTTATTTATTTATTTATTTATTTATTTATTATTATTAAAATATTAATCCTGAGTACATTTAATGTTTTACAGTTAATTTGGTCTTAACGCAACAATAGCCCAACTCTCATAGAAAAATCGGCATTGTCCTTTAAAGTTGGAATTAACCCTCGACTTCGTAAATTTCTTTTTTTATTAGTGAGCGAACGAAATGATGATAAATTATAGATAAAAAATTTAACATATTATTTGTAATGTGCGCGTGAAGTGCTTTAATTTGAGACCCCACTAGAGTATATTTGCAGACATTCGGTTATTCTTCCCTACATTCACCCTCCAAACTTTATACGGTTTTTATACGGTTCAACCGATTTCCATCAAATTCTAAAAAATCACGCGTTATACGCGACATAACGCGTTCGGGATCTATGATGCTACCGACAGACATACACACCCACAGACACGTCAAACTTATAACACCCCTCTTTTTGCGTCGGGAGTTAAAAGTAAGCATTTGCATCAAAAAACAAAATGATAAATAATTACTATATCTCACCTGGTGGCAAGACGTCAATTTGTCAACTGCAAGCTCCATACCCCCAGCGTCCAAGAACGCGTTTAGGACTTCTGGCTTGTAGAAAAGCCTCACAATAAGATTTTGCATTCCTTGAGATAAGTGAACTACGTCTTCTTTTCCTGAAAACAATCGAATAAACATTTAACAATTGATTTTTTATTTTTATGATAGTAAAAAAGTACACTAAATCCGAGTTTATGAAAATACTTACTTAAATATTCCATTAAGCTGTTAAGCATGATCACTGGATTAGTAGCAACCGAAGGAATCTGCGCTACAAGCCAGTAAACTTCTTCTTTAAGAGTCCAGTTTTCAGATGACGACTCGCCACTCCCACCTATTAAAATATTTTTAATTTCAGATCTGGACACACGTAAATGATAGATTTAATATTTAATTAAGTAAAATAGCTTACTAGGATTAAGGACTAATCTCATCCCGTCACAGAACGATAACGCCTTGTAAAACTTTTGCATTATGTCAGGATGTTGTAAAACTGAAAAAGGAAAACAAAAACAATATTTAATCAATCTTCTAATACAGTGTACACTATTAAATTAATTAACTTTTCCTTACCAGTATCTGCCAAACACGGGACTTTCGGCACTTGTTGTTTTTTCTCATCCTCGAGATTAGTCCCTTCCATTTGTGCAGCGTTATGTTGTGCTTTGCTTTCATCAGTTTGAGAGGTTTCGCTACTCGAGCCGGCTGGAGTACTAGCTGACTGAAAATTAACAATAAACTATGAAACATTTAGGGACGTGACGAGCCCCTCGCCGTGTGGCAATTTTTTTGCGTGAACGTACCGCGTGCGGCACTCCTAACAGGCGGCGGCAGTAGTTGAGCAGCTGGTGCAGCAACGCGCGGCGCAACGGGGTGCGGCGCGTGCCGCCCGGCACCAGCACGTCCGCCAGCAGCCCCGACAGCCGCGCCTCCGACCCACCCTCCGCGCGCCCGCCACCGCCCTCGCGAACCCACCACGCGCATTGCTCCGCTAAACAATTATGGAGTTAGTGATTTATTATTTATATAATAACAAACAACAATCTAAATGATCGACCCTTTAACGAGACAATAATAATTAAATTGCTAAGTACATTTACACTTTTCATACAATTATTTTATATAATTGTTTACGAAGTCCATCACGAGTCGATAAAAATAGTTTTCACCTCTACTTCACATGCATGAAGAGCCTCGTAGTGTAAGATCTTTTGAGTACAATGTTCTAACCATAACAATTAGTTTCAGTATTATATACCTAATGGAGAGGTAAAATCTTACCGACTGCGTCGATAAGTGGCAATGCGTGCGATGCATGCGCAGGCGACAATGCAGGCAGCAGCGCATGTGCAGCGCGCAACAGCGCCGCGTGCAGGTCGAGCGCGGACGGCGGCGCAGCGGGGCGCGTCCATAGCGCTGCTAGAGCACGCAGTGCCGCTAGCGCTCCCGCTCCACCGCGCGCTTTAACCACGCGCGCTAGCACGCCTCCCAGAGCTGCCGTAGCGCCTGCACCGGCTCCACCCATCGTCCCGCCCTGTCAGACCCCGTAAATTATTCCTTTGTAAGTTTTTACTCGAATATTTAATAACATTTTTAGTTTGATTTAGCAAGAAATACGTACCAAATACGGTTCAGAAGAGATAACGGATCCATCTGAACTCACGTCCATGGACACGAACTTGACGAGTGCCGGTACAAAGAATTCACATTCCAAGATAACACGTCCCATAGTTTGCATACTGCCTTCCGCCTGTAAAAATCTATAATTAGTAGTGTACTATATAATACATAACATTATATGAACTATTCGGATTTATCAAAAACTTACCAATAGCGGAAGATTAGCTATCCATGCTAATGCCTGCATTGAAAGAACCCAACATCTTAAAGATACATTTTCAATCCTGAAAACAAAAAATTGTACGTAAAATTATGCAATTCGATATTTTAAATAGAATGATTTTCTTATAATAATAAGGTTATTTAAAAGTAATTACAAATATATTATTATAAAATATGTATACTTTCTTAACCTCAAAGTTACGGCTGATTTAAGAGGAAACAAAAACTATGGTTCGATTGCAAGCCAGGTCTTTGGCTCCCTTGGATTCATATAAATAGAGCCTTAAGGACACCAAAATAATAATCTGTATAAATTCAATAATCTTAACAGCGCAGTAAATGCGTAATGTAATATTATTAAGTTTTTTTATATTTGCCTGCTTACATCTTTACATTAGCAGTAGATAATAATATCCGTATTGTTTAACGACCATACCATATTTCATAAGTTACGCAGCATGTTAAATAGTCCTAGGCCCGTATAAATAAAGAAGTCTCAAACCTAACCTCACTTGAGAATCTATTTGATAGATAAAAAAAACGTTTCGTTTCACTTTTAAAAATGAAGCACTTTACTTATGTTACATACTTTAAATTTTTTTTAATTAAAACGTAAAAATAAAGATTATAAAAATATAGATTATACCTACTTATTTTAATATTTTTTTGTAATCTATAATATGAAAATTACGGTATAAAAAGAAAAGAAGTTAAAATACTATCTAACATTATTAAATATGTTCACTTTTAAAAGTGAAACGGAACGTTTTTTTATCTGTCAAATAAGTTCTCAAGTGAGGTTGGGTTTGAGACTTCTTTATTTATACGGGCCCTAGTCTTTAAGATTGTATAAATCAGCACAGTGTTTGTAAGTCATACCTGACCAGTGCTCTAAGCAACGCCGTGACCGAGTCCGAGGCGAGGCGCACGCGAGGCGCGTCAGCGGGCGTGCCCAGCGACCACGCCGCAGTGCCGCCGCTCGAGCTGCCGTTCCACGCCGACCCGTTTAAAGTAAGCCACAACGACACTACATTTTCGATGTATGTACAATCCGTCTGAAAATTACTTAAAATTAAAGAAACTAACTGTGCTTACAATTTTACGGTCCCATGTAAATAAAGGTTGAATTCGACTAGAGTAAAGTGTTATTGTATTTCTTTATTGCACGCTAAAAAGTGAAATTTATATTAGTAGCATTACATTGTTACGCACACACCGTTTATTTAATGATGTAATTACTGAGCATCCGCTCTTCTTGTTATTTAAATTTAAAGAGTCGCCTAGTTTATAGTGTTAATCAGAATAAATAAAAAAGAAATGAAACTTTCCGGGTGTGAAATCCTAAGCTTCGTCATTAGGTTGAATAACGAATGCCTCGAATTGGCGGAAGTGTGTTCTAAAATTATTAACTTCTCGTGATTTTAGCATAAAACATACCTGGTTATCAAATTCCAGTGCCAGGTGTCTAAAGACATCATACAGAGTATGGGCGAGGGGCGGCTGGCGAGTTCGCTCCGGTGACATGGGGCTTGCAGCATCAGGCGAGTCAGCGAGGGCTTCGTCCGGCGGAGTAGACGGGGCGCGGGGCCGCATCGGCGGGGCGCGCAGCGCGATAGGCAGCGCCGCCGCACTTGCAGCCAACACTCGCCGCACTAGCGCCTCGCCGCCCGCCGCCGCTCCGCTCTCCAACCGCGCGTCCGTACAGCTCGACACCGTACTATGGCAAGGGTATAATTATTTACTATATCTAGATGGTACGCAAGTATTTTAGCTAAATGAATCAGGCTAATAAGTAAAAACAATAAATTTATGTTTATTTGTCAGGAAACAAATATTTTTTCCTGACAATTGACAAAACTGTTGCATTGAATAGACCCCTAAACGGCAAGCGCAATTTGATACAATTTGGCATAGATATATAATAGACCATAGGGCGTAGAAAATAGTAAGGTAAAAGGAACAGTTCCTGCAGATTATTATTGTGCATGCTTAATCGCGGAGAATATCAAATAAAGTACTTTGCCACTTACCTAACATTAGAATCTACGACCGTTTTCACTCTGGTAAATTTTGCAGCCTTAGCCAAGTGCTCCGCCACTTTCTCGTCAAATCTCCAGTCGTCGGACTCGGCCACTTGCGACAGCGGGTACCCTAGTGTCATCAAATATACTGCCGAGGAAACGAGGAAGGATATATACCCAAAATCTATACTTAGTATCGGTTAAACTATGCTGTCAGTGTCGTTTAGATCAATACCAATGACTTATTGTTTTATATTAAATATTGACAGGCTAATAGAACAAATTTTACTTAGTTGTTCGTAACAAGTTATTTTATATCTTTACCTGCTGGACTAGGTCGTTTTATTGGCGTTTTCCCAAATCCAATTTCGGTATCACCTACACGGATAACTCGCGAAGAACTTGCGGCTCCCCAATCTTCGCTCGGAGACGTGCTGAATTCGCCGTTTTCGTATTCTACTAGATCCTATTTTTTAACAAATTTAATTGTTTATATAAGCGGAATGCTTTTGTATTTTACATGTTCTATTTATATTGTATTAGTGCCTCACCTGCAGTAGGGCGGTGAGCGCATGTCTCGGCCAGGGCGTCAGGCGCACGGCCATACGCGCCAGCCCCAGCACGCCCCCTGCGTCCGGTAGAGCCGCGCTGCCGCACAGAGCGCACAGTCGCCCGATCACCTGGCATAATAACTTTATTATTAATATTTATGTGCGCAGTTTATTTCTTTACTTTTGTAACACAGGCTGTATTACAAATTTGGTCCAAACCTCCTTTAGGTTACCTGAAAAGTTTTCCTGAAGTTTTGATAAAGATAATTTTAAGATTTAGATTTGGATATCAAAATCCAAATCTTAAAATTATCTTTTCCGTGTCCAACTTTGGCGCTTCGCGCGCACAGCTATCACAATAAAGATAAAGTCTTTTAGTGTTTTTTTATGCTAATTTGTCTCAGTCTCATTTTTAAAATACCCTAACCTTAATAAAGCGGTAATGTTTAATGTTCATTTTTTATTAACGGTTTTTATTTATTTTTTAAACTCGGAACAGTACATACCTTCGCAGCTAGTAACATTTGATCGGCGTGCAACGTAGCATCCATGGCCAGTATATGCGCGACCAACGCGTGCGCAAGAGCTGCGGCCAGCGGCGGGCTAAGCACACGCCCGCCTTCGTCCGCGCTCCGCCGCCGCGCCGCACCGCTCGTAGCGCGCGACGCTCTCAGTCGTTCACGCTAAGAAATTTATAACATTTTATTTTATAACGAACGGTAACCTTACGGCATAAATAAGAGTAACAATTAATGACAATAGCGCAAGAAAGCCAATGAAGTTTTCACAGATACACATAATTATAAACTAATAACAAAAATAGTATGAAATCGGCGGTGACTGTAAAGTGAAATATACATATTTTCTAATAAATAATTATGATAAAAATTATGTAAATTAAATGATGATGATAACTAATGAAGTATATAGAATACCATCATACGTAGGCGCCTGCATGAGAAAGAAATGAATGTGAGGCTTACCTGTTCTTCTTCAGCACAAGCCTGTATTCCACGTTTTGCGACTTCCATCCAGGTATCCATTTCAGGGGGCATCTTATGTAAAGGCTTTGAGTGCAATTTGCGACGATGTACCTTGCACTCCACGGTGCGCGGCGGCGGTGTCGTGTTACCGTCGGAACAAACGTTCTTAGGTCGACCTCCAGTTACCCAATCCCATCTGACAAATAAATAACAAATAGTAGTAGTTTTTGTTTATATTATTTTATATTTTATTAATAATAAAAATGTAAAATAAATATATTATGGTCTGAAAGTCGATAATGACTTATTTCTGGTTCTCTAAAATCTAATAGTCACCTGGTATCACGTATCGTGTCTAGGGCGGCATCGAGCACACCGGCAAGTACGGTCAGCAGCGCGGACAGCAAGGCGGGCTGGCCGCGCGGCTCCGACAGCTGCTGCAACGCGCGCTCGCACAGCGCCGCCGCCACGCCGCCGCCCTCACTGCGGTGTGCGTACATGCTCTTGCGCGCCATGAACATCACGGCTGCCAGACATCTACAACGGACAGTAAAATAAGATACATTCAGTTTCAGTATTTGTTACTGGAATAACAAAATTTGGAAAATTCAAGATTAAGAGAAATTTCAGCTTTGACAACCCCCATGGAAGAAATACTATGCAGACCATTAAAATAGCGTATAAATACCTATCGAGAGGACACGGCGGCGCGTCGCGGTCGGCGAAGGGTCCGACGAGCAGGTCAGCTAGAAGCGTCCCCCACCAGGGCTGAGCAGCAGCGGCGCGAGCGAGCAACGTGCACGCTCCGGCGGCGGTACGTGCGGGCGCGGCCACCGCTAGTGCCGCTACGCCACGGACCCACGATTCCGATATACCGCTACCACATGAATTCTCTTCCTCATCCTCGTCTTGGCTCTCTGCATTCTGCAAAATAATTAATATGTAACTAACTAAAACCCTATAATAATATTAACTAATAATATATTCTGCTATAGCAGATAACAGTGCCTAAATAATGTACTAAATTATTACTCGATTAAATAAATTCCCTGAGTATTAATACCGGCCTACCAAACCTAACCCTAATATATAAATCTTTTACATTAATATATGCATGCATATATTTTTTGAATGGCTATGTGCAGTCGCCAACTTAAAAATTTATTTGATCGATTAATTAATAATTATTATGGTTCCGTTTGACGTCCAAAGTCCTTTATGAGAGTACATCGCTTGCTACCGATTACAGCCCATAGATGTCGTACCGTACCGTTACCGCTCCCAGCGCCACCTTCCGTTAAATCTGTGAACTAAGTGAAAGCCACAAGCCGCCATCTTTGATATATCAGATCATTGTTGCGTCGTTTTTGCAACCATGCAGTCGCTAAAAACTTACTTATTTAAGTTATAAATTTAACTTAACTTTTAATTCTAAATTCTATTTAAAACAAATTTTTGAGTTTTATAAAGTCGTAAAACCGTTACTGATCGTCAATAGAGTTCATTATACAGTTTTTTACCGCGTATCGGGTAGACGTAAATCACGCGATCGGGATATCGCGGTGAAAAGTTCGTCGTTTTGAACTCGTTATTGGCGGTTACTGTAGAAGATGGAGCAGAAAATCTCTTCGCCGTTTGAAATTAGGATCGAAGCAAAGGTTTGCAGCCGCATTTGGTGAGTGACATGATAATTTTTCACGATTATGCGGCGGGTACTAATGATCTATTTCTTGAGATCGTGCCTAATTCGGTGACCTGTTTATCATAGCGTGATATCCGAATAGTATAAAAGTAATTAATTAACAAAAAATGCTATTTTTAAACTTTTACGACTACCGCCATTTTTGGAACGTCTCCGTTCCGTATTACCTAAAATGTAAACGTATTCATACAATAAACCGCTGTCTTTTACTGTTAAAATGGCTATGTAAATGTATTAATACAAATATTTCATTACTAAATCGAATTTTCCATCCGTTACATCATTTACGTTTACTTCGCGGAGGGTAGTAAAATATTGTTTGCGAAGTTGTTCAGCTCTTTTCTATTGCTAATTGAGCCAGTACGTACAGTTCTGCAGATATTTAGTTTAAAATACATTATACTTAATAACATTTCTGATCGAAATATATCGATGTTTACACTTGTAACATTTGTGATCAAAATAGATCGATGTTTACATTCATAACATTTCTGATCAAAATAGATCGATGTTTACACTGATAACATTTCTGATCCAAATAGATCGATGTTTACACTCATAACATTTCCGATTCAAATAGATCGATGTTTTCACTCATAACATTTCTGAACGAAATAGATCGATGTTTACACTTGTAACGTTTGTGATCAAAATAGATCGATGTTTACACTCATAACATTTCTGATCCAAATAGATCGATGTTTACACTCATAACATTTCCGATCCAAATAGATCGATGTTTTCACTCATAGCATTTCTGAACGAAATAGATCGATATTTGCACTGGAAGTACCTACAACTTTTTCAGACCTTCTATAGGTACGTTAAACGTCTTAACTGTTCGGTTCTAACAGTAGACGGCTGAAAATATTTTAATAAACATACCCTAAGCCTATATAATATAGCTTAGAAAATTCATGTTTATGCAGACGCAGATATCTAATGCTTGACAAGCCAAGATAAAAAGTAGGCGGACTGGATAACATACATTCAGGTTACGAACACACAAGTTCTCTGGAACCATCATTAATAAATAAATCGTGGGTATTCGAACAAAAATTAAACTGGCGATCCAAGACTTTGCGAGGCATCCTCACTCCTTAAAAAAGAAGGGGGGGGGGGATATAATATATGATATAATATGACCACATAATATATAAGAGATCAAAACTTTACTGATTTTAATATGACTTTAATAGAATGATTTCAAACCGAGACAAGTGATCGAATAAAATGTACAGTCGGTAACCTCACATAAATTATCATTTTTAAAAAGAGGTATTGTTATGAATTTAAACTATGTACAGTTGACGCCATCACGAATATTATCAATAAAGTGGTAGAAATCCATTGTACAGTCGACGCCCTCGCGATATTAATCAAAGTCATTAGATTTGCAAATCTCGTTCATTTTGTAGTTGTGGCTAAAATACTATTACCATTAAATATATAACACAGACTGTTGGTATGCTTGCTATATAAATATCGATCGAGATGATGAAATACATGGCCTTCTAGTACAGTACATCGAACCAAGAATCAGGCTTCAACAATTCTAAAGGTTCTAAACTTTGGCTGGTTTTGAACTATAAATGTCAGCTTACCGAGGACATTAAAATTTATAAATAATTGTTGGCTATTACATAATACCAACTGCAGTAGTTCAGGCTATAAATTAGCACCGTAACCTAAATCTCCCGCGCGGGGAAAGGTCGTATCACCTCGCAGTCAAACTGCAAAGTAAATATTTATGGTATACAATACGCTATACAAATTCCCTGTTCAAAAAGTCAGTAAGTACAGAAGGGTTATTACAATACTTTAACTAACAGCTGACAGTTTTAGCTGGTCTTCTACCTTTTGGAAGTAAGGACTATAAGCAAGAGTAATATTTAAGGGACACAAAACCTATACAAATTCCCTGTCGAAAGTCAATAAGTACAGTACAAATTCATTACAATATATTGACTAAAAGCTGACAGTTCAAGCAGGTCTTCTACCTCTTGGGATTTTGGGCCATAATATCAGCTTCGAAACTATAAAATTAGCTTCCTAACCTTCATCCCGCTGGGACAGGTCGTATAGCCGCGCACTTACACTGCAAGAGTAATATTTAAGGGACACAAAACCTATACAAATTCCCTGTCGAAAGTCAATAAGGACAGTACAAGTTCATTACAATACATTGACTAATAGCTGATTGTTCAAGCAGGTCTTACTCCTCTTGTGACTATAATATCAGTGTCGAAACTATTTACCTCCGGGTATAGCAGGATTGCTGTTGGCTGAAACGCCAGACATTTGCGCCTATTTACTTTACGTATACCAGGTCCTATGAAAATCGGGGCAGTGGTCTGTTTGTCGCACAAACGGATTCAGCTTTACAGAGTATAATATTAATATTATATCCACTTTGGCCGTCGATTCATTGTCGACGCGTGCTTTACCTATGTCCAATATACAAAGTCTAAAGTTTTATAATGGCACACATCATAATACAGATTTCTTAACGATGATATAAAGTCAAGAGCAGGCATACATCCTAATACAAATTTCCTATCAATTATATAAATCTAAGATGTTTATAATGGCATAGGTACATTCTAATACAAATATCCTGTTGATGATATAAAGTGGAGATGTTTATAATAGCACATATTCAAATACAAGGATTGACGATACACAAACAATATGTTTATAATAGCACACGTTCTAATACTAATACAGGGATTGATGATACGCAAACAAGATGTTTATATGATGGCACACATTCTGATATAAGGTTTCTATTGATGGTATACATTCATGTGCTTTATAATGGCATACATTCTAAGACGAGGTTCATGTCGATGATACGAAGACAAAAGTTTTATAACGCAGATACAGACGCACATCCAAATATGTTGTATTTATTGAAAACCAAGATATTGCAGACGTACTAGAACTCATAGTCTCTTGTCTGTAGTCGACTTTGGGTCAAAATCAGTCCTAGACTTAAGGGTCGAAAGCTCGCACATTACAGCTTCAAAGGCTACATAAAGCTCGGGACACTCACCATGACACTTTAATAAAGTTTTATTGAAAAAATAGATACTGTATATGTGCTAGAGTTTATGGAGTTTCCTGTGCAGCTGGCGGTTGGTCCCTCATGCAGGTCTCGCCTCATAGGGTTTATCAACTTTGCAACCTTCATCACCCCAATCGGGAAGGTTGCTTGCCTAACGCTGGCACGCTACAGCTTCAGTAAAAGTGTATGGAACACTAATCGCAACTACGAAGTTCCTGTCAAATGTAAGACACTGAAGACGTGATGCAGCTTATGGACATCTGTTCCCTAATTGCCGGTCGGTCACCTAGCAAGATCTTTGCGACGATTTCCACAGTCCTGGAAAGGATCAAAGGCGACATAGTCGGTAATATTATAACTTATTTATCTTTAATTCTCAGGAATAAGTCTAGATTTGCAGAGATGTTCTATTACACTAGTACATAGCGTATAGTACTTGTACCATCCAGGTAATATATTTATTCATAGAACCAAAAGTGTCACACGATGGCATCGAATAGTAACTAACTTTTTAACTTTGCAAGACGTTTTTAATTGCATTCAACCCTTACTAGTAGTGGAGTCGATGGTGCTAAAATTTTGTGATACCCCAGTTGCTTGGAATGTAAACTAATCCCCACTGGCGGTGCAATATTTGTATCTTGGTGAACGCCTCAGGTACTTTTACAGTTTTCCTCTCAAAATACGTATTATGTCATAAAGCTATATATATATATATATATTTTTACGCTACGCCTGGAAACTTACATCAGCAGTAATTATTGTGATGTCGGATTACGTGAACCAAAATATATTCTTAAATAAAGAATTAAATACTCGACCAGTCTCTTGACACACAGTACTTGAAAGGTGTTATTGTGATTCTTTTATTACTTTAAAACTTTATCACATTGTTGCATTATTCACAAGCCACCAGAAGATAACAAACACGTCTCTCATAAAGGACTTTGGACGTCAAACGGAACCATAATATATACATTTTACCTTCCAATAAAATGTGTATTATGTTCCTTAACGTCCAAAGTCCTAATAAGGGCTTCCTGGTGTCCATCCTCATCATTATGAGACACTTACAATGATCTGATATATCAAAGATGGCGGCTTGTGGCTTTCACTTAGTTCACAGATTTAACGGAAGGTGGCGCTGGGAGCGGTAACGGTACGGTACGACATCTATGGGCTGTAATCGGTAGCAAGCGATGTACTCTCATAAAGGACTTTGGACGTTAAGGAACATAATACACATTTTATTGGAAGGTAAAATGTATATATTATAACCCAATATAATAGTATATGTTTCAAATGCAATCAAAACTTGTTCTACTACTTGTTCTACTGTAATAACTATATCACACAATGGCGTTGCGATAACGTCATTTCATTGTTTTATGAGACGATAAATCTTGGTGCGCGTTGTCAAACACTTTCCATAAACAAAATTGCATAATTTTTAATCTGATTAATTTGAGAATATAACTTACCGTTAGCTGATTGTGGTACAAGAAATAAAGCAACATATCTATTACGTTTTCCGCAATCACACGCAATTTATCAGTAGAAGCTTTCTCAAGTAGTGCCTCTGCCGTCACGACGCCGCAATTGACGGCTTCTAAAGCTTTAACATTGCTGGTTGATGTTCTCTGCAGCTTTTTCAAAATATTGGTACAATTGTGCAACTGCGATTGTAGTTCGATACACTCTTGGTATGCTGCAGTGACCTTAGGGTCTGTGTCATTTCCTTGATTTAGGTATGCCATCATGTGAACTGCATTACCGTTGTATAACTCTAAATATGGGTTCAGTAAATCTATTAATTTTCCTGTAGCCAACCTGCAAAAAAACCGTTTAGTATGTTACATTATTATACATTTAGCTGCATTGTATGTGTAGCTACGGACAAATATTAAAAGTAGCTTCTTTTAATCAATGTTAAAAAACCATTAACATCTTATAGATACTTTAAAATTTCAGTTTAGAAATGAACTTACCGGAACCGACACGTCAAGTCTTGGTGAAGTGCACTCAGAGCGTTAACAGACGCCTGGACGTTCGCCACTTCAGTTATTTCGCCATAGAACCAACCCAATGGTATTCTACACTTCATAGCAGACATTCCATATCGTCCAATAGTTGTAATCTACGATTTAAAAAATTACAGTTAAATGTCTAGCTTCATCAAGTTCATAAAAAAACATTCTGGTCACAGACAGACGGGCGGACAGCTCATTCCCGTTTTTAAATATTTTTTGTTACATGCAAAATATAAGAAATTCATAAACATGCATAATTTAATTAGTAGTTTTACATCAAAATGTCGGATAGAAAGTTCAAGAGAAAAGATTACTAAGTATAAAGTACAAATGACAATCTACTACTGATATCACGGATCTCTGGGTGCCTTTGAGTACGGAGCACTAAAAAAGAAGCAAACCTTCATGTATCGCGCGTACGCTGGCGGCTGCAGGTCTGTGAGCACGAGGTGTTTCGTGGCGATGTCGGTGGCGAACGCGAGCTTCACGCTGTCCGTCTCCTCGCTCACCGTCCAGATGTCGATGCACAGCGTCACCAGATCCGAGCACATCGGAATTATCTGCACGACACAAACGACTTTAGCGCGGAAAAGTCCAACTTCGATACCAGCAGGCCGACTCGACCGAGGAGATCACCGATGTGAAACAATGCACGCCTTGTAACAATTAAGTGCGAACCAAATTGGTTGCTCCATTGACAGCAATATTACTTTTTTTACACAACACTATAAATCTTCTATGTATTTTAACTAGTATTTTTTTAAAGGACACGTTGTATTATTAATGTAGCTAATTTAGAAAAGATTTATGTGAATTAAAATACAAAAGTGATGATATATATCCTATAGTCTTATGGTTTCTTAATATACGGGCTGTCCAACACTGAAATATCTTTTCAAATCGGACCAGTAGTTCCTGAGATTAGCGTGTTCCAATAAATAAACTCTTCAGCTTTATAATATTAGTACAGATTTGCAAGTTACCACATCAGTGAGGTGCACGACGTGTCCGAAGTCCAGTACGACGTAGCGGCGCGCGCCCGAGTGCATGCGCTCCACGACCAGCGTGTGCTGCGGCGGCCGCGTCACGAGCGCCGCCCACGGAACGTTACACTGCTCCTGCTCCTTAACAGACGAATCTAAATTTTATATTCGTACAAGTTTTGTTTATTTGTCGTAGTCGAAGTTTCAGTTATGACGTCCACTGGGTATAAGCCTTCCACATATATATTATCATTATCAGGGGAGTATTTGTCTATACTCGCTTCGCCACTTAGAAATCGCATAAATACACAATGTATATGTTATTATCTCACAAGTGATACATACATATTAAATCAGATTATTAAGTGCGAACGGCCGTGTTCAACTTGGCAAGGGCACTACCGTGCCCCCAGATTCATTGTTATGAAATTAGTAATTACCTTAAACAATTTATCATCGGCAACTTCGACTTTCTCTTCAGAGTCACAATCCATCATTGTGCTTTCAAGATCGTCTAGTGAGTCCGGATCTTGGCACGATTCTTTCAGTTGACCCTCCTTAACGACAGACCAGAGCTGAGGACATAAGTTGTATTATAAAACCTATTAGACATAAAGCAATGCACTAGTGATCGCTCGGGATTCGCAACGGCCCTTGGGATGGGGGTAATTGCCTATGAACAGGCAAATCATCTGAGTTTCTCCAGCATATGATAATCATAAGCTTCTACGCCGATTTCGGTGTCAGTTAAAGGTTTCGTTGAAACCAGGCCAGGTATGCAGGAGTCATTTTTAATAGTGGCCAAGTGTGTCCGCAATATACAAGGACACTCTTTTCATTTTACTCTCATAGCCTAGTACTCGACACGATGGGCGAGAGAACAGGCGCATTTTTTACATGCCTACCGCACCTGACGCATGGATTATCTTTCTCGTCAGACAATCAGGTGATCAGCCTGTATTGCTATATCCTAACCATACAGGAAAACAAAATTTTTAGTTCGAAAATCGAAACCACTACCTCAGAGTCGAGAGCCAAACACGAGTTTACCAAATATGACAAATCATGCCGATATTTATGAAAAATAGAGATATCGACCTGGTGCGCGTCAGCCGGGTGCGCGCTGACGACAGGCGGAGGCACGCGCGGCGCGGCCGACTCGAGCTTGGTGCCGTCGGAGGCGAGGTGGCAGGTTACGTGCAGCGGTAGCGCCTCCGCCAGCCCCGCGCACGCCGCTGCCGCACCGGCGCCTCCCCACCACCCGCTGCCTAAGTTACTGCCGCCTTTACATTCTACACCACGATTGGAAAAGTGATTAGTTAATAATATTTTAATTGAACCATATTCTGTTCCTTAATATAATATCCCTTAATATAAATGTCAATGCCCATTTGTTTTTACGCTTTCACTCGAAAACTACTTAACCAACCATTATTAAACTTACACGTATTTTTATTCTTGTAGAGTAACACATATTCTTGAAGGTATTAGCCGCGGGTAATACCTCCAAGATTAAGTAACTAGCCGCAGGAAAAAGTAGTATCACATATATAATATCACATTATTATAATAAACTGAATACTCAAAAAATCGTTTCTTAAAATAATATCCCAAGAATGTGCCACGCATCTGTAATATTAAACGTAATACACGAAGTTTTTTTGAAAACGTTGGGCTAGGTCAATGAACTTCGGTGCCACATTTCAGGACTCGTGTCTCATGGCTGTCTATAATCAAAAACATAAAATCACTTACGTTGCCAAATTGTATATAAAGAGAAACTTACCATCTAGAGGAAGGTTGAGAAGGTCCTTAAGTTGGTAGTCCTGTTTGGGTGTGGGCGACGTGGCCGCCTCGCCGGACAGCACGCTTGCATACGTAATCGCCATCGACGAACCCTTGCCCAGCTCCGGCACGTCCGTGGCGAATACATTTCGCTCAAGAGGTAGTCCATATAATCCAAATCTGTATGTTAAAAATGTAATCTAATATTAGTATATTATAAAGCGGAAGAGTTTGTTTGTTTAAACGCGCTCTCAGGAACTACTGACCCGATTTGAAAAATTATTTTTTTGTTGGGTAGTCCATTTATAGAGAAAGGCTATATAACATAACGCTGTGACTAATAGGAGCGAAGCGTCAGTGAGAAATGTTGCAAAACCGGGGAAAATTATTCAAAATTTGAGGACTTTCCTTGCGTGGGCTGCATAAAAGGGTTTAAGTTACTCGAAAAATATCTATGAATGAATTATTCCGTTTTAATAATCATAATAACAAAAACCAACGTGAATGCACAGCTAGTATTACTTATACATATTTTCTTTGTGTGTAACACCAAAAATCACCAACACAATAATACGTCATTTGAGAATAAATAATCACTCGCAATAAACAAAATTCCTTATTACTCAGCAGTCTTTTTTATACAAAAACTTCAAGCAACGAATGCGTTGATGAAAAACGACTTTGAAAAACTACGATTCTCGAAAGACATTGATATCAAATCTTGACCGTATAGATTACTTCTGTAACGTACCGCGCTCGTAGTAATTGATGATACTGATCGTCACGGTCTCGCAAACACCTGGCCACATGTTCCAGCAGAGTTGTCCCACACGTCACGAGATCCGGATTGTAACCTCTGGTAGCCCGCGTGGTGTATAACGCCATAAACCATTTCAGAGCCCCTGGTGAGTCGCAAACACCCACTAATGGTATGCAAGTAATCAAAACACTAGTCAATGCTGAATCAAAATCCGTCTTCCAAGGTCTCGGTAACTGACTTGCACCTCTGAAAAGAATTTTATAATTTAGCTTGTGCACATATTATAAATGGTATATTAAAAAAATATAACTACAAATTAAACTTACTCGCTCGTAATTAATATTATTTTGACACACTTCTTAGCAATGCTTCTATTGCCGCATAAGATACAGTTTTTAATTAACTCTTGTAGATAGTGGGTAATTACTTGTATACACTCCAGCTGCTGTGCTTCCATTGGAGTTGAAGCATCTTTATCTTGATCTACTTTCGCGAGTCGTATGCGTTGGAGTCTCACCGAGATGACCCAATTTAAAAGGTCCAGAGCTAATTTCTTCTTCTCGATAGCGGAGGTACCGATGGCGGTATCGCATAAAGTTTGTAAATATGTTTTCGATTCTAACATAGCAATTCTTTGTTGCCTCTCTAAGGGCACATCTGTGTGTGGACACGCCCAAACAGTAATCGATATTTGATGTAACCAATCGCATCCGATAAATCCTGATTTTTTCGCGCTACTTTCCCCTGATTTAATAGATCCCTTAGACATGTCTTTCGCTGGATCGAATAAGGTTTTAATATGAATTAAAAACGTTCTGCCCCGTGCCCGGTATAATCTTGGACTAGTTAACAACAATTTGCCCGCCTGTTGTGTCATGTCTAAGCCGGAGGATAATAATAAAGGCCCCGCTAAAATCTCAGCATTATGAGCTTGTAGGTACTCTTCACTGTTTACTGGATTTTCCAAGTTTGATATATCTGCCTCTACAACGGGATATTGTTCTGGCGTATCCGATAAACGCGTAACCAATTCAGTAATGTGACTGAATGAGGCGTCCTTTTTGTATCCTATTCCATGCAGATTTTGTTTCAATAGGGTCACCTGTATTATAGGCAAATTAACTGTTCCGGCTGAATGTAATATAAAACTAAATTCGATGTGCGACAATAATGCGCTGTAAGGTAAAGTCAACTCCAGGACATGCTCGTCCCACGTCGATGATGTGTTTTGAAGGCGCCACGACCTGTTGTTTTGATGTTCAAATCTGGACCGTTGTGCCGGCGACAGTTCGCACCAAAATCCCGGAACCACAGCGCTGTATGGTACCGTGCTATTCAAACCGTAAAATCCTGTAAGATCCATTAAAGATTTGAGATCGCTTGTAGATAAATATGATTTGTTGGCAATAATAACTGGCGGCGGAGAACCAGGTGATTCGTCGCGTAGCTGTAACATGTCGTAATCTAAATTAGCCAGCTCGTCTTCATTAACATCATCAGTGGAATCCTTTTCCGAGTTATTCAGTGCATAAAAATATATCATTCCATGTTTGGTGGAGACACTGAGTCGGTCTACAGAGGCGCAGTACACTACGGATGTAAATTGCCCTTTGGGAACTTTTTTTTCTGATATTAAATTAAAATCTGGCAAAGTGTACAGCCGAAGGTTACCATCGAATCCAACGGCAGCAAATGTGTATTCATTTTCCTTGTTAAGTGGTAGTAGACATAAGTCAACCGGGCTTTCGTTTAAAGGTAACTCTTTAACTGAAGTAGGATTGTCTTCCAAAGTATAAATAGACGTTTTGTTATTAATTTTATATAACAGCATATACGATTTGCTTACTCTTTGTGAATCGCTATTTTCAGACTTAAAGGACTTATAAAATTTGGCATGGTCATGAGCAGATTTAGGATCTTGATCAGATTTATCAGATTTCGGGTCTGGATCTGATCTATCAGATTTAGGGTCTAGATCTGAAGACTCATCAACTTCCATTTTGCTTTCACTGTCTAGATCTGATTCTTCTATCAATTTTATTAGGCTTGGATCAATAGTAGATATAACAATCAACAAATGTTCTTTATCATCAGTGGGAATAATATGAGTTACTTTTGAATCTTCGTCTATATTTAGGTTGGTTGGCAAACTAAGACACTGTACTGCAATACCTTGAGAGACTGCATCTTCTTGCGGTGGATCACTCTCAAAGCCATCATTGTTCATATTATTCACTGCTGTCTGCGTGCCTAGTTTACTTCCACTAAACTTTACCTTCTCTGCAACCTCACTACTTTCATACCACTTCAAATCCGATATATCTAGTGGTCCCTGACCCGCCATATTTAGATACTGAGTAAAGGTTGGAATATCGCCTTGACTAGCATCAGTCTGATCAACAACTTTGGTCCCAACCGACTCTAGGTGTCCACTTTTCCAACTTTTTATTTGCGAAATCTTTCCAACAAAATCTAGCATACAAGGTTGTGTAGGATCAGGGACAAGTTCGGGCAATAGCGCCGTTGGCGGCGACGGCAGAACTTTTAAATGTTTTGTGTACATAGATTTTTTGGCATCCCATATTTTACACTCTTCTTTACTAGAAGATGCATTAAGATTTATTACATTGCTAATTGTTTCATCTATTAAATTATTTGTGCACTGTGGAAGCTCCGTGTCTTCGTCAGAGTATTGGAAGTAAATATCGTCGTAAATATTTGCATCATCTGTCCTTTGTACAGTGTTTACTTTCTTACTGCCACCTGGTTTTGAATTGGCGCTACTATTTGAAGTTTGAACCACAGTAGTTATAGAACCAGCTTGAGAACTAAATATATCATATGTTAGAAGGAATAACATTTTGTTAGAACATGGTATATTATTTTTAGCTTCATTTTGATCATTCATTGCCTCTATACTGCCCTTTGAATTATTTTGCTCGCCAGAATCAAAGAGTGCTTTACTAGAATCATCCTGAATGGGCTGATCAGATAGTGGTGAATTAGTTCTAGTAATGGTTACTGCACATATTAGGGAAGGTTTTGTTTTGGTACCAGTATTTTCTTTTTCTAAGTTTTCAGAATTTTGGCCCTGATTATATTCCTGATGTGAAGACATTCCAAGAAATGTCATTGCAGTGAGTTTTATGCCATAAGTAGCTGAAAGAAGATAATTAAGTCAGTATAACACAAACAACAGTGTTTAATTACCAATTATTTTTATTTTTTTAATTATACCTAATTATGCCAATCTAAACCAATTAAAAATGTTATATGAAAAACTAATGTTTTTTTCTCTAATTAATTGGTACTCAATAAAAAGCAAAATGAGCATGACACTAAAATATATATATAACATTACAAAACAAACAACACAATGCAAAATGTAAAAATGATTGCCATAGTAAAAAATATTCAGTTTCACTTCATCTACAAAGCTATAATTTTTTTTTTCGCCAGCACTTGAATTTGTGGCCCTGACTTATATATAGTGTGATCATGACAAGTTCCTTGTTTTTTTAGTTTTTTTTTTTTTATTTAGGAGGAAATTCATAAATTTCTTGATCATTTTTACCAAACATTTTGTATGTATTGTGTAGGTCTGGGAGTAGAATATTTTAATCTCTTTTTTTATATGGCAAAATAATATCTGCTTAATTTCAGTATATAAATTTTACTCACATGTATCCTTTTCTAAGCTGGTTGACCATACTTTATTACAGTCTGTTGTTAAAATGCCACTGAATATGGAATCATATGGTGATAGATGTATAAATTTTGTCAATTTAAGACCACAATCAAACTTCCACACATTAACCTTGCCGTCTCTTGTTCCCGTAGCAATCATATCTCCAGTATTTCCTTTAGAGACCACACAGACATTTAAACTTGGTACTGCACATGACGTTGCATTGGTAACCTAGAACATAATTTCATAATTGAAAACATCTTATGCATAATTTAAATGTGTCAAAGTAATATTTAATATAGACAATAAACTTACAGAAATTGGAACATTATGAGTATATTCGCCCCGGACAAACGGACAATTGGGCGAATGTCTTTCGTGTTCTACCCAAGGATCATCAGATTTTTCCCAACAAACTAGGCACACCATGCATGTAAAACACATTGCCCTATCGTCACCACTAGGAGATGGCTGATGATAAAACCCAGCTTGTGCCATCCTTGCTGGTAGTGCCCATCTGGAAAATTTTATTATTAAATACATATTTTATATTAAGAGTTGAAAAAAAAGTATAAGATTATATTTCTTTATATTTCATTTTTTTTTACAATGTGAATCCTTACTTGTAGTCCATATGTGGCCACCTTTTGAATGTTTCCTTACGTTCTGCTTCTGAATGCATCAGTGCTCTTGTCTCCTCATCTCGTATACTAGGCATTAGTTCATTAGCTCTTTGTCCCACTGCAGAAGCAATTGCTAGAGCTGGTATCCTTCTGTTTTGGCCTTTTAATTCTTGAACAACTCCCGTCATAACTAGACGAAGTGTGGATTGTGGTATGTTTAAAGTAACTGTGCTCCACTGTAACAAAATAAAATAAAAATTTCCTAAAATAGTATATTCTAAGTCTATGATTAGAACTCCAATAGAACTGGATGAAAACAATTCTTATTCCACATTTTTACCTTTGCAAATAATATTCCAAACATCAAAACTATTAATCAGGTAAAGATTATTTCTAAAGATACTCTGTACATTGTCAAGGTGTGTTTCCATCAAACAAGCAAATGCTCATGATATCTACAGTCTGCACAAATTATTTTAGTGCAAACAGACAAAGAGCATTAATTTGTTGTTTGGTTGTAAAAAAATAAAAATTGTTGTTGTAAAAAGTATTGTAATTTAAGACACTTTGATCCTTACTTTTTGTGCTTTAACTCCTTTTCTTACAGGTTCAACATCAATAGATCTTTTTAACTCGGCTAAGAAATCGCCCAAACCCTCAATAGAATGAGAGTCTAAACCTTGAACACACTGATACAGGAGCACAGCCTATAACAAGAAATACAAATTACACTTCATATTTAACTCACAAGTGGTATTGGAACAGGAATGGGAATTAAAAGATTCTACATCTTTAAAATATAAAGTTTTCATTTACAAATTAGATACACCAAGAACACATTTTAACTCTTAATAACAAAACTGACAGGAGAGTGAACAATCAAAATAAACCCAATTAACAAAAATTTATATAAATATAAAAAAAAATATTAAGTAATTGTGCAATATTTTAAAAACATTGGTGGAGATTTATAAAAAGTATTAAACTTGTGCCAGAACAACAATTATAAGTACATTTGTTTCTTATTTTATAAGTTTAATATGTACATAATATGTATATTAAACATAAAAATAAAATAGGTAATCAAATTATTCCTTCAATTTAACAGCTTCAAATTAAATCATAAATATCAATCAAACTTATTCAGTGTAAAACACAAGAAACTTTACCTACAATGTGTCTAAACTACACCACATCCAAGAACATAACAGATCACTCTCATAAAAATTCAGAGGTAAAATAACTCTAAACAGACATATCATCACCTTTTAAGTCAGTATAGCAAGAAAATTATAACATTAAGAATTCAAGAGTATAACAAAGTTATTTAATACCAAAAGGACATACCTCAGAGAGAACAAGTTCCAGTCTGATATTATTATCGGCCTGTGACGAAGGTAAAGGACGTTGTAAGGCTGTATGAAGTAACAGTACCCCATTATAGTCAGTTCTAGCGCCTATAGCACTGTTGTCCCAAAGAAAGACACGATCGGCGCCTGATGCATATTCTATTCCTAAAGCCCCTCCTTCGTCTAAAACATGAGAGATGAAATATATACTTATTTAGTGCCGGTTTGTCTTGTTTTTTTATTACAACAAATACGAGATTTCTAGTCAAATTGTTTATAGAGAACTGTCAAACTAAAACAATGTAAGACAGCTGAAGTTACGATTTGTAAGAAATATCTAATGCAAATTGAATGTATTTAATTCCTTAAATCATTATATGCATTTGTATTATATTGTTTATTTAAAATTTACCTGCAGAAAGGCAAGAAGACTGAAGGATCACTCCCGAATTAACATCTAAAACGTGCACACCACCCAAATCGGTTTTCACCAATATAATATTTAAATTACTATGGTAAGTTAATGAAGTAACAGGAAAGTTCATGCGTATATAACCATCTTCTCGCAATATCAAATAATCATCACCCATCGTGGTAGTGAACACATCTGTCTTTTCTACGTAAACGCCATTTGTAAATTTTTTATTGTCAAATAGCCGAGTTAAAGTGGCCAGATTAAAAATTAAAATTCCATAGATTAATTTTTTTCTTTGTGCCTGGGTTTTTCATGGGAGACAAAACTGTCGCCACGACATTTTCTTAAAGGCTTTTTCTTTCACATACTTAGGCAGTGTTTCACCAAGCAATGTTAAAGTTAATCCTTCGTTAAATATAATGTTGTTTCTATCATAATTCCTATCAATGAATGAGAAGGCACGGTAATTTAACATGGCGTTAACTTTAACATTGCTTGGTAAAGCACGCCCTTAGCCCCTTAGATCGTCGGTCCACGGGCCGCATGTGGCACACCGGACTTTTTTATTGGCTCATTTCAAGTAAAAAAATATGAAAAGCCAATGCAATTGTTACCAAATACGATTGTGGCCTATTTACCAAATCTTCATAAAGTTTCGAAAGAGTATTCATGGTCAAAAGTAAATACACGTTAACTTGTAATTACCTACGCTTCAATCAATACCTAGTAAATGGTTTTAGCTTGCGGCCCACGACACCATGGCTGAAAACATGATTGCGGCCCCTATAAAAACAAGGTTAAGTATGGCTGCCTTAGGCCGTGTTTCACCAAGCAGTGTTAAAGTTAATCCTTCGTTAAAAATCATGATAACCCTCTCGTATTTCCTGTCTATGAATGAGAAGGCATGGTATTTTAACAACCCGTTAACACTAACATGTGTTGGTGAAATCGGGACGTCTTAGAATAAAATAAGTATTGATTTATGGAAGTAATAAGTACCTACTACCATGTACCTACTACGTACATTAGGAGAATCAACCGTGGTCGGCTATCGCAAAATCGAAACCGATAGAGAGATCAGTTACTGTACCTCATAACTCTCTCTGTCAACAGTGACCATAATAAAATATGATTTAGGGACAATAAAAAATATTTGTGATCTGACGTCAAAGATGCTAATGATAAACTTGACCTTTGCGGCACTATACTGCCCTACTAAGCGCAAAAGCGGTATCTCAAAAAAAAAAACGAACATTTGATTTTTATGCCATCGGATAGCTTTAAAAAATACGCATCTAATGAACTAAGCCTTTTAGCAGTATCTTGTTCAGAACATGTGAAAAAAGCTTTAAGAAATATTTTCCTATCTCAGTTATACCTCAAATCACTAAGGGTATTAGAGGTATATCAATATCACGAAGGCAACTAGCCGTATTATTAAATACCGCCAAATCTCTTAATAAAGAACAACACCTTTTCTAAGTCAAATAGCGGCAAATATTATGTTCAACGAGTAAACTACTGACTTACCGCTATGTCGCTTAGTATTACAATGGTTACATGATCCGAAAATTATTTGGACTACATGAGATACGGCATATTAAAATTGGCCCTTATTGTATAAACGATACGATCGAATTCCTAATACATTTTATGGTGTATTACATATACATTATATACATTATATGAGTAAAACCTATAGAGATGACTCTTTAAGATTTTTATGACTGGGAAGATTACACGACACAGTATAAACTGTCTCGAATTGTACCTCGTCCATATATTAATGAAATGGTCGAAGTAGAGGTCAAAAGGGGCAGTTTTGATCTGATATACAGAACTGGATTCTATAAGGACCCTATCACTGCAAGCATAATCGGTAATAAAATTTTGAAAGCTCATGTTTTGCCACCACCAAAAAAGAAAACTGCTCCGGAAGGCATTTCTAAAATCAAAAAAAGATAATATTTTGAAATCTTTTCAAAATATCATACCCCAAAATAGAATGTCCTTTTGGAGAGACCTCCCTGTATCATTTGAGTAAATTACATAGAACCCGTTTATTTTGCTATATATTATGTATGCCATTTCTAATTTTATGAATAAAAGATTTTGTTAACATATATTGACTGAGTTTTTTCTTTAAAATAACTCATTTTTTTGTACACAAAAGATTTATATCTTTTTATATACAGTCATGTAGGAGAAGAGGTAACAAAAAAGCGGTAACTCAAACATTAATTCTTTAATTCACTAAGCAATGTAGCAGTATCTCATGAATAAGGTATTTACACAATGAATTTCGATATTCCAATTATGGTGATAACAAAAAGACCCAATTTTACGTTATAAATATTACTTGATAAACAAAAAATCTTAATATAAAGCAAAAAATAAAACACTTTTACATAACGTCAATTATCTCGAAACTAGCATCCATTGAGATACCGCTTTTGCGCATAGTTGGGCAGTATAGTCACTTTAACTAGTCTGGCCAAAATACAATTAAAAATAAATAAAATATTCGATTTGAATTTGGAATCTGTCATTTTCACATGATTATTTCATTGTGTTTTCTCAAGTTGGCGCCATTACATTGTTTATTATTTTGCGATAGTGAAATGAAGTGGGGTGTTAAAGAGAACAGAATCGCTGTGATTCCGTTACACAAAGTAGGTGTAGAGGTACTACCAAAGAGAATATAATCACTACGTGGCTACTACTAGCGCCACAATCCTGCATCGCGCTATCGAAGTTTTCTAAGTCCGGCGCTATTTATTACGACATCTGAAAACTACTACAGTGGGCTTCGGCCTGACCGAGCATACCATCTCGCTCGGTCGGAGATCTCTCTTTGGGGCTTCCACTTGTACTCCCAAATCGGTGACCCTCGACAGAACACGCCTCCTTCATCATCATCACTCCCCGCCCCTCTGCACCACGCCAGCCACTTCGGGTACATCGTCCACTAGCCGCAACGAAGCGCGGCCTGGTCGAACCTTCATCGGCTTCAACGGGCACTCACTACAACGACTGGTCAGCAAGCAAAGCACATCTCTCCTGGTTCAGCACGTAGCATCGGCCCGCACGGCAGCACTCCGACTCACTGGAGCCCGTGCAGCAGCAGCACAGTTCCGACTCACTGGGACTTACTGGCACTGGTGACTCAAGCACACAAGACGATTCAAGATTCGACCTCCGGTTTTCGGGGGGAGTGATGTAGCGGTACTACTAGCGCCACAATCCTGCATCGCACTATCGAAGTTTTCTAAGTCCGGCGCTATATATACGACATCTGAAAACTAGTACAGTGGGCTTCGGCCTGACCGAGCATACCATCTCGCTCGGTCGGTGATCTCCCTTTGGGGCTTCCACTTGTACTCCCAAATAGGTATGGAGCCCAATGCAATTTTTAAAACTCTCCATACGCTAGGTATAAACAAAATGTTTGTGTACCGGGCTATTAATAGGTACAATGAGACCTCCTCTGTTTGTGACAGAAAAAGATCTGGCCGTCCACGCTGTGTTAAAAGGTGGATATGGCAGTAAGAGAAAGAATTCGGAGAAATCCGGTTCGAAAACAAAAGATCGGGAGATAGCACCTAGAACCATGTCGCGTATTTTAAAGACGACTTAAGACTTTCAGCCTATAAGAGACGTACTGGTCATTTTCTAACTGATAATTTAAAAAAGAATAGGGTGCTAAAATCAATACAATTACTGAGGCGGTACGCAAAGGGAGGTCACAGAAAAATTTTGTTTACTGATGAGAAATTTTTTACATTAAAATTGAACAACATTTTAACAAGCAAAATGACCGTATTTATCTCAGTATTTATGCTCAAAGCTCTAAGGAAGCTTCCCAATTGGTTGAGAGAGTGCAACGTGGGTACTATCCGACGTCAGTGATGGTTTGTTGGGTTTTTTTTTATCCTTTGCCCCTATCGTAGACAGGGCTCGTTATTTTTCTTTTTTATTAATCATTTTTCTTTTTCTTACTTTGCATTTATAATACAATTTACATTACCAAATAAAACTTCCAATTAAAATATACAATTAAAAAGAATTTACCAATTAAAATACAATTCCATTAAAATTACTAGGTAATTAAAATACAATTCAAATAAAATTTTTAAATACCAAAACAATACAATTAAATAGTTAATGGAATCAGGCGTTACTTTGCGGAAATCCATAGCATACAATTTAAATATATTATATCTAGCAATATCCCGCGAAACAATTATAACCACAACCTGCAAGCAGATGAGTGAGTGTACGCATAGGCATGCGTTTGATGCACCTCCCTCCTCCCACACTGCTTATGCGTACACTCGCAAGCAAAAAACATGAAAACACCACCACCACACAAGCAATAATGTTAACACGATCGTGCAAAGTCCCACCACCATGCAGGTTGCAAAACTCGACGCGCGTTTCGCTCCGACCCCGGAGCATCCTCAGGATGTTGACTCTGCGAACAATGTTCGTTAAGTTAAACTTAACGAACATTGTTCGCAGAGTCAACATCCTAAGTTAAGTTAAACTTAACGAACATTGTTCGCAGAGTCAACATCCTGAGGATGCTCCGGGGTCGGAGCGAAACGCGCGTCGAGTTTTGCAACCTGCATGGTGGTGGGACTTTGCACGATCGTGTTAACATTATTGCTTGTGTGGTGGTGGTGTTTTCATGTTTTTTGCTTGCGAGTGTACGCATAAGCAGTGTGGGAGGAGGGAGGTGCATCAAACGCATGCCTATGCGTACACTCACTCATCTGCTTGCAGGTTGTGGTTATAATTGTTTCGCGGGATATTGCTAGATATAATATATTTAAATTGAATACAATTAAAATCAATTTACCAAATATAATACAATAACAATAAAATTACAATATCATATCAACATCATAAATTACAATTAAAATTACAATTCCAATAATAATACAATTTCGGTCACCTAACATTAATTTACAATAATAAAATTTCCAATTAAATAATAGTCATAATTACAGTAAAACACATTAAAAAAAATTTCATTACATTACTATACTAATATCACAGTGTTAACCACTACACACCATCACTATTCCTTTTATTGACGATTTCCTCGATTTTAGTGCAATATTGCAAGAAAATCTCCCTTTTCTTGCTGTCCCCCAGCATGCTTGGCAGATTCCCGCCAGTCATCGCGATGCCCAATTTCTGCTCAATATCGTACCTATTGTTTGCAAAAATTGGACACTCGAGTAACAGGTGGGGAACTTACTCCGCAACTCCGGGCTGACAGAGACACGATGGGTCCTCCTTCAATTAGAATCTGTTCAAATAGAAGGCGAACCCACCGTGGCCAGTCAGTACTTGTGTGGTGTGGTGTGTAATGTCTATTTTGCGCACTATTCTGTGCGCCGCGGCAGCAGTGGGGAAGAAGAGCTTTGTGACTCCGGCCGTCCTGCCGGACGTATATCTCCTGTCCCATTCCTCAATCGTGTCCTGTCTTAAGACACGCTTGACACAAGTCGTAATCAGGTTTCTTCTTCGAACCCAGAGCGGCCTCTTTGGCTAATTGGTCAACCCTTCATTCCCCCTAAGCCCTGCGTGCGCCTTGATCCAAAACAGGGAGACCTCCCGCCTCTGCAATGCAGCTTTTCGGAGTGCCCCCCTAGTTTGCACTGCCAGGGGATGGGGGGAAACAAGGGTGACCGCCTGAAGGGCCGCTCTGGAGTCGCTGAAGATACCGACCTTAGTCACTCTGCCCTCGCAGGGACGGTGCAATACGTCGGCAAAGCAAGTTTGACAATCCTGGGCGGCAATTCTCAGGCCTCGAACTTAGTTTTTACTATCGGTCTGTCCCACTCAGGCAAATGAGATTTACCGCGCGTGCGAGCGGGATATACTAATATTCGGAATTAAGTTCGAGGCCTGAGAATCGCCGCCCTGATCTCGGCCTCGCCTTTCCAAACGGAAAGTGCGGCTCCGACCCGACCCTCAATCTTGCTGCCGTCCGTATATATTCGTTGTTCGTGGTCGCAGACCACGTCAGAATATACAGCCTCGTCTACCAGTCCGAATCCAAGCTCAGTCTGCTCTGCCGGATGGGGGTCCTCGATCGCTCGAGCCCTTCGCTCCACCTCCCTGTCTTATCAGTACCGGGTGTGACACCCCCTTCTAGATCTCATAGAGCCTCGATACTTCGAGTATCCTGAGATCAAGAGGGAGTATCCCAGCCAGCAGTAGTGCAGAGTTCAGAGAGACGGTTCGATAGGCTCTGCTGATCTTCTCGGCAAAACCCCGCTGGACGGTGTTTAGCCTTTTCTGGACCCCCATCTTTTCTGCTGTGCAAGCCCAAGCCGCCGCCGCGTAAAGAATAGTGGGCGCTACTACTGCGATATATATTAATTTAATAATCTGGGGATTAAGCCCCCAGCCAACTCGGGCTGTTCTAGCGAGGATTTTGTACCTGTTGACGGCTTTCTTACAGACATTGCCCACATGGGCATTGAATGTAAGTCCGCCGTCAATAGTAAGCTTCAGAATCTTTATTTCGACCGATCCACCCAATTTCAGCCGCGGTGTATCAAATTTTAGTTTCCTTGTGGACAGCATGGCACATGTTTTGTGGGGGGCAAACTTCAGCTTGTTCCCCACTTATTCACCTTGTCATAGAGGGCGCCTTTGACAGAGCTTGGCGGCCAGCCATAAAGGTTGGGTTAGCGGAGTTCAGCCAGAAAGGGTTGGCTATCCTCTCTATCTCCAGTGCCGTCTTCCCCTCAAACACTTTCACTACCTTGTCGGCAAAAGCCTGACAAAAGACATTCTCCTCCTCTAACATCCACAGTAGGGGGTCCAACAAGAGGTTTCTATAGGAGAGGTCCTCCAATGGATCCTTGTACACACCCCTTGTTGGTCTCCCTACTCACTTCCACACCCACATACCTAACACTCACACTTCTTTCACTCAGATAACTGCTGATCACCCGTCTCAAGTTCACCAGACACCCAACCTCCGCCAACCGAACCTTTATGGCTGGCCACCAAGCACTGTCAAAGGCGGGTCTATGTCCAGACAGAAATTTTCCTCTCCTCCCTCTTCTTCCTGATGTGGTTTACCAATCTATAGAGGGCGTCTTCGGTGCTCCTTTGGGGCATAAAGCTATACTGGTTGGGGCTTAACTTGGGCAGCAGATAGAACCTGAGTCGGGCGACCAGCATCTTCTCGAAGATTTGGAGTCCCTGAAGCAATCCATACGATTGGCAGTGAGGAATTTTCCCATGGAAAGAGTGCATGCTTCTATTGATATCTGGCCTCAACGTTTAAAGGACTGTATTGCAGCCAACGGCGGCCACTTTTCATATTTTAAATACCTTTATATTTATGAATAAAACTAACACACTGTAAAAGAAATAAATTTTATTTGCAATAGAAAAAAATATATTTTTCTTTGTATCAGTATTTATGGCAGGACTAGGTTATATCCTGTTTTTGCTTGCTTTCCACACTCGCGTAATCAACTTCTACTTGAGAACCTATTTGACATATTATTATAAAACGTTTCTTTTAAACGAAACATATAACTTGCACTATTTAAACATAGTGCAAGTTATGTTTGTGTGCAAAAATGACCTTATATTGTAAGTGTGCGTTTGTAATAACACAAGCATTGCACCAGAATTGACAGAATGTTTCGTTAGAAAAATTAGCGACCAAACGGGAAGCACCACCTTTCAAATAAAAAAAAAAACATCCAAATCGGTTCACCCAGGCGAAAGTTCTAAGGTAACAAACATAAAAAAAAATACAGACGAATTGAGAACCACCTCCTTTTTTTGGAAGTCGGCTAAAAATAAAAACTATCTTTATTTATTTATAAAAAATTAAACTATTGATAATCTTAGTTTTATATATTCGTACAAACATAAAATAAGATAAATAGCACGGAATGACGTTTATGAATCACCTCTTTTTGTTCAGTCAGTTTAGTTGAGTATTACATTTAGGTATTAAATATAAAGAATAGTACAAAAATTATTTAAGATAAAAAGTAGCAACTAAGAGTTAGTGAGTTTCAGTTTAAGTACTTAATTTGTAGATAATATAATAAATATATCTATTTTCCTATACCTATTACCTATTACGTAAATATTATATACTTAAAATTCCCAAGTATCTAACCATTTTAGCCCACTCATGGTAGAATTGGGTTCACTGGCCAGAGGCCCGCTCATACCATACGCGAGAGGCGAAAACAGATAGAAACTATACACACTAGTTGAAATAATTAATCCCATGATGCAGTGGTATACTGTTCTTCCCAGCTCGGGGCTAAGGTAGCTCTGGATACTCTTCAGCAAATACACGGTCAATATACCTGCAAATATTTCATTAACAATTATTACAAAAAATAAGCAAAACATATTATGTAACATCAAAAAAAGCCTTGGTGTTATTTAGACTATTATCTTAGGATACCTTTATTAATATTAGCAATTAGCAAAATAACTCACCAGTAAGAATAGTGCTAAATATAAGCGCAGGGAAGTAGTGATGGAAGTACAGAACGCGGCCCATGGCCCAGAACGGTACATAGTGCAACGCCCAGCCCGACGCCGCCCAGGCGCTCGCGCTTAGCCGCTGCGAACTCTCTGTATACATTAAATTTATTTTTAGAATAGTTATTTTTAATAATATGTACACCATATTATACAAAATTATTGCAGCCCATAAAGATGTAACAGGCCTCTGATTCATGATGCCATCACTGTTATCACATATATAAAATCTAAGCTGAGTGACATACGAATTTGTACGTCACTTAGGGAAGCTTATGTCAATTCCCGTACATTTTGTTTTCGCACTTCGTAAGTGACAATAGCAAATGCATGCGAGCTGTACCGATGGTGAATGCAGTGATATATTAGATATGACAATAATTCACAATAATATATTGTCACGTAACTGCATAGCGACCAAAAATCCGGAGTGTTCCAATCGACGCTCACTTTAATGAAGAGGAACTTAGTTACCACAAGACAACTTGTACATTTTCCTTCAATACCCTGTTTTTTTATTTTATGTAGAATGTATTTTCTCTTTAAAACAATCATAGATTTCAATTACCATTCTCCAACACTTCACCAAAGGCCTCCGCTCGCTTTTCTCTGATAGAATTGATGACAAACACTACAATGAATATGACGAGGAAGAGAAGGTTAGTCCACCATACTACAGGATTGCCGAGCAGATAGATTCTGTGAGCACTTCCCGAAAAGAATTGTCCCTGCAAGGAAATAAACAAAATAACTTTTTATCGATTTATCAGAGACAAGCTAGGTTCGGCGGTTCCGAATTTGGAGCCATATATACAATGTGGAACAGTAATGAGTGATAAAAATTTACTGGCGTAATGTTTTTCATGTGTAAACCATACGATTTTGAATTACTGCAAAAATACTTACCTACAGCCTGTATGCTGATTCTACATGTCGACTTTAATTCATCTAGTTTGTAGTCATTACAATTTAGCATTCCAATCAGAAAAAAAAAATTGGACGGCTTTGTTTGGGCGGCGAAGTCGGAACTCACATGGACAGGCGGCATGCGGAAATAAAGTAACTGTTACAGCGTTGCTACTTTCACAGTGAACTCTATACAATCTTAATATATATATTTCTTGTGTGCGTGTGTATGTGACTGAACTCCTCCTAAACGACTGGACCAATTTTGATGAAATTTTTTGTGTGTGTTCGTGGAGATTCGAGAATGGTTTAGATTTACAATTGGAACCGATAGGTGGCGCTGCAGTCAGTATGTCAAGCAATTAATTAATAAGGCAATACGAAGTTTGCCGGGACAGCTAGTAATATTATATAATTATTAATTATTATACGCATCCTTAAATATTATCACTCATTTATTGTACACGTTGTATAAGTATAAGTTTTTGCTCGCAATCAATACACTTACTCTGTAATTGATTGGCCACTGCCACGGTTGTGACGTCACTTCGCCCTCTTTGGGCTTCAGGCCGGCATTTCCTTGAAACATAACCGCGTGCGACTCTATAAAGCGCTCTATAAAACCGGACGCGTACGCCTCAAAACTCACTTTTGCAACTGAAAAAAAAATGAGAATATGAAAATACCAGCCCACATTTTCATAGGGGTGTTCTGTGTTAGGCACATCCGAGACACTCCCTTTCATCACCGAGATCGGCACCGGGAGTCCCACCTACACACACCATACCTTTCTATTTTCTTGTGTGGCGTAATGTCCTTACCTCTGTGCGTAAAAATACCTTATCTACTTGCTGACCCAACTTGCGCCAATGGGCAGGACCATTCCAAAGTCATGCCATGGATCCGACCATGTTAGGTTAGGTCAACATTAGGTTATGTTGGGTTATGTTAGTCTAAACTAATATGTTTGGACCCAAGCTCCCAAGGCTGCAGTTTGAGATGCTCCAAACATGTTAGAATAGGTTAGGTTTGTGTTGGTAATCACTGGGGTGTGCCTCTTTGCTTTAGGCGATTCACACACTACATATCACCGCGCACCTCCGAGGTATTTATTTTATTTATTTTTCTTTGAAAACAAAGAAATCAATAACTTTTGAACTCATAGTCTTTTAATTTAAAAACTTCTAAAATCAAAGAAATTATGTTGGAAAATAGTAGTGAATATTATGTAAGAAACTTATAAAATAAAGTTTTTATCGTATTATTTTGTTATTACTAACTACAAAAAACTTACGCTGATCAAAAATATTATCTTCCACATTCCAAAGTGCGTTTTTGTCTCGCAAATTAGGATTACACGCAACTTCTTGTTGTTCGAAGCCCCATTTGGGTAGTTGTTTTCCCGTGGTAGTCAGCACACAGGCCTGTAAAAATATATAAGTCTGACGAACATTGCAACAACTTTACACCTCAGGTTGGAGGGAGCGGTTAATTGTTATTAAATTCACGCTTTAAATTTAAACTTATTTCGGGTTTTTTAGATTGTGTGATTATTCAATAAATATATTTGTATGTTTGTACAATTTTATTATCAAAACTGTCCCTAAAGTTTTTGCTTCACATATTAATATTGATAACAATTTTGACTTACTTGTAAATAATGCACAAACATCAGCCGGCTTCGAACAGTTTGTATATCTTCTCCATCTTTAGACCCCGATATTATAACCTTCCAAACGTCATTGGCATCACCAATACCGTCCTGCAATAAATAGGAGAGTGACAATTTAATAAAACAAAGTAATTTATGTATGTATAAAAACTAATGATAACAAAATCGGGCGATACAGTATAGTGTTGCATCTATATATATCGTCCCCATCCATGCTATATTACAACACTTAGCTAAAGAATAAAAGTATTATTACGCTACTTAAGGACCGTATTCACGTACAACAAACGGACGTGTCGATAAGATAGCACATACTTTCTCGTCAACATCAGGCGACAGAAGGAATAAATATATATCCGGAAATGGGCAGCAACGTTTCCGCGGACATTGTAATTGTCTGAGAACTGTGTCAGCCACCTAGCCTACCAGTCGAGTATAATCAGCTACCTTTTTATCGAATGACGACATTAAATTGAAACTCGTCAAGTTGTTTATTGTAACGTCCAACGTCTTGACTGAACGTCATTTAGCGTAGTCGTTGAATTACCTACTTATGGAACACCTAGTTAGGTGACATTATTTTCTAATTTGCGCTCATACTAACGATATTTTGTCGATAAATGTAACTTTGAAATTTCTAGTATAAATAATTCACAGATAAATAATATAACATACACATTTAGAGTAGATTTAATGAAAAAATATCAACAAGGTGCTATCAGTGCGAGCTGTTTGACGCCATATTTGTTTTGGTGACTACTAGCGCCGCAGTAAGAAAAAATTTCAATCAACTGACTGATTTTACGTTTGCTCTATTAAAAGGGATATGTTACAATCCGCTAACTAATTAGAGGTTGAGTGACGATTGTACTATTAATGTTCGGACAATTTTTTCAATTTAATGTCATCATTCGATAAAAACGCTAGTCACTCAATGAAATAGCGATTTCAATTAGATGACTGCGACATATCTATACATATAATAAATCTGTAGAGGGGTCATGTCTGTACATTAAGAATATTTAAGTGAAAATTAAAAAAAGGGGGTCTATAAAAGCTACAGAACCTAAAAATAACATTTTTGAAAAAAATGTCTGTCTGTCTGTCTGTCTGTCCGTATGGGAATGTTTGTCGTCGCATCACGCTAAAACCACTGTATGGAATGAAATGAAATTTGGCAGGCAGGTAGCTTACAACCCGAAGAGCATTATTGGAAATTATTATCCCGAAAAACGAAAGAGTTCCCATGGGATCTTCAAAAAATTGTAGCTACCTATTTGACGGTATTTCAGCCAAACTACTCAACATATTTAAATGAAATTTGGCAGGCAGGTAGCTTATGACCTGAAGAGCATTATTAGAAATTATTATCCCGAAAAACGAAAGGGTTCCCGTGGGATCTTCAAAAAGTTGTAGCTACCTATTTGACGGTATTTCCGCCAAACTACTCAACGTATTTAAATGAAATTTGGCAGGCTGGTAGCTTATGATCTGAAGAGCATTACTGAAAATTATTATCCCGAAAAACGAATGGGTTCCCGTGGGATCTTCAAAAAATTGTAGCTACCTATTTGACGGTATTTCAGCCGAACTACTCAACGTATTTAAATAAAATTTGGCAGGCACGTAGTTTATGACCTTTCAGAGCATTATTGGAAATTGTTATCCCGAAAAACGAAAGGGTTCCCGTGGGATCTTCAAAAAATTTTAGCAACTTATTTGAAAGTATTTCAGCCAAACTACTCAACGTATTTAAATGAAATTTGGCAGGCAGGTAGCTTATGACCTGAAGAGCATTATTGTAAATTGTTATCCCGAAAAACGAAAGGGTTCCCGTGGGATCTTCAAAAAATTGTAGCTACCTATTTGACGGTATTTCAGCCAAAATACTCAACATATTTAAATGAAATTTGGCAGACAGGTAGCTTATGATCTGAAAAGCATTATTAGAAAATTATTATCCCGAAAAACGAAAGGGTTCCCGTGGATCTTTAAAAAATTGTGGCTACATATTTGACGGTATTTTAGAAAAACTACTCAACGTATTTAAATGAAACTTGGCACAAAGGTAGATTGTAACATGAAATAACCAACATAATATTTTTAACCGACTTAAAAAAGGAGGAGGTTTCTCAATTCGTAAATATATTATGTTTGTTTTTTTTGTTTCTTCACGGATATCTTCATCGTTTCTGAAACGATTTTAATTTTTTTTTATGTTGTGTAGGGTATAATTTAAATTTGATCCCATTATCACCAAATGGTGACCTGATGATGGGATCCGTGAGGAATCGAAGGAAATCCTCAAAATTTATGTGGAATAATATATTGATTTTCATTTTTTCTGAAATAGTCTAAGCATATGTTACCAAACAGTTAGGTTTTGCACCATATCCTGGATCTATAATATCAAAAAATTTCGCGTTTCAGTAAACTATATATATATAGGTATACATATATATATTGTAAAATTTCGCGCTGCTGCATATATATATATATATAGCAGCAGTAAGCTATATATTTATATATGTTGAAAAATTTCGCGCTGCGAGCAGCGGTAGACTTTTTCTCTTTCTACTATTTTTTTTTTATCTAATCGTTTTTGTTTTTCATTTTCCGTCCTCAAATAATCGTCGTCTGATCATTCAAGAATTATCCCTACTTAGTCTATATTTTTAGTTATCACTAAAAATCTAAAAATTTAATAATTTAAAAAAAAACGACTTCAAAAGGTAAACTAAAAGGAACAATTAAATTTACTTCGCACAAAGTAATACTTATTTTCCAGTACAAATGAAAATAATTATTACTTTGTGCGAAGTAATTTATTATTATACTTAGGTTTTGCAAATACGATTAATAAAGTATAGGCGTAGGATAGTTTGTTTTCAAGATATGAATGAGATGTCATAGGTACATTAAATTAGAAAAGTTATGTCAATATAAGTAAGATTTATGTTTTTCATGATATTTTTATTTGTTACTTTTAGCATAAAAATGCTAGGTACGGCTTGGGTTTTTTCTTTCTTTTGGACTTTTGTTATTTTGTCGTCTAAAGGAAGTTAGTACTTTAACCGTAAAGTCCCAAAGTATGCTACATGTCTGTTAGCGTAGGTAATTAATAAATAAAAAACCGGGCAAGTCCGAGTTGGAATTCCGCACCGAGAGTAGACTTTTAAAAAATTTGGCGCTCGGCGCCAGCAGCGCAGCGTCGGTGTGAAAACGATCATCGTCTGCAGTCGCTGCGGCGTAAAGTCCATACAAATCTCAGTACAGAGATCTTCGTCGCGTATATGAGCGTACTATCAAGTAGTCCCGTTCGCATAAAAGAAAAAAAATTATACATACAGACGAATTGAGAACCTCCTCCTTTTTTTGAATAATACACGGTCATTTTTCGAGCTGGTAGTAGGAATTGTTAGCATTTTCATAGAAAAAATACCTCAAAACATTCACGACAAAAACGGCCATTATTTGACAGTAAACTATTATTATTACTCCATCGGCCTACTTCTTTTGCCTATGCACGTCTAATACCGTGTATAAAGAAGCATTACTATAAATTAGTGATTTTAAATATCCAAACGACAGTGTTCACAAACTAAAAATGTATTTGAACTGCTGCCCTAAATCACTTTTCCACGCGTACGAAGTCGCGGGCACAGCTATATAATATATAACCATACTTTGAGGGGTTGGATTATGTCCAGCAGTTGACGTCACAGCTGAAATGACGACACACAAACGTACCTCCCCATAGCCGGTGATCTGCAAGAACTTGTGTGTGAGCGGCGCGCGCTCGCGGTGGGAGTGCAGGTTGCGGCCGGTGGCGGCGTGCGTCAGCCGCACGAGGTCTCCGCTGCGCACGCGCGTCACGCCCGCCGCGCTCTCGCGGTCGTACGGCTTGATGATCCACCTGTTGTTGTCGTCCTTGTGCGTGTACGTCGTTATCTGTGTTTCAAGACCGTGTTATTTGTGACTAGATATTGCGCGCGCGACTTGGTCCGCACCAAAGAACATTCCGTAATAATAGAACATTTTGCACAATAAAAAGTAGTCTACGTCATTCCCTATTGTACTCTACGTCTGGACCAATTGTCAACAAAATTCAATGCAAACAAACAATCAAATATCTCCTCTTTGTAATATTAGTTAGTACATATATATATAATAACAATTGGCCACTGTCGTTTTTAATTTAAAGTGGGGCTGATATATAAACAGTTCGTGTTGGGCAAATCTAAGATAAAGGGGTTTTAGCAAAAGAGTCCCAGAAACTTTATGCCTTGGAACTCTAAAAAATAACTAATATAGGCACCTGCTGTTGTTTAGCACCAGCCCCAGCTGGATATAAGTGTTGATGGGAGTGCAGGTAACCACCGCCTGTGCGATGATTTTTTAGGGTAATTACAGCTCCATAAGCGACGAACCTTGGGGCGCTGGCGTTGTGTAGACTGTTCCCTTCCAAACGAGCTTGGAAGCCAGAGGAATAAAATCCATCGCCGTTACCGCTGAAAAAGAAAACTACCTTAAGTTTTATATATTACTAGTGTAGTTGTCAAAAAAAGGCTGAAGCCTGATTCAAAATGCGTAATTCTACTCGTATTCCGCCGATAAACACTTGCCGCTCTAAGGCCCGTATAAATAAAAACAATCTCAAATCCAACCTCACTTGAGAACCTATTTGACCGATTAAAAAAACGTTTCGATTCACTTTTAAAAATTAAGAACTTTACAAAGAACATACTTTAATTTGTTTCTTGTTTAAAGCGTAAAAATAAAAATTATAAAAATAATTGGTGGTTACTTGCCAAATGTAATAAGTCTAATTTAACGTAAATACAATTATTAAATTCGATTAAATGAATGTACTTATACCTAACTATAACCATAGATAAAATATTAGGAACCGCCAAATGAAATATATCTAATTCAACGTAAACAAAATTATTGAATTCGACTAAATGAATGTATAATATATACATTTTACCTTCCAATAAAATGTGTATTATGTTCCTTAACGTCGAAAGTCCTTTATGAGAGTACATCACTTGCTACCGATTACAGCCCATAGATGTCGTACCGTACCGTTACCGCTCCCAGCGCCACCTTCCGTTAAATCTGTGAACTAAGTGAAAGTCACAAGCCGCCATCTTTGATATATCAGATCATTGTAAGTGTCTCATAATGATGAGGATGGACACCAGGAAGCCCTTACTAGGACTTTGGACGTTAAGGAACATAATACACATTTTATTGGAAGGTAAAATGTATATATTATGGTTCCGTTTGACGTCCAAAGTCCTTTATGAGAGACGTGTTTGTTATCTTCTGGTGGCTTGTGAATAATGCAACAATGTGATAAAGTTTTAAAGTAATAAAAGAATCACAATAACACCTTTCAAGTACTGTGTGTCAAGAGACTGGTCGAGTATTTAATTCTTTATTTAAGAATATTTTTTGGTTCACGTAATCCGACATCACAATAATTACTGCTGATGTAAGTTTCCAGGCGTAGCGTAAAAATATATATACATATAGCTTTATGACATAATACGTATTTTAAGAGGAAAACTATAAAAGTACCTGAGGCGTTCACCAAGATACAAATATTGCACAGCCAGTGGGGATTAGTTTACATTCCAAGCAACTGGGGTATCACTAAATTTTAGCACCATCGACTCCGCTACTAGTAAGGGTTGAATGCAATTAAAAACGTCTTGCAAAGTTAAAAAGTTAGTTACTATTCGATGCCATCGTGTGACACTTTTGGTTCTATGAATAAATATATTACCTGGATGGTACAAGTACTATACGCTATGTACTAGTGTAATAGAACATCTCTGCGAATCTAGACTTATTCCTGAGAATTAAAGATAAATAAGTTATAATATTACCGACTATGTCGCCTTTGATCCTTTCCAGGACTGTGGAAATCGTCGCAAAGATCTTGCTAGGTGACCGACCGGCAATTAGGGAACAGATGTCCATAAGCTGCATCACGTCTTCAGTGTCTTACATTTGACAGGAACTTCGTAGTTGCGATTAGTGTTCCATACACTTTTACCGAAGCTGTAGCGTGCCAGCGTTAGGCAAGCAACCTTCCCGATTGGGGTGATGAAGGTTGCAAAGTTGATAAACCCTATGAGGCGAGACCTGCATGAGGGACCAACCGCCAGCTGCACAGGAAACTCCATAAACTCTAGCACATATACAGTATCTATTTCTTCAATAAAACTTTATTAAAGTGTCATGGTGAGTGTCCCGAGCTTTATGTAGCCTTTGAAGCTGTAATGTGCGAGCTTTCGACCCTTAAGTCTAGGACTGATTTTGACCCAAAGTCGACTACAGACAAGAGACCATGAGTTCTAGTACGTCTGCAATATCTTGGTTTTCAATAAATACAACATATTTGGATGTGCGTCTGTATCTGCGTTATAAAACTTTTGTCTTCGTATCATCGACATGAACCTCGTCTTAGAATGTATGCCAATATAAAGCTCATGAATGTATACCATCAATAGAAACCTTATATTAGGATGTGTGCCATCATATAAACATCTTGTTTGCGTATCATCAATCCCTGTATTAGTATTAGAACGTGTGCTATTATAAACATATTGTTTGTGTATCATCAATCCTTGTATTTGAATATGTGCTATTATAAACATCTCCACTTTATATCATCAACAGGATATTTGTATTAGAATGTACCTATGCCATTATAAACATCTTAGATTTATATAATTGATAGGAAATTTGTATTAGGATGTATGCCTGCTCTTGACTTTATATCATCGTTAAGAAATCTGTATTATGATGTGTGCCATTATAAAACTTATAATATTAATATTATACTCTGTAAAGCTGAATCCGTTTGTGCGACAAACAGACCACTGCCCCGATTTTCATAGGACCTGGTATACGTAAAGTAAATAGGCGCAAATTTTTGGCGTTTCAGTCAACAGCAATCCTGCTATACCCGGAGGTAAATAGTTTCGACACTGATATTATAGTCCCAAGAGGAGTAAGACCTGCTTGAACAATCAGCTATTAGTCAATGTATTGTAATGAACTTGTACTGTCCTTATTGACTTTCGACAGGGAATTTGTATAGGTTTTGTGTCCCTTAAATATTACTCTTGCAGTGTAAGTGCGCGGCTATACGACCTGTCCCAGCGGGATGAAGGTTAGGAAGCTAATTTTTTAGTTTCGAAGCTGATATTATGGCCCAAAATCCCAAGAGGTAGAAGACCTGCTTGAACTGTCAGCTTTTAGTCAATATATTGTAATGAATTTGTACTGTACTTATTGACTTTCGACAGGGAATTTGTATAGGTTTTGTGTCCCTTAAATATTACTCTTGCAGTGAGAGTGCGCGACTATACGACCTGTCCCAGCGTGTGATGAAGGTTAGGAGGCAAATTTTTCAGTTTCGAAGCTGATATTATAGTCCTAACTTCCAAAAGGTAGAAGACCAGCTTAAACTGTCAGCTGTTAGTTAAAGTATTGTAATAACCCTTCTGTACTTACTGACTTTTTGGTATTATGTAATAGCCAACAATTATTTATAAATTTTAATGTCCTCGGTAAGCCGACATTTATAGTTCAAAACCAGCCAAAGTTTAGAACCTTTAGAATTGTTGAAGCCTGATTCTTGGTTCGATGTACTGTACTAGAAGGCCATGTATTTCATCATCTCGATCGATATTTATATAGCAAGCATACCAACAGTCTGTGTTATATATTTAATGGTAATAGTATTTTAGCCACAACTACAAAATGAACGAGATTTGCAAATCTAATGACTTTGATTAATATCGCGAGGGCGTCGACTGTACAATGGATTTCTACCACTTTATTGATAATATTCGTGATGGCGTCAACTGTACATAGTTTAAATTCATAACAATACCTCACAATACCTCTTTTTAAAAATGATAATTTATGTGAGGTTACCGACTGTACATTTTATTCGATCACTTGCCTCAGTTTGAAATCATTCTATTAAAGTCATATTAAAATCAGTAAAGTTTTGATCTCTTATATATTATGTGGTCATATTATATAATATATTATATCCCCCCCCCCTTCTTTTTTAAGGAGTGAGGATGGCTCGCAAAGTCTTGCATCGCCAGTTTAATTTTTGTTCGAATACCCACGATTTATTTATTAATGATGGTTCCAGAGAACTTGTGTGTTCGTAACCTGAATGTATGTTATCCAGTCCGCCTACTTTTTATCTTGGCTTGTCAAGCATTAGATATCTGCGTCTGCATAAACATGAATTTTCTAAGCTATATTATATAGGCTTAGGGTATGTTTATTAAAATATTTTCAGCCGTCTACTGTTAGAACCGAACAGTTAAGACGTTTAACGTACCTATAGAAGGTCTGAAAAAGTTGTAGGTACTTCCAGTGCAAACATCGATCTATTTCGTTCAGAAATGCTATGAGTGAAAACATCGATCTATTTGGATCGAAAATGTTATGAGTGTAAACATCGATCTATTTGGATCAGAAATGTTATGAGTGTAAACATCGATCTATTTCGTTCAGAAATGTTATGAGTGAAAACATCGATCTATTTGAATCGGAAATGTTATGAGTGTAAACATCGATCTATTTGGATCAGAAATGTTATCAGTGTAAACATCGATCTATTTTGATCAGAAATGTTATGAATGTAAACATCGATCTATTTTGATCACAAATGTTACAAGTGTAAACATCGATATATTTCGATCAGAAATGTTATAAGTATAATGTATTTTAAACTAAATATCTCCAGAACTGTACGTACTGGCTCAATTAGCAATAGAAAAGAGCTGAACAACTTCGCAAAAAATATTTTACTACCCTCCGCGAAGTAAACGTAAATGATGTAACGGATGGAAAATTCGATTTAGTAATGAAATATTTGTATTAATACTTTACATAGCCATTTGAACAGTAAAAGACAGCGGTTTATTGTATGAATACGTTTACATTTTAGGTAATACGGAACGGAGACGTTCTAACAATGGCGGTAGTCGTAAAAGTTTAAAAATAGCATTTTTTGTTAATAAATTACTTTTATACTATTCGGATATCACGCTATGATAAACAGATCACCGAATTAGGCTAGATCTCAAGAAATAGATCATTAGTACCCGCCGCATAATCGTGAAAAATTATCATGTCACTCACCAAATGCGGCTGCAAACCTTTGCTTCAATCCTAATTTCAAACGGCGAAGAGATTTTCTGCTCCATCTTCTACAGTAACCGCCAATAACGAGTTCAAAACGACGAACTTTTCACCGCGATATACCGATCGCGTGATTTACGTCTTCCCGATACGCGGTAAAAAACTGTATAATGAACTCTATTGACGATCAGTAACGGTTTTACGACTTTATAAAACTCAAAAATTTGTTTTAAATAGATTTTAGAATTAAAAGTTAAGTTAAATTTATAACTTAAATAAGTAAGTTTTTAGCGACTGCATGGTTGCAAAAACGACGCAACAATGATCTGATATATCAAAGATGGCGGCTTGTGACTTTCACTTAGTTCACAGATTTAACGGAAGGTGGCGCTGGGAGCGGTAACGGTACGGTACGACATCTATGGGCTGTAATCGGTAGCAAGTGATGTACTCTCATAAAGGACTTTGGACGTCAAACGGAACCATAATACATAGTTATTATACATTCATTCATGGTTATAGAACCAATGATAAAATATTACGTACATATAACGCAATATTGGAATCTCTGAATAAAGACAACTGTAATCAGCTGTCCAACTTACCTTTTACTTAAAACCGTCAAATGAATCCAAAAGAAGAAAATGTATAATAACGACGGCCAAATGATGAGGGTGATTGATCTACCAATTAAATGTTTAACAGTCAAACTCTGTAAATAAAATCATTATTATTGTATTATTTATTAACTTCGAAAAACACAAACAAAAAAAAAAATTAATAATGTTTATTTCCAAAAAACAGTTTACAGTAATTGAGTAGAAATCATAGTCACCTCGTAAGCTTACGCCTGTATCAGGTGACCAGGATCATATGACACATCAACTAATAACACAACCTGACAAGAGCGAGTCAGATTCACCCACCGAGGGTTGTGTGTAGGAATTGAGTCTCGCAACTATTGTGGACTGGCATTTTGTATAGACAAGCTATTATTTTTGTCACTTTTCATTTTATAAATAAAAAAATATGCGTCGTAAATAAAAAAAAGATGTTTCGGAGTACATTACGCCTTTTATATATGATACCGAAATATCAACCCCTATTAAGACTTTACCACCTTGTTATTGAAATGAACTTACCAATTGGCAGTTTTAAGATTTTTTTTGTATGTGTTGTTTAAATTTTTTCACACAAAACGGCAATTTCATAGGTCAATTATTATTATGTTACTTGCCAAATATCATGGTCCTAGGTCAATGATAAGGACCAAATAACTCAACGGCCTGTCTGTTTTTCACATCAACTTAGGAAGTTGATATTTCGATTTTACGAAGATTTCTACATAGCTAAAAGGACAGAAGACCTGAGTCTATTGCATATAGCTCAAAATTTACTATAAGGGTTCCGTCTTTTTCTTTTATGGTGTAGGCGACGCACTACACCTTTCTCGGAATTTATAATTAATCATAAGATTATATAAATATTATTTAGTGTGTTAAATAAACCTATAGTTCTTAGATTAAATAAATATTGTTTTCTGCGTATGAAACTATAAATTGTAAATGTAAACCTTGTTTAAATAAAGTCGTGTTGTCGGATACATCAAACGTGTGTCAATTGCGCGTGCGTTGTTGCGACTGCTTTGCTGGACTTCCAGAGTCGGCTCAGTGTATTTACATACGCTTGATGTATCCGACAACACGACTTTATTTAAACAGAGTTTAAATTTACAATTTATAGTTTCATACGCAGAAAACAATATTTATTTAATCTAAGAACTATAGGTTTATTTAACACACTAAATAATATTTATATAATCTTATGAATAATTATAAATTCCGAGAAAGGTGTAGTGCGTCGCCTACATATGGTAAGGAACCCTAAAAACAATGATATTGTATGTTTAATGTGTTTTTCAAGTTGCAAAATGTGCTACATTTATTAACATGCATTGCATAACACTTACGACTGGCTTATTGAGATCTCCAAGTACATTCCACAGGTCGGCTATTGTTCGCAGGCCGACAAACAAAACAACAAACAACCCCACAAATTTGACGGACATTGTACAAGCGAGTGCAGATCCCAGCCAAAACTGCCAAACTATCATTTTGGTAGAAAAAGGCGCTAAACCCTCTTCGGTTAGTGACTTCACCTGGAAACGAATAATATTGTGTCAGTTTGTGTATAAAGCTCATAATATTTGAGCACAAGTTATTTCATATTTTTATTTACCTTAAATACCCCGTAAATAGAACAACTCATAAAAAATAGGAGAATAGGATCTAGCAAAATATACCTATTCAAAGTTAGAAATCCAACATCTGAAAAAAAAGGAATTTTGTAATATAAAAAATAAGAATGTAAACAAAAACTAAACGACCTACATCCCACAATAAAATATAGAAAAAGATTTGAGGGTTTCAAACCCAAAGGTAAAAACCTATTGAGAGTTGCCTGTTCTTTTTTAACGCGACGGATGGACACTTAAGATAATTACTAAATATTTAATTGCTTATTGCCTTTAAAATTATACAGTTATTTTTAATAAAATTTCTATTAATGCCTGACTTGTGCATGCACCACACTTTCGGTTAACATAATTAAGTAGAATTTTACATAGAAATAGATTTAGTTATATTTTTGTGGTATTGGCAAAGGGAGGTCTGCTTTTGAAATTAGGAATCTATAATCATCAGTAATAAAAAACAAATAACTAACCACATAAAAGCAACAAGGTACCAATAAGTGTGGAGTCCAAACACTTTGTCATCTCCCATATTGTAAGAAAAGTTAGTGGTATTATCAATGCTCCCAAGCTGGTACAAAACTGAAATATAAGAATATATTGTTTATACTATACGTACATGTAATCATGTATTATTTTAAATATTTTATTTTAATAATTTTAGTTCTAAGAGGCTACATCCAACCACACAACCTGCAAAAGTAACCTAAAGACTAACCATTCTCATTCCTTCATATTTCGCACCATCATATTTGTCTCCGGGTTTATCAAAGGCAAAAGTTCCATCATAGCCAGACAATTTACCTGATAAAGCTATAAGCATCTGCAAGAGAATTAAACAATAAAAAAATTATATAACAAATTTAATTCGTAATTAATACCTAGTATTAATTACGAATTAAATTGTACCTTTATCATTTGTTACACCTAAATGAAATCCCGAAGTGGGAAAAATGAGAGTTAACCTTATTAACCATGGACAAAATAGCTAATGGGTTTACCTATAAAATTGGCGTTATGCAGTATTGGAAATTTTAAATCAAAATAAGTTTATTTTAAAAACATAGAATTCTTTTTCGAAAAGAAGACATTTGTTTATTGATTTGTGCTACATTTTCATTGCATTTCAATATTTTTCGTCATCATGGATTAGAGAGGGACGTTAAAAATTCAAGTAACCATGGAAACTAACCCGTGCCCACTTCGTTGAGCATACAAACAGTATTTTCCATAGATTAGAGTAATTATTTGTATTTTCTCACCAATTAAATCTTCCCTGGACTTCCACAAATATTTCAAGATTAAAAATAGTCGAATCGGTTCAGCCGTTCTCGAGTTTTAGCGAGACTAACAAGCAGCAATTAATTTTTATACAAATAGAAGAGATAGAAGAAGATAGAAGATAGATGAGCACTGTCGTGGCAGCAACGCGGCACGCAAATCGCAATATCAACGACGTTTACGGAGCCTAAGAGCCAGGTCCTATTAGTGCGTTACGTCTTTGCAGATATATTATTATCTACATTGTGCTGTGGGCCATGTCATAAAAAATATATGGTAATCAAGGCAGCGGTAACGACACAACGTACTAATGGGGCCTCGCCCTTACACTACAAACCAAAATTGGTGTCCTCGCTTCCGTCCTGGAATTTTCGACCTAAAAAATGAACCTTGCGGTCGTCCGAAGACTTTGGTCGACAATGACGAATTAAACTATTGTGAAATCTGATCTTAACCCAAACTGACTTTCACCCTTTCAATAAGGTAGCATTGCATGTGCTATAAGTCCATGGAGTTCAAGTATGGCACTTGAACTCCATGGACATGGAAAGAGTATCAAACATTTCTCAATTATAATAATAAAAGTATAATTTTGCATATTTTATTTTAGTTCCTCAAATAAAAATATACTTACTTTACCAAGTGGAGGATGTACATCAAAGAAAAATGTTCTATTTATGTACCAACTAGCCATTTTGCCAAAGTGTGTTTCATCCCAGCTGAAAAAAAGATTTATATTTAGTTCTCAAAAATTCCATTGGCTTTCTTTGTTTGACTTTCATAACGTAAGTAATAATATTATTGAGGAAATATAATTGCTCATCTAACAGATGCTGTGTACACTAAATGGTAATTATGTTGTATATTTTCAATCAGATTCACTGTGATATAATGTAATCAAAGAATTGAAATTCAACCAAATTTATGTGTCATTATGTTTCTTTTTAGTGCAGTAAATATGTAACACTCAAATATGAAGCATTACTGCTGCTCACACTGAGCTTTGTTTACATATAGGTCATATTATTAGAATATAGTTTATTGTGTTTAGGGTGCATGTCCATCTTCATGAGCATCATTTTCAATTCACATTTCATCAGTCAATGTAAAAGTCATTTTGGTTCTCATAACTTTATATCAGTCTAGTATACACATTCTTACTTAAAAAATGATTTTTGTATTATTCACTGAACGAAACAGGAATTGTTTATAGAACTAGTTAGTATAAGATTTCCAATCAACTTATCCTGTGGCTCCTAACTACTCAATTACTTATTTTACTGCTTAATATTTATTTAACAATTCTATAATTCTCTACGGCTCTCTTTTAACCGACTTACAAAAAAGAGGGGCTTCTTAATTTGGCCTGTTATTTTTTGTTTCTTTTTAAGTTTTAACTTGTTAATTAGATATTTATCATATACATCTTGTTATTCTGAACTTAGTTACTACTTCAAACAACTGCTGCATTTATTATTAGCCATACATTATACATACATTTATATTATACCTGACTACATCCTCTTTGTAAATTATATAATTCTGGAATGCCATTGACATTCAGGAATTTATTTAATATTAAATATAATATAGGTACTAACCACACATGATCTGGTTCCAAAACTTTGTAAAAGCGGGTCACAAATGTTGCTCCACATAAAATACCAAAAGTAATCCACCAGCTGAAATATTAGTTTTATAAAAATGTAAGCGTTATAGATTATTAAAAAAGTTTATAACATTTTGAATTCTCAGTACTAGGCTGAGAATAATAAGCTCAGATAATACTAAAATAAATAATATAATAAAATTAGTACATTTTGTACTCAGCACTGGTAGACTTCTTCATAATTCAATTTTTCACAAAATTTAAAATCATGTATATTAATCAAGAATCAACAATGTGTAAGGTCTAGTTAAGCACTGAAACAATAATTTAAAACTAAAATAAATTCAAATTTCAAGATTCTATATTCTGAAAGAAATAGGACAAAATATTATGACACATGACAAAATACCATAGATAAGAGTAATTTCCTCAATGAGGGGTTTTTGAAGTGTCACTTTTAGGTACAGAGACTACCGTAAGATGGCGCTTGCATAATGTAATAATAGGCGTGTTCCTTTAAGCGCTCTTTTTACACTGAACGCTCAGATCATTCATAACGCACACAGTCGTTTCTTTAGCACAATATTGAAATTTTCGATCTGAACGTTTCAACTAACTTTACTGCTAGTGGAACGACTGACAGATGTCAAAATTTAACATTTCCTTTTTATCTCATAAATTCTATTTATATTTTAAATTAACATTAATAGCTACATTATAAAAGAATCTATAATAAATTAGCTCCATCCATAACTTAAAAATAACATCGAGATCAGTGAAATCTAAGTAAACGTCAAAAACAAGATGGGATCATTCTGAGCGTTTTGAACAGTTTTTGACAGCTGACACCTGCTTGTGGAACACGAGTAAGAACAGTTCAAAACGATCATAATGATTCTGTAAAGTGCTAAAGAAACGCGAATCTGAACGAAAAAAACGTTATTTTCGTTTACTATCAGCTCCTGGAACACAGGGAATATGTCAAAAAAGTGGTTAATAGTTGCCAGATGCTGTTTCATACACAAAAATAATCCTTTCAAATTTCTTTCTTAGTGATCTCCTACACTTCCAAGGAAACCTACATAAATTATAGCTCTCTGGCTTCGATATCTTTGATTTTTGAAACAAATAATTAATCACACTTTTCTCCCTTTTCCGTAGGGATTTCGGGAAGTTCTTGTTTAGTACTCCCCTATACTTAGATTCTAAGAAATATACATGCCAAATTTCAGCCTGCTGCCGAGTATTTTCGACTCGACGCTAAGATAAATATTTTACCTCTTGGTTCTTGCCAAATGTGATGACGGAGAGATGAAATCTGCTGGCGTAAAGTGAGTTGAACATAATATGAAGGATTTTTTTCTTATAGTTAATCCTGTTTTTATATGTTTGATAGCCTCTATCCATCTTGATCTCCGAGTTTCATCTTGGGGAAATCGGTGGTCACCTATATTTTTACAAAATTGTACTGCGCATGGACAAGCCATGTTTAGTTTAGTTCTCAGGGCACAATTAATAAATAATAAACTATTGCAAGTGAAAGAAAGAAAGTTGAAATGTAAACAAACAAAAAACAAAGCGGAAATTGACATTTTACACAGGACTTGACATATTACTTAGGTTTAATGCCATCTATCAGCAGTTTTCTGAAACTAGTAGAACTGTCAAAATAAAAACCGCTCATTGAGGGGTTTTCGAAGTGTCACTTTTAGGTACAGAGACTACCGTAAGATGGCGCTTGCATAATGTAATATGTCAAAAAAATCTGTGATCTTTGTTGGGTGGCTATTAGAGTTTCCAGACTATAGCTATTATCCATTTTCAGGTAGTGAAATTATTCATAAAGTGGTTAAGTCGCTGTAGGTATGCTGTTTCATACACAAAAATAATCCTTTCAAATTCCTTTCTTAGTGATCTCCTACACTTCCGAGGAAACCTACATACATTATAGCTCGCTGGCTTCAATATCTTTGATTTTTCAAACAAATAATTATAATTATATTAAGGTGGTCGGTATATATATATTGAGAATATGTAGCCTGAACTGCAGTTGGATTAAACATTGGCTCTGACTGCTGCTGGAGCTGGTTAGCTTGCAGACAAGCTTTATTCCATGGGAATATAGAAGGATCAGCTTTTCTTTTAAGTTTTTTAGGCGATGAGCTGCAAACTTAAAAGTTTGGTTTTTTAGGTATGAACTCCTAAGGTACCTACTGTAACTGTTGTCCATTAAGTTATGATACCCAAGATAGGTAACAAACATAAAGATATACTTATATTTAGGTTAAGAAATAAAAAAATTAACTGTTTTAAGTCTAATGTCAATAAACTTTATTATTATTTCTTATTGCACGCTAAGATAAATATTTTATCTCTAGGGCTCTTGCCAAATGTGATGACGGAGAGATGAATTAATCTGCTGACGTAAAGTGAGTTGAACATAATTTGAAGGAATTTTTTCTTATAGTCAATCCTGTTTTTATATGTTTGATAGCCTCTATCCATCTTGATCTCCGAGTTTCATCTTGGGGAAAGCGGTGGTTACCTATATTTTTACAAAATTGTACTACGCATGGACTAGCCATGTTTAGTTTAGTTCTCAGGGCACAATTAATAAATAATAAACTATTGCAAGTGAAAGAAAGAAAGTGGAAAAGTAAACAAACAAAAACAAAGTGGAAATTGACATTTTACATAGGACTTGACATATTACTTAGGTTTAATGCCATCTATCAGCATTTTTCTTAAACTAGTAGAACTGTCAAAATAAAAACCGCTCATTGAATTTCATCACAAACCGTTTGTATGATCAACGAAGTGGGCAGGGGTAAGCTAGTACAATAGATAATCTTAGGTCGTTAGAGAAACGGTGATTTAATTACTTAAATACAATTTTTTTGCCCTTTTAAAATGACCCTGGCAATGGTTTATTGCTGTACCATACTATACAATATTAAAAAAAAACATTTGACATGACCTCTTGCATTCTACGCATTGGAAAATTTAGGTAAAAATCGCACCTTGATACCTACCACATACCAAAGAGAATATAATCACTACGTTTTACCACATACCTACATCGGCTAACTCAGTTGTTACTGTAGGTGTAGTAAAGTTTTTTGCCTTTAAATCATTATCTTGAGTTGCATAGTTTCAAAAATAGCATGGTAACATAATAAAAATAATTTGATATTGACAATTGTAAATGATCAACAGATACAAAAGTACAGGAAAAAATATGTCAACAAACAAATTTTATTATGAAATCGCTGTATGTTGAATCATTCATCGAGAATTATTTGCATCATTCGCGGTAGTGCAACGTGACGTGTATAACTGCTGCTGCTATATTATTAAAGGGGAACGTACTAATACTCAGTGTTAATCAGTAATCTCGGAAATGATCACGCCTTGAGGTAATATCAATAATCATGACCCGACTGTTAAATTTATTTTTTATAATTTGTCTTGCATCGTTTTGCCTGGCACAAAACTCACTAGAGATACATGGGAAGATTTTAGAAGATTTTGTTAATTATTTGAATAATTTACCGGATCGTGGATATACTTATAATGATGCAGTTATTCTTAAATCTCAAAAATTGGTAAGTGTAACAATTTAATATTCTTTATTAGTTTAACGTTATATTATGTACTTATTACAAAGGTTATCATTTGTGAGACCTTGTTATTGCAATATATTATATTATCAATGTTTTATACAACAAACAGACAACATTATTTTAAAAATGAACACAAGCTATTAATATTATGATGAATTTATTTAATTTTAGGAGGAAGATAGTAATATTATCTATAACATAGAAGTTAGGATCAAGGCTACAGATTTACACAATTTGGATAATTCAAGGTATCTGAAATGCTTAACCACAATTAAAGATTTAGAATCAAGTGGTATAGAAGTTCAAAGCATTAATTGTCATATGGAAGGTTTTATTCCAAATAGTGTAGATGAAGCTGTAACTAGCAAAACAAATCACAATAGTGAAAATGGGCCAGTAAAACTTGAGAATGAAGTAGAGATCAATACAGGGGTAAGTTAAGTTTAAAATAGTAGTTATTTAATTTTTGATTAAATTAATTAGCAATTATTAAACTATTGTGTTTAAAATTAATCCACAAGTAAATAGTAAATGGTCATTATTTGATGCTGTACTAAAATAGTAATTGGAGTAAAAAATATATCACTAGGGTTGTAATGGCATGGCCTGTTTCCCACTTTCCGTTCTGTATATGTGGAAGTCCAAATTTCATTTTATATAGGATAAAGTATTTTATATTCCATTCTTATATCTAAGGTTATAATATTTCTTTTTTGTTTTTCGTTTAGACTACATCTGGCGAACAATTTATAGCTGTTCCTAGCCGTCAGCCAGGAATACTTTGTGCAGGGTGTTCTAGTCATGTAAACCCTGAAGCCCCTGGTGTCAATGTTTTAGCTAATTTAGCCCTGATGCATATAGATAGACATGATCCAACTGCTAAGCATTCAATAAATGCTATTATAGATATAGAAAGACAAGTTCAGGTAAGTTAATTTTGTGAATCATTCATTTAAAATAACTAAGATTTAGAACCTGTTTAACTTTGTGATTTTATATTAATATGTAAAGCCTAAACCTTGAGTACAGTTTTTACAGTATTATAGAATAGAGAAGTTATGCTTTTCGCATTTAAATATAAATCATTCCATCATTTTCTACAGCTTCGATAGTTCCAAGGAACATCCTTCACCCATTTCCTCAGTCCTCAGTGTAATGTTGTTTACCATTCACTGGTAAACAACATTACACTTTATTATTACCAATAAACAAAAACAAAATATTCTGTAAATATTTTAAGCTTTGGCATGTAGTACATGCTGTTTTTATATTGGGCAAAAAAAATGTTTGTTTTATGAGATATTTTGTTGTTTTGTTTTAAACTTCAATCAAAAATACACAAACATTGTTGATTGACGGTTTTAAAGGTCTGTATTAAGCATAAAATTACAAATATTACATTTTTGTGTACATTTAAATCCTAAAAGTAATACAACAATATAACAATTGGGAGATAGAATATTATTATTATTATTTATATTTTTCTTTTCTCCCTTGCGGGGTCTACTGAAGTTGCGGGCTTGTGGCCAAACAACTTCAGATATACTACAATATAAATGAATTGAAAGGAATTTTCGGACAATGCAGCATGTATTGAGAATTACTGCTTTTTGCCAAAAGATATTTAATAATATTGATAAGATGTTTTTAGACCGTCTGACTGACCCCAGCTTGGTATCACATGTATCTCACAACTTATTACGGCAAGAGAACTAAGTAGCGAGACTTGGCTCTTTTTACAAGATATGTTTTTGATGGGATTTTTTTTATTTGACGAAGAATAGCTGCCATTTGGCTCTTAAAAATTTTATATACTTTGCCTGTCGTTTTTACTTTATTATGAACATATACAGTTACAATTAATGTTCTGGTATACTAGTTACAATTAATGTTCTTTTTGAAGTTGGTGTCAGCATAGGTGAGTTTCAAATCAGCAACTTTAGGATGTTGTTCTTTTAACTGTCACAGACTCCAAAAAGAACATTAAGTGTAACTACATTAAAAAGTATAGTACTTTTTAGTTGTTTAAGTCGGATTTTGTAAACATAGTTACTTTTTCATTTTTTTATTTCATTTAAGTTGTCTTCCACTTTGCTTGTGTTGGGAAACTTCTTACTTTTCCTGCATTCTTAAGATTAATTTCGATCCGGTCCCACGACTGATCTTCATTGAGCATGTCCTTCGAGCACCCCTGAGATTAAGGCCCGTATAAATAAAACAATCTCAAAATAAATTTTACAATGTTATGCCAATAAATTAGTTTAACTCTATCTTTATGAAGATAGAGTTAAACTATTTTATAGATATAAAGTTAAATCCTATACTGTATTTACTCTCATGAGTAATTATTCCTTGCCTTAAGTAAAGTTTTTAAATTTATTAAAGTGAAACGAAATGTTTTTTTTACTTATTGATTGTATAAATAAAACAATCTCAAACCCAAGCTCACCTTGAGAACCTATTTGACAGATAAAAAAACGTTTCGTTTCACTTTTAAAAATGAAAAATTTTACTTATGTTACATACTTTAATTTTTTTCTTTCTTAAAACGTAAAAATAAAAATTATAAAAATATACATCATACTTATTTTAATGTTTCCTGTAATCTATATAAATATAACAGTATAAAAAGAAAATAAATTAAAGTACTATGTAACATAAATAAAGTTGTTCACTTTTAAAAGTGAAACGAAACATTGTTTTATCTGTCAAATAGGTTCTCAAGCGCTAGTTGCGGATATTCCTCGCCTTATACATACATACATTTTTTTTTTTAAACGTAAAAATAAAGATTATAAAAATATAGATTATACTTATTTTAATGTTTTTGAACTCTATAATAAGAATATTAACGGTATTAAAAGAAAAGAAATTAAAGTACTATGTAACATTAATAAAGTTGTTCACTTTTAAAAGTGAAACGAAACGTTGTTGTATCTGTCAAATAGGTTCTCAAGTGAGGTTGGGTTTAAAAATTGTTTTACTTATACGTAAATCCTAAATCAAAGGTTTTTGAGGTTTTGGTTGAGGCTGGATTAGAGTCAATCCTGGTTACACAGAAATTGCAGTGGTGGGAAATCGTAGTAGACCATTTGCCCATAGTAAAATACATTTGCGATACGATGATGCCTTTACTATGGGATTTTTTCCATCCCCTGATATCATGGCTCATATTTATCTGAGACCTAAGTTACACGTCGACGTTTACCAATAGGCAATACATATGTCACATTTATTTATTTCTTGTTGCAGATTGTAAATGGTGTTAGATATATTTTGACATTGGGCATAGATTATAATAACTGTTCATTAGGTGACAATGATTCTTGCAAAGAACAAAAAATATGTAAAGTTTCTATTCTAGAAAAAAGTTGGATAAAAAACCCAGATGGGTCTAAATATAGGGCTATTATTTCAAACAACTGCACACAAGAGTGGATTTTTGGAGATAATGGAGAAGTTCTTGTGGATAGTGAGCGCGACAACGATGGTAAAAACTCGCCAGGTAAATTTAATAGCTCATCGAATGAACCTATTGTTAACGAGTCAAGCGATGAAGTTATAAAACCTATTTACACAGCGGATACTCAAGCTCTGCCTCAACATGAAAAACCTTTTACTGAAGAAGATTTAAAAAACCTAGAGGAACAAATAATACCAATTGATAAATTACACCAACTTCCTGATAACCAAGAAGTTAGAAATATGAAAAATTCTGGCAAAAACCTACCTTATGATTACTTTACTAATGAAGAAATTAAAAGAGTACCAGAAATCACAGCAAATTCTAAACAAAGCGAATATGTTCATAAGTCTAATGGTGTAAAAAATGGAAATGGTATAATAAACGAAAGAAAAAAGGCAATTGATGATTTAATTAGTTTTTTTGATTCTGCTAGTTTAGATAATATCGCTGTTTCCAGAATAAGAAGAAGCTATAGTGAAGATCTCAAAGTTATTTCCACTGCCCAAAAAATCCACAATGTAAAGCAAAATTTTGAAAACGTAAAATTTGTGTATAATATGGCATTATTGATGGTGGAATACTTAAATGAGCAAATGTCAGGAGAAGGAAATCTTTTTCTTCAGGATGTAAAAACCGCGGAAGAAGAAAGTGAAATAAAAAAACGGTTTCTATATTTACAGATTCGTGTTACTGCGCCATGTGGGGACGTAACTTGTAAAATAAAGGAAAAGTCAGAGATATGTAGTGGAGTGATTGAAATTTCAAACGAAATGTCTCCATACGTGCGCACTGCATTCTGTACTGATAATATAAATAAAAATATTGAAAATTACGATGTGGTAAATATTCCCTTAGATGATCCTATACTATTAAAACTTATTGAAGAAACTGTACAAAAGATAGCATTAGAATCACCATCTCCAAACAGTTTAGAGGTAAAAAAAATTGATGGAACAGAAATAAAAAAAATAAAAGGAATAGGAACTCAAATAAAAACTGTGTTGTCTTTGGCTTATACGAATTGTGATAAGAAAACTGCATATTTTAAAAGAGACAATTGTACAATTTTAAATTATAAGGGTACGAAAAACTGTGATGTATTAATTTTGAAATATTTATCTTCTAAGCAGAAAAAAATCAATCATGACTGCACAGATATACCAATTGGTAATAGTTTTTCAAATGAAAACAATTTTATACCTAAAAATACCACTAGTATAGATGAAATGATGCCCAAGGAATCAAGAGCTCGGAGAGGAATTCCGGGTGGTATATCAGAAGAAGACCCTAGTAACGCACGCGTCATAGAATTAGCCCAAAAGTCTTTAAATAAATATTTACAGTCCGTGGGCAATACTCAAAATCATGTGATTGTAGAGATTCAAAAAGCAACTAAGCAGGTTGTAGCAGGATTTAAAAGGACAATAGATTTTACAGCCTCGCCCGAAAACCAGCCAACAGATGTTATACTTTGTCACTCTGTTATTTTGGAACAAGCGTGGCTCAATACGGAAGACATAGATATAAGTTGCAACATAAAACTTAAAGAATCCAGATCTCGGAGAGGAATTCCGGGTGGCATATCAGAAGAAGATCCTAGTAACGCACGCGTCACAGAATTAGCCCAAAAGTCTTTAAATAAATATTTACAGTCTGTGGGCAATACTCAAAATCATGTGATTGTAGAGATCCAAAAAGCAACTAAGCAGGTTGTAGCGGGATTCAAAAGGACAATTGATTTTACAGCCGCGCCTGAAAGCCAGCCAGCAGATGTTATACTTTGTCACTCTGTAATTTGGGAACAAGCGTGGCTCAATAAGGAAGACATAGATGTAAGTTGCAACATAAAATCAAAAGTATCAAGAGCTCGGAGAGGAATTCCGGGTGGTATAGAAGAAGAAGATACTAGTAACGCACGCGTCACAGAATTAGCCCAAAAGTCTTTAAATAAATATTTACAGTCTGTGGGCAATACTCAAAATCATGTGATTCTAGAGATCCAAAAAGCAACTAAGCAGGTTGTAGCGGGATTTAAAAGGACAATAGATTTTACAGCCTCGCCCGAAAACCAGTCAACAGATGTTATAATTTGTCATTCTGTGATTTTGGAACAAGCGTGGCTCAATACGGAAGACATAGATATAAGTTGCAACATAAAACCTAAAGAATCCAGAGCTCGGAGAGGAATTCCGGGTGGCATATCAGAAGAAGATCCTAGTAACGCACGCGTCACAGAATTAGCCCAAAAGTCTTTAAATAAATATTTACAGTCTGTGGGCAATACTCAAAATCATGTGATTCTAGAGATCCAAAAAGCAACTAAGCAGGTTGTAGCGGGATTTAAAAGGACAATAGATTTTACAGCCTCGCCCGAAAACCAGCCAACAGATGTTATAATTTGTCACTCTGTAATTTTGGAACAAGCGTGGCTCAATACGGAAGACATAGATATAAGTTGCAACATAAAATCTAAAGAATCCAGAGCTCGGAGAGGAATTCCGGGTGGCATATCAGAAGAAGATCCTAGTAACGCACGCGTCACAGAATTAGCCCAAAAGTCTTTAAATAAATATTTACAGTCTGTGGGTAATACTCAAAATCATGTGATTGTAGAGATCCAAAAAGCAACTAAGCAGGTTGTAGCGGGATTCAAAAGGACAATCGATTTTACAGCCGCGCCTGAAAGCCAGCCAACAGATGTTATACTTTGTCACTCTGTAATATGGGAACAAGCGTGGCTCAATAAGGAAGACATAGATGTAAGTTGCAACATAAAATCAAAAGTATCAAGAGCTCGGAGAGGAATTCCGGGTGGTATAGAAGAAGAAGATACTAGTAACGCACGCGTCACAGAATTAGCCCAAAAGTCTTTAAATAAATATTTACAATCTGTGGGCAATACTCAAAATCATGTGATTCTAGAGATCCAAAAAGCAACTAAGCAGGTTGTAGCGGGATTTAAAAGGACAATAGATTTTACAGCCTCGCCCGAAAACCAGCCAACAGATGTTATAATTTGTCACTCTGTAATTTTGGAACAAGCGTGGCTCAATACGGAAGACATAGATATAAGTTGCAACATAAAATCAAAAGTATCAAGTGCTCGAAGAAGAATTCTGGGTGGTATAGAAAAAGAAGATCCTAGTAACGAACGCGTCACAGAATTAGCCCAAAAGTCTTTAAATAAATATTTACAGTCTGTGGGCAATACTCAAAATCATGTGATTGTAGAGATCCAAAAAGCAACTAAGCAAGTTGTAGCGGGATTCAAAAGGACAATCGATTTTACAGCCGCGCCTGAAAGCCAGCCAACAGATGTTATACTTTGTCACTCTGTAATTTGGGAACAAGCGTGGCTCAATAAGGAAGACATAAATGTAAGTTGCAACATAAAATCAAAATTATCAAGAGCTCGGAGAGGAATTCCGGGTGGTATAGAAGAAGAAGATACTAGTAACGCACGCGTCACAGAATTAGCCCAAAAGGCTTTAAATAAATATTTACAGTCTGTGGGCAATACTCAAAATCATGTGATTCTAGAGATCCAAAAAGCAACTAAGCAGGTTGTAGCGGGATTTAAAAGGACAATAGATTTTACAGCCTCGCCCGAAAACCAGCCAACAGATGTTATACTTTGTCACTCTGTAATTTGGGAACAAGCCTGGCTCAATAAGGAAGACATAGATGTAAGTTGCAACATAAAACCTAAAGATTCAAGCGTTCAGATGGGAATTACATATAACGGTATAGAAAAAAACGTTGCTTCTCATGAAAACGAAATTAATATATTGGGGAGGAACAAAAGGCAAATCGAAACCGAAGATGACTATATCGACGAAGACACTAAGTACTACTATGCTGACAGGGCTATTCAATATTTAAATGATAAATCAGATACTCAAAATTTACAAAAGCTTATAAGCATTCAAGCATTCCAAACACGTGTTAATATGGGCATCAATACAGTCAGAATGTATATTGAAACGGCTTATACATACTGTTTGCGAAACAAAGATGAAGAAAACATAAATGTTTGTGAAGAACTCTCTGGCATGTATCACAGACTTTGCTATGTCCGATTATGGCCATCTTCTGACGATGAGCTTGTTGTACAGAGTTTTACAGTTGTTTGCGACGATGAAAAAGAATTCAAAGATGTTACTGGAATATCAGTTGTAGCTCTCATTACAGCTTCTCTCAGGGAATTAGAATCATCCCCCGATCTAAAATATAAATTAGTACATTTGGGTGACCCTCATTTAGTCGCCTCACTTGATTCTCGTATTCCTATTAAACTAAACTTCGTAGTTGCACCAACAAACTGTTCCAAATCCATACGCGACTTTGAAGAATATAATAATAAATGTTTTGTAGACGAAAACAAAACTCCAAATCCTTGCATTTCACACATTTGGATGTCACTAAATACAAATAAAATAAAAAAAATTAGTGTTCAGTGTGGTGCCGAGGAGTTGCCGCGCAGAAAGCGCTCTACTAAGATAAAATCTCCAAATTTTACAATGGACGATATCACTATCAAAAAATTTGTGGAAGAATCTATAAACGAAATAGAAGCTAAATCATTACAAAGATACAAGCAGAGACTTTTACAAATAAACAGTTACAATACAAAAATAACAAGTGCAAAGATAACGACAATTGATTTTTACGTGGGTTATACATCTTGCCTAAAATATGAATGGGTTGATACAGCAACATGTAACTTTATAGATCACATTCCAAGAAGACACTGCATTTCATATATAACAGAACGGTTATGGTTGGATAACGGTAAACACATCGAAGTAAATTGTGAAGATGACGACTCGTCGATAAATCCTAACATTAATTTAGAAAACAGTGAAAATGCAAAACAAATTGCCAATGAGGCATTAAAACATGTAGAAGCTAAATATCCCAATCCAAAAAAGCAAAAAGTAGTGAGAATATATTCCTTAGAAAAGCAAGAAGTGGCGGGATTACATTATAGATTGAAAATGGAAGTGGGGCTAACTAATTGCTTAGCTTTAAGTATTACAGACGATTGCAATCTGGTCAATAATTCTGCTACGAACAAATTTTGTCGTATTAATATTTGGATTCGTCCTTGGACCGAACACCCTCCTATTTTTAGGGTTTCGTGTGATTACCAAGAGAATGCAAACAGCGAAATGTACCATAATATTCAAGCTCAGCATCTCTTCTCAGATTTCCTTAAAACATATACCCCAAATTACATCGATGATCACCAAGAAATGTTAAAAAGATTCGAAATATTTAAAGCTAATATCAGAAAAATTCACGAATTCAATGTTCACGAACAAGGAACAGCCAGATATGCAGTTACAAGATTCGCTGATTTAACTAATGAAGAGTTTAAAAATAAATATTTAGGTTTGAATCCAAGTCTTCGAAATGCAAATAATATTCCAATGAGACAAGCTGAAATTCCTCAAATAAGCATACCCGACTCCTTTGACTGGAGGCATTACAATGCTGTAACCGAAGTGAAAAATCAGGGTTCATGTGGCAGCTGCTGGGCTTTTAGCGTTACTGGTTAGTTCTTTTACAATAAGATTATCTGTTAATCATAAAAATAAATAGTTCTTCATGTTTACATGAATAATATAATATATTTAGGTTTTGTTTATGAATATGTCAAAAATACTTTGTTTTATTTTAAGGCAACATCGAGGGACAGTGGAAGATTCGTTCTGGTAATCTGGTCTCATTATCCGAACAAGAATTAGTAGATTGTGACAAATTAGATGACGGCTGTAACGGTGGACTACCCGACAATGCTTATCGGTGAGTAAAACGTATACCAGGGCGGCAATTCTCAGGCCTCGAACTTAGTTTTTACTATCGGTCTGTCCCGCTCATGCAAACGAGATTTACCGCGCGTGCGATTCTCAGTCCTCGAACTTAGTTCCGAATATTAGTATATCCCGCTCGCACGCGCGGTAAATCTCATTTGCGTGAGAGGGACAGACCGATAGTAAAAACTAAGTTCGAGGACTGAGAATTAGGGCCCAGGGCGGCGATTCTCGGGCAGTGGAAAAACGTTCATATTCGAATAAAACGTCGACATTCGGAAATATTAAGAACGATGCACACTTGGTGTATTCTCAGAACACACTGAAAAAAATCCGTTTATTACTTATTTAAGCATAAGTGTGGAATGAGCAAAGAATAATCGTTCTTAGGCTGCCGGCATAAGTGTGAAAATTCTTTGTACATTTTTAAGTGATAAGAGTTCATTTTGTACAATATGCTTACGCTTATTTCGCTGCTAAGAAAAATCGTTCTTGTTAGAGGGTAATAAGAGTAAAAATTCTTTACTATTGCATATTACTTTTATAAGTTGTTATAATATTTTAAACGGCTTATTTTGTACTTGTCAGAGCTTGTTAGTTGCGTTTTGCAGGTCGATGAAGTAACGTGTTTTCATTATTTTACTCGACGAAATGTTTCGTATTTTAATTGTTTTGGTGGTGCGTTTAGGTACAATATCGTTGACTTTTAAAGCGTCAATAATATAATTAATCATTTTTGTTGTAGACGTAAATATATTAACTACGTTAGTTTCATTTTTTAGTTCACATTAATAAATTATATAAATACTAGCTGACCCGTGCCCACTTCGTTGAGCATACAAACCGTTTCGCCGAATCGGTTCAGTCGTTCTTGGGTTATGCGCTTACCAACATATTTTGCGATCCATTTTTATATTATAGAAGATGTAAGGTTCACTTCGACAGTTCGATTGGTAATTGTTCTATTGGTACCTCAGAATACGTGTTTCATGAATCGTTCGAACTTTTCGGTAGTAGAACGGTCAATGGACAACTTCATACATACGGTGGCGGCTGATAGGTTATCAAATTGGTGATGGACTTTTCTTACTTAGCTTTAAAAAAACTTAGCGTTAAAAAAACGCTATGGAAAACTTCAAAGACATAAAGTGATTTTCTTGTAATTATTGTCCGAAATATTAATATTTTATATAAGTATAATATTATGTATTATAAACGTATCAATTACGTATTTCGTCAATCATAGATAGTTAAAATAATTTTTACCCGACTTCGGCGAAGTCAAAAGGAAGGGTACATGATTTTGGCAGTCTATGTATGTATGTAGGTATGCATCCCTCGCAGCAGCTAAACTACTGGTCAAAATCCAAAAAATTCTAAATTCAAAACTTTTTATTTCCATAAAGATTATTAAATAACACATAAAGAATTATCCTACATGATGCCTACCACCGGTTCGGAAACTAGTCCGGCGAGATGAACCGGCGCGGCGTAAGAAACTCGCGCGGGGCCATCTTTTAGCAAGGTCCGATTTTAATGAATGAGGTGTCAATCAATTCGTATTGTTGCCGCGAGTAACATAGACTATATAAATTTCATTATCTTAATTTCATTTTTAGAATATAATTTTTTAAGTTTAATTTTGAAAATCTAAAATCGTTTTTTAAACATTACATCCACTCTCAATAACGACGATAATTGAGTAATAAAAACTACCTTTTAAGTTGCTAAAATTACTAAAAACTGTCAGCTGTGTACGTTCTTTTGGCGCTTTATAATAATAGCCCGCAATAAACTTGACTGTCGGCATCATGCATAGTGAACTTTCTAAGAAATTCGTTCATTTGTTTACAAATTGGGATTGCTTGCACGTGTTGACTGTTTTTGACCATTACTAATAAGCAGGAGTCATGGATTAATTATCTAACGTTAACATATTCTTAGTTGCTCACAAACTTTCAAACGGTAAGCGTAGCTAGTAACAGAAAATCACTGTGTATTGACGAAAAAGTTTTACTGATACGCGCAATAGAAACGGAACAACATATGAGACATACCTACTAACTCTAGTCTGAAATAAACTTTTTTTTACATATATAGGTATATACATACATATTACATACATACATACAAACATACATACATACATACATACATACATACATTATACATACATCATACATACATACATACTTAAATACATACATACATACATACATACATACATACATACATACATACATACATACATACATACTGTAGATTTTGACATAATCCTTTCCGTCCTTGGCTCTCTTAACATTTCTTCCTCAGTGATAGCCTAGTTCGACTCATATCTTCGGGGACGCTCGCAATGTGTCCGCTCTGACGAGGCTACCTCGGACTGGTGTGATATCGAAGCGGGTGTTCCTCAGGGTGGCGTTCCCTCTCCTCTTTTATTCTCTGTTTTTATAGACACTATTTCTAAATTAATATCTTCTAACTTCCATCTCTACGCAGACGACTTGCAAATATATCGTCACTCGCCTTTCGATGAGATTAATTCTGCAGTCACTGAAATTAACGCCGATCTACAGCGCATAGCGAATTGGGCAAAATCTTTCGGTCTGTTGGTTAATCCTAACAAATCGCAGGCTATGATCATTGGCAGCAAATTCATGACTCGGCGTTTACATAATGTGCCCAGTGTGATGTACGATGGCAATGCCATTGCCTACACAGATACGGCTAAAAACTTGGGTTTAGTATTTGACAGCAATCTTTCTTGGAATCAGCAGGTCTGTGAAGTAAGTAGAAAAGTCCACCATTCGTTGCACATCTTAAGAAGCCTCCAAAACTTTTTGCCTACGAACACCAAAATTTTCCTTATCCAGACACTAATTTTCCCAATCCTTGATTATGCCAACTCCTGCTACCTGGACATCACCGAGGAGCTGTTAACAAAACTAGAACGCTTGCAGAACCTTTGTATTCGGTTTGTGTTCGGACTGAGAAAGTTCGATCACATATCAGCTTTTCTGTTGAAACTCAGGTGGCTCCCTATTCGCCTTCGTCGTAACTCTCATATCCTTTGTCTACTTTATAATATTCTATATTATAATCCTCTTTCTCCATCCTATCTTCTCGACCGATTTAACTTTTCTCGACCTCTCGATACCCCTTGTAGATCTAATGTCAGAACTATTCTTTCCATCCCATCCCATCGCTCCAACTTCTACTCCTACTCTTTCACTGTTCATGCAGTCAGATTGTGGAACTCGCTTCCCCACACCATTCGTGACAGTCCCACCATTACCGTGTTTAAAAGTCGCTTGAAAGAGCACTTTTTCAAATCTCAGTCCATATAATACCGCTATTAATATATGTATGTATGTATGTATGTGTGTATTTATGTATGTATATATACCTATATTTATATTTATTGCATTAAGTATTTATCATATTATTTATAATTATTATTATAATATTAAACTTATATATTATTATAATATTTTGTGGTTAGTAATAAAGTTAATATTAAATTTATAATTGTGCACGTCTTATCCGCTATCTTTTATACCATCTCTCTCCGTAGGGCTGCTGGAAGAAATTTCTTTAGAAATAAGCAGTACCTTTGTGTCGTCTTTCTTTGTAAACTGTATTATTGTAAAATTTTCTTGTGTGCAATAAATTGTTAAATAAAAATAAATAAATACATACATACATACATAGGTACATTATACATACATACATACATACATAGACTGACAAATTATTTATTTGTATATGTGGATTCGGACATCTACCGGTCCTTGCCACTCGTTGGGACTTTTACACGATTTACTTCGACTGTGAAGATCTGAGAATACACAAGTGTTCATCGTTCTTAAAATTTCCGAATTTCGATGTTTTATTCGAATATGAACTTTTTTCCACTGCCTGAGAACCATGCGCATTACGTGTTTTATAAACCGCTCGAACGTTTCGGTAGAATGGAAAAAATCATGAACAAATGTCATGCGGAAAAAGTTCTAACCCCGAGAATCGCCGCCCAGAATAGCACAAAATCTTCATTTAATTTAGTAATATAAACCAATAGTATATTGCAGAATGCTACAGTAGGTACGCCCCGTTTAATTCTAACACAAACGTATACAAACCCGTATATGACACAACCATAGATTAGTCAGTAATTTCAATAAAAGAAAAAGAAAGCTAATACCAACCGACCGACCGAAAATAAGATATGATCATAATAACAAATAGATTATTAAAAATCGAACTAGACCTAATGATATGAATTTAAATTCTGTGCGCGCGATAAGTTGGAAATTGGAGTATTATGAAGTTTTTCTCATTAAAAATTCCCAAAAATGTATAATAATCTTTATCAGAGGATTGTCTGTTTATAAATTGATATTTTTGTTTGTGTATAGCTTAAAATAATGTGCCCTTTGCACCTTGACTTGACTGTCGATTTAGTTTTTGAAATCTATGTATAAAAGCAAGTCGTGTTAGTTACACTATTTATAACTCAAAAACGGCTTTGCCGTTATGGCTGAAAATTGGTGAGGAGATAGCTTAGAGCCAGGAGACGGACATAATACTTTTTATTCCGTTCGACAGCGTTTTCGTGTGACTTGACATAAAACATCAGTCACTATAAAACGTGGTATACAAAATGTAATGGACGTATGGGTGACAATTAGATTTTATGTAAGAAATCAATATTAAAACTATTTCTCTATACTAATATTATAAAGAGGAAATACGGGTTAAGCGTTGCGACTATTGCGAGTTGCGGGTGTGCGGGTTCCGCGTTGCGGGTTTCGCGTTCTACGTTGCGGGTTCCGGGATGCGGGTTCTGTATTCGGGTTTTTGTTTTTTTAGTTGAATTTCCTCACAAACTGTTTTTATGCTCAACGATGTGGGCAAGGGTCAGCTAGTTTTTATTTAACGCGCTCCGGTCGGCACGGTCGCCCTTTCTCGCTTTACAAATAGTCGTTCATTTGCGTTTTGCAAAGCCTTAAGATTACAGTGCAATTATTATAAGAATAAGGTAAATAAGCGTATTATTAATAGTGATAAAAATTAATACAACAGAAAATAAATAAGGAAATGTAATAAAAATGTCAAGAAAATTTGGAGTTAAATAAATTTTGTGTGATAAATCTCCTGGAGAAGATAAAATAAGAATTTAAGGACTTAAACTACTTAAACGTAAAATTAGTCCTAACGTTGCTTTATTTATTAACTTGCTGACTCTTGCCCACTTCGTTGAGCATATAAACAGTTTTAATTGTGATGAAATTCCTAATCCTATCGCGGAATTACAACGCTGAACCCGAAAACCCGGTATCCAGACCCCGCAACGCGGAACCTGGAACCCGGAACCCACAAAGTGGAGCGCGCAAACCCGTGAACTGAAACCCGCAACGTGGAACGTTAACGAATAATAATAATTGAAGATATCAATCGATGAAGGTGACATGTCAAAAAAAAATTACCTAAAAAATGTTGTTTAAACATTTTAGGATATTTAGTGACGTATTAAGAACATTGATTCTAGAGACGGATGTACTTAATACTTTACGAAGTACCTATTTTAAAATATTTAGGTGACAGTCTGAACTAAATTTTCTTAAAATCATAATTTTGCTACATATCACCTTCATCGATTCATGTCTTCAATTGTATGAAAAGCATGACAGCAGCAAAATTATGCGCTAATCGAATCATTGATATCTAATGGATTGACAAGTTACGGTCGTACCTGTAAAACTTATTTGGATAAAATTAAATCGCTACAGATAAAGAAAAAAGACTAAAAGAAGCTAGAAAAGTTCAGATTACGTACAGTTATTTTCAGAATATAAGATGTTACCGGTCCATGAGAAGTTAATGGTGTCGATAGCGGCGGAACAATGGAATACCGACTAGTTTATGACATATATCGCAAAACAATGAAATCCATCTAGAAACAAAGATTATGAGTTGTGTAAAGTAAAAGTTGTTGTAATAGTTACTATAGTGCAAGAAACAGAAATCATTTAGTACCGAAAACATTATAAACTATCTCTAGATATAATAATAAATATGAATATAATAACGAAGCAAGCCATTGAGTTTTAAGTCAGCAAATTTGGATGTTTTTCTTTTAGTTCAGCTAAAAACCCAAATTTGCTGACTTAAAACTCACCTTTGCCACAAAGTAGATAATAAACCTTTGCTGACGCCTGACACCGACTTCAAAAAGAACATCAATTGTAACTACATTATAAAAATATTATTTTATGATTTTTGTTAGTCTGTTTTTAAACGTAGTTTCTTTTTATGTATAAATATTATTTCAGTTCATTGTCATCATGGAAATTTGTCCTCTTAGCTTACCAGCTAATGTCCTACCGAACATTCCTATAATTTGCACTATATTTGATATGCCAAATAATATTAGTCATATTATCTGGCATATCTTTGGCTTTTGTCCGCGATCGTGCCTGCGTGGAATAGTGTTCGTACTTCGTGGCAAAATAACTTATTTAGCAAATAACTGAATACTAATATACTAAAAGGACTCGTCTGTCCCTACATACGTTTTTTGCCAAGAACTGCTAATTCCACACGGGCCGAAAAGTATATATACTTCATGTCATCTGGTTGAATCTGCTATTTTATTGAATGACTAGCGCATTCATTGAATTCCATTTTTACCAACAAATTCTATGAATCCGAGATTAGGACAGCCATTTTATATTTTACTTTTAAACTTCAAAATTTCCAAATGTGTACTATTATAACGCACAATAAAGTAAATTAATCAAAAAATATATCAACACACTGATATCTGTACGAACTGTTTGACGCCATTAAATGACGGCGCTAGTCATTCAATTAAATAAGCAGATTCAACCAGATGACTGCGACATATATTATATATATTATAAATATCGGGTAATATACTATATTTATGATATAGAAGACCGAAGAGTATAATCGGCCATTATGCTTGGCGTTTGTGGACTATGAGAAAGCCTTTGATTCCGTCGAAATATGGGCGGTCCTTAGATCTCTCCAGCGTTGCCGTATTGACTATCAGTTAATAGAAGTGTTGAAGTGTTTGTATAATAACGCCACCATGTCAGTCCGAGTACAGGAGCACTGCACGAAGGATATCCCTTTAAAGAGAGGAGTGAGACAGGGGGATATCATATCCCCAAAACTGTTTACCGCTGCTCTGGAGGATTCCTTCAAGCTCCTGGAATGGCAAGGACTTGGCATCAACATTAATGGCGAATACATCACTCACCTACGATTTGCCGACGACATAGTAGTCATGGCAGAATCGCTGGAAGATTTAGGGCGCATGCTCGGTGGCCTCAATAGAGTTTCTCAACAAGTGGGTCTTAAAATGAACATGGACAAAACGAAGATCATGCACAATGTCCATGTTGCACCCACCGCACTAACTGTTGGGAGCTCTACTCTTGAAGCTGTTGACGAATATATTTACCTAGGGCAGGCTGTCCGAGTAGGTAGGTCATCTTTAGCGATTTTAAAGCACTAAATCAACTTTGAAATGTTTTAAAACTTTTGTTCAGTTCAGGAGCACGATTCTCGGGTAGTGAAAAAAAGTTCGAATATTAGTATATCCCGCTCGCACGCGCGCTAAATCTCATTTGCATGAGTGGGACAAAACGATAGTAAAAACTAAGTTCGAGGCCTGAGAATTAGGGCCCTGTTCTTTATTAAACAAATGTAGCTCTATTGGTATATACCACGCGGACATATTTTAACCTTGTTTTTGTATGAGACACGTTATCTAGTCGATCGAAGCCTATGCATAATAATTACAACTCTTAATTGTTGCCAATTCCTAAACCAATATTATGATCCTTCCTTTCCCACTCAATTTTATGGACGTTGTTTACAGGGCGATAGAGCAGCTGGGGGGCCTGGAGATCGAAAATGATTATCCTTACGAGGGCGCTGACGACAAGTGCAGTTTCAACCGAACACTTGCCAAAGTTCAGATCACGGGGGCCGTCAACATCACGACCAATGAAACTGATATGGCTAAGTGGCTGGTCAAGAACGGCCCGATATCTATCGGTGAGTACTTAATATTTATATAAACTAGATACTGTAGTGTGGACTTCATTGCAAACAAGGAAAATGTGTTGTTTTCAACCAACCTACCCATACGTTTAATTATTATCTGATACATTGTGGTCGGAACTCTGACAACAATACTCGTACTTAATTCAAATCCGTTAAATTTTGTTTTCGAACTTCGTCATCGTAATTAGCATGTTAAATGTTTCTTTATTGTTGTAATTATTGGTTTCTATTTATTAAAGAATATGAAACGAAAAGGTGTTATGAAACGAGAACGGAGACTTTTAACATTTTGATTTAATGTGCAAAAGAGAAGGGAACAATTAATTGTGACATGATTATAATGTGAGGATAGTGAGGGTCAATTAGGGTCGTTCTAGAATAACCAAAACTACACCACAACGCAATTCTGCAAGAAGCTGCTGCAAGGCTGTTCAAACGCAACCACGGCTTGGCCAACCTTTGTCAGGTCTGAGTGCAATGGTACCCATAGACATTAAACCAACCTGCATACAATCATACCGCGAAAATATATAGATATATTTTTAATGTATAAAACTTAAACGTTTAATGTTATCCTAATCTTTAGTTTATATTTATGGACATCCTTATAATTTTCGGCATAATAAGTATATAATAAAATAAAATCATTGAATAACCCAAGCGATGTTCACGGGCAAAAAACTGTTTTTTTTGATAATGTTAGTTACTACTAGTCGAAGATAATATGCACTTTTACTATTGTTGTACCTATTACCAATCTTTTTTATATGTTTACTAGCTGTTCCCGCGACTTCGTTCGCGTGGTTTTTGAGTAACTTAAGCCGTTTATGCAATGAAAGGACCACGGACTTTTTTTATAAATTATTTTATTTATAAAAAAAGTCCGTGACAGTATATGTCTTAAGATTATTATATACGAAGAAGGCGATAGGCTATATAACAATACGCTGCTACCATTAGTATGAGTTCAGAATCATAATAACAAAAACCAACGTGAGAAATCAAAAGATAATCGCGATAGGTTTTCCGACAGCCACGCGAATGAAGTCGCGGGCACAGCTAGTGTACAATAAAAAACGGTTGACCTGTGAAGAAGCTTTGTTGTATAAAATCGTGAGTTATTTCAAAATGTTAATTTTGTTTACAGGTATAAACGCTAACGCGATGCAGTTCTACGTGGGCGGGATATCTCACCCGTGGCGGATGCTGTGCGACCCCACCAACCTCGACCACGGCGTGCTCATCGTCGGCTACGGCGCTAAAGGTAACTGTTTGTTCCACATCCTTAAAATATTTGAAGTATACTTCAGTGTATGTATACAAGTCCTATCATTATATAAGCGCCTCCGTGGTCTAGTGGTTCTGAGTTTAGCTCTCGACCCGGAGGTCGTGGGGTTTGAATCCCGCGTTGGAACAACAAAAAATGTTGTTTTCTGATCACCCAATTGTCTGACAAGAAAGATGATCTATACGTCGGATGGGCATGTAAAAAATCGGTCCTGCGTCTGTTCTCTCGCCAGTCGTGTCAGTTTACCGTCCCACTGGGTTATGAGAGTAAAAGGATGAGAGAGTGTTGTATATTGCGCACACACTTGGGCACTATAACTCCTGCGTAGCTGGCCTGATCTCAATGAAATCGGCTACCGACACCGAAATCGGTGAGGGGAGCTACTATACAAGTCCTTCCGGTTATATTTTATTTGTATAGTTTATTCCCCTTTAATTCTGATCTAAAGGTAAACAAACCGAATACAAAAATATTTTCACACAATCATTTATTTTATTGATATAATGATTGGTATTAAAATAAGTATAATTCAATTTATCTAATCAAATGTATACAGGGTGTTTTGCACATGGACCGACATGATTTTTTGGGGGGTGGGGGGGGGGGGGGGGTCATGTGCTATTTTCCCCCGTGAGACCCAATATCCTAAGTCTCACGGTAGTCTAGATATGTTTTTTTTTAATTTTTTTGAAATCTACCCGAAATCTTGCCTTTAAATCGTCCTAACTTTTTTGTTTGTGGTTATAATACCACAAAACAAAGTATGCTTGTATTTTACAATGTTTTCTAATTCTAAATAAATCATTACATGTTACAATTGATATCCACAAAAAAACTTCTGAGCTTTCAAAGTGGTAAATCGGTGTAAATGTTATGAAAAGTGACAACTTATCAATTCATTTAAAAAAAAACTAAAGTTCATTTTGAATTTAGCTTTTTTTAAAAAAGTTCTTTACTTATTACCCTTTCTAACGATATGCTACATGATATAAGAAACCATTCTTAAAGTGGTCAAATTAAGCTTCGTTTGCCTGAACACGCACTCTAACAATGTAACTGGTTTGAACAATGTAACCAGTCAACGCGGATTATCAAGCAGCAGGTAAAAAGTTAGTCCCTTTCTTACTAGTAGTACAGTTATTGTTGTCTTTGTCTATCGAGTTGAAAGTGAGTGAAGGTCACTTGCCGGGAATCAGTCGAGATTACTCTGCGATTCGAAGTGCCCGTACTTTTCCCGTTGTTCTATCGTAATCAAATTAAAGTCTTGTTATTGTTTTTTTGTTAAATCTGTTGTTGAACTGTTACGTTTTTGTTGTGTTTATCTTTGCGTATTCGTTACAATGGCGAACTTCAGTAACGAGGAGTATGCTGACATGATGTTGGCGTATGGTAAAGCTGATTGCAATTCGCATGAAGCGCGAAGAATTTATCAAGAACGCTACACTGATCGACGGTTACCTCACCACGAGACCTTCTCAACTACCTATCGACGTCTGAGGGAGACCGGAAACTTAAACTTTCGGGAGCCCCGAGTGAATGTGAGGCAACATAATGTTGAAGTTGATGAGAGAATCCTTCAAGCTTTTGATGACGATCCTACAACAAGCATACGAGTTGTTGCTGACGGACTTAACGTATCAGTTTGGAAAGTCTGGTCCGTTCTTCGGGCAGATGGAAGGCACGCATTTCATTACACTCCTGTTCAAGGTAACAACTTACAGTACTTACTACTTATTTAAAATGTGACATTAAAACATTTTACTTGATTTCAAATCTTAATGTGTTCACTTTTACTCTTATTATTTTTTATTTTTTATTGTTGTAATTGTTTCGTTGAATTCCTTTCTTGCTATGTTTCTCGGACAACTGAAGAAGTTCTTTGCGTGAGCTCAATTAAAAGAAAGAAATATCGCGTTTATGCAGTTATTACCACAAACTCACGGATTTCATTCATTGTTCCAGGTCTCGAAGAGGGTGACAATGCAAGACGGTTAGAGTTCTGCCGATTTTTATTGCACACAGATGTTGCAGATAGCGACTTTTTGAAAAGAATTTTATGGACTGACGAGTCAAATTTTAGCCATGAAGGCATAGCAAATCTGCACAATTTGCATCACTGGGAGAAAAGGGGCCAAAATCCGCACAAAAAAAGGCAGACTTCCTTTCAGCGAAAATTCAGCGTAAATGTTTGGGCTGGTGTTATTGGGCGAAATCTTGTCGGCCCATATTTTTTGCCAGAACGACTCAATGGAAACAATTATTTAGAGTTTCTTCAAAATGATTTACCTGAACTGGTACTACCAGTTTTAGAAGATGTGCCAATTGTTTTTCAAAATGATGGCTGTCCGGCACATTACCAACGAACGGTACGAGAGCATTTAAATAATGCATTTCCAAACTCGTGGATTGGTAGAGCTGGCCCCATTCCATGGCCAGCACGGTCCCCAGATTTAACACCCCTGGATTTCTACGTATGGGGACGTGCAAAAGAGTTAGTGTATGCAACAGAGGTGCCCACAAAAGAAATTTTAGTGGAACGAATAAACACAGCATTCGTAAAAATGCAAGAGGAAATGCGGCTTTTAACTACAACCTCGGAAATAAGAAAAAGGTGTCGTGCATGCATAAGGTGTGGAGGCGGCCAATTCGAGCAAACTTTGTAATTTTAATTTAATAAAAACAACTTACCATAAAAAATGTATTTTCATTATCTTGACCCTAGCAACAAAGTATCTCTTAGGTCGACCCCTGATGTATTATTTCTGTCATGTAGCATATCGTTAGAAAGGGTAATAAGTAAAGAACTTTTTAATAAAAAGCTAAATTCAAAATGAACTTTAGTTTTTTTTTAAATGAATTGATAAGTTGTCACTTTTCATAACATTTACACCGATTTACCACTTTGAAAGCTCAGAAGTTTTTTTGTGGATATCAATTGTAACATGTAATGATTTATTTAGAATTAGAAAACATTGTAGAATACAAGCATACTTTGTTTTGTGGTATTATAACCACAAACAAAAAAGTTAGGACGATTTAAAGGCAAGATTTCGGGTAGATTTCAAAAAAATAAAAAAAAAACATATCTAGACTACCGTGAGACTTAGGATATTGGGTCTCACGGGGGAAAATAGCACATGACCCCCCCACCCCCCAAAAAATCATGTCGGTCCATGTGCAAAACACCCTGTATTTATGGAAGCGATTTCAACATGCAAATGTTTTGAGTGACCGTCTAAACGGGTTTTAACGCAGTTTAAATCGGATAAAAATGTGGTTAATAAAGATTATGACTTATTAGGTATTATAGAAATGATTTGTAATATTTATTCTTAATATGTGTGATTTATTTATCGTAGAACATGTGTCAAAGTGACTTATCACTACTATAAGTTTATCATTAATGTGCATTATTAATCTATACTAATATTATAAAGCGGAAGTGTTTGTTTGTTTGTTTAAACGCGCTAATCTCAGGCACTACTGGTCCGATTAAAAAATTGTATCACTAATGGTTGTATCACTAATGGTTGTATCACTAATGGTTGTGTAATGCGTCTACACACGTTTGTTTACGTTTTGGTCAGAACGAAGAAGAACGAACTGTGGTTACCTCTTAAAATATTATGTTGTGAATATTGTAACCTACTTATGTAATTGTGTAAAACAAAGTTGTGGGCCGCGCTTGTCTGTTCGCGATAAACTCACACAGACTTCCTCATTACCCCCCGTGATACCGAACTTTGATGGCCTTCCTTCAATGAATATCGACAGACATTTTGAATGTTTTAAAAAATGTTACCGTCAAGATGACAGTCGACCTTTAGAAACTGGAATGCCAGCGAAGCTACGGGACAGGGCCCTGCACCGATCTTTTTACTGTTTTCACCAATAGATAGATTGGATCGTGGAAGCTGCTTTTAGTGTATTAATTGGATCCGCTAGATGGCGCTTCTGTCAGTGCGCCAAAAAATTAGTTCCAAGCCTAATGTGTCGCATTATTACTTAATAAATGAATGCGAAAGTTTATAATATTACATATTATATTATACGAATGTATACGTGTTCGACTCCCTTTCACGCAAACGAAATCGCATGTAGCAGATAACTAATTTTAATTATAATACATAGTAATTATTTATTTTATCAATTATTCTTTCCTTTTTTCAGACTACCCCCTGTTCCATAGACACATGCCGTACTGGATAGTGAAGAACTCGTGGGGCCCGGGCTGGGGCGAGCAGGGCTACTACCGCGTGTTCCGCGGCGACGGCACTTGTGGCGTGAACAAGATGGCGAGCAGCGCCATTGTGTAACTTAACTTACTGGATATCTTTTATAAACAAAACTCTATTTCATAGACAGTCCGCGACATCTAAGTTTATTTAGTAATATTGCCAAACTGCGAAACTGTTTGTTGGCAATGATTGCGCTGCTGCTCTTAACTAATATTAACATTGTAATACAAACATAAAATAACAAAAATAATAATTACTTATAGAAAACAACAAAAAAAAATGTAAATATATAGTGTTGAGGCACCACCCGACACTAGAAGAACTAAACACGACTTTTGACGCGGAGCGGGGCGGAGAGGAGCTTAGCGGTGTACAAATTGACCAATCACTATGCTCGTAATGTTTCCGTGAAAACGGAGCGGAGATTTCGAGCATATGATTGGTCAATTCGGGCACCGCAAGATCCTATCCGCCCCGCTCCGCGTCAGTGGAAACACAGCCTTGGGCTTTATCATCTTTTGCCTATTTCAACGTTTACACCGACGATTGCAAACTTAACGTGAATAGACTAGTGATCACTCACAACAATGCAATGCTCATCACATGCTTCGTAAATTATATAACTTACGGCCGAGTACTGAAATAATAGTCAAGAGGGAATGGGCTAGATAAATACAAAATAGGTATTTGTAAAGTCTATTGCTGTCCCGTAACTGAGCGATAGAGACAACTACAGCTTGGACCGAAATTACATATTAAAAGTACGAGAAATCGACCGATTAGGAGACCCCTGTTACCTCCTCCAAACCTATTTAGGTTTTTTTTTATTATAAACTAAAAAACTGCTTGTAATAGGTTTTATGTTTCGATTTTATCACAAAATGTACTCCAATTTGTTTTATGGATGTTTAAACAGCCGACGCTCTGGCCATATTTTTTAAAACGTCTAATAATAATCTTTAATTTTTTCATATTAATTTGATAATTCCTTTATGCTAAAAACGAAAAAAATAGACACGTACTAATTATAGTATACATAAATATTTAGGAAAAAAATTGTTACTCTTTACATTATCCAGGGGGCCCATTACAAGCTCTTAATTCCAGGCAGTTTACGCCATACAACATGGCTGCCTGGAATATTACTTTTTTATTTTTTTAATTACGATCACATATTAACTGCATGATGACAACTAGTCAGCGGACAAGTGACACTTGACTTGCTTCCGAATGTCACTTTCAGACAACCAAACTAGGGTGGATCAATTCAGAATAACATGTCGTTGAAATATGAAAAAGAACAAGGCAGTTTAAGACCGTATTATTAAATTGCCTGGAGCCAGGCTGGTATTGTAAAAGATCATAATACGGCCCCTGGGAGAAGACAGGGGTCGTGTAGTGTTCCTGTATGGAAACACGGCCTTGTGTTTCCTCTTAAGGTAGCGCTCCAGTCATGTGTTATCCTTGTTATTTTAGCCAGCCTCTTAAGTTTTATTCGTATTTCCGTAATCGGCCAATAGCATACATACGCCCGGTTTCTGAAAGGCTGATCAAATTGATCAATTGATTGATCAAATCAGCTAATCTGAACGCTGATTGGTGAACACCATTTCGCAGTCACTGTTTTCACCAATGAGCGTTCAGATTACCTGATTTGATCAATTGATCAATTTGATCAGCCTTTCAGAAACTGGGCGTTGTTCTAATTAAGATTGTTTACTTATTAATCAATATTACCTGTTTAAAACTTACATTGTACTTTGCCTTCTAATTTTAACATATTATGCAATAAAAATTTAGTTTATATTCTCATGTATGCCCATACTATAACATACTATAACAAAACATGTGCCAATATATATAATAGGAGTTTCTGGATATTTTAGGGTTTATTATTGTTACAACTTTACTTTTCATATTGTGATCTCCACTAATATTTTTTTATGTATTGGTAATAATATAAAGATCTATGAGAAATGCTGTTAATGAATGCCTTGAGAAGAATCTCAAGTCCACTAAATGTAATTAAATTTCATATTAGTTTATAAATACTTAGGTATATTTTTTTATATTGCGTATATCATAAAAATGGTGAAACTAAAAATAATATAGGTACATAATATTATCTTTATTGGATAAAAATAAAAATTGTTCATAAACTGACTTTTTTTCATTGAGTAAGAATAATTAAACCTTGATTAGTTGTTTAATTTTAACTGTTAAGTAACTATTCCATCATATGAGACAAATACAGCAACATTGAACAGCTAATCAGTTGTGTAGTAAATATTTTAATCCCCGCCTTAAATACAGGTACTGTGCCATTGTGAAGTTTTCTTTAGCCCTTATGTTAACTTAGATAATTTTTTCCATTATTATATCTACAAGGTGTAAAATAAATAAGTGATAATATCTTAGGGTGTGTATGTGTCTCCTATGTAGGAGTATACTGTGAAAGTATCAGCGCTGAAACACTTAATTTTGACTTTCATGTTATCAACATCATCATAAATTTGCCCTTACATTTATTTAAAAAAAAATAACTCTTTCAGTACTGGTACTTTTACAGTAAACTCTACTATATACGGGATCCATACACACCCTAAAGTATTATCACTCATTTATATATATATATAGCCTGTACGCTTAGTCCCGATTTCACAGAGCGGCTTGTTAAAATACCATGACTTGTCATTAACATGATTTAATAAAGCATTAACTTTACCATATTGTGTTGGTAAAATTGACACTAAGTCTCGATTTCACCAACGCTTGTTAGTGTTGACAGCTTGTTAAAATACTGTATATGTTTTGTGGTATTATAACCACAAACAAAAAAGTTAGGACGATTTAAAGGCAAGATTTCGGGTAGATTTCAAAAAAATAAAAAAAAAACATATCTAGACTACCGTGAGACTTAGGATATTGGGTCTCACGGGGGAAAATAGCACATGACCCCCCCACCCCCCAAAAAATCATGTCGGTCCATGTGCAAAACACCCTGTATTTATGGAAGCGATTTCAACATGCAAATGTTTTGAGTGACCGTCTAAACGGGTTTTAACGCAGTTTAAATCGGATAAAAATGTGGTTAATAAAGATTATGACTTATTAGGTATTATAGAAATGATTTGTAATATTTATTCTTAATATGTGTGATTTATTTATCGTAGAACATGTGTCAAAGTGACTTATCACTACTATAAGTTTATCATTAATGTGCATTATTAATCTATACTAATATTATAAAGCGGAAGTGTTTGTTTGTTTGTTTAAACGCGCTAATCTCAGGCACTACTGGTCCGATTAAAAAATTGTATCACTAATGGTTGTATCACTAATGGTTGTATCACTAATGGTTGTGTAATGCGTCTACACACGTTTGTTTACGTTTTGGTCAGAACGAAGAAGAACGAACTGTGGTTACCTCTTAAAATATTATGTTGTGAATATTGTAACCTACTTATGTAATTGTGTAAAACAAAGTTGTGGGCCGCGCTTGTCTGTTCGCGATAAACTCACACAGACTTCCTCATTACCCCCCGTGATACCGAACTTTGATGGCCTTCCTTCAATGAATATCGACAGACATTTTGAATGTTTTAAAAAATGTTACCGTCAAGATGACAGTCGACCTTTAGAAACTGGAATGCCAGCGAAGCTACGGGACAGGGCCCTGCACCGATCTTTTTACTGTTTTCACCAATAGATAGATTGGATCGTGGAAGCTGCTTTTAGTGTATTAATTGGATCCGCTAGATGGCGCTTCTGTCAGTGCGCCAAAAAATTAGTTCCAAGCCTAATGTGTCGCATTATTACTTAATAAATGAATGCGAAAGTTTATAATATTACATATTATATTATACGAATGTATACGTGTTCGACTCCCTTTCACGCAAACGAAATCGCATGTAGCAGATAACTAATTTTAATTATAATACATAGTAATTATTTATTTTATCAATTATTCTTTCCTTTTTTCAGACTACCCCCTGTTCCATAGACACATGCCGTACTGGATAGTGAAGAACTCGTGGGGCCCGGGCTGGGGCGAGCAGGGCTACTACCGCGTGTTCCGCGGCGACGGCACTTGTGGCGTGAACAAGATGGCGAGCAGCGCCATTGTGTAACTTAACTTACTGGATATCTTTTATAAACAAAACTCTATTTCATAGACAGTCCGCGACATCTAAGTTTATTTAGTAATATTGCCAAACTGCGAAACTGTTTGTTGGCAATGATTGCGCTGCTGCTCTTAACTAATATTAACATTGTAATACAAACATAAAATAACAAAAATAATAATTACTTATAGAAAACAACAAAAAAAAATGTAAATATATAGTGTTGAGGCACCACCCGACACTAGAAGAACTAAACACGACTTTTGACGCGGAGCGGGGCGGAGAGGAGCTTAGCGGTGTACAAATTGACCAATCACTATGCTCGTAATGTTTCCGTGAAAACGGAGCGGAGATTTCGAGCATATGATTGGTCAATTCGGGCACCGCAAGATCCTATCCGCCCCGCTCCGCGTCAGTGGAAACACAGCCTTGGGCTTTATCATCTTTTGCCTATTTCAACGTTTACACCGACGATTGCAAACTTAACGTGAATAGACTAGTGATCACTCACAACAATGCAATGCTCATCACATGCTTCGTAAATTATATAACTTACGGCCGAGTACTGAAATAATAGTCAAGAGGGAATGGGCTAGATAAATACAAAATAGGTATTTGTAAAGTCTATTGCTGTCCCGTAACTGAGCGATAGAGACAACTACAGCTTGGACCGAAATTACATATTAAAAGTACGAGAAATCGACCGATTAGGAGACCCCTGTTACCTCCTCCAAACCTATTTAGGTTTTTTTTTATTATAAACTAAAAAACTGCTTGTAATAGGTTTTATGTTTCGATTTTATCACAAAATGTACTCCAATTTGTTTTATGGATGTTTAAACAGCCGACGCTCTGGCCATATTTTTTAAAACGTCTAATAATAATCTTTAATTTTTTCATATTAATTTGATAATTCCTTTATGCTAAAAACGAAAAAAATAGACACGTACTAATTATAGTATACATAAATATTTAGGAAAAAAATTGTTACTCTTTACATTATCCAGGGGGCCCATTACAAGCTCTTAATTCCAGGCAGTTTACGCCATACAACATGGCTGCCTGGAATATTACTTTTTTATTTTTTTAATTACGATCACATATTAACTGCATGATGACAACTAGTCAGCGGACAAGTGACACTTGACTTGCTTCCGAATGTCACTTTCAGACAACCAAACTAGGGTGGATCAATTCAGAATAACATGTCGTTGAAATATGAAAAAGAACAAGGCAGTTTAAGACCGTATTATTAAATTGCCTGGAGCCAGGCTGGTATTGTAAAAGATCATAATACGGCCCCTGGGAGAAGACAGGGGTCGTGTAGTGTTCCTGTATGGAAACACGGCCTTGTGTTTCCTCTTAAGGTAGCGCTCCAGTCATGTGTTATCCTTGTTATTTTAGCCAGCCTCTTAAGTTTTATTCGTATTTCCGTAATCGGCCAATAGCATACATACGCCCGGTTTCTGAAAGGCTGATCAAATTGATCAATTGATTGATCAAATCAGCTAATCTGAACGCTGATTGGTGAACACCATTTCGCAGTCACTGTTTTCACCAATGAGCGTTCAGATTACCTGATTTGATCAATTGATCAATTTGATCAGCCTTTCAGAAACTGGGCGTTGTTCTAATTAAGATTGTTTACTTATTAATCAATATTACCTGTTTAAAACTTACATTGTACTTTGCCTTCTAATTTTAACATATTATGCAATAAAAATTTAGTTTATATTCTCATGTATGCCCATACTATAACATACTATAACAAAACATGTGCCAATATATATAATAGGAGTTTCTGGATATTTTAGGGTTTATTATTGTTACAACTTTACTTTTCATATTGTGATCTCCACTAATATTTTTTTATGTATTGGTAATAATATAAAGATCTATGAGAAATGCTGTTAATGAATGCCTTGAGAAGAATCTCAAGTCCACTAAATGTAATTAAATTTCATATTAGTTTATAAATACTTAGGTATATTTTTTTATATTGCGTATATCATAAAAATGGTGAAACTAAAAATAATATAGGTACATAATATTATCTTTATTGGATAAAAATAAAAATTGTTCATAAACTGACTTTTTTTCATTGAGTAAGAATAATTAAACCTTGATTAGTTGTTTAATTTTAACTGTTAAGTAACTATTCCATCATATGAGACAAATACAGCAACATTGAACAGCTAATCAGTTGTGTAGTAAATATTTTAATCCCCGCCTTAAATACAGGTACTGTGCCATTGTGAAGTTTTCTTTAGCCCTTATGTTAACTTAGATAATTTTTTCCATTATTATATCTACAAGGTGTAAAATAAATAAGTGATAATATCTTAGGGTGTGTATGTGTCTCCTATGTAGGAGTATACTGTGAAAGTATCAGCGCTGAAACACTTAATTTTGACTTTCATGTTATCAACATCATCATAAATTTGCCCTTACATTTATTTAAAAAAAAATAACTCTTTCAGTACTGGTACTTTTACAGTAAACTCTACTATATACGGGATCCATACACACCCTAAAGTATTATCACTCATTTATATATATATATAGCCTGTACGCTTAGTCCCGATTTCACAGAGCGGCTTGTTAAAATACCATGACTTGTCATTAACATGATTTAATAAAGCATTAACTTTACCATATTGTGTTGGTAAAATTGACACTAAGTCTCGATTTCACCAACGCTTGTTAGTGTTGACAGCTTGTTAAAATACCATGCCTTCTCATTCATTGATAGGAAATACGAGAGGGATAACGTGATATTTAGTGAAGGATCTTTAACATGTATACCAATACATATATATTTGTTAATATTTCACCAGAAATTGGCACTTAATATTATAAAGCTGAGGAGTTTGTTTGTTAAGGCGGTAGGAAGTTCGCCGGGACAGCTACAGCTAGTACCTCAGACGAACCTCAGCGGTTTTTAATGGTGTTTTAAGTTAAGTAAATTATATATTTTCATTTTGGTAAGTAAAGGAAAAAACCCAACGTGTACTCGTAACTAACGGTTTCTGCGGCGCACTCCAGAATAGCTCGCAAAAAACAGTTTTTTATTACTTATTGTTCACACGATATATACCTTTATAAACTAGAGTAGGTATGTGTTAATTTCAAGTATTAAACTATTTAAGTGTGAAGTTTCAACAAAATCCGTTTAGTAGTTTTTGCGTGAAAATCAACAAATATATACAAATGTACAAACTTTCCCGTATATAATAAATACTAAAGAAGAATTATTTTCCTGTCTTTCACAAAAAAGTTATGAAACACAATAGAGTACAATCAGGCAGATTTAGAAGCTAAAAATGCAACAAACGAAAATTATATTTTCAGTACTGTTAAATCCTCCATATTTGATATTAAGAAACATGTAAGATATAAAATTAAAAATCTCTGGGATCTTAATTGGAAAACAAATAATTCATCAAAATTGTTATGGGCAAGAAATTCTATTTTTGAAAAGTCACCATCTTCGTTTAATTGTAGAAATGACCAAGTAGTGATTACCAGATTGCGTATAGGACATACTAACATAACTCATATCCATCTTATTACTAAAAAAGACATAAATAAATGCAAGTGTGGATCTGACTTATCTGTTTCACATTTACTTATAGATTGTGTAGAATTTAATTTAGAAAAAATAAATTGTAACTTACCAAATAATTTAAAGCAATGTTTGAATGGGAAAGGTTGTACCTGTACTTTAAAATATTTAAAACTGATTAATATGTATAAATTTATTTGAGTAATAATTGTATTAAGGTGGTCGTTAAATGACCTAGATGTTAATACGACCTTAAATAAATAAATAAAAAAAAAACAATAGAGTACACTATAATACATATTTAAATCATATCCCAGACGTGACTTTATACTTGTGGTATTCATGACATAACTCAATAGGGGTGAGCAGGGGAAGCGGTAATTGAATAGAATACCTAGACGGGACGGAGATCGGTTCAATGTCTAGGTACAATGCGCCCTATCTATATGTCTAGTACGAGGCCGTGAAACTAGGACGTCGAATGCACTGGATCGGGGTTAGACTGCATGAATATAAGGGTTAGACAGTATAGCCATATTGTCAAGTGAAGTTTAAAGTTACTTGGTATCTTATAAAGTTAATTGAAGACATGAATGGATGAAGGTGATATGTATCTAGCAAAATAATGATTTTGAGAAAATTTAGTTCAAACTGTCACTTAAATATTTTAGAATACGTCGTAAAGTATTAGGTAAGTACATTAATCTAAAGATCAGTCTCTAAAATCAATTTCCCTAATACGTTACAACAAAGTATAATGACGAGAAAACGTGGTAATTTTTTTTGCGACATCACCTTCATCGATCATGTCTTCAATTATGAGTACTACCAACAGTAGGTAGAAGTATAGGTATTATATTTTATTTACTCTCTGGTTGGTAGTGATGCATACAACTTTATTTTTGGTAAACATAGTAGATAATATGCTATGGCTATACCCATACCCACTGGAGCAATTATTTCCCATAAATACATCAAAGATCTAGCAGCTAAGTAGGTACCTAAAAACTGTAATAAACGCTCCAACTGAACCTTGTGAAACTAGATCAGGCCATTATAAAATTAATGCAAAAATATTTTATGAGCCAGCAGTATGAATATTCCCTGAGAAAGATTCAATTAATCGCATCTACTTTTGCTTCTTTGTTCTCTTGCCTTACTTATTGCATTATGCAAAGGAGCGACCCGCTTCGGGAGGAGAGCTGCAAGATCGATATACTTAGGTTCCTAAGTAGGTACTTGTAGGTTGAATTAAAATTTTATATTTCAAAATTATTTATTATTCAGACATACCGTTCATAATTACGAAATTTTGTTAAGCGATGTGTAATCTGTTAATGTCTATAAACTTATCTTAATTTGTTAATATTAAGAATGTAAATTAATCGCATACGGTATGCTTTGTTAGACAGAGGATAGCGTTAGACAGAGAGTAGACATAGCGGTCGTAATACAGAAGAGTAAGAACTATGATGATAATAATCTATGTTGTTGGTAATTGAAACCCTTCATTCACTGCCATAATACCAGATCATTAAACGATCAATCCCGCTTAAAGGCTCGATCAGCCCTTTAAAGGAAGATGGTCAAAAACGTATGAAAACTTTAATGTACAGGGCTACATACCTCTAAGAACAAGCCATAATATGTCATTTGAAAGAGCGTTTCTACAAGTTGTAAATTAAATGAGTGATAATACTTTAGGGTAAACTCCACATAATAAGGCATATTCACACCCTAGTGTGTATGTGCCTCATAAGTAGAGTAACTCTATTCAGGAGGCATACACACCCAAAAGTATATAACTCTACTAGAGTTAACTTGTGAAAGGACCCGCGCCTGAAGACTTTTGACTTTCATGTTTCTATGAGAAATGCCCCAACATCAGAAATTTGCCCATACAAAAATTTTAAAAGAGTAACTTTCCGGCGCTTTCACAGTAAACTCTATACACACCCTAAAGTATTATCAGCAATGATATTCAATAAAACAAGAGTTTATACTTTCATTGATTAATCAGTCATTTGTATTATTAGTGTTAAGTAAATAATAATTTAAAAACGAATACCACTTATATTTTGAGTTTTGACATTCACATGCCATTTAGGTATGATGTGGTGACTGGTGACATATTTTTCTGTTAATTGCTGTTGACAATCTCTGTACCACATTCGTTGAATGAATATTTGAAAAAACAATTTTTCTTCACTTGGCTATATGAGAAGACATTAGGTACCTAGGTACGATATTTTGTATTTTTGTGCCGTGGTTCGCGGAGGGAAGAGTTACGTGACAGGTATGTACGAGTGCACTCCGTGTTATGCAAAATGTTTTGTCCTGAATGACGACAGATCAACGCACAGCCTAAAGAGATCTTAGGTACCAAACTGGGAAAGTGTGTTCTTTGGTTATTTGTGCGTGGCGTCCGATATGAAATAAGTTTTGGACTTTATTCTCTGCAAAGAGCAAAATTGTTAGTATAGGACAAACACGCAACGCACTAATGGGGCTTCGCTCTAACTTTTGAGCTAACGCATTGCGATGCGTGTGATCGATAACCCTAATATCAAGTTATGAGACATGGTAGCACCATTATTGACTGCATTGTAATTATTACATTCTATACAGGATACAGGATTTCTGTTGTATTGAACGGGTAGACCAGAATGCCCATCCTGCTTTCCATTGTGCAGTGCACTTCGGTACTGTGAAAAAAGCCTTTGAATGATAAGTAAGTCTAAGAAGTTAAATAAAAATTGTCCGTTACACTAAGAGAGGGCAATTAATAGAGGGGTATACTACTTCGAACCAATAGATTATCAATACAATACCTAATCTCCGAATGGTAGGCGCGATAGGAAAACTCCATAAAAGGGCGCCACCTTTACAACTTTTTCCTATGTGTACGCGAACGGCTCTCCATGCACTGGCTAAATATTGATCACTGCGTTTTACAATTCCTGACCGGTCATGTTAATTTTAAGACGAAACTATACGGATTCAAATTGGTGGAAATAGTGTGTGCTAGGAATTTCCGTGCTTTCAAGCGTTTCTACATTATTATTTTTGGAAACATTCATCAACATCACAATAAATTCCCAAAAATGACATAAACTCATAATTAGATTACAATGACATAATAATATATATTCCCGTGGTGCTTTCCCTAAATTTTTTTGGTCTTTTGAGTCATTACGTACTGTCCCCCACTTTGCTTGGGTAGGGAAACTGGAATACTTTTTACTCCTCCTTTTTTTCTTCTGATTTTTTTCGTTGTGGGTCCCAAGACAGATTTAGCTTGTTCCTCGGGCACCCCTGAGATCATATCAAAGGGTTTGTCGTGGTTGGATACCGCTGTTGATCCTGGCTCACAGGAGTTGCAGTGGTGGGAATGTGAGGTGGGCCAATGCCCGTTTAAAAAAAGGGGTATACTACAACTCCATAATATATTGAGAAACCTCTTCGAAAAATCATTAGTACCTACTTCGCACTTTAATAACTAGTAGGTAAGTACCTACTTTAATATGCTGAGACAAAATTTAGTGGCGGATCGTAAATCAATCGCGGAATGCAAGCAATCCGGTGGCGGGGCAGTGCATACCCGGGCGGCGGGCGCATACCCGGCCCGCACGTAAACCGGGTCACCCCGCGACCGGGTCACGCGGTCAAAGCGCAGCCCGGTTACCCGGTCGGGAAGACACGCCCGCTTTATGTAAGCCATAACAAACTGCTACAAATCATCCTTTGATTAGGCTCGACGATATCATTTGGCCATACTACAGACACTATAGCGGGAGCCCTCTTGGTAGACTGATTTGCGACTGAAAGTCACGGGTTGGAGTTTTGCCAACGAAAAAATTGTTTAGGTCATGGATATTAAGTCTTGTATTGCCATTGTCATGTACCCACACATCACATAACTTGTGATATTAAGTCCGTTAAATTCTATTTTACTTTCATCGGACTACTTATTGTGAAAGTGGTTCAATAGGTTATAAGTAGTTGTAGGATACCGAATTCGAATTTCAGGAATGGAAAATGAATATTATATCGTGATAATATATTGATGTATTTGATATGGTGGACGAAATAGAGTGCAGTAATGGTTTACATTTTCGGATAGCAAAGCACAAGTTTGACCTTGCCTAAAGCTAACATCCCTTAAGCACCCGTACTACATATAATAATAAATAATAATATTATGTATCTAGTTACTTTTAAAAACTCTTGTTATATCGATGACTTTTCGCGAAAACGAACCGGTTACAAATACAAAAAAAGGACATTAATTAAGTCATGTTTTCAAAATGTTCAAGTACCTAAGTCCTAATCACGTTGGCGTTATAAAAACATTTGCAAATATTTTCAGGTAACAGGTAATATTTATGTATTTTTCTCAACAAATTTTAGGGTCAAATTTAAAGGAGTCAAAACTCAAGTAATTATATGAGTACCTACTGCCTACTAGTAATACTACTGGCTGCGCATCGGAGATGTAGAGTCACTTCTTAATGAGTTGTTAACAGTCCTACTGTTAACAACTCATTAAGTATTTTTATAATTGACTTATTATAATATATTATTATGTCAATAGTCAAGTCTATGTTTATTTTTGAATAATTTCGGCTACATCGTGCTATCGAAAACCATTTAAAATTGTATTTAAGGCAAGGATTAGTTTATATTTTTAATTGGAAATTCGGAATGCATGTCTTCTAATGAAAAAGTGGTTTACTTAGTTCATATTATTTAATTCAATTGGGGAATCTGTTCAAAGTCCTTCGATATGTAACGTATCGTTGTGTGAGTGTCCTGTGCACTGTTGCTGTTTCTAGAGTCAACGCCCGGTTACTAGGCAAAGGTTTCTAGGTTATCGGGACGCGAGCTAAATCATTGATTTTTCATGTGATCATTATTTATTATTCGATTACTGAAATCTCTTTTGGCTGAAGACGTGTTCTCTACGTGTGCAGAAAAGCAATTATGTGAGGGCGGTTTTTGTAGTAAAATCAATTCGGGCGGTACGAAACGGTCTGTTTGTTTTTTAAATGAACTTTTCCGTGTCGCTTGTACACTGAAACGATTTTTTGAGGCTTGTTAATTGAAAGCAAGCTTTAGGTGTGACAGCTTTTATTTAACGGACATAACCGCAAGAAGTGAAAACACACAAACGCCTTTTGATATAATTGAACCATAATCATCATAGGAACATATTGTTGTAGGTACCCCGCTGTGGTATTCTGCAACACATGCGTTCGAGATTCTTCTCAATACAACTCAGCTGAGATCGTCTACCCTCGAACACAAACAACCTGATTCCTCATTCGACTATGGGTTTCGACATATGACATGGAAAACCGAAGTAGTCTTTATTAACCAATCATCCAACACAACATAGGCAATTTTTGAAATCTGGTTAATAAATAAATTAAGTTTTCATTTTAACCTTTAGAAATTATTGAGAATGTTATCAGACATTAATAACACGCGTCCTCACAGTGACAGGATTAACCTGAATATCAAGTGGCGGGGCAATTAGTCGCACAATCGATTTGAAGCAAGTAATTCTCATTACGTCTATACATAATAGGCTCAATTCACATTGGCACATCGTCGACGTAATTTGATTTTTCTATATTTTCTATACGTCGTAGCGCTCGCTCCAAGATTATGCATAATCATAATTTGTAGCTTTTATTATGACCGAAAAGATCAGACGAATTCTTGATCCAAAAGCATTGACTGAACCTCCCTTTAACATAAACTGAAGATTCTAAGAACCGCAAGCATACGCTACTATATTGTTTATAATATTCATCATCAGCACCACTATCATCATACTATGATGATATACATCAGACTATAAGACATCTAAAAGTCTTATAGTCTTTTACACCGGTAACGATGTTTTTTATTATATGCTATTGTCCGGTGACAGCTAAAATATTGATAAATATCATCACTGGATGATGAATGTATATTGGGTCTGCATAATATCTGTAAGTATTATTTGCCACGGTCTCACAAAAAACCTGAAAAAAATATCGGTTGAGTTTGTATCGAGATGGTGTGAATAGGGTTAAGCCCTAAGGTATGTACAATATAATCTATAGCAGCTTCAGGGTACTTACTAAACTAATAGTTAGGTAAAGCTTAGCGCGCAGTAGTTTGAAAGACTTGTAATAACTTTGAATAATAATATAATATAACACCAAAAATTAAAAAACGCGAAAAAAATTTATTCATTTTAAACAAAAATTTAGATATTATTAAAATAGGTTTTTAAAATTGTTTCACACAAACCTAAGTCTGTCCTTAATAATTGTTTTCTTAAGTATTTGTAATTTAATTACATTTAATATACATATATATGTTATGGACCAGTTGATAAATACAGGCATTATTAATATTGGTCGGGCATTTAGAATAATGTCTAGCTCTATAGTTCTAAGTGAATATTTACTATATAAACTTCATTGTTTATGAAATTGCACGGTAATATTGTATTGCTACCTACTTAACATTACAAATACAAATACAATACAAATATACTTTATTGTGCACACAACAAGTTACAAAAGAAACAAAAAATATAACCAAAAATCAGACATGCACACACAACGTTCTTTTGAATTGAAAAATGAAATAAAAAAAACTAAATGTCTAGCTATAAAAAAAACTAATCGCGGTTCTTGAGATACAGTCTGGTGACAAAGAGACAGGCAGGCAGCGAAGTCTTCAGTATACAGGTTACGGAACTCTAAAAATTGTTATTAAATACTAGGTACTCGTATTTATGATTACTTTGCCCTAAATGTATTTGACAATATGTATTCTATATTTACACCGGTCTCTTTAAATATTTCAATAATTCAAATTGGCATCATAATGACCGGGTATTATGTGTAATGCCTAATTTATTTATTGGTCCTTAACATAATATATAATAATTATCTAGTTCTCATGTATGATGTAAGTGGATATTGTGTCTTATAAGAGAACATTTTTTTTAAATCTTTAACAGACCAAGGTCAATAATAACGTGCCTATTTTTTTTAAACCATTAATTTTGTAGTATTTTTTAGATTATACTTAACACTATCAAGAACTGTAGAGCTCATAAATATCATTTAAATTTAAAACAAATTGATTTCTCCAACATGAGTATTTAGAATTTTATTTAAATATAAACTAAGGAAATAATAAAGGATTTTGAAAATCCGACTTCGTTCAAGCAAATCGATCCTATATTATAATACCAATCTCAATATCACACTTCACACTTCACTATGCACACTATCAAACTCACTTCAGTCTATGAGTGTGTGTATCTTAGTTACTTCTTGACGCTCAAAAAGTTAGACCAATTCTGATAAAATTTGGCAACTAGGAGCTATCATCCGGAGTAATAACACAAAGGCTACATTTAATCCAAAAAATACAGTGTTCGTGGAATAGGTACTGTATTTATGCGAGCGAAGCGTTAGTTTACAAATAAATTCCTACACAAAATATATATCTTATTAATGTAGGAATTTATTCAGCCATCCTTTTTTCCGTTTATTCTACACGTCTCGCCGGTTACAACAACGAATTTGATTAAATTCTTGAACGTTTGTAGCGGTTTTTTGACATAGGGAGTTCTTGCCCTATCCTGACAGTTCTGTCCTATAAACTAGGTTGTCGATTTCATCCGACGGGCTCCGAATCACAGCGAGGTTTCAGTACATTCAGTAATCAGTTGCCAGCGAGCCTCCGTACGGGACGGACGTCCGCAAACCCCGACTGCCCTTATTCACACATGTGATAAACTTTTTAACATAAATAGTGCTAAATCAGGTGTAATAAGTCGACGGAGTATTATGTATATAAGATAATTTTTATACAAATCACTGTAATGTCAATTTAAAATGGATGCTAGTGCTCGTACTATGAGAAACTAAGCTAACGCAGGTTAGTAAGTAGGTACACTTTAAGTCAATGTGTTTAAGTATTATGCTGGATTTTCTTTTTCTGTTGAATTAACTATTTAAAATATTTTATCTTAGTACATTTTCTTTCAATGCACGTTTTGTTAAGAAAATTAATAGATATATAAACTATAAACCTACATAAATTTAGTTTTGCCGGCAAAAATAAGAAATTGGGTAGTACTTAATTGATTATAATAATATAATATAATATAATATAATATAATATAATATAATATAATATAATATAATATAATATAATATAATATAATATAATATAATATAATATAATATAATATAATATAATATAATATAATATAATATAATATAATATAATATAATATAATATAATATAATATAATATAATATAATATAATATAATATATAATATACCTACGTAATAAGTTATGGGATAGGGAAAAGATTATGTAAAATAATATTTAGTAATTTTAGTATATACAAATTTAAAGCATTAAAGTCTTTTACGATTTGATGTTTGAATAAATGTAATTCATTTGTCTAGTTAATATTTTATTGTTCTTAGTTTTTCAAAGTTATAAATACACACTAACGCTTAAATTATTTTTTAAACGCATTAGAAAAAGTAGACGCGCGTCCCTCGTAGTTCGTGCCTTGTAGATCCGGTGGTAAAGACATAAAAAAGCAGATACAAGCTGAATTTTGGACAGTTCATACGCTAAGACTAGGAAATTATTTTAACTTATAAAAACATACATGAAAGTAATTAAAAAAATAAACATTAATAATAATGTCTATAGATGCCTCTATACAACCGTAATCTCTGCTAAGTATCTGAAGAATTTGTATCATTAGTACCAAAAAGTAAAAATATATTGAAGTAGATGTTTTCGTACTTCCTACGCGCAAAACCCCGCAGGAATCTTACATTTTCCCGTTACAAAAAGTTCCGCGTGGTATACTCTATATCGATGCCAAATTTCATGACAATCGGTCTAGCTGTTTCGGAGCCTATTCAATGCAAACAAATATTTTCACTTTACAATAAAATTCTTAGTATAATTACTTACATACTTAAGATTTTGTAATTTGTCAATAATATATTTAAAGTACATAATATATTTAAAGTTTACAACCTTTGCAGCGCAGAGGTTGAGCGCGTCAGTGCTCAAGCTGGAGGCTCAAGGAGGAGGGATCAAATCCCGCCGAAGGAACAAAAATTTTTCATTCTTCCTTAGTCATGAATGTGTATTCATATTAAATATATTAATGTAATTAATAAAATATATTTTATTATTATTATATTATATATAGTGGATATAATCACTTGAGAATTGGTTAAAAAGTATCTTCTATCACATGCTTTACTATAAATATCAATGCATGTGTGCATTCTTGGGTGGCAATAAATTGGTGGCTTTATTTTATTTAAGTCACTATCTGGGTACACAAAACATTTCTAAAGATATGTCACTTCATACTCAAGAATTTGTCAAACAATATACAGGCTACAATATTACTTCAGGGTGTGTATGGGTCCCGTATATATATTTTACTGTGAAAGTACCACCACTGAAAGTGGTACTTTTTTATTATTGTATGGGACAATTTACATATGATGTTGGGGCATTTTTCATACAACATGAAAGTCAAAAGTATATTATGTCTTTCGGCGCTGGTACTTTCACAGTATACTGTGAAAGTACCAGCCCATACCAGTAAATTGTCCCATACAATAATAAAAAAAGTACCACATCATTATAGGAGGCACATAAATACCCTAAAGTATTGTCACTCATTTATTTTATACTTTGTACATTAAACGCGTCCTTATTAACACATGGTGTAAACCGCTACGGCGCTACGAAGCTGCTACGCGCTACGCCGACGACTATCTTTTGAATTTTATATTTTTAAAGACATTCATGAGATGTATTCTTTTCAGGCCCCCAGCGAGCTCCAATTACTCTACATAATGTTCTCCTTTTGCTGGCGCTACAAAGATGAACACGGTAAGATAACTTAACTTCAAAAGTACAAGCTAAAAGTAACACGATCCACCTAAATCTATGCAAAACGAAAGTTGTATAAAAATATCGGAAATCAGTTAGGACTGGCAATTTAAAATAATAAGCCGTTAAGGGTTGTTGATTGTGACACGGGTCTAAGTAGCCAGGGTATCGGGTTCCACCGCGGAGCGTGACGCCGCTTCGAGTCGGCTATTTATTACGCTACACGAGACAAGACAAACTTTCTGTCGATCGAACCGTACTCGGATAGATGGCAGTCTATTAAAACGTTGGCATGTGATAAATGGCAGCGAGCTGTTTTTTTTTAACGGGCATAGACCCACCTCACATTCCCACCACTGCAACTATTGTGAGCCAGGATCGACAGCGGTAACCAACCACGACAAACCCCTTATGATATGATCTCAGGGGTGCCCGTGGTACAAGCTAAATTAAATCTGTATTGGGACCCACAACGAAATTAATCAGAAGAAAGAAAAAGGAGGAGTAGGAAGTATTCCAGTTTAACTCCCCAAGCAAAGTGGGAGACAGTACAAAATTGTAATGACTCAAAAGGCCAAAAAAATAAGGGAAAGCACCACGGGAATATATATTATATACAATGACATTGTAATGTAATTTTGAGTTTATGTAATTTTTGCTGCTGCTGATGCCTGCCTTGCGATATAATATTAATTATAATGCACGTCGTACGAGCATGAAGCAGCTTTATATAGTCCTGCATAAAAACTTATCCCTGCACTAACACGTATTAACACAAAAGCACTTTATAAAACTAAGAACAAGTGAATCTAGTTTGAGAAAGTGTATTATGCGGCGCGTTTTCCGCGGCGGGTCAGGGGCCCTCGTGGTGAGCACCCTCCAGCACTCCAGCACTCCAGCCTCATGTTCCAGCTCCGAGGTCAACAGAGACACTGGACGTGACAAAACTTTATTAACTATTTATGAACTTTATTTTTCACCGACCGCCTCACCGGTGTTTCATTTCAGCGTTCAGAAGTTTTTGTTGTATATTGAATTTATGAGGTTTGGTTGGCAATATTATGTTATGTGTATTACTAGGTACTGCAATTGTATTAAGCAGGCTTAGTAAATAAAACGTTTTGAATAGATTTGGTTTCTTAAGCTACAATACTTGTTCCTCGACAATCAACCTACAAGTTGGCGTTGTCAGATAAATTTACAACAACGTCGAGAATTAATAAAAATTAATGACAGCGCCTATACAATTTTAATTATCGTGATATCGTGATAAACTAAAGTAAATTTATATATTTTTCCAATGATAATCTCGTAAAGAATCGAACGCACTTGTTCTTAGCGGCTGATGTTTTGTATTCGTTCGTGGATGAAGTGGACGAGAATATGTCAATGGTACAGTCGCTACGACAGAACGGCATGCCATTATTTTTGCTTTAACGCCGCCTGCAAACCATCTGTCATTATCGTCGAGACGATCAATCAGTATTCTAATTAGCCGTTTTCTCTCTCTTAAATAGTTTTTCTGTACGATAATATTATGATTGAAATATATAACCAACACAGCTGAAATCTCAACTTTTATAGTTTTACTTACAAGTTGTTAAATTTCTTTAAATTTTAATTTCCTTGATTTCGTACTAAAAAATTTCTTCTTTTTTTCTCGTTTTCTTTGCAACAATGTCACATGACTGACGATTCTCTAAATTTGATTAATAGCTCTCTATTTTATGCTGATGGCTTAACGCCACCATCCTGTCCTTTGTAAGTAACGGACGATGAGATTTTTATTTCTCTCGCACAACGAGAACGACGTTTTTCTCTTAAATATTAGGTATAAATATTTCAGTCTTAAATTGAGCATGAATATCTGTGGCCTAGTTGGTAGATTGATTTACACTCGATGGGGTGCACTGGTGCTAGTTCGATATCCAGATTGTGGTGTGTACTAATAAGACTTTAACAAATCGCAAATACCTTATACGGACGGAAGCTCTGACAGTAATAGAAAATCCCATGAGGAAATCCTCACATGATTGAACCCTGGACGACTTTTCATTCTTCTGGACTAGGCCTAAAAATCGCCTATCCCAGGCATCTATATTTAAAAACATACAATAGAATACACATCAACATCCATCTAATCCCTGCTAAGTTCGACTTGACAACGGATATAAATTTGTAAATTGTATATTATAGCTTTATTTATAACACACTTTCACTATAAACCCGCAAAGTTTATAGTAGGATATTATAACCTGTAAAATAAAGTGTTACTTTGGTTCCAATATGATTCCTATTTGATACTTAGTACTAACCTTAACCAACAATTCCCTTTCGAGTATTATTGGTAATATAAAATATTATCGTCGTTCATTTGTCATTATTTTATTTGTTCGTACACAACAACGTCCGAACTGTTTAATATTTAATTTCTTCTGAATTAATGATTCGTCGATAGCAGAATTTATCGCATAGCCGCCATTCGGCTGCTTGGGATTTGAGGTTTATTGTTAATATCCTCATAAAATATATTATTTATGTCCTCAATGTCTCGGAAACAACTTCTATAGAATGATCCTCTCGTAACATTGCGACTGATTTCTAATCTATCGGATTAATATGATTGAATCTATAAACTTTCAGTTGCAAGTTTATAATCTCTCATACGAGTAGTATCCAGGCGTGTGTCTTGTAAGGTATTAAAACATTACTAGATATAAAGCTACCTAATAAAATAGACATTACGCATATTTTACCAAAGTTACTGCTCTCACCTAAGTAGTATATTTTCATATTTACAATATTTTAAAATCACGCTACTAATTAACAGAGACAGAGTAATCTTTAATTCTATGACACTGTTTTATTCATTGCTTGTTTTAAACTAAAAAGAAATGTTCATGATGCTGGAAGATAAAGTGATCGCCTTGATAAAGACTGCTAGGGGAATCGGCTCCTATCGATCGAGCTTAGTTTTATGAATGCCTCTTATACAGCTAAGCAACTTTTTAAATTTAAAATTTAGGATATTTTGTATTCTTGAGGAGTAGATAACTTGGTACTTGAGTTTCTTTCTCTATCTCACAAAATAAAATAATATGTCATTAAATAATAATCGCAGAAGTCGTTCCAAATTATCAAAAAATCTTTGGCTAAATGTATAAACAGAATAAATAATTACTAGGTGTATAATATTATTACTTGATAAGCGAAAAATAAATTGTTTGACATTCCAATTGCTCATGCTTGCCGAGCGCGGCTAGAGATTAACTGTATTTTGTGTACTGTGTTCTTCCGCCGCAGTTTCCGCCGCGCCCTCCAAAAATTCCATACAAATTCCGCAGCTGCAGCGCGTGTGTGCTAACCATTATTTTTGGTTGAGTGTATTGGGGTTAAAGCGACTAAAATATTTTTATTCAGGTTTTCTCTATGATTTTGATGTGATTACATTAAATTGCTCCATGAATAAATATAATCTCACCACTCTCGTTCTTCGTATTAATAACAAAAGAGGCATGGTATTGAGACTAATGATTAACACTAACGGGCGATCGTGAAATTGGGATTCAAAGTGCTGTTACTGCTTTTTTTAATTACTTGTCATAGTTAACTATTGAATAATACGAAAAACTACTACTTCAATGTATTCAAATAAGGGAATATATTTTATATTCGTAGGTATAACATTTTGACAAGGGAACTAACAGACGTTGATTAAATTAAGCCTTAGAGTGTTACCTAGATAAAATTTTCTCTCTTCTTTCTAATGCCAAATCCCGTACGTATAAACTATTGAGAAGAAAGAACAATGAACGAGTAACAAAGTTAGGATATAATTTGAAACTGATAATACATACGTACGTTAGTACACTGGAATGGGAATATTATTATGTGTATATATGTATAATAATATATGTATAAAAACCTGGTAAATCCAAGGAATATTAGCAATTTATAACATAACAAATAAATAATCATAACTTGGCGGACTGATTAAGAACTAAAAGGAACTAGGAAGAAAGTGGAGCGAATGCACGTAGTCAATAGTAGATAGTATATATGTAATTGTTATTCCATTGGACCACTCGAGTCACAACTCAAGTTCTTATCGCGGTACAAAAGTTGTATGAAAAGGAAACTTGTTTACTGTACAGACGTCGATTAGCGCGACTTTGGAAGAAACGAACAGCTATCTACATGAGACTTGGCTAATACTTTTTTTCACAGCCGATATTACTTAGCAAATAAGAAAACATGTTTTCAAAAGATCCTTTGTGAGTCTAGTGTTAGATAAAGAATCTGTTACATCAAAAGTTACGCAACTTAATATCAAGATCGTATTTATGGAATGAACTTTTCTGCGCCACATAAAATTGTGCTTGTTTTATTTATTTCAAAAAATCATAGTATTTTAAGTTTTAGAGTAAAATTGTTATAAAACTTTTTTCATCATTTAGTGTGTTGTTTTCATTCTAATTTCATTAAATCTTGTTAAAGCTCAGCCAACACAAGTAAATAAAAAAATTGCACAAATTTTCATTCCCTCGGGTATAAAATCTGAATTACGAAATAATAAATGTCCTCCGTCTCGGTTACCACTCACACTTTGAATTCTTTTCGATCCAGACCCATTAAAATAAAAGGGGTTCTTTTATTATTTTTTTTGTTACATTATGTTAGTTGTTGGAAAGTAAAACTTTGAGATATTTCATTTTTATAGCTTCAAAAACATATGTTGGTACGAGTATATAAAAATTGTAAGTGTAAACGCCCCATACCATTACTTTTATATACCTATACAATATACATACTATTTTTGCATATTTAACTCGTTAATGTTAATACGTAAAGCAAAAAGGAGAATTGTGTGCGCATTGTTTGTCACAGTTAAAATTTAAGTACAGGAAGGAAAGTAGAAGGCTAATTTAAACTAGGACACTTCTCTTTTTAGGAAGTGTAAAGAATTTCTTTATTTACATTTTCATCAGGGCTTAGGTCAGGACTGTAGTGAGGATAAAAAACTGTGGTATAACCCTATACGTTACATGTTCTATGATCAAGTGCAATATACATGGTCGGTTTTTCCAACGAACGTGGCCGCCATCTTCTTTGAAGTGCTTCGAGAACCACCAACTTTAGTCGGCTTTGGTTCGTCTTGAAACCCAGATTATAGATTGTTATTTGGAATCAGGATCGTAGGCATAGATCCAAGATTCGTCACCACTGATGATGACGTAGACGTGATTTGACTCTTCTCGATTGAACCTTTGCAGAGTTTTCTTACACCATCTGACGTGGGCCGCCTTGTGATCGTCGGAAAGCAGATGCGGTATCCAACGACTTCATTTTGCGCTTCATTTTGGTGACAACAATGGTTGTCTCTGAGATGCCTAATATAGCCTTTATCTCTCGATACGTCACACGACTAACTTCAAGAATTAGTTGTCTCACAGCAGTGATGTTATCTTCAGTAAAGGCGGATTTTGGACGTCCTTAGCGATTACGAACACTAGTATGTTCACGCTGGAATCTCAAATCTAAATACCAGCGTTCGACAGTCTGCAGACATGGGCTTCATCACTGAATACAGATGTAAGCTCTTCAAATACTGAAACATTGTCAGGCCTCTTCTAAAGTTGTAGTTATTGCACGAACATCTTCCTTAGAAGGATTCATTTTTGTATATAACCTGACAGATTATTTGAATCTGGCAGGTGTGACTAAACAATAAAATCCTAATACTTTTAACTGTTTTGAAATTTAAAATTTAAACACATTCGAATATAGAACAGTTCCAGATTCAAAGTTGCCGGGGAATATGGAAACGACAGAATTTAAAAGGCAAGCCTAGTAGGATAAATATTATAATATTATTTATTTTAATTGTTATATTTAGAAAGAAATTAAAATAATACTTATTAAGTTATTATTAGGTAAAAATGATGATTTTATACGAAAAATGATTTATTTCTGTTTGTTAAGCAAGTTTAAAAACACAGTTTTTTAAAATTCTGATCCCTACTTTTTTAGAAAAGTAAATTTGGCCATTAACTTGGGCCTTACTCTCCAAGCTGATTTGATTTTGATTCAGATTCGATCGTGACGCGTACTTCTCAATGAATTGACGTTTGTTTATTTTGATTCTCAGTCGATTGATATGGTCGGGAGTACAAAAGGTTACAATCTAACGATTTTCTTTATCCTGGTTAGTTTCAAAGGAATCCACCAAATAAAATACCAAAAGCCGTTGAGATAGAACTGATTCGGTTCTCGATTGTGTCGGTAGTAAGCTTGCTGATCAGACGATCCTCTTAAGTAGGCAACAATTGGCCAATTTTATTAATCATAGGCGGTGTTTAAAAAAAGAATTTTTGTACGTAAGAAGCATCCAATAAGATTTGAAGTCTACTGGCTATAGTGGTGCGTTCACAGAGCTCCTCTTTTTAAGTCAATATGTATTAGCATAAAACCAATATCGGTGGCAACTGTCTGATCCCGACCTGAGGCGCTACCGTTGGAAAAACATTTTCCTTTTGCTACTTCTTAAATTAAAAAACTGCTTTATAACACAGGGATTTCATCGATTAAAGTAATCAAAATTACATTACTAAAATAATATAATAAAAAACCTAGTTGGACCATGATTAAAATTTTAAACTATAAGTTTCAACTTTGAGGCAATCCTAAAAGTTAGTTTTTGCTTTGCCAAATACACAAGGGCAAATAATTTGTTACATTGTCAAATGTGTCCAACCTACAGCTGTTATTAACTATTAGGTATATACATACTATTACATGCTAGTGTGCGTGCTGTATCATGCGTGGTTGTGATATTATATTTTCAATAATTTTATGTTTCTCAGTAATTTTGATAAAACACTAGCGTTCGGCAAACCTTCACTACATAAACTATAAGTGTGCAAAATTTTGTATGTCACAAGTAATACATAATTATTAAATCAGATATATATATATGTCGCAGTCATCTTATTGAATCTGGTTATTTAATTGAATCACTAGGCAGTCATATAATGGCGTCAAACAGCTCGTACAGATATCAATGTGTTGATATATTTTTTGTTTAATTTACTTTAATATACGTTATAATAGTACACATTCGGAAATTTCGAAGTTTAAAACTAAAATATTAAATGGCTGTCCTTGTGTCGGATTCTAAAATTTGTTGGTAAAAACAGGATTCAATGAAAGCGCTAGTCATTCAATTAAATAGCGGATTCAATCAGATGACTGCGACATATATATTACTACTATAATTTAGTATAATATATAAAACTGGCTAAGTCCAACTTTAAGTTAAACTCACATTTTTTTAAATTACAGTAATTGTTATAAGTATTCAATAAAGCAAAGAAATAGAGTTTAAAACATGTTAATAATGTAATTTTATTCCTACAATATTTGGATTTTGCATAGGACTTGGCAATACTCATTTTGATCTCCATTCTTTTTGCAACGTAGCCCACAGCCAAGTATAATTTTTGTATTGAACTTGGCTTTCCGTTTCTATATTTATGTTTTTGGTGGGATTTATTATTACGTTTTACTAAGTCTAGTAACATAGGAAGCATCTGCACCGGTCTGAACTCTCGCTCTATTGTTATCTAGCCTGAGCCCTGAACTTCTCGAGTTACACGGAGCAGTTCCGTTATCGCACATCACGTTTCGTGTGCTGGCTGTAACAATGCATTATGACCTTGACCTGACATTAGTTGGGTAGCGAATATGTCGAAACATCTACAACACAGTACGTACGAGACGGAAACTCAAAAACGAAGCGAGTACGAAAATTGTGACCGCATTTTTGTGCGTTGGCGGGAGTTTTACAAAACAGTGGCTTTTGTTTGCGGAACATATTTTATTAATTATCTGAAGAACATAACATATTAATCTATAAATAAATTGAAAAGTACCCGATTTATATGTATAACTAGCTGTGCCCGCGACTTCGTACGCGTGGAAAAGTGATTTAGGGCATTATGTGTGATTTAGACACTGTCGTTTGGATATTTAAAATCACTAATTTATAGTAATGCTTTATACACGGTATTAGACGTGCAAAGGCAAAAGAAGTAGGCCGATGGAGGAATAATAATAGTTTACTGTCAAATAATGGCCGTTTTTGTCGTAAATGTTTTGAGGTATTTTTTCTATGAAAATGCTAACAATTCCTACTACCAGCTCGAAAAATGACTGCAGACGATGATCGTTTTCACACCGACGCTGCGCTGCTGGCGCCGAGCGCCAAATTTTTTAAAAGTCTACTCTCGGTGCGCAATTCCAACTCGGACTTGCCCGGTTTTTTATTTATTAATTACCCACGCTAACAAACATGTAGCCTACTTAGGGACTTTACGGTTAAAGTACTAACTTCCTTTAGACGACAAAATAACAAAAGTCCAAAAGAAAGGAAAAACCCAAGCCGTACCTAGAATGAAAACTAATAAATAAAAATACCATGAAAAACATAAATCTTACTTATATTGACATAACTTTTCTAATTTAAATGTACCTATGACATCTCATTCATATCTTGAAAACAAACTATCCTACGCCTATACTTTATTAATCGTATTTGCAAAACCTAAGTATAATAATAAATTACTTCGCACAAAGTAATAATTATTTTCACTTGTACTGGAAAATAAGTATTACTTTGGGCGAAGTAAGTGTAATTGTTCCTTTTAGTTTACCTTTTGAAGTCGTTTTTTTTTTGTTTAAAATTATTTAATTTTCAGATTTTTAGTGATGGGTATAGACTGAGTAGGGATTTTAATTTTAATTTTAATTCTCGAACGATCAGATGACGATTATTTGAGGACGGAAAATGAAAAACAAAAACGATTAGATAAAAAAAAATTGTAGAAAGAGAAAAAGTCTACCTAGCCTAGCCTGGCGTAAGCCAGAGCGGCGCAATTTTTTTAAATCTATACTAATATTATAAAGAGGTAACGTTTGATTGTTTGTTTGTTTGTTTGTTTGTTTGTTTGTTTGAATGGAATAGGCTCTGAAACCACTGAACCAATATGAAAAATTCTTTCACCGTTGGAAAGCTACATTCCTAGCGCTGAACATAGGCTATATTATATGTTTAAAAAAAGTAGGGTTCCTTACTAAAACCCCAAAAATGTAGCCCAAAGTGTAAAAAAACGACCTCCAAAATTTCTTACGTCGTGTGCGCTTCGACAACGGCTTGACCAATTTCGCAATTTTTTTTTACGGTATGTTCGTTATTGTCACGAAAAGGTTATTATGAAAGAAAATGTTGAAAAAAATAAGCATAAAATTAGAAAAAAGAACAAAATACGTGATGGTCACGCGGGGTTTGAACCTGGGCTCAATCGATTCACGTCGTTGCCAGTTTATATGACACGGGTGTCATGGTAACGACATTGTTTACAAATGGAAAATAAAAATTATGAAATGCTATAAATAACGTATTAACATAAACTTAAACTATTTGGATTCATTAAACTATTTGTCCACAACTAATAAATAGTCGGGTCATTTTAATAGGTAACATTTGACAGTTTATCAAAAATGAGCGACGTAACGTTGTAACGACGACATAATAAAATAAATATTTTCTTTTTGTTAAAACTGCAGAATTTACTAACCTTTATTTAATAATTATTAGATATTTATTGTCAACATAACCAATATGAGGTTTTTTACGATTTGCTTTCACTGATAAACGATCTTAAATATAATATACAAATTATGATTTAATGAAATAAACGTCGTGATAATGTTACGTCAGTTAACACTTTTTCTTATTAAACACTAGAGACTTACTCAAAAAATCAATTAATCTTTTAACAACTATAAATATACCTATTTAAAAAAAGTACTTAACTTATAAGTTGTAATAAGAATATATTATAAATGTTAATTTATAAATCAGATCGAAGGAGTTAGATCCATGGTCATAATTTATTTATTTATTTATTTATTTAAGCATCATGCACATATTTTGTACATAGGCGGACTTAATGCCTTAAGGCATTATCTACCAGTCAACCTTTAGGTGATTTAGAAATAAAAATAAGTAGATGCATTACTTGTACAGACGAAAACATGTAAACAGAAAATGAATAAATTACATTAATTAATCAATAGTAAAATAATAAATTAATCATAATATATAAAATATAATAAATAAAGATTATAACACATAATAAAATAATATTAATAATAAATACAATAATATTTTTAATAAATACAAAATATATAATAATATATAAACTACCCATAATTATTAAAGACATGACGAGAGCAAGGATAAACCATACTAAGACTCTGCCAAGAGCTTAAGATACCACCTACGAACCTTACGTTTGAAAGCTTCTTTTGTTAATGACATCCTGATTTCTATGGGGAGAGCGTTCCAAAGTAAAATAGCCTGAATGTTGAAAGAAGAGTGCATAAGGCTGGTCTTATGGGGCGGACACAGGAGAAGAGCATTATTTGCTGAACGGAGATTTTTATCGTGACTGCTGCAGAGAAATTGAAAGTGAGAAGAGAGATAGACAGGAGAGTGAGGAGAGTGTAGGAGGGAGTAGAGTGTGCACAATGCTCGAGCCGAGCGTCGTTGCCTTATTGGCAACCAGCGCAGCTTAGAGCGGTAGAATGAGACGTGATCGTATTTTTTTAAGTTAAAAACGAATCTGATGCAGCAGTTAATGAGACGATCGAGTTTATTTAGCTTATCCGCGTTGAGATCGAAGTAGCACACGTCGCCATAATCAATTATTGGAAATATCAGCGACTGAACTAGTAAGGTCTTGGTCGTTGTCGGTAGAAAGTTTTTCAATCGATATAGTATTCGCAGTGACCCTGTAACCTTCTGTGACACGTGAGAAATTTGAGAATTCCAGTCAAGGGTAGAGTCTATATGCAATCCGAGGTCTTTGACGCTAGAACTAAAAGGGATGACAGAACCGTTGAAAGTGACTGGTTGTAAAGCATTCATGGTCACTTTACTCATTGACCGATGACTGCCAATCAATATGGCCTGACATTTAGCGGGGTTAACCGATAACCCAAACATGACTGACCAATTCTTAATCGCATCTAGATCTCGGTTAACTGCATCAATGGCAACTGACAAAGCTTCCACTTTTGCTTGACTGTAGAGCTGTAGATCATCTGCATACAAGTGATACGTAGTGTGAAGTTTATGAGTAAGAAAATTTATAAATAGTGAAAAAAGAAGAGGAGAAAGAATGCCGCCTTGAGGGACGCCGGAATGAAGATAGTGCCAGTTGGAGGTATTCTGATCAGTGCGTACTGCTTGCTGGCGTCCCTGAAGGTAAGAAGAAAACCATTTAAGACTTTCAGACGAAATTTGGATACGGGAGAGTATTTCAAGAAGGATATCGTGATTGATATTATTAAAAGCATTGGAAAAATCCACCAGAACTAAAACGGTGACCTTTGAGTCCTCGATACCTGTTCTCACGTCATTTGTCAACTTTAACAGTGCTGAGGTGGTACTATGACCCGGTCTGAACCCGGATTGAAGAGGAGACAAAATGTTGTTTTTGTAAATAAACCGGGACAGTTGTTTATGGACGCAGGCCTCAAGCACTTTGGAAAGGTAGGGGAGGATGGAAATAGGGCGGAAATGTGAAGGAAGAGTAGGATTTGAAACTTTTGCTAAAGGGCGTACAAAAGCTTTACGCCACAAGTCAGGAAATTGGAACAAAACTAGAGAGGAATTGACTAAGTGAGTGATAGCAGGTAACAGAAGATCGACAACAGTAATAATCATTTGACGGCTAATTTCGTCGCAACCTACGGCATTAGATCCTAATGCTTTAATTGTCGTTAAAATCTCATCTGAAGAGATTGGGAATATGCATAATTCACGAACAATTAAAAAAAAATCGAAAACGTCATGATAAGACGCCACTATGTCTTTTGTCGTCATTTGTCTTTGTGCGAAGTTAACGTCTGTCTGTTCTGTCTTTTTTTTCTTGCTACTGAAAACGAAAATGCAATTTAAAAAAAATGTCTGTCTGTCTGTTAGCGTGTCTCTTTGCTCCGGCTAATCTCTGGAATGGCTGGACCGATTTTAACGAGACTTTCACTGGTAGATAGCTAAAGTTATAAGGATTAATTTAGGCTTCTTTTCATCATCATCATCGTTATCTAACTAATGATCACCGAATCGGCTGGACCGACTGTGACGGGAGCATTCACCGGGCGTTAGCTTATGTTAGTTCCATCTATACATCAGCTATTTGTATTAAAGTAAGTCGTGTTAGTTAAATTATTTATAACTCAAGAACGGCTTTATCGATATGGTTGAAAATTGGTGAGGAAGTAACTTATAGCCAGTAGACGGACATAGGATACTATTTATTCCATTTGACAGCGCAGAACCAGCAACGTTCACGGAAGGGTTTGGCGTTGTGGGTTCCGCGTTGCGGGTTCCGGGTTCCCGTGTTGCGGGTTCCGGGTTCCGCGTCGCGGGTTCAGGGTTCCCGTGTTGCAAGTTCCGGGTTCCGCGTTGCGGGTTCCGGGTTCCCGCGTTCCGGGTTCCGGGTTGCGGGTTCCGCGTTGCGGGTTCCGTGTTGCGGGTTCCGCGTTGCGGGTTCCGCGTTGCGGGTTCCGCGTTCCGGGTTCCGGGTTGCGGGTTCCGCGTTGCGGGTTCCGTGTTGCGGGTTCCGCGTTGCGGGTTCCGCGTTGCGGGTTCCGCGTTGCGGGTTCCGCGTTGCGGGTTCCGCGTTGCGGGTTCCGCGTTGCGGGTTCCGCGTTGTGGGTTCCGCGTTCCCGCGTTGCGGGTTGCGGGTTCCGGGTTCCCGCGTTGCGGGTTCCGGGTTACCGCGTTGCGGGTTCCGGGTTCCCGCGTTGCGGGTTCCGGGTTCCCGCGTTGCGGGTTCCGGGTTCCCGCGTTGCGGGTTCCGGGTTTCCGCGTTGCGGGTTCCTGGTTCCCGCGTTGCGGGTTCTGGGTTCCCGCGTTGCGGGTTCCGGGTTCCCGCGTTGCGGGTTTCGGGTTCCCATGCTGCGGGTTCCGCGTTGCGGGTTCCGGGTTCCGCGTTCCCGCGTTGCGGGTTCCGGGTTCCCGCGTTGCGGGTTCCGGTTTCCCACGTTGCGGGTTCCGGGTTCCCGCGTTGCGGGTTCCGGTATCCCGCGTTGCGGGTTCCGGGTTCCCGCGTTGCGGGTTCCGGGTTCCCGCGTTGCGGGTTGCGGGTTCCGGTATCCCGCGTTGCGGGTTCCGGGTTCCCGCGTTGCGGGTTCCGGGTTCCCGCGTTGCGGGTTGCGGGTTCCCGCGTTGCGGGTTCCGGGTTCCCGCGTTGCGGGTTCCGGGTTCCCGCGTTGCGGGTACGCGTTCCCGAGTTAGGGGTTGTTTTTTTTAGTTGAATTTCATCATAAACTGTTTTTATGCTCAACGAAGTGGGCAAGGGTCAGCTAGTATATACATATATATATATATTATGTATATTGTATATATAGTTTACCACAGTTTAGCGCGAAATTTTTCAATATATATATATATACAGGGTGACCTGAAATTCGATACATTCCTTTGAAAGACAGAAAGTAGACCTCATGTACAGTAATATTTTTCATGACATCCCCTATCCGAAAGTTGATATTTACAAAGTTATTGAAATTTCAATTTTTTTTCTTTTTTTTTCGACTTTTTGACTTTGACATGACGTATTTTTAAAAATGTTTGTCTTTTTAGTGATTTTTTTATGCATTTTCACCGTCAATGAGTCAAATAATATTTTTAAGGAATAAATAGGGACAAACTAAGCGAGAATTTTTCCATATGAGACATGAAACTGAATTTTCTCTTAAGAAAAATGCACATATTTCTTAAAAACAGGTCATTTTCTTTAAAAAAATGTATGATACAATACGTACAAATATTCTAAATAACTTCCTTATCTCATTAGCTTTCCAAAAAGGTGCAAATGTCTAGATAAAAATATGAACATGTAATAAACAAAGACAAAACAATCATCGGGTAACGTTATCTCAAGAATTACTCTACCTGAGGCGACCTTTTTTTTCAATTGTTTCCTTTGTTCAAACTTTGGAATGTTTCAGGTACTTACGTCGCGGCCCTTTGTCAATGAGTTACCGACTGGCTTAGAGAGCAAATTAAATAGCTTATATTAGTTTTAAGTCAACTATTGCCGTGTACGGACGTATTGTTGCTTTAAACTACACCCTTACTTCTACTTGTGATTTTTTTTGTTTCGCGATGGCTGCTTTTGAGTACGATGAATACGCTGACATCTTGTTTTGTTACGGACTTTGTAGTGGTAATGCTGACGAACCGAAGGCTGCTGCTGCACGAAGAACATACGTTGAACGTTTTCCGAATCGACGAGTGCCAAACGTTAGAGTGTTTTCAACAACATTTCGACGAATTCGGGAAAGCGGCCGTGTTGATAGAAGACGTGGCGATTCAGGCAGACCTCGTTTGTATGCTCCAGAAGAAGAAGAAGAAATTTTAACACTTTTTCAAAATGATCCTTCTATTTCTACAAGAGCAGCAGCTAGAAGACTTGGATTGAGTCAATGGAAGGTGTGGTTTACAGTACACACAGCGCGTCTACATCCATTTCACTACACACCTGTCCAAGCGCTGGAAGAGGGAGACCCGGTTAGAAGAATGGAATTCTGCCGTTTTATGATAAATGCAGACATGGAGGATCTTACCCACATCGCTGGATAGGTCGAGGCGGGCCAATTCCTTGGCCAGCACGGTGTCCCGATTTGACCCCGTGTGATTTTTATCTTTGGGGTCATATGAAGGCTTTGGTGTATACTTCACCCATAACTAATGTAGAGGAGCTCAGAAGCCGCATAAGAAATGCAGCAGAAGAAATCAAAACTAGTCTTACTACCAGAATAATCAAAACAGAGGTACGGAGAAGACTACGAGCCTGTATCAGAAACAGAGGCTCACATTTTGAACAAGACCTAAAGTAAAATATTTATTATTAAATTTAATTAACCATTGATGTTTTTTAAACACAATAAACGTAATTAAATTCAAGTTTTTCCTTTTATTTTAACCTTATCGCAAATAAATAGATTTAGACATTATTTCATTTTACTTCTATGTTTACTACAACGTCATATTTTTATGTAGACATTTGCACCTTTTTGGAAAGCTAATGAGATAAGGAAGTTATTTAGAATATTTGTACGCATTGTATCATACATTTTTTTTAAGAAAATTACCTGTTTTTAAGAAATATGTGCATTTTTCTTAAGAGAAAATTCAGTTTCATGTCTCATATTGAAAAATTCTCGCTTAGTTTGTCCATATTTATTCCTTAAAAATATTATTTGACTCATTGACGGTTAAAATACATAAAAAAATCACTAAAAAGACAAACATTTTTAAAAATATGTCATGTCAAAGTCAAAAAGTCGAAAAAAAAGAAAAAAAAATTGAAATTTCAATAACTTTGTAAATATCAACTTTCGGATAGGGGATGTCATGAAAAATATTACTGTACATGAGGTCTACTTTCTGTCTTTCAAAGGAATGTATCGAATTTCAGGTCACCCTGTATAGTTTACCGAAACGCGAATTTTTTTGATATTCTAGATCCAGGATATGGTGCAAAACCTTACTGTTTGGTAACATATGCTTAGACTACTTCAGAAAAAATCAAAATCAATATATTATTCCACATAAATTTTGAGGATTTCCTTCGATTCCTCACGGATCCCATCATCAGGTCACCATTTTGGTGACAATGGGACCAAATTTAAATTATACCCTACACAACATAAAAAAATATTAATATCGTTTCAGAAACGATGAAGATATACGCGAAGAAACATAAAAAACAAACATATATTTACGAATTGAGAAACCTCCTCCTTTTTTGTAAGTCAGTTAAAAATATTATGTTGGTTATTTCATGTTACAATCTACCTTTGTGCCAAGTTTCATTTAAATACGTTGAGTAGTTTGGCTGAAATACCGTCAAATAGGTAGCTACAATTTTTTGAAGATCCCACAGGAACCCTTACGTTTTTCGGGATAACAATTTCCAATAATGCTCTTCAGGTCATAAGCTACCTGCCTGCCGAATTTCATTTAAATACGTTGAGTAGTTTGGCTGAAATACCGTCAAATAGGTAGCTACAATTTTTTGAAGATCCCACGGGAACCATTTCGTTTTTCGGGATAACAATTTCTAATAATGCTCTTCAGATTATAAGCTACTTGCCTGCCAAATTGCATTTAAATACGTTGAGTAGTATGGCTGAAATACCGTCAAATAGGTAGCTACAATTTTTTGAAGATCATACGGGAACCCTTTCGTTTTTCGGGATAACAATTTCCAATAATGCTCTTCAGATCATAAGCTACCTGCTTGCCAAATTTCATTTAAATACGTTGAGTAGTTTGGCTGAAATACCGTCAAATAGGTAGCTACAATTTTTTGAAGATCCCACGGGAACCATTTCGTTTTTCGGGATAACAATTTCTAATAATGCTCTTCAGATTATAAGCTACTTGCCTGCCAAATTGCATTTAAATACGTTGAGTAGTATGGCTGAAATACCGTCAAATAGGTAGCTACAATTTTTTGAAGATCATACGGGAACCCTTTCGTTTTTCGGGATAACAATTTCCAATAATGCTCTTCAGATCATAAGCTACCTGCTTGCCAAATTTCATTTAAATACGTTGAGTAGTTTGGCTGAAATACCGTCAAATAGGTAGCTACAATTTTTTGAAGATCCCACGGGAACCCTTTCGTTTTTCGGGATAACAATTTCTAATAATGCTCTTCAGATTATAAGCTACTTGCCTGCCAAATTGCATTTAAATATGTTGAGTAGTATGGCTGAATTACCGTCAAATAGGTAGCTACAATTTTTTGAAGATCATACGGGAACCCTTTCGTTTTTCGGGATAACAATTTCCAATAATGCTCTTCAGATCATAAGCTACCTGCCTGTCAAATTTCATTTAAATACGTTGAGTAGTTTGGCTGAAATACCGTCAAATAGGTAGCTACAATTTTTTGAAGATCCCACGGGAACCCTTTCGTTTTTCGGGATAATAATTTCCAATAATGCTCTTCAGGTCATAAGCTACCTGCCTGCCAAATTTCATTTAAATACGTTGAGTAGTTTGGCTGAAATACCGTCAAATAGGTAGCCATAATTTTTTGATGATCCCACGGGAGCCCTTTCGTTTTTCGGGATAATAATTTCCAGTAATCCTTTTCAGATCATAAGCTACCTGCCTGCCAAATTTCATTTAAATACGTTGAGTAGTTTGGCTGAAATACCTTCAAATAGGTAGCTAAAATTTTTTGAAGATCCCACGGGAACCCTTTCGTTTCTCGGGATAATAATTTTCTGTAATGCTTTTCAGATCATAAGCTTCCAGCCTGCCAAATTTCATTTAAATACGTTGAGTAGTTTGGCTGAAATACCGTCAAATAGGTAGCTACAATTTTTTGAAGATCCCACGGGAACCCTTTCGTTTTTCGGGATAACAATTTCCAATAATGCTCTTCAGATTATAAGCTACCTGCCTGCCAAATTGCATTTAAATACGTTGAGTAGTATGGCTGAAATACCGTCAAATAGGTAGCTACAATTTTTTGAAGATTCCACGGGAACCCTTTCGTTTTTCGGGATAACAATTTCCAATAATGATCTTCAGATTATAAGCTACCTGCCTGCCAAATTGCATTTAAATACGTTGAGTAGTATGGCTGAAATACCGTCAAATAGGTAGCTACAATTTTTTGAAGATCCTACGGGAACCCTTTCGTTTTTCTGGATAACAATTTCCAATAATGCTCTTCAGATTATAAGCTACCTGCCTGCCAAATTGCATTTAAATACGTTGAGTAGTATGGCTGAAATACCTTAAAATAGGTAGCTACAATTTTTTGAAGATCCTACGGGAACCCTTTCGTTTTTCGGGATAACAATTTCCAATAATGCTCTTCAGATCATAAGCTACCTGCCTGCCAAATTTCATTTAAATAAGTTGAGTAGTTTGGCTGAAATACCGTCAAATAGGTAGCTACAATTTTTTGAAGATCCCACGGGAACCCTTTCGTTTTTCGGGATAATAATTTCCAATAATGCTCTTCGGGTTGTAAGCTACCTGCCTGCCAAATTTCATTTCATTCCATACAGTGGTTTTAGCGTGATGCGACGACAAACATTCCCATATGGACAGACAGACAGACAGACAGACATTTTTTTCAAAAATGTTATTTTTAGGTTCTGTGGCTTATATAGACCCCCTTTTTTTAATTTTCACTTAAATATTCTTAATGTACAGACATGACCCCTCTACAGATTTATTATATGTATAGATGAATATAGTTTTTAAATAACTGTTAAGAAATTTCAGATCAAAAAATTTTCATACTACGTCGGTTGTATGGTTGACATGGCCAAGTATGTATTGCCGAATGGGCGGGTCTGTAAATTAAGTATACCTGATCTCCCTAATAAGTCCCTTACCGTATATAAAATACGTATATAAAACATTCAAATTAAAACATATAAAATATAAAAAAAGATTTTTACGTTACCTACTGACCTGACTTAATATTTTAAAGAGACTTTAAATTACACTTTCGGCCCTAACGAGTCGAGTTTAGGTAGGTACTAAGCATATTTATTTCTCGGTCGTCAAATTGCATTTCACTTTTTTTGTTACGTCCATTAAAAATGTTGATTACTTATTTATATTATGTTAATCACAAAGGGGTATATTAAACGACACTACTACAAATAAATTAAGAGAACACTACCTGCTTAGTATGATTGGTATGATTCTGTAAAAGTACAATATACACTTTATTATTGACACATAAAGCTCAGATTATTAGTTTTAATTTAATATTATATCAATTGCTCTTTCCTCTACTTTCTCTTAACTTACTAAATTCCCTTCTTGGAAGTTGGGTAAAATTTACCTTTATTAAGACTAAATTGCATAACTTAAAAACATTTATTTATCTGAAAGCTACTACGTATTGGAGTTTAAACCATTAAACCATTTAATATTGGATTTCGTCGAAAGAATTAAATTGTCAAAACGTCGGGATGAACGTGAAATGCATCCTTTTACGTCTGAAACATTTCGATGCCCTAATGGATTACGAGTGGTTACATATCCATTTTCATTTCCACAAATCAACAATTTCAAACTGTAGAGGTTGCGGCGTGCGCGTCATGACTTTCCGTCATTTCATTCACGTTTGGTGCAATCACCACTGGAATATATCGAGTTAACTAGCATTTCATCAAAATATTTTTGAATAAATAAATAATCAATAGAGTAACTTCATTGTTACAAGTTTCTAATTTGTTTAGGTTCTTGTCTTTTCCTGATCGTTCAGATCTTATTCGTAATGACATTCCACACGGATAAGTGTATCAGAATAAATATGAGCTTAACCATAACGACTTAATATTATACGATGAACGTACGTAACTAAGCAAAATGTTTACGCGTATGTATTTTATGTAAAATGCTTCGAGTTTCATTACTTCAAAGTCGCAAATTGGACACGTCTGGAGAGAGTTTAGAGTTTATAATCAGATATAAATCAAGGAATTAGAGCGAGCGTGTATCGCAAACTCAATCTAGGAAACGGGGTGCGAGTTGAGGAAGGTATAAATGTTACAAAGTTAGTTGAAGGCACTGTGCTGCGCAATATTCAATAGTCCTAACTAAGCTTTGAGCCGTCTTGAACTATCACGTTTCACCAGTGAAGGTTCTTGATGGTATTTTTCATTGGACTTTTCTGCTTCTGCACGTATTAAAATTAATCCAAACAAAGAAACATACGTTTGGAATTGGTATAAATAGCTAACAAATACCTAATACATTGTTTATTTAATTTAATCTATATATCTTTCCCTTCTTTCTTATTTATAAAAATGAATTGCTGTTCGTTAGTCTCGCTAAAACTCGAGAACGGCTGAACCGATTCGGCTATTTTTGTTCTTGAAATATTCGTGGAAGACCAGGGAAGGTTTAAACGGTTTGTATGCTCAACGAAGTGGGCAAGGATCAGCTAGTTATATATAAAAATGGATTGCTGTTCGTTAATTTCGCTAAAACTCGAGAACGGCTGAACCGATTCGACTATTTTTAGTCTTGAACTATTTGTGGAAGTCCAGGGAAGGTTTTTACGGTGAGATATTTTGGTAAATAATACTGGTTCTACGATGTAATTGAATTTTGATCACAAACGGTTTGTATGCACAACGAAGTGGGCACGGGTAAGCTAGTGTGGAATAAATATATTTGTGGTTAAGTTGGAATAAATTATATCTGAGAATAGTATACCCGTAAATATAAAATATATATTTTACGATGGGCAGGCGGCATGGCACGGCGCTCACGTGGTCAATCAACATGTAAATGAGTCCCGCGCGGCGCGGCTTACGCCCGGCTATCACGTAGTACACGGTACAAAAGGCATTAGGTTTTTGGACACCTGATCAATCACAGTTATTTCCTCTGGGATCACTTCGCCCCCGAATATAGAGCTGTGACATTATTAATCTGTGACAGCGCCCCATTTTCTACTTCGACGGCCATTCGACAGCCAATATGTTACAAAGTTAAAAAATTGCTTATTGTGTGTGACTTCATTCGCTTAATATCAACTATACTTAAATCTAAAAAAAAGTATAACAATCTTAAGAATAGACAATTGCCATTTGTGTTTTAATGTTCAAAGCTACAGTAAACATAAAAAGCATGTTGCACTCCGGGAGTACCGGAAGGAAATTACTTCCTCTCCTACGCCTCACCGGCAGCCTACACTCCCTACATCTTACGAATTTTCGATCAGGTCACCTTTTCCTTGCTGTCCTGACGCAAGCTTAACATTTTTTACCCATCACAAAAAATGCACAACTAATGCATTAAGAAGTTTTCACTTCAAAAATAATGCTTTGTAATTTTTCACCTGTGATATTAGAGGCTTTATGTTTTAACTCGCAAATAGGTACCTATCAGCATTTATCACATTGTTCCAAATAGGTACATAAGCATCGACGTGTAACATATTAGTTACAAGTTAATATGTATAGTTGTATACGGTTCTGTTAATTATCAAGTTCGTTAATTAGTTATCTGGTTGCAATGTAAGCTATCTTGTGACTTGTGAGATATTCCGCAGTGGATCTAATAAGAACTCAATTGAAGTCCCTTGATAATTCGATGGTAGTATTAAACGTAATTATAGCGATCTTTTAGTTTAAAATTGATTCTTAAAAATTTCAGTCAATGCGATATTAATATTGTGAAAGCATTAACTATATTGTTATTTATTGTTTTGTATATCTACTATAAAGGCTATATGAAACAATGGGTCTATAGTAATTTCTCAATATTTACAATATTTTCTAAAATTCATGAAAAGTTTCGATGATTTCGAGCTACTGTTGCCTTCTGAAAACTGAAATTTGTGCGTGCCCTAATGTGTTTTGTTTTGAGACATTGCAACGAGTTTGCGAACTTTTTGATTCCGTTGTTATTTTCCTGTTTGTGCGGATATGGATGAACAATATTGGTATTGTATATTTATAGTTTATTTGTTGTTTTTAATGAAACTATTAGCTTTCATACAAGGATCTTTTGTCTTTGATCTTGACGTTGATCGTTGGACATTCGGATTCGATTTGCTGTTCGCGGAATAAATTAAACTTAAAACCCCGCATTTCGTCTACATATTCTCTATTCTATTCTAAATTATCTGTTTCTACGTACTTGTACAACCTAGTAGATGTACTAAATAATAACTATTTTATTTTACTTCATTAATTTATGTGACTATGATTGTATCCAAAAATACTATAAATTTGCTATATTCTCTGCAATCACTCTACAAAGCAATATGCAATTAAAATAAATTGAAATATAATCTAAAATGTATTATAGTAATCTAGTATATAATATAATAATATATAATAATATTTATGGACGCTTCACACCACGTCAATCTGGCCCTGTGCTAAGTATCCGAAGAACTTGTGTTACAGGTACCAGACAACGGAAATATATTTAATACTTTTATACTATACACATATTTAAGATTTTTATTATATTATACACAAATTTAATACACATCCATGACCCAGGAACATTGAAAACTTTTTTTTTTTTCTTCCCTCGGCGGGATTCGAACCCGCGACCTCTCGTTCGAGCACCCAACGCGCTCCACCACTGCGCTACGGAGGTCGTCTAGTATATGTATAATACATGAAGCAAAAACGTACCTCGTCTTATGAAAATTGCGCGTACAGATGAATATGAAATTTCTCACACTTACTCGTACTATCTGACCCGTGCGTGGCCACTTCACTTATGATGAAATTCAATTACACCTATCGCGGAACCCGCATCGCCCCTTGTAAGGGTTGTTTAAAAAATATTAACTACATTTTAATTTCTTTAAATAGTAACGATTTTTTAGTAATTTGGAAACCGTACTATTAAATTAAACTATAGAATTTTCATACAAGTTTTTCCACCTTTTTTAACCCCACCTAAGGGGATTGAATTCACAGAAAAAAATGTTAACAATAATCATTATTAGGAACTTATAAAACACTAAAATAATTTCTATTGTTTCAGAACAAACTGGCACACAGGTCAAAGGAGGATACATGCTGCGGTACAAACGTAAGTACAGTTTGTGTTCACCATTTTTGTGATAGAGAGAGATAGAGACAATCTGAGGCCTTAGGAAATGGCTTGCATTGCTAAGCGTCGACCAATAACCGAACTGTAAATGTTATAATCCGAGTCGAACAGGAATTGTGAATAACCGTGGGGGTTCTGTGATTAACGGTCGGTACAGATGCCAACGATTAAATTGCACAGTTTAGTCACCCTAGACTACATTTTCATACTCTAACTGATACCTGAAGATAGACAACTAGATCTGCTAATTCAACGTAAAATCCGCACCGTGCGGCTGCTAATGTGACTCTAAGTAAAATATACTACGTTCCGATTCAGTATAACACAAATGTAGAATTACAATGGCACATTAATTTTGTAGAGTTTCAGTTTTTACATCTAGATCACCTTACTCTGGAAATTAGTCAATCGAACTGAGTGTCAATTTTATGGAAATAACCCTCCCGATTTTTGAAAGGCTGATCAAATCGCCGATCAGCTAACCTTGGAGTTAACTAGCCACTCTGATCGCAAACGTAGCGAGTAAATGAAGTTGTTGCGAGTGATCGTCTGTAGTGGGCTTAAGAAAGCCGTAAAATCTAATTTACGACAGTCGAATATAAAAGTTAAATACATTCAAAGCTGACACTGCTAATTCACATACAGACAACGTACTTCAAAACTATTTAACCCATCAAAGGGTTCACTCGAGATTTTGAGCTACGCTCACTTGCCACACGACCCTTATTCTGAGAAACTGAATCCGTACGAAATCTGTTGAATACATTATCATCGGGATGCAAATGCGTAGGGATTTGGCATAATATAATTCACTACAACCCCAGGTGGTTTTAAGGAACCTTTTTTTCTATTTCGTCTAGCCACAATTTCCACGATTATTGTACGACATACCTACAGACAACGCATTTAATCTTTAAATTAGATAAATAATAGTATGTAATAAAAAAATCCAATTGCGATATAAATATTTATAGGTATACCGATATATGTCGATCGTAAATATCAATTATGAGTTTGTAAATAAGTACAATCTTATTTTAAGAACAAAACAAATCTCAATAAATAAAAAAAGGCGACGCAATTTTTTTATAAAAATATAAAGTTACACTTGCTGAACGTATATAATTATTTTAATCTATTTACTGTGTTCATAATAATCAATTAAAATGTTTTAATATTTAATATATTTTATTAACAAAAGATACTGCCGTTGATGGGGATATAATATTAGTAATTAATTAAAATTTTGCGTACTGCGCCAAAGTTTTATCAAAACAAGTTCAGTAGTTTCCGTGCCTACACAATCAATGCACCCAAACAAACAAAATTTCCGTTTACAATATTATTGTAGACTAGCTGACCCTTGCCCACTTCGTTGAGCATAAAAAGAGTTTATGATGAAATTCAACTAAAAAAAAACAACGTGGAACCCGCAACGCGGGAACCCTGAACCCGCAACGCGGAACTCGGAACCCGCAACGCGGGAACCCGGAACCCGCAACGCGGGAACCCGGACCCGGAACCCGCAACGCGGGAACCCGAAACCCGAAACGCGGGAACCCGCAACGCGGGAACCCGGAACCCGCAACGCGGGAACCCGGACCCGGAACCCGCAACGCGGGAACTCGGAAACCGCAACGTGGAACCCGAAACCCGCAACGCGGAACCCGGAACCTGCAACGCGGAACCCGGAACCCGCAACGCGGGAACCCGGAACCCGCAACGCGGGAACCCGGAACCCGGACCCGGAACCCGCAACGCGGGAACCCGAAACCCGAAACGCGGGAACCCGCAACGCGGGAACCCGGAACCCGCAACGCGGGAACCCGAAACCCGAAACGCGGGAACCCGCAACGCGGGAACCCGGAACCCGCAACGCGGGAACCCGGAACCCGCAACGCGGGAACCCGGAACCCGCAACGCGGGAACCCTGAACCCGCAACGCGGGAACCCTGAACCCGCAACGCGGGAACTCTGAACCCGCAACGCGGAACTCGGAACCCGCAACGCGGGAACCCGGAACCCGCAACGCGGGAACCCGGAACCCGCAACGCGGGAACCCGAAACCCGAAACGCGGGAACCCGCAACGCGGGAACCCGGAACCCGCAACGCGGGAACCCGAAACCCGAAACGCGGGAACCCGCAACGCGGGAACCCGGAACCCGCAACGCGGGAACCCGGAACCCGCAACGCGGGAACCCTGAACCCGCAACGCGGGAACCCTGAACCCGCAACGCGGGAACTCTGAACCCGCAACGCGGAACTCGGAACCCGCAACGCGGGAACCCGGAACCCGCAACGCGGGAACCCTGAACCCGCAACGCGGAACTCGGAACCCGCAACGCGGGAACCCGGAACCCGCAACGCGGGAACCCGGAAACCGCAACGCGGAACTCGAAACCCGCAACGCGGAACCCGGAACCCGCAACGCGGAACCCGCAACGCGGGAACCCGGAACCCGCAACGCGGGAACCCGGAACCCGCAACGCGGAACCCGGAATCCGCAACACGGAAACCCGGAACCCGCAACGCGGGAACCCGGAACCCGCAACGCGGGAACCCGGAACCCGCAACGCGGAAACCCGGAACCCGCAACGCGGGAACCCGGAACCCGCAACGCGGGAACCCGGAACCCGCAACGCGGGAACCCTGAACCCGCAACGCGGGAACCCGAAACCCGCAACGCGAGAACCCTGAACCCGCAACGCGGGAACCCTGAACCCGCAACGCGGAACTCGGAACCCGCAACGCGGGAACCCTGAACCCGCAACGCGGAACTCGGAACCCGCAACGCGGGAACCCGGAACCCGCAACGCGGAACCCGGAACCCGCAACACGGAAACCCGGAACCCGCAACGCGGGAACCCGGAACCCGCAACGCGGAAACCCGGAACCCGCAACGCGGGAACCCGGATCCCGCAACGCGGGAACCCGGAACCCGCAACGCGGGAACCCGGAACCCGCAACGCGGGAACCCGGAACCCGCAACGCGGGAACCCAGAACCCGCAACGCGGGAACCCACAACGCGAAACCCAAACGCAGAACCAGCAACGTTCACGGAAACGCTGACAAAATATGGAATAAATAGTATCCTATGTCCGTCTACTTGCTCTAAGCTACTTCCTCACCAATTTTCAGCCATATCGATAAAGCCGTTCTTGAGTTATAAATAATTTAACTAACACGACTTACTTTTATACATATAGATGTATAGATTACTCCTACTAACATAAGCTAAGCCCGGTGAATGCTCCCGTCACAGTCGGTCCAGCCAATTCGGTGAACATTAGTTAGATGACGACGATGATGATGATTAAAAGTAGCCTAAATGAATCCTTATAACTTTAGCTATCTACCAGTGAAAGTCTCGTTAAAATGGGTCCAGCCGTTCCAGAGATTAGCCGGAGCAAAGAGACACGCTGACAGACATTTTTTTTTAATTACATTTTCGTTTTCAGTAAATATCGTTGCCAATGCAAAAAAAAGCAGAAGATATCGTTTAAAATGTCATATGCATTCAAAAAGACGTTGCTAATTGAAAGTTACAAACTGACACTTCAATTTTATTTATTTGTATAGATGTATAGATTTGGAAAACTTCCCCAATCTTGGCGTTTTCACTGACGCGGAGCGGGGCGCATAGGAACTTAGAGTTTCCAAGCGAAGTGGAGCAGAGATTTCGAGCATAGTGATTGGTCAATTCGGGTACCGCAAGCTCCTGTCCGCCTCGCCCCGCGTCAATGGAAACGCAGCCAAACGTCTATAACGTCTAAAGGTCGCCATGGTAACCACGTTGTTTATAAATGGAAAACAAAAATTAGGAAATGCTATACATACCGTATTTATATCAGCTTAAACTATTTGGATTCATGTTTTTGTTAATCCTAATAATTTTATTAATCCAAATAGTTTAAGCTGATATAAAAACGGTATTTATAGCATTTCATAATTTTTATTTTCCATTTGTTAATACTTATGTTGCCATGACAGCCGTGTCATATAAACTGCCAACGACGTGAATCGATCGAGCCCAGGTTCAAACCCCGCGTGACCATCACGTATTTTCTTCTTTTTTCTAATTTTCTGCTTATTTTTTTCAACATTTTCTTTCATAATAACCTTTTCGTGACAATAACGAACATACCGTAAAAAAAATTTGCGAAATTGGTCAAGCCGTTGTCGAAGCGCACACGATGTAAGAAATTTTGGAGGTCGTGTTTTTACACTTTGGGCTACATTTTTGGGGTTTTAGTAAGGAACCCTACTTTTTTAAACATATAATATAGCCTATATAGCCTATGTTCAGCGCTAGGAATGTAGCTTTCCAACGGTGAAAGAATTTTTCATATTGGTTCAGTGGTTTCAGAGTCTATTCCATTCAAACAAACAAACAATCAAACATTACCTCTTTATAATATTAGTATAGATTAATCTGTTGCGTTGTAGAAAGTCAAGGTTCACGTAAACGTTACGTAATGTAAATATTTCAAGGGTAAGACGTGAGTGAATTATGATATTATATAATCCGTATAGACGAGCTGTTTGTATAAAACGGCAGGTCTCGGCAATTGACTCTAAATATTTTACAACTTTCTTGAGACTTCACAAAATAATTTCTACAAGCTACTGTTCAAAAAACAAAACGCGCTATCAACATTTACCTATAAACACCTAATCCAAAGAAACAACAACTTTAATTCCCATTTTACCCAAACTACTTAGAATTTCTGAAATTCACGCGCGACTGTGTAGACGTTTTCTTATTCAACTATTTTGTCAAACTATGCGACACCCACCTTATTTTGAAACTTGGAGAATTAGATGCCGGGGAGCTAAAGTAAAAGTGTAATTATTTTTAAAAGGTCAACTAGAAAATTGTAAACTTATAATGAATGAACGACGTAAGATGCCTGTAAGATCAGTTGTACCTGTTGCTTTCTGGTAATATTTAAGATGTAATATTGTTTATTGTACAAAATGGAAGTGTTTTTACTTCCATTTTGTACATAAACACTTTTATAATTATTTTAATTGTTACCTTAAGCCAGTGTATATAATTTAATTAAATTGATACCTTGCTACGTGTACTACGTAGCGATATCTATCTATAGTAGTTGAACCGCACTACACATGAACTGAATGAATCCAAAATAGAGCGAATGTTGCTACAAAAATACTCAAAATGTTATACGTACTTAACAGATGTTTTTAACCAGTTATCAATTGAAACAACACATTAAATAACTAATAAATTGTCTAAATATTTATAACGTATGAAACGCAAAATCACGTTTTCTATAAAAAAGAAGAATGATCGCCCATAATACATCAGCAGTAAAATGGTACGTACTTATACTTATAGTGTACTATTTAGAGTGCAGTTTGGCAGAATTAAATCGTTGAGCCTGTGGATGCACAGCACTGCTAAGGTCGTCTCAACGTGATAGCAAAATGTAAACCAACAGAAGAAAGATTACGTTTATATATCCAAATGTAGTCATCGAGCAAATCCAATAAACACAAAACCCTCGGAAACGCGTTTATATATTACTGTAACTGGTTTTTGATTGTTGTACATAAAGGGACCTTTTGCCTTACTCGTAAAGCTCAGCCAGTTATCAGCATCCGTCGCTTGGATATGATTTAGGATCGTCGATATAAAACGAGATAGAGGAATCAAATATATCTGGGAGCTCAAAAGATATCGAGCTAGACGAACATTGTGTATTTGTTAATGGTATTTGTTAGCTTCGTTTCTCTCTCTCTTATCTTCTATAATAATATGGACACTTGTACACCATTTCAAGCTGACCCCCGATTATGTATACGGTAGATATAGCAACGGTAATTATTGTTACTACATTTATAAAAAAAAAAAAAAAAAAAACGTTTTATTTCCAAATGAAACTTACAAAGTTATTTTCGGAAAGTCAACAAGAAAAACAAGCTACCACCGGTTCAACCCTAACCCGCCGAGAAGAACCGGCGTAAGAAACTCGGACGGGGCCAACTTTTAGCAAAAAGATGGAAAATTGATCTTTTTTAACAGTATATATTTTTTACAATGTAACTTAATCTATAGCCTACACTTATTAATATTATAAAAGTTAGAGTACATATAGTAAATAAATATAAGCAGCCATCATGGTTGGCCACCTTATTCCCAGGGTGTGCAATCATTAACAAAATCAATTATCTTATAATAAGCTTTAGCACACAAACGTTCTTTGACTACTTTTTTAAATTTATTAATAGAAAAATTTTGAACGTTTTCTGGGATTTTATTGTATAGGCGTATACATTACCCTTTAAAAGATTTACTTACTTTGCTAAGCCTGATCATAGGTATATCGAGCTTGTGCTTATTTCTAGTGTTCCTACAATGATTGTCACTTTTTGTTTTAAAATTATTTAAATTTTTCCTTACATATAATAAATTGTCCAAAATGTATTGAGATGCAACGGTTAGTATTCCTATTTCTTTAAACTTATCTCTCAGAGATTCAAATGAGGACATCTTGTAAATGGAACGTATTGCTCGCTTCTGCAGCACAAATATTGTGTTAATGTCGGCTGCATTTCCCCATAAAAGGATGCCGTAGGACATTCTACTGTGAAAATAACTGAAATAGACTAGTCGCGCTGTATCTTCGTCAGAAATTTCTCTAATTTTTCTGACTGCATATGCTGCAGAACTGAGCTTATCTGCCAGGTTGGCAATATGAGGACCCCACTGTAATTTACTGTCTAGCGTTATACCTAGAAACACAGTGGTGTCGACTAAGTTCATTTTCTCATCATTTAATAGTATATTGGTTTGTACTTGCCTTACATTGGGCAAACTAAACTTTAAACATTTTGTTTTATTAGAATTTAAGAGTAAGTTATTAACATTAAACCAATGTACTATTTTTGAGAGAGCACAATTTACCTCGTCGTAATTTGACTGTTGTCGCTTCACATTAAAAATTTGTGAAGTATCATCAGCAAAAAGTACTATCTCATGTTTATCCTTAACTAAATAAGGTAAGTCATTTATGTAGATGAGAAAAAGAAATGGGCCTAATATGGATCCCTGTGGGACACCTAATTCTATGTTGGTCCCATTGGACCTTTTACTATTTACCTCCACCCTTTGAGTCCTATTTTTAAGGTAAGAACTCAAAAGGTCGAGTGACGATTCTCTTATGCCATAGTGGTGCAATTTTCTGATCAATGTAGCATGCTCAACACAATCAAAGGCCTTGGAAAGGTCACAAAACACACCTAGCGCATCCTGCGACCTCTCCCAAGCTTCAAAAATATTACAAAGAAGACCTATACCAGCGTCCGTTGTGGATCGACCCTTAGTAAAACCATATTGACTATTATGTAAAAGATTGTTTATATTAAAATGTACTAATAACTGGTTTAAAATTAATTTTTCAAATATTTTACTAAAAGTCGGCAGAATCGATATAGGTCTGTAATTTGTCGGATCAGATTTATTTCCAGCTTTAAATAAGGGTATAACCTTGCTATGCTTCATCAGGTCAGGAAAAACACCACTCTTTATACAGTCATTGAAAATCATGGCTAGATAAGGAGCTACGATGTCAATTATTGATTTAATAACTTTCGTGGACATGCCCCAGAGATCGGCAGTATTTTTAATATTCAGCAACTTAAACGAGTTAATAATATCTCTGTAATCAATTTCTTTAAATTTAAAATTGACATCACATTCCTGTACATTGTCTCTGAGTAATTTTATAGCAGCTGCAGGTGAGGAATTTAAATTTTTTGTTGTTGAGACCGGAATGTGAGCAAAAAATTTTTCAAAGACCGTCGCAACTTCTAGATCTTTAGTAATCTTTTTATCTTCAAAGGAGAGTTCAAAATTCGAGGTACGACAGGTGACGTTTCCAGTCTCACCAGCAATTACCTTCCATGTTGTTTTAATTTTATTTTTAGAATTTTTAATTTTATTCTTTATATGAATAGCCTTAGCAGCTTTACATACTTTTTTGAAGGTTTTTGAATAATTTTTAACATAAGTTTTAAATGTTTCACTATTATTAATACACTTTTCGTTATATAAATCATACAATTTTTGCCTACTAATTTTAATTCCTGCAGTTGCCCATTCAACAAATTTACTTTTTTTATTATTAATTCTAACCGTTTTAGGAGTAAATACTGAATTAAATTGGGTTCTTACAATTTTGAATAATTTATTAAAAGCTTCATCTGAGCTGTTTGACCCATCCAATAATTGAATATTTGAAATTAAATTACTCCTAAATTTCTCAATACGTTTTGTATTCACAGGAACAAACACAAGATTTTCCTTTAAGTTGGTATCGCAGTTGATACTAAAAGAAGCTAACTGTCCATGGTGATCAGAGCTGAGCTTATTAATTATTTCTTTTTTGCATGGTGTAAGATTGGTGAATATATTATCTATACAAGTAGCAGTTGTGTTGCATACTCGTGTAGGTTCATGAAATAAATTAAAAAGATTATACGATCTAAACAATGATGAGAATCTAACAGTGGTGGAGGAGTTTAAATCTAATAAGTTAATGTTAAAGTCACCACATATAATTAACTTTTTGTTAGATGCACATATCTTTGACAATAATTGTTCCATTATTTGTTCAAAGGTTTCGTATAACCCTGAAGGAGGTCTGTATACGCTTACAATAATAAGTTGACTCAACTCTATGCAGGCTACTTCAATTATTCGTTCAGTTGAGAGACTCACAATATCCTTACGTTCCTTAAATCTCAAGTTTTTCTTAATTAATATTAAAGAGCCGCCTCTAATGGCATTTTCTCTACTGAACGAACTTGCTACCTGGTGATCATTGAAGTTGAAAATGAGTTCATGTTTTTTGAACCAATGTTCAGATATACAAATAATATCAACCTTAGATTCCTTTAGGAATAACTCAATTTCAAGTTCTTTACCTACCATTCCTTGTAAATTTTGATGCACCAGGTTTATCATACAGGATTTATTATTATTATAATATATTTGAAATTTTTACATTGTTGGTAGGATTTTGTATATTTAAACTTAAACTTAAGTTATTTCTGCAAGAGACATCCTCCATTGTCTTATTATCTAATTTAAATAAGTATTTGGAACATATTCCAATTCGTTAATACTATAACTATTATTCTGCTCAATAAAAGCAGAAGTCGAAAAAGCCAAATCATTGGCTGGTTTTAAAAATAAAAAGTTTAATAGCAACCTAGCTATATGTCTCTTACAGTAATTAGATAAGAAATACTTATCTTTTCTCATATTACATAATTTTAAATTATTTATATCCACAATCTGACATTTTTGTTGTGTGTCATTTACAATAATACAATTATTATTAACAGCACTATACATTAGGCTGTTCAGCTTATATCTACTTAAGTTCTCATTAGAGTAACTCTGTGGCAACATTTGTATGTATGGAAAAGTAAACAGTATAATATTTTTAATGTTATCAATAATAAATAATTTTTCCAAAAGTCCAATCATCTGCTTACTGTTTAATTCTCCCTTCCTCCCGACTATTACAATCAATGTGGTATTGGGACAGTATGTCATATTTAAGGCCCTATTTATTACCTCTTTATAAGTGGCTCCGGGCATACAAAAATTTGAAATTGACTGTCCTTTACATATTCTACTTAGATATATACCTAAATCTTTTCCTAGCTCATCACTAAATAGTGAAATTTTTTCTGGGCATTCAGTATGTGCTTTCAGACTGGTACATATATCTGGTACACTATTTAAAACAGAATGATTTACCTTGTCGGAGGAACTGTCAACTCTCAATAAAGAATAGACTCGTTCCTCATTGTAACGAGTCACTTCGAGCAAATCATCCATTGCAGATATATGTGCCTGTATCTCTTTCTGTGACAATTCATATTTCTTTGTGATATTCTCTAAATTTTCATGCAATATAGAAATTTCTGTCTGAAGGCTGCATACATCGGCCTCATAATTGCACTTAGTTTGTTCTAAGTCAAGCTTACACTTTAAAAAATTATTATTTAACAATTTGTTTTCTTTAATACCCTTAGATATAATATTAAGACATTTTTTATTTTTTAATGCTAGTTGACAATAATTTTTAATGCATTTTTTAATTTTAATATATTTCCTTAACTTTTTCTTACTGTTCATTGGGTACACTGTTAATGTATCATCACCAGTTAAATCAATGGTACTAATGTCTTTACCTGAATTTATGTTAAAATTTGAACAATTCTTATTTGTAATAAGTTTATCAAATAATATCTGAGTTTGAGTGGAACTTTGCAGGTTCAATTGTTCTTCTAGTTTCAAAATATACTCCTCAGCATTATTTAACTTGATTTTTAGGTTAGCAGAAGTCTTTAGTGTGTCTTCATATTCCTCTCTGCACTGGTCAAACCCGTCTACAATGGTTTGAAGATCCATTTTTTGATGGTAAATGTCCTCATAGTCTAAGCTTAACTTACTAAGTTCTAACTTTAATTCCTTATTTCTTTGCAATATAGATAACATTTCCTGTTCATTGTCATCTCTTTCCCTAAGCAGTGTTTGGCATTTATCCTTATATTCCTTTAGTTCCACAAGGGCCAACTGAAGTTGTTCCTCGGTACGGCGGGCAACAGCTGAGCGACTCATCATTTTGCTATTCATTCCCGAACACTGAAAGCAATAATATCGGTTTAAAGGCTATAAGGCTGTATATTATGTAACTAGTGAAAGTCACCCTTTACTTTAAAACCAAAGGCAGCCTCAATACAATATGTATAATGTACAGATATATGGTACAGTAATAAAAAGAATAAATAGCAAGGTGATAGGAAAGAGATAAGAGAATTGAAATCAAGAATATACAATGAAACAATAAGACAGTTTTAGACAGTGTAAGAAACAAATTGATTATTTCTTAAGCCTGAATACAACTGCACAATAAAATATTTGTTAAGCTATATTTTGACTGGTTTTGAGGTTGCCTCTGTGCATGTGTAGTGTGTGCACAGTATCTTAGTGTTGTGTATGTCTGGGCTAGTTGTTTTTATCTTCAACTTCGCTTCCACAACTATCGTCAAGCCAAGAGAGAAGTAAACTTTGCCAAGTGTGATTTATATAATTTATTATAATGAATATTTGAGTTTTATATGTCATAAATAAACAAACAAACGATCCAGGAATATTTTGTTAACCAAAATTATATCGACTATAACAAATAAAGAACTAACTTGTAATGAATGAAATCAACGCCTAAAGTTGTATGATTAAATCTCTACGCGGAATGTATATTTTGAAAGTCTCCGTCAACGCCGGGATTGGAATATAATGTGCACTTGTATTCAATAGGAGCCGGCTCGGACTAATGAAGTAGAATATTATACGTATTCGATAATCCATTTGGTACTTTTGTGCGATTTACTATTACGAGTCGTCTGCGACCGAGCTCGCAGTTTATATAGTAACTTTGCGTTTTCTATTAAGTAAATGTTTATGTTATTTTTATGCCACATAAAGCAATGTTTTACGCTCTCCGCATCAGCAGTAAAAATAACTGAGAATATAAACTTCGTTTTTATACACACATTCGTGTATAATTTTGTTGTTGTTTTGTATTTTCGGATTATGTACCCGCTTACGTATTAATGCCATTTATCAAACTAATTTAACTTTGGAGACTGAAATTAAATACCCACATAGAGGTAATAATAACGACATTTTTAAAGTAGGGTTTACTCTTTTTATATAATGGAAAATGTAGCTTAACAATACAGCGGGAGAAGTTATGATAGATATTATACAAGCGAAATCGAATGAAATTGTCAGATCAATCTGATATTTTATATCTCATGACGATCATTTTATTTACCGTTGGTCCCGCACGCATGTCCTACACACGTGTTGAGCACGCGTGCGGGACATGCGTGTTCTGTATGAGAACTTGGCATGTGTCATGAGTTTAAAAAGTCCTTAAGGGATATCAGGGACTATGGAGCATCCACAGTCATCAACCAGTGCATTACACTGCCTACCAAACTATTTGCAGACCTCGAATTGCCAATACTGATTTGTCTTCCTCTTTCTTCTTATATTTTGTTTCTTTTTGTCTGTTCGTTGTTGTTGTTGTTTAATTGTGTCTTTCTTACGTCTGTGGTTTTTTTTTTTTTTTTTTTCTTGTATTTTTTGTGTTTATCTTTTCATTGTGTAGTGTAATGTACGTTTTGTAGAATAAATGTTTATTTAGTTAATGCAATCAGGCGTTACTTTACGGAAATCCATAGCATAAAATTTAAATATATTATATCTAGCAATATCTCGCGAAACAATTATAACCACAACCTGCAAGCAGATAGAGTGAGTGTACGCATAGGCATGCGTTTGATGCACCTCCCTCATTCCCACACTGCTTATGGGTACACTCGCACGCAAAAACCTAAAACACCACCACCACACAAGCAAATAATGTTAACACGATCGTGCAAAGCCCCACACCACCATGCAGGTTGCAAACATTTTTGCAACCTGCATGGTGGTATGGGGCTTTATTTATTTATTTAAAGGATGGCATAGAAAAAGTTACAATGCTGATATGTCCTGCTAAATACTAAACAAAAAATATATAAAAATTACCTATGGCACGTCGGCGCCGTAAATTCTCCTTCGACATATCCTGGATTACTCATGGTTAGGTTTTTTATTTTCTTTGAGTTGCCTTTTTTAATACAGTGGATTTCAGCATTTTCGACATAAAGCTCTTATTATTATGTTAATTATGAGCCACCTACAAATAGTCATATACAATACACCTAGGAACGTATATTATGTATTTATTGACTAACGGATTTGTATAACGCTGATGACCTTAAACGACTGTTTGTATGGCAAGAAAGGGGTATTGCTCCTGTGTACTATTTTAAGGTAAATAAATTTAAAGATATCAATTTATAAAACGATAACTCTCTGGTAAATATAATGAAGATTTTCAATTAATAAGGGGATAAGACCTAATTTCAATTCAATAAGACCAGTATTGAGCAAAATGGTTTCAACGTTACGCCAATTTTTAGCTTATCGTGCACATGAAGCCTTAATAAGGCTCTACTGAGAAGAGACTGACAGAAAATATATGAGCTTTATGTATCAAAAAATATAAAAAATTTAAATATCTCTTATTTGGAGACATTCGTCGGCCGTAAGATTATATGTAGCTGCTCGTTCATCACCTGACCTATGGGCAGCTGTTTAGGAGACGCAACACCGATTTTTGCTTCAGGTTCCAATAATTGGGAGATGTGCGGGGGGCAGCTACTCAGACAATAATGTAATAATGTATGTACTTGTACGCTGGTGTCCCTTTCAATAAATCGATAAGCAAGTAGCTAAGCCCAGTACATAATTTAATTAACTTTGAATTAACAGAGTCAGCGATGTGCGTTGTGGGTGACGCAGTTCGCGTTCTTCTGTGAACTGTGTGGCGCGCCACGCGTGTGACGTCACGTTTCTCTATTCATTAGTCTCGCTAAAACTCGAGAACGGCTAAAACGATTCGGCTTTTTTTGGTCTTGAAATATTCCTGGAAGTCCAGGGAAGGTTTAAAGGGTTTGTATGCTAAACGAAGTGGGCACAGGTGAGCTAGTAAAATATGGTATATTAACAAGGACAATATTGTATAAAAAAATTCTAAAATATTTTGTTCAAGAAGAAGACACCAACTGCCGAATATTGAAAGCTAGCTCAGTTAAGTGGCACCCAAGTCACATGCTGCATTCCAAATCCCAAAAGACTCCCAGCAGGTGGATGGATGGTAGGGCTTCTAATAGCGTTTCAGTATTCGGTCATAATAGTATGTTGTTGTTAATAAATGATTTTAAATTTAAATTATATTAAGTAGGTTTATTAAACATTGAACATATATTCGACTGCAGAAAAAATAGTCCTAAAGTATAATATTTTGAGAAAATATTGCAAAATTACTTTTAGTAAGTATAAGCCTAATTGTTACTAAACACTAAAACTACTCGAGACGAGTTTAATATAAACCATCATCAAAAAGCCATTCCTCTTTGCTCAGTTTCTCGGGATCAAGGCTCGTTATTACCAGTGACGTCGGCTATTTTTCCTCAGCTTTGATGACGTCATAACCCCACGAAAGGCTTACGGAGATAATTCATATTACGCTGATCCTCGCTTACATATTAAATACGCTGTGTGCCTTCTTACTGCGCCGTGCGGGCAATTTGAATATACGGTTTCCTAAATATAATTAAAACCAGCCAGACATATAATAATAATTATACTAAAAAAAAGTACAGGTAGGTGAAAAAAGAGACGAAGAAACAATATATTTGAAAATAAAAAAAAATCATATACTTTCGAGTAAATGTAAAACAAATGAACAAATATATTAGGTCCTTACATATGAAATTGGCGTTTTGTCGTACTGGCGACTTTGATCTTAAATATATCCTCTTTGGTTAGGAATTCCAAATTCAAATTTAAACAGCTATTTACTCATGCATTTGTGTTTTGAAAACCGTAATTGATTTGTTTTTTTCTGCGTCACTCATTTCATAAAATGTAAAACTTAAAATATCGCATTATTTACTAGTACGAGTTCCAGCGTGGCACCATTGCTGCAGAAACGGCTCGAAGGATTAATGATGTGTATGGGGGTGGTGTCCCAAAAGAAAACACGGTGCGTTTTTGGTTTGAACGCTTTCGTTTTGAAATTTCGACCTGCAGAACAATCCCCGTGGACGGCCGGAGACCAAGGTCGATAATGATGAACTGAAGGCTATTGTGGAAGCAAATCCATCGCAAACCACATCAGAGTTAGCTACAGGATGCGGTGTTAGTGACAAAATCGTTTTAATCCACTTGAAGCAAATTGGGAAGGTGAAAAAGCTTGAAAGATGGGTACCTCATGAAATGAGTGAAGCAAACCGACAAACGCGCGTCAACTGCTGCGTTACATTGCTCAACCGACACAATAATGAAGGAATTTTAAATCGGATCATTACATGTGATTAAAAGTGGATCCTGTACGATAATCGTAAACGCTCATCGCAATGGCTGAACCCTGGAGAACCAGCAAAGTCTTGTCCCAAGCGAAAATTGACTCAAAAAACTACTAGACTAGTGCCGGGTTTCGTACACTATAGCTTTCTTAAATTTGGTCAGACGATTACGGCTGATGTCTATTGTCAGCAACTGCAAACCATGATAGAAAGCTCGCCGTTAAACAACCGAGACTTGTCAATCGCTCTACGCCACTGCTGCTTCAAGACAACGCTAGACCACACACGGCCCAACAGACGGCTACCAAATTAGAGGAGCTTCAATTGGAATGTCTAAGACATCCACTGTACTCTCCGGACCTTGCTCCTACAGATGACCATTTTTTTTTTAAATTTGGATAGATAAGCGTCCATAGATATTAAGATGGCAAAAGTGTATAGATAGCAATGGTACATACTTTGATTAATAAAATATATTTAAATATGAAAAAATCGCTTTTATGTTCCTCCCATACAAAACTCCAATTTCATATGTAAGGACCTAATATTATAGTTTGTTTGATGTGTATTTCGAATATTATTTTCAACATTAAGAAAATTTAATTTACAATCAACGTTTGTTACTTGTTTTTGTACACTGATACTTAATGATAAACTAATACAGCCAGTTAGAAAACGCAGACTATTATTGTAAAAAAATATTTCTAAAACTAATGTTGACTAATTTAAAATGTTACGAAATCCCAAAAATATGGGACAAAGAATTCATGATAAGTCTACTTAGAGATGGAAGTAATATAATTTAAAACAAATTAAAAGTAGAAGTAAAAATATAATTTTACTGTGTTTAATTATACGATTTACGAGTACTGAAACTGTTCACAGATGTCAAGTATTTAGACTTAGTTATTATTTGACTATCAGTTATTAGTTACATACAAAAAAAAATATAATTATAACATAATATTATGAACGCGAAAACATAATGTAAAGCGTAGTGGTACTACGCCGTAGCGCGCGTAGCCGTTCAGCTGTAGACTCGCTACGTATTCAAGTTATGCCATTTTTATTTCATTTTAATTGAAGCACAAATAATAATTTGTCACGTAAATAATAAAAAAGATAAAAAATATAAAACCCGACTTCGCAAAGAAATGGGTCTAAAAAGGCTAAAACTTCCAACCACGGCTCTACCTTGACCATTTTTCTACCTTTTGCATTTCTGAATTTCAAATTAAATTATTTTCTTGTTTCAGCCTTTTTAGATCCATTTTTTTTCGAAGTCGGGTTTTAGATTTTTTATCTTTTTTTTATTTAATATTTTTCTGTTTCCACATCAATTAGGTATAACAATTATTATATTTTTATTAAATTAACCATTACATAGAAAGTAACTAAACAACACCGAGATAGTACTTGTACGACCGCATTTTAAACGTTTATATTGAATTTAACGATAAAATATAATAATTAATAAAATATTTAAATACATATTCGTTATGTGCTTGCCAAGACCTATCTTTTGATACTAAACACGAGACAATTATCATAATTTCATTTTTTTAGATAGTTTTTGAGGTTTAATTTTCAATATCCAAAATTTTTCGAAAATTTATATAGCCTATGTTACTCGCGGTATCATCACCAATTGATTGATACCTCATTTATTACAATCGGACCAGTGGTTTAGCCGCTACGAGGGAACATACATACATACAAACATACATACATACATACATACTTACATACATACATACATACATACATACATACATACATACATACATACATACATACATACATACATACATACATACATAGACTGCCAAAATCTTAACCCTTCCTTTTGGCTTCGCCGAAGTCAGGTAAAAAGTCAATAACATTTTTACCTGATTATGGCAAAGCCAAGAGGTTAGTGATTTTGGCAGTTTGTGTACGTATATAGTGATACATTATCACTGATAATACACAAAGTACTTGCACTTTCTTGTATATATTATGAATTATATGTATAGAATGTATGCTTGTTCTGTTCTTCGAGAGGTGTCAATAGATTTGTAATGAGAGCCCGGTTATCATAGGCTATGTGTTTACGTAAACGGAATATCTTTTTTTAATTGTGTTTATTATTCAGTAAATTAAGTTTAATAATAAACACTACATATAAAATAGAAACGTAAATTATAGTTTTCCTTAATATTGTTTGTTATCTTACGTATTATATTTGATTAATTTATTTTAATCTACAGGAAAATGCTTGTGGAGTTCCTGGTCAGAGGAGTGGGTGGTGCTTTATGATGACTCAACAATGGCGTGGTTTAAGGTTAGTAGTTATCTACTTCAGTTACTAGTAGCTTTTGCCACCGGCTCTGCCTGCGTTTATACAGTATCTCCTGAATACCAAATTTAATCAAAATTGGCCCTGTTGTTTGCACGCGAAGAACTAACAAACATGCACTATCAAGCTTTCGCCTTAATAATACTAGTGCAATTATTGTATTCTTGTACATAACCTTTTAACTGTATTATGTTTCACGTAGGTCTCGATCAAATGCACGTACAGAGTTGCGTGGCATTGTAGAGTACATTTTGCACTTTGATAGCCGTGACTTTAATAGTTCTAACACTTTACAGGAGCTTTCATAGTAACAATGAGCACAATGGCTCGCAGGAGCGGTTTATGATTGCCGCCCACGCCCACTACTTAAACTTCTGCGTTCGTTACTTCATAGTTTTATTAAAACCAATAACTAGTTTGAATTTTAAGTACGTTAGATTTTCTTAACATATCTTATATTTTAACTAGCTAATATAGTAATTATACTAGTAACAAGAACTTTTGTAATATATATTTAAGATTATTTATCTTGCACATATTTAATACACATCAATGACGGAGAATCAACCTTTTGCTCTCTCGCCGGAGCCCGAACCCGCCACCGCCTCCGTGACCGCCTACGCTAATCTAACCTTACCACTGAGCCTCATAGGATCAACCTAGGCGTTAAATACTCATATCCTAATATATATATGAGTACAGATTACAAAATCTAATCTATTAATTGTTCGTTCCGGTAACTAAATTATTATATTGTAAATTCTCGAGGTTCTCTTTTTTTACCTTTGTTTACATTTCACACCAGAAAGAGACGCTTTGCAGCATTTTTAAGACAGCGATTAAAAATAAAATGTATTTAGGTACTACACAAGAAAATCATTGCAAAAGTTCGAATCTCTAGCTACACCGGGCTGCGAATTAGATCCTAAGGTGAACTCTGATCTGATACTATCTGTAAGTATTTAAATTAACAGTGAATAGTATTCGCGTAAACAAAAGCAATCAATATGATCTGGAATCTGGATGTGATTGGCCCGGTTTTTGCGAGCCGTCACCCGACTCCCGAATGGTGACGATATTGGCCAAATATCGGAAACCCATAAATGATACAAATGAAATAAGCTTCCGTTTAATAATGCATGTGTATATAGATATACTACTTACTTTTGGGCAGCTCTAAGGCTAAAAACATTTTCATGTTTGAAATTGGATTTCATCATGAGATTTGCTACCCATCGTCTATAGGAAGTAGGAATGTTTAGCTAGTATCAATTTTGTATGATAAGTTTTCCCCAGTCATACATTAGTATTTACTAAGCGTTATGACTTTAATACTTAAGTATATTCTGCTACAAGAACTATTCTTCTCACACTATATTATTTCCTACACTTCTACATATCTAACAATTGTTACAATTGTAGTAGACAACGTGAAATTAAAAAAAACGCTTGTAACTACAAAATTTATAATGTCTAAGTGAGAATTTTAATGTCAACAGTGTATCCACTCTCTTCCTCCTTTACTACTCCAACAAATAATATTACATATTTGTTGGAGTAGTAAATTTTGTATAAAAGAATACTACATTAAAGGAAAACTTTATAGTATAAAGCGTTATCTATGAAGGTTATTGAGCAGAGCATCTGTGTTCGCGCCGCCGCGCTGCCATCAGCGCCGCTCACAGGACCGACTGAGCCGTGAACTTCGATATTGCAATATTACTCCACCGCGTATCAAACACTATATCACTTGTGAACTAGCTTTCGTTGCCGACTTTAGTATGAATATTTGAAATTACTGAAAAAATAGCTATGCCTGGTAACATGTAGATTGCAGACACAATATAACTCATAAGTATTTTGCAATATTCATTTTCCTAAAGAGATACTTGTCACAAAGGATACGAGAGACGTGAGCAAAGTCTTTGTCGTTTCTATAACATTGTAATATAATGTAAAATGACAATTTAATTTTTACTTCTTTACCTTTATTTCAAACTTAACAAATACTTAAGGACGTCTACAGAAATGCATTTTTAACTACACTTTGGTACTTTATAATACACATTCTGTTAGATCGTAGCGGGGCATTTTTTACCGTTATAACCAAAATCTGCGGCGGACTGTAAGATAGTATAAAATGTATAAAGCGTACCTGTATAATAATTGGTCTATGAAAAAACGCATTGATGCAAAACGTCAAGCGACGTTGCTGACACACAGAATGTGCGCGTACCTTAATAGCTATCTTAAAGCTATTGGAAAATTATTTCACACTGTTGTTGCTAATAGACCATCGAGTCGAATACAAAATTAATTGGATATGGACATAAGGCTGACGCGGGCGTCGGGCGTGCAAACGCCGAGTTTAGAAGTGCAAAGCTTTCGCGTAGCCCATTTAACTAAAACTAAAGTGCTGGCCTTTCCAAATTCAAACCAACTGTAATTGTGCCGTCAGTAAGGAAGTATAAAAATAAATTAATCGGTAATGGAGTGAATGGGTGTATTTAAAACCCGTACAAAACGAGCAATAAAATCACGTTTATGTAGCAGGTATGAAAATTCATGATCTCTTTTCTCTATTAGATTTGTGAAAACAGTGCATGAAATCAATTATATGTATTACGTTTGAAAACAGGCAAGGGTTCGCCAATCGATAGAATATTGAACTCCCGGCAATAGAAATGTTCAATTTACTGTATTTTCTGCGATAGTCATTTCAACTTTTATACTCTTCTAATCCCTAATAAGACAAACGTTTGATACATATAGTTATTGACGACCTCTGTAGCCAAGTAGTTGCTCGTGCTTGAGTGGGAGGTGCTTTCTTTTCAAAAACATGGATGTGTATTAAATTTGTGTATTAACATAATAAAATTCTTAAATATGTGTTTAGTATAAAAGTATTAAATATATTATGTCTGTTGTCTGGTACCTGTGACACAACTTGTGAAATATATTTAATATTTTTATACTACAAACTAGTCCAGTTTGACATTTTATTATTATATTATACTGGCTGACCCATGCCCACTTCGTTGAGTATACAAAAAGTTTGTGATGAAATCCAATTACAATACTAGGAAATTATTTCACAATACGCTCTAAAATATAACAAAGTTGTGTTTTAAATTCAATACTTTAGAAACAAAATTTGTTCACTCTACACCAAAGTTGTGAAGGTAAACTTTTAAGAAAATTGTCTTAAGATATTAAAAGTTTTCGTATAATATTTTTTCGGCTTAAATATTAATAACTACTTCGATATAACGTATTTTAGAAACGTTAAAGAATTACATATATATTTTTACATAGTTTGATACAATGGAGAGCTTGGATCTATGAATAAAAGCCTGTAAAAAGACGGTTGTTTTTGACACGAGGAGGAAAAAGGGCATTATACACAAACAAGATATTATTCGTATTCAACGTGCCTCGGCCCAAGGCGGACCACAATGACAGTTTCGGTTGACAATGTAGATACGTATAATGGAGAATAGCCGCGGTGGAGAGGAATTACATTGTGTAAACGGTTTATCAGCCATCATCGTTGTTGGCATACATGTAAAATGTCTTACTCGCCGTCGTCAGATATGTAGGTAATATGCTTATCATCATAACGCCTCCATGGTCTAGTGGTTTAAGGCCTAGCTCTCGACTCGGAGGTCTTGGGTTCAATTCCAGCGTTGGAACAACAAAAAATTTTGTTTTCATGTTTGGTTAGGACAATACAGGCTGATCGCCAGATTGTCTGATAATAAATATGATCCATGCGTCGTATGGGCATGTAAAAAGTAGGTCCTGCGCCTGATCTCCCGCCAGTCGTGTCGGTTTTCCGTCCCACTGGGCTACGAGAGTGAAGGAAAATATAGTGCTTCTGTGTATTGTGCACACACTTGGGTACTATAAAAACAACTCCTGCGTAGCTGGTCTAATTCCAATGAAACCGAAATCGTTGTAGGAGGCATTATTATTATTATGTTCATCATCATCACTTACTATTCCACTACGGGGATGCGGGCTTAATTAAGGCTGTAGTCTTCAAAAATTTACATCAAGTATGAACATTTACATCATTACAACAAAATATATACACACAACAAAATACATATAACCTACTAGGATATAATATAGCAATAGCTTAGTAGAAGTAGGTATGCATACAAGTTACGTATAGCTAAGGCTAAGTTAAAATGTTAAATCATACTGAGGTATGATTTAACATTTTAACTTAGCCTTAGCTATACGTAACTTGTATGCTAACAAATAAAAAAAAACCTAACAATTTTATCAAACAAAAAAGGTATGCTTAATTTTGCTTAAACAACGAATTTTCTGGAATATAACTTGACCTCATTTGAGCAGCAGTCAGCGGCACGCAATTATTTTCTATGAAATCGTTTGATATTTGTTTATTGAGTATTCTAAATGAATTTATGAAGTTTTCTATCGAGTGATGTTTGAATTGATTTCCAATAACGCTCGATCCGTCTATTCACGAAGAACAGTGACGGCCAACGTTTGAGGGGAGTTTGGCAAGATTATTGCGACAAAAGTTATAATAACTTCCAAAGTCGGGGGAGCAAGATACAAGAAATCGGCGGTAAATGTATGGTGACAATAAGAAATAAATGGCTTTTTGTAATATTTATCTACTGTTACATAAATAAACTTGTTTTACATTAAAAGCTAACGCACCAAATACTAAGTTTCAGGGGGTAGGTATGTCTGTCATAACAAGCGGAAATTTAATACCCATTAGATAATAATATAACGTTGAAGTAAGGAATAAAAATACCTATACATAGGTAAGAAGATTTACAAACGGCAAAGATTAAAAACACAAAGCATCGCTTTATCACAACCTCGTATCTATAAAACTACAACTTTTCAGTAGAGTCAAAAAACTTAATAATTTTAGATTTTATTATAACATGGATTTTGTTTTAAATGAGATTCAGATGTCATAATAAAATCTAAAATTATTAAGTTTTTTGACTCTACTGAGAAGTTGTAGTTTTATAGATACGAGGTTGTGAAAGTAAAGCGATATTAAAGCGATAGTGTCCAATATTTTAAATTAGTGTGACAATATCCAAAAAATATTCTAAATATAATTGAGTTGTCGGACACACTAATAGCATTATTCTACCTCATTCTAGTACTACTTTATTAGTCAACTTACAAATTTTCCTTTTTATTAAAGGACCCATACTTTTTTTTTTTAATTTCTTTGAAGCTTTCAATTAAAACAAGTCAAACTTTAAAAGCAATTTCTCATAAAAACAAATGTTTTGATTTTAGTTTTTGAATAAAAGTGGAATATTTTCAATGCAGCTTACCCAAAATGTCAGCTTTTTGATTGTTAGTTATATATTCATTCTTCTAATACTTAGACCATTCACCAATCTATACAGAATCACTTTGTACGAGACGCTTATCCTGTTATCTGAAGATATCTTCGCCGTAGATTTTTATTAAGGGTTGAGTTACGGAGAAAACTTGAAATGTGATTTGTTGGTTAGGAGAATAAGTTGTTAAACTTTACGAATAATAAAGACTACTTTATACTATTTTCTGGAAAACTATTTCAAGAATACGCTTTTATGTGAATCGTCTGTGTCTCGAAAATATTTTATACTAAGCTTCATTGTAAGCTAGCTTCTTATTTAACGCACTTGCACCAGACGGGGTTAAAATAATAATCATAGATAGTATAACTTAATTCACCTTTGTATTATGGGTCTCTAGATTTAACAAACAATAGTAGACCTAAACGATTGAAATGAAATTGAATATTGTGATACTTTGTGTCTCGGAAAAGACATATTATGATAGTTTTATACCAGCAAAATTACGGCTCCCACGTTATACAAGGTGTAAAACAAATTTCTCATACAAATATTAAAATCAAAAGTAAGTCTTTCAGCGCTGTTACTTTCACAGTAAACTCTAGGGACCATACACACCCTAAAGTATTATCACTCATTAATATTATATCCTGTATAGTGTATACTTCTCTTCTAAGTTCTCCACGACCAAAGTTGCGCCCAACATCTAGTAGAATATAACCGAAGTATTAAAAATAATTAATGATTATGTTATACCATCTCATTAAAGATAAATCGCCCAAAGCTAACTGTGTATCATAAATGTTAATGTGTGTTTGTTTAACCTTCCTATACCCGCAAGTTCCTGTTATTTTAGACTGATCAAGGAATACCTTAATCTCTAAAGATGAAGGTCAAGAGCTATATTTGGAAGATTGTGTCTTAAAATTCAAGGCACGTAGGCTTTATTTAGAAGCCACGCTCACAAACAGCTAGTGTCGTTTAGGAGTCGGAAAGTTTTCCAATTAGAACGTCTCAGGACTCAGGAAGACGCCAAGATAATGAAGCTTTTACGTGCGACACTAAATTGTTTCGTCATGACTTTAAATATTCATAATTTTCTTGATATATTTCCATTGATAGCAGTTTTTACTAAGCTTAATTAGCATTAAGAGAAAAAATCTCAAAGGGCTTGCTTGTCAATATAAATTTAAATTCAATACCTAATTATTATTTACCTAAAGTTTCTATAATTATTGACATAATTGCGGTATATCGATATTTTTTAAATACGTAATACACACAATATCATGTTAGCCATCTCTTCATCAATACGATTTAATCCTCAGCAAAATAAAACGATTTAATTCCCTCCGATCAAACATGAAACACGTGTACAATACTCTGGCTTGTTTAATCCGGAATAAACATTTCTCTTTACAACACGATCGTGGGTAATACAGTAAAAGAGATTTGAATAGTCAGTTTTATTTGTCATTTTTATATTATTTAACACGACTTTCTTAAATTTTCTAATTTCCTTTTAAGTATTTCCCTCGCATATTTTCCATATTTTCTCACCGCTTTATACCTTCCATGGATTTTCACGAATATTTCAAGACTAATCGAAAAAATAGCTAAATCGGTTCAGCGGTTCTGGAGTTTTACCAAGACTAACGAATATCAATATATTTTTTTATATAGATAGATGATCAATCTGTTTTTCGTGTTAACAAAATTTTCGTTTTCTTGAAAGTCATCACTTAAGTGTGTTTGATTAATTTTATGTAAACCTCATCAAGCCGAAGATATATCAGTTATATAATATGTCTATTAGCGCACTAGCATCTTTTACACTCACGGTCAACGGTGTAGCATGTAGTACTCTAAATATTAGGTAGGTATCTACTGTGAACGAACTGTGTAGTTAATCTTGTTCTATATCACTACATAGTATAAAACAAAGTCACTTTCTCTGTCCCTATGTATGCTTAGATCTTTAAAAGTACGCCAAGGATTTGGATGCGGTTTTTTTAATGAATAGAGTGATTCAAGAGGAAGGTTTATTATAACATTTTTTTAATGAATAGAGTGATTCAAGAGAAAGGTATATTATAACATATAACAATTTATTATATATATATATATATATCCGCGACAGCATATGTTTATCTCCTAAGCATAACCCACAGTAACAGTTTTTATGTTTTACATATTACAAAAACAAAATGGGTTATTTTATTTGCCAAGCTATTTTAAACGATACAGTATAGTAGAATCATTCCATATCCAATTAAATACATTAGATACGTTGTGCACTTCATGTAATATTTGATTAACGATGCTCTTTGTTGCAGGACGCTTCAGGCAAGTGCATGGCGACGCAGAAGCACCTGGTGAAGGAGTGTCCGGAGATGCTGGCGATCTCCACGTGGACGGTGCAGGTGCCTTGGCGGCCGCGCCTGCCGCGCGGCGCGCGCGTGTCGCAGCTGATGGCCCTCGGCTCGCGTCAGAAACCTTCCGACGTCATCTGGATGCTGGCGAAGTCCGACGAGGAAATGAAGTGAGTTTTTTTCTAACTTTTTTTATTTTCGTGTTATACCTACGTATAAGTTAACCAAATCTTGTAGTCGCAGACGCGTAATATAAAAGGGTTTTACCAAAATATATCGAAAAATGTGCACACCAGCACGCTTAGCATGACCACTGTCACTCTACAAATGTTTTTTTCTACACAAGAATACACATATCGACAGTTTGTATGGACAAATTATTATTCCTCCGTAGAAAGAAACCAATTCTACAGAGGTACATACAACGCGAGCAGTAGGAACATAATTTAGTTTTTTTTTTTGCTTAGTTTTAGCAGGATGATTTTCAATAATCCAATATTCCTTCATTATATACTGAGATTTAATTAATTGGAGTTTTTAATTAAAATATTGAAATTTTCGTCCTACGGGCTATCCTTTGACTATCCTGTGGAAATACATTCCAAGTACCTAATACAAATAAAATACAGCCATAATGAAACATTATTATTAGACAAGTACAAATTCTCTGAAACGAGTTTCACAACTTAATTTCGAAAACATCAAATACAAATTAACGTTTATTTCTCGTATCGTCATATTTATAATATCACTAGCTGACCCTTGCCCACTTCGTTGAGCATAAAAAGAGTTTATGATGAAATTCAACTAAAAAAAAACAACGTAGAACCCGCAACGCGGGAACCCGAAACCCGAAACGCGGGAACCCGGAACCCGCAACGCAGGAACCCGGAACCCGCAACGCGGGAACCCGGGACCCGCAACGCGGGAACCCTGAACCCGCAACGCGGGAACTTGAAACCCGCAACGCGGAACCCGCAACGCGGAACCCGCAACGCGGAACCCGCAACGCGGAACCCGCAACGCGGAACCCGCAACGCGGAACCCGCAACGTGAGAACCCTGAACCCGCAACGCGGGAACCCTGAACCCGCAACGCGGGAACCCTGAACCCGCAACGCGGGAACCCGGAACACGCAACGCGGGAACCCGGAACCCGCAACGCGGAACTCGGAACCCCAAACGCGGGAACCCGGAACCCGCAACGCGGGAACCCGGAACCCGCAACGCTTGAACCCGGAAGCCGCAACGCGGGAACCCTGAACCCGCAACGCGGGAACCCGAAACCCGCAACGTGGAACCCGCAACGCGGAACCCGCAACGTGGAACCCGCAACGCGGAACCCGCAACGTGAGAACCCTGAACGCGCAACGCGGAACCCGCAACGCGGGAACCCTGAACCCGCAACGCGGGAACCCGGAACCCGCAACGCGGGAACCCGGAACCCGCAACGCGGGAACCCGGAACCCACAACGCGGGAACCCGGAACCCGCAACGCGGGAACCCGGAACCCGCAACGCGGGAACCCGGGACCCGCAACGCGGGAACCCGGAACCCGCAACGCGGGAACCCGGAACCCGCAACGCGGGAACCTGGAACTCGCAACGCGGAACCCGCAGCATGGGAACCCGAAACCCGCAACGCGGAACCAGCAGCATGGGAACCCAAAACCCGCAACGCGGAACCCGGAACCCGCAACACGGAAACCCGGAACCCGCAACGCGGAACCCACAACGCGAAACCCAAACACAGAACCCGCAACGCTGACATAATATGGAATAAATAGTATCCTATGTCCGTCTACTTGCTCTAAGCTACTTCCTCACCAATTTTCAGCCATATCGATAAAGCCGTTCTTGAGTTATAAATAATTTAACTAACACGACTTACTTTTATACATATAGATGTATAGATTACTCCTACTAACATAAGCTAAGCCCGGTGAATGTCACAGTCGGTCCAGCCAATTCGGTGATCATGAGTTTGATGACGACGATGATGATGATGAAAAGTAGCCTAAATTAATCCTTATAACTTTAGCTATCTACCAGTGAAAGTCTCGTTAAAATCGGTCCAGCCGTTCCAGAGATTAGCCGGAGCAAAGAGAGACGCTGACAGACATTTTTTTTTAAATTACATTTTCGTTTTCAGTAAATATCGTTGCCAATGAAAAAAAAGCAGAAGATATCGTTTAAAATGTCATATGTATTTAGAAAAACGTTGCTAATTGAAAGTTACATACTTACTGACACTTCAATTTTATTTGTTTGTATAGATGTATAGATTTGGAGACTCTTCGCCATGGTAACAGCGTTGTTACAAATGGAAAATAAAAATTATGAAATGCTATAAATACCGTTTTTATAACAGCTTAAACTATTTGGATTAAAAAAATTATTAGGATTAACAAAAAACATGAATCCAAATAGTTATCAGCTGATATAAATGACGGGTATTAGATACGCATGTCTAATTTTTGTTTTCCATTATTTACAAATGGAAAACAAAAATTAGGAAATGCTATACATACCGTATTTATATCAGCTGAAACTATTTGGATTCATGTTTTTGTTAATCCTAATAATTTTTTTAATCCAAATAGTTTAAGCTGATATAAAAACGGTATTTATAGCATTTCATAATTTTTATTTTCCATTTGTAAATAATGCCGTTGCCATGACAGCCGTGTCATATAAACTGCCAACGACGTGAATCGATCGAGCCCAGGTTCAAACCCCGCGTGACCATCACGTATTTTCTTCTTTTTTCTAATTTTCTGCTTATTTTTTTCAACATTTTCTTTCATAATAACCTTTTCGTAACAATAACGAATATACCGTAAAAAAATTTGCGAAATTGGTCAAGCCGTTGTCGAAGCGCACACGATGTAAGAAATTTTGGAGGTCGTTTTTTTACACTTTGGGCTACATTTTTGGGGTTTTAGTAAGGAACCCTACTTTTTTTAAACATATAATATAGCCTATGTTCAGCGCTAGGAATGTAGCTTTCCAACGGTGAAAGAATTTTTCATATTGGTTCAGTGGTTTCAGAGCCTATTCCATTCAAACAAACAAACAAACAAACAAACAAACAAACAAACAATCAAACGTTACCTCTTTATAATATTAGTATAGATTACAATACTCGTATAATAAGAAATATAATTAAGGCGTCTTCACCGGTGCTCTCAGACTGAAGAGCTTCACTCGAAATATCTGAAAGGAAAAATGCCTCGTTATTCGTGTCAAGAAAATGTAACTGAAGTCGGGATGAAACTTACACAAACCTTTACAGTCTCACCGTTCCTTCTGCGAATAGGTATTGAATTATTTATAACATGTCGGCATTTTGTTTAATATTTAATAGGCGTGTAAAACGTTGTCGGTTTGCGGAGAACACGCATCGCCACTGTAAATCCAATGTTTACGCACTGCGGGAGCTTGAAAAATATATACCTACTTTTAACAAGATTATTAATTTGCTACACCACTATCTCGGACGAAGGACACGATAGATATAATGAACATCCTCATCATGAAGTACATTTTAGGACAACATCCTGTCAATTTATAAAACAAATACTTATTGTATAATCCGTTCCGATTTGTGTAAACAATAATTTTATAAAGTGCAATGTTTAGAAATCATCCAAAATACTGCTTTAAGAGTAGGTAGTATCGGTGCCTTTAAGACTAGCTCGGTTGTGAGTATATTGGCGGAATCCGGGGATATGCTCCTTTTCACATAAGAAAACGACATACACTAATATATATGCATACTAGAACATAATTTCACAATTATCTAGTCCAATTTACAGTTATTTTACAAAGTCCTCATCTAATACGACATTCGTTCTGACACAGCCATTACGCATTAGACCTAATAAATATTTAAATGATTAATGATATAATTTTTATCTTTTCGTCTGTTTGTAACTGTTGTAGTCGCTAATGACCTTAGCTGTTAAAAAGCGACTAAAGAGAAGTTTATTAAATAATAAATAATTGTATATTTATTAAATTCTGCCTTCGACGAAATTAATGTGTCAATGTTTTTCTTTATTATGCGGCGAATCAGTGACATTTAAACACAGACTATGGTGTTCAATCTTTGTCTAATCATATAATATTAGCCAAAATTAGAGACAGCTTTATGTAGTTATAGGTTTAGAAGTTATTATTTCGTGAAAGTTATTTACGAAGCGGGAGCCTATGTGTGTTGGCTCAATTTCAAACGAGTTACCGACACTTCGAGCTCAGTTTTGGATTCCCGAATGTTTCTTTGTTGTTTTATTTATGAATAGATCCCACTACAGACAACACTTTTTCTTATACTCACATAAAAAATTCTATTACATGTCTCTTTTTATTCATACATTTAATATTTTATTGCTACTATAAAAGAGATTATTGGGGACACTTACTTTTATGAAAACATGAATTTACGCTGAGATAGATATGTTTTATGATTATTTTATTTATGTCTCACTCACTTTTTTATGAAAATTATTTTACAAGTTACAACATATTCCGATTTGGCATAATATATCTAATAGGTATACCTGTTGGTATTAACAAACGTAAAAAAATATGTCAGACAGTACCAAAATTTATAAGATTTTGTATCCATCAGAAACTAAATAAAGAGAAAAACTTTACGGACCATTTACAAACCTTTTTTATATTATCCTAGTAAACAGTCTTAAATCTATTCCAATTGGGTATAGTGGTTTGTAATAAAATGTAACAGATCTAAAAATAGCTCTGTATTCGCTTTCTTCAAAGTCATTTGTAAAGTACTTTATTCTATTCAAATGTAATGTTTGGTGAAATTCTTTTGTTTATTAGAAATTTATCTATCAGTACAAGGTACATTTTTTATTAACACTAAATTAATTAATGTTGGTATACGGTTTATAATAATTTCATGAACCTAATACTTATAATAGAGTACTCGTATTTAGTTAAAGAGTAACTCCTCTTTAATTAGACGCAAGTATAAATACCTATGACAATTCTCTATAGAAAACGAATATTGCAACGGCAAAGTAATGTTATGCTTTTTCGAATACTATTTTTCAACCGTACTTTGATGTGAGCTTGGATTTTATTAGCTGGTCCGACCACGGTTCTACCTTGACCATTTTGTACTACCTATGCATTTCTACATTTCAAATTAAATTATTTTCTTGTTTCAGCCTTTTTGGACCCATTTTTTTTTTGCATAGTCGGGTTGTTTCCACATCATTATTATATTTTTATTAAATTAACCATTACATAGAAAGTAACTAAGCAACTCCTAGATACTACTTGTACGTGATTTTGAATTGAATAATAAAATATAACAATTATTAAAATATTTAAATAATATTTGTGGCTTAATCGCCAAGACTTTTGATACCAAACACGAAAGTTTTAAGTTTTAAGTACAGTTTAAATTTGGGTCTTAATTTTCAAAATACACAATTTTTTTAATTATATAGCCTGTGTTACTCGCATCATTACATATCTTATTATTAAAATCGGACATGTAGTTCAGCTGCTGCGGGGGAACAAACAAACATACATACATAGACTACCAAAATCATTATATTCACACCCTTCTTTTTGGCTCCGCCGAAGTCGGGTTAAAACGTAAAATACTGTTATGCTAGCACGCAGTAGTCGTAGCACGCCGTAGCATCGTAGCGCCGCGTAGCATCTAAAGCAGTGATTACGCTAAATAATACTATTAGTTCTGCATAAAACTTATCTAAACTTTAATACACTGCAAACTTAATGAAACACGTGTTCTTAAACTACTTCTGTAAAATAATAAACAAGCGGGACTGAAATGTTCTGACGTCGACAAATAACAATCATGAAATGGCAACCTTCGATAGGGGCTTAAAGTTTCGCCCTTAGCTACCGGGGCGTTACACGATACTGTCAGATTATTTACAATTATTGGGTAACGGGAGCAGGCGAACACGACACTATTGTTCGCCGAAGTAACGCTCATTTATTACGTACAACTTCGACCGCAGCCCGAACAAAACAAGACACAACACTCAACTTCGTAAATACTTTGGACTAATTAATTTTGTGATTGCTATTCGTACATGTTATTGTTCAATACGAAATCTGGTCACCAGATAGGGCGTTGTCTTTTGAACTCAGAAAATAAAATTAAAAGATACAAGTGTGATAATAACCTTATTATATTCTAGTAAACATAGTGATCCTATGGTATAATACTGTTTACTGGTATTTATATACTTTGTCTAAACTTTATAGCTGCTAGCAAGAGTAATGTGTTACTATAATCCATTCCAGGCTAATATAAAATGTACATACCTTACCCGAGCTTAAATGAACATTTTCTCAGCCACGACAGCGTAAAGTTGGTATATTGTTCAGCTTAAACTTAAAGGGTCCTTAAACCTAAGAGCTTTTAAATCTTAAGAGTATTTTCACCGTAAAAGCGAAAAATCAAATAGTTTTAAGATCGGCCATAATTACTAGTAGGTTATATGGCTTTAGTGTGTGTATAGGTCCCGTATATAGAGTTTACTGAGAAAGTTCCAGCGCTGAAAGAGGTACTTTTTTACATTATTGTATGGGAAAATCTATGATGTTGGCGCATTTCTCATACAAACATTAAAGTCAAAAGTAAGTCTTTTAGCACGCTTCACAGTATACTCTACATAGGAGGCACATACACACCCTAAAGTATTATCACTAATTTATTTTACACCTTGTATATTATAATGATCACGCAAAGTGTGTATTTTCATAAAATGGGCGTATTCTGATTCGGTATATATATAAGTGGTGTAATTATGTACGTATTACAAATGGCAATATTGTGTATCTGTATACATTAAGTAGAGAACGCTGTTCTGGAATAATTTTGAAGCCGCTGATGAATGAGGCGGTTTGAAGCTCTCTGGATGCAATAAATAAGGAAAAACGAATAACTCGTAATATGTATTATGACGATTATTAAAATTATGTCAAACTGCTAAACATAAAATCTTCTGTAATGTTCAACATGGTTGATACAATTTTCATTCTTAATTCTCTTCTTCTATGCTCACTAAGGGAGTGGATGTTAGCTATTTCTAAAACGGTAAGTAGCAATGGATTAATACAATATCCTTAAAGTTGCGAGTAGATGCCAAGATTTTCCGACTGCATCATATGTTAATAGGATCAATTAATAATATCTAAAGCTGGAAAATAATTAAAAGACTGCAGTGCTGCCCTGCTTTTCAATTGCAGAAGTTCAGTCTAAGCTGGAAAGTCTTGGCCACGTGCCAATACTTCTTTTGGCTTTCAAACTCTGTCTGAAATCATGGCAATTTTAAAAGAAACACAATCATGCATATCCGCAAACTGTAATAGTATAACGTAACATCATCACATTAACAATCTACAAATATTTTTGTATGTTAATGTAGTATAAAAATATATCGCGGAGTACCTAGAAGAAAATTAAAAATGCAAAGATCATTACAATACTAACGCTGTCTTAACTGTCTAAAACAGCAAATATTTATACATATAATTTGCATTTTAAATAATCGTCAATTATGCAGCAGATCAACAGGGCCCTGTTTCAAGATGCCATCGCTGTTATAAGTTACAAACTTTGAAAACAAAATGTATGGGATTTGACATAAGCTTCGTTAAGTGACAAATGTATTCGCTTGTCATTCAGCGAACCTTATGTACAATCCCGGACATTTTTGTTTTCGACCTTCGTAAGTTATAATAGCGTTAGTATCTTGAATAAGAAAAGTCCTGGCTAGTGATAATACCTAATGATGATGATGATCTAACTTCTCCATTCCAGCTCCCGTCGCCCCCGCACATCGAGCTGGTGATCAAGAGGCCGTACCTCAGAACTGCCTTCCAGCGGCCGCTAGTTAAAGTACGACGTAAGTATGCAATTTAATACTAACACTATCATATCAGCCGAGATACCATGATAGCTTGTCATAATGATGAAGTTACTCATTAAAAAGCGGCCAGGTACGAATCAGACTTGCGCACGAAAGGTTGCGTACAAAATAGCAAAAAAAAAATCACGAAACAAACAATCAAAACACATCAATCTAAAATTAACAACAAGTCATCATCAGGCTTAGACGAAACCGGTCGTGTATTTTATACAATACAATATTATTATACTATTTTATCTTCTATCTTCATTAGATAATTCACTCGATATCGTTACACATAAGAGATCACCTTCAGGGCTATAAATTTTATCACCGAGCTATAAATTTTATTAGTCGTCGGATTTACCACCTTCCTGAATAACCTATTAACATTTTCGTGAGTTTCATTACAAGGAAGTAGATACTTAGTTAATTGTACATTCTCTTTATTATCAAATCTATCATATCGTTGACAAATCACCACGATTTTAATTGAATTAAAGCATAATATTATGTATTATGTAAGCTGTTATTCAGAGTACTTCTAATCCTATATATATACTCAGCACAAGTGTAAATTTGTTGTCTAAAAGCTCCTACGACCTACATGTATACGGTACAGACTCGGGGGCAAAACGGATTACAAACAAATTAAAAGTGAACCACCGCCGCCGCTGCCCGGCCGCCCCGCCCGCGCCGCACAGCCAACTTGTGATGGAACGTTTATCAGCCGGGGATACAATATGGGATCAAAAGGCTTCTTGCTTGGTTCCATTTATTCATTTGTACTTCTGCATGTTCAGGGTTATTGGTTATTCGGCGTATTCCCGTTAGGAGATGTAGGGAGATAATTTTGACCACCATTGCAGAAGTGAACCGTTTGTGAGTTGTGAAGCTGTTTTCAAAATAAGTTGAAAATGTATTACAAGAAAATCTTTTTTTTTGTAATACATTTTTAACTTATTTTTAAAATCGATACATGTGTGTAAAACTCAAAAGGTGCTGGACGGATTTTAATAATTCTCTATTATAATCTTACATTATCCCTTAGTAACATAGACTAATTTTTTATTAAAAAGAAAAGTATAAAAACTAAACCAGGCCTTGGGTCTCGTAATTTATTGAAATGATTTTATACTAACTAAAATTACGGTGTCATAGTGCTAACATTTCTTATTTTATGTTATCCTCCCGCACAATACCAATATAAACTCTTTTTCTATATATTTAAAATTCTAGATAATTTAAATAAAAAAGGTCTCGGCTGAAAAAAGGTATATTTAAAACAGTCAAACAGGCAAATAAAACTTTCACGGTACAAAAAGCCGTCCCAAACGCTCCCAGCGGGTCGCGGGTCACGAGTTAGGTATAATGCAAAAACCGTGTAACCTAAGAGCACTAACTGAATATCTATATAATTTATATAGACTGGGAGTTATTTACACACAGTGCGCTCACAGGGTTAGTAAACTCGAGCCGCCGCGCTGTGACAATGGTAATTATCAAATAGACTTAACATAATATATTATGTAAAATGGAATACTAAAATCGACTTTTTGCCGCCTATAAGTAAGCTCTTCTACAATTTATTAGAATGAAGAACTATAGGCAGTTTAAAACATCAAAAAATTATGTACGTATGAAAGTACCACTTAAATAAGCCACAATTTAATGTAGCTAAAACCGTCAACATAAAAATAGTCTTAACTCCACGGGATTGATATATCGCGGGCATTATTTATGAGCATTTCCGTTTAGAGCAGGCAGTAAATCTCACATAATCTGCGTGACTTATGTAAATAAAGTATACCTATATAAATAAGTATAATACAGGCCTTGAGAATAATCCTACAAGAATTTTGTAGATGATTTTATTTTTATGTCAACTTTTAACTATACGCGCTACTATTCAGCGCTTACTATACTGAGATTGTGTGGTACCAAAAATAACAATCAACTGGGTTTAACCTTTAGGTCATCTGGTAGGTCTGACAGACCTCGACTTACACTTGATCCGCTGTAGTTTATTCAAATACTAGCCCCCGGTTTCTGAAAGACTAATCAAATTATTTTATGTGTGTTTTTTTTGTTTTGGACAGAATAAAGTATATTCATTCATTCATTCATTCAAATTCGAGTTAACAGGCCATTCTAAAATTCTCTTCTCATTCTCATTGGTGACCATCACTCACAACAACTTCGCTCACTCGCTACCTTCACCAATGAGCGTTCAGAATAGCTTATTAACTCAAATGACTCTTTCAGAAACCGAGAGAATGACTTTCGCACAAAAAACTCAAGTTTTGTTAAATTTATTAGAATTGTAATTTATCGAATTAACAAAACCAACTATTATTGTAATTTCAAATTTATGTAAGAAATCACTTACACTATTTGGCATTTTTATTCTTGCCGCTTCTTTATCTTTTGACCTCATTTTTATATTTATGCTTAAACTGAATAAATCATATACATTTGAAATAAAATAATTAAGTTAGGAATATTGGGTCCGAGACACCAGGCACGTGTGATTTCGGCACCAGGCGCCCCAAGGGCCAAGGCAATATTGGTTACGTTATAAATCGAGATGTATACCATCATAATATCACAGAATACTATTCCTAATTTGAAAGCTACTGTTACTAAAAGCTAAATCTCTAAGCTACTATCAACTGACCTATTTGTACTCAATAGTTAGATGTTGTCAGGCGATAGTTAACCTCTAATATGCTAATGTTATGCAAGATAACGCGTGAATGTGAAATTTTGATACACATCTCACCGATCGTGATTGATATGTTTTGTTTCGACATATAAAGTCTGGGCATAAAATAATTATTATGCTCAACATGTACTCATCACATATATAAATCACTTTTATATTAATTAGCTTCTTGCTGTACTTTATATGAATACATGTAGTATTCATCTAAAGGTACACTTTATTTTTTACCAAGGCTTCGTTGAAGGCATACATTTATTAACATAATATACTTGCAAAATATTGTAACGTGTTATGTCATTAAAACAAATTACACTCGATTTACGTCTCCCGGCGGGGCTGTCCCGTCCATCTGATACACATTAATTGTGTATTATCTTCATAATTTTTCACAATTTTCTCGTAAAATTGGCTTTTATCTTTTATGTAATGTTGGAAATATTTTTACACAACGAATTTTTTCACGTAACTAACGTTGGGTCGGTAAAAGCTTAGCAAGTTACCAAAATTTCCAGTAGCGACGGTCTACTTTATCAGTCTTATAAATAATCGGCCCTAATTTGTTACTGAACAAAACCCTATCATTTGCAAGCGCGACAATTTAATTAATACACTCATCCGCTTAAAAATGTTTAAGCGGATCTGCAACCTGATTGAAAACATGTCATCAATTTAACTTATCGTTTATTTTGCAATCACTCGTGCCGGTTAATATAATATTTTCTCTGTGTGCTGTTGAAATAAGTTGCACTCAATTTATTTAACAAAAAATAAAAATTATAGAAACCAGACATAACATACATATGAATAGGTTATTTGGCGTTAATTCTAGTGCATGCGGTATTAAACTAATTTCAAACCCATTTCTTCATAACTACAAACAGTTTAAACTAATACTACGAAATATAATTGCGATAGTTTGCCATACATTTTGTGTAAACAAAATCGATGTTTTGCAACGTTTGCTTATAAATTTTAATCGCTAAACTGAATATCTTTTCTTTTAGACGTAAATGTTCATAAATAATTAGAAATAACTTGTTAAATAAATATAAAAAAATAAAATAAAAAGTTTATTGTTGCCAAAGTTGATTGTACAAAGAAGTAGATACAAATATTTTTTCCTATAAATAGGTATACAATTTCAAAATACAATCTAGAGTTACATTATGGGTGAAGCTATGTTACCCTTGGTAGGTTGGTAAAACCTGTAGTAAGGGTTAACAGACCCTTTCCCTCTGGATTTTACATACTGTAAACTTAAATGTTAAATTTAAAATACATTTTTTAATCGAATAAGACTGTGTGTGTGAGTGGCATGTGCAATGTGCATGGTCTGTGATGTGTGTGGTGTGTGTCTGTGTCTGTATTTGTGTGCTAGTGAGTGTGTTTATGTGTAATGGAAAATAGTAGAATAATAAAATATTCTTCACTAGTAATCTACCATATTATTTTCTTTTCCAGCACCTTCGTCTCCCAAGTCATACGGCCGGAGCCGCAACACGGTGGCCGCGCTGGACGGGCGCGGACTAGTGGCTGTCATCAAGCGGCAGGTGCCACTCGCCGGGAAACTCGTGCACGAGCTGGCCTGGGGCCAGGGCTGGGGCTGGGTCACGTTGCCCAACGGAGTGTGGAGCGGACGTAAGTAATGGGCTTAGTAAATAGTTTTCCGTGGGATGTCAGAGACAGAACCTCCCAATCGACCGACTTACGTGGGTGGACGAAAGGCGACAGAGGACTTGACATAAAAAAAGCCCTCTCTAATCCGCCTGCCAAGCGGGACGAGAATAGACAGATACCCCCCATAAGATACTTTGGAGGAGGCTTATGTCCAGTAGTGGACGTCATTGCTGATATAAATGAATAAAAATAGGATTTCATCTTTTTTAATTTATTCTAAAGATACTGTCTAATTTCGTTCAATATAAGTATACTATGCATCTATCAGCAAGGAAAATTGCAAATTTCTAACTTGTGAGCTAGTTTTGAAGTCGATTATTTGAGAATGATTGATCGACTTTATTAAGTCGTGTACACACCACCTGTGACACCTCACCTTGCTTTAAAAATATTCAACAATACGATGAGTTAGAAAATAAAAATTAGCTCTAACCTAACCACCGCTTATATAATAAATATGATGCCTAAAGTAAAATTTCGAATATTTATGCTAATTACAGAAGTGAACAAGACAGACAGAACGAAACTATAATTCTATATTAATACTACATGGAACTATAGTTGTAGTTTCATTCTCTTTCGAAACACTAAAACGATGTTGATGAAGACCTTTAAATAGAATAAAAGCCCCTTAAATGCTACTGCATCATCAATCACAAGCTGAAACGTTTCAGCAATTTGTCACGTAAACTCTGTTGCTACGAGTACAAAGCAATAGTTATTAAACTGAATATTAAAATGCTTTATATTTAGTTTCAGAAACGTTTCAGCTCACATATATACATATACATACACTCGTCTGTCAGTTTCATATATGTACATCTTTCGGTTAGTGGTGCAATGGGTCCAGTACTTAGAAGTACCTAGAGGTTGACGACGTCCAGAGAACGCGGGTTTAAATCCCATTTATTGTACATAACAAAAAGTCTACATGTGTATTAAGACATATTATAATAAAAATCTTAAAAGATAATGTATAGTATAAATATTATAATATTTGCGCTATCTATAATGTGCTATCTAATAAAACTGCAATACAAGTGTTACAATACCAGATTCATGTGGTGTAGAAGAGAAAAATATAAAGTTAAACGAACTAATAAATCAATTATATATTTTATTTAAGCACATAGATAAAGTGCGTTTGCAAAGTTTATCTAACTTTGTTGGTAATGCACCAGCTTTATCGACCATTTCAACTTAGGCATAAGCATAAAGCGTACCTAACTTCATTCCAGGCCTGGTGTGGTCGCACGAGGGCGGCGACTTCACGCTGCACGCGATGCCCATCATTCACCACACCAACGTGTACCAGGCGTGCTACATGCTGGACGGCGTCACGCCCTACGAGCTGTCGGCCTACGAGCTCGGTCCCTCGGAGTACGACGACAGCGCCGCCACCACCGACGACTGGGACGTCGGCGTCGACTGCGGGGACTTCATGATGTAAATGGCACGATGACGGTCTTAGTAGTCCATCAGAATGGTGAAAATACTTTTAAAAGTACAAATTGCTCCGGCCTATGTTATAAGTAGGCATACTCTTGAATAGATCGACATTAGGATTGGGTTGGATTTTGTCACTATTTATAAGTAACGCCAAGATGGCATGATCGACACTATTGACAATACCAGCGTTTAAAATTAGAAAACTGTCAAATTTCATTCCAATCCCAATCCATTCAAGAGTACGGGTGTTCCCGAAAGAATTAAACCGCACATGAAATGCCTATAGGTCATACGTTGAACACTGGAAACCTGGGCCCTGGGCTCATACTGTCGTTCCCTCGGGAGGTAACCACTAAGATGGACTATTAAAACGAGTGATAAAAAATAATTTTGTCAAAATCATCGTTTAACAAATTCTGAGTCTAACATAAAACTACGTGGCGGAAGGAATTTTTTAATTATGATAAAGAATATATTTCTAGTAAATTAGTTTAAAACCCAGAACGAACAGGCGTTAAAAAGTCAATCTTTCGCCGCTGGCTTATAGAGAGATATTTTATGTGAATTGTTACAAATTGTTTATCCATGTAAATGAAAAAGTTGCTCAACGGTTTGCTCTTGTGCTGGTCACGATAAATGCAAGTGAAGTTAATGTGCCAAATTGAATATTGATATGAGCGTCTTATGAATTTTATATTTAAATGTGTAATCAAAAACGAGGACTCTGGTTCTTAATGTAATGGGTTTACTCAATAGGTGCATGCTCTATAGTTGTAACTGTGTTCTAGAAAAAATGTGAGTAGCCAAAAATAGAATCTCGTAATACTATACGGCCTATAACGTTCAATAAATTAGAACTAGAAACCTTAAGCACATAGCCAACCATCCAAAGCTCATTCCTAAGTCCTTGCGTTTCATATTATATGATATTAATATAATGACGCGAATATGTATTGAAATTTTAAATACTTATAAAGTACATAATATATTAAATTTTACAATATTGTAATATACCCGTTTTATATTTTTATAAGTTAACGTAATGAGATCCTTTTTATTGTTTTAAATTTTGCAAATATGTGTAAGTGTTTAACTTTTTGAAATTTTTACGTGTCACAAATGCAGGGTAAACGTACTGCTGATATGAGATTTTCGTAATGTACACAATAATGTTCGCACAAAATGGAAAATGAAATATATTTTGTTGTATAAATTAGTTGTAAGAGAAACCATCGCTTTGTCCCCAATAACACCAATATAATTACGAGTCGTGACGCCATTAACGTTCAGCGTATTGTAGGTGTAAGTTGATGTTAGCCACTAGCATAGTACCTACTGGTCGGTAGAGTAATCCCATAGCCCACTGGCTACATTGAAAGCACCCAACCAACCACCATACCATACATCAATACTCATAAATGTTTGAATTTTTATAAAGTGTTGGAATATCATGTATTATGATATTATCATGATAATTTTACAATTATCATGTCAACATTTTTATTTTCTAAAACTTAGCTTCACAATAATTCACAAGCAAATCTTTTTTTAAATACTTATTAATACATTACTATATTTTCCGTGGCCGGGAGGTAAACTTTCGTTTCAGAAAAAAAATCTGGTCAATTCAATGTATCCGTGTGGCGATAGTTAATTATATTGATATTATATAGATGCTATAATTCTTCCGACCTACCCAAAGACTGCCTAACGTTATACCTTATTGTGTTGTGTAATGTCCTAGAGGATGTGAACACCCTTGCCTGCGAATAGTTACATTTTCAAGATTGTTTCTATATAACTTGCTTTCGTAAAAACAGTGTCCCTCGGAAACAGTGTTCGTTTTCAGGATAAAAAATTGCATAAAATGTGATAATCCAGAGGCTGACTCTCTGGATTATGGAATATTATACGATTTTTTCTGCATACCAAAATTTTATCAAAACTTACTAAAAAAATTTACAGACACAATGTCTGCTTTATATAATCAGTATCGCCTCCGTGGTCTAGTGGCTCAGAGCTTCGCTCTCGATCCGGAGGTCGTACAACAAAAAATGTTGTATCACAAAAAGTCGGTCCTGCGCCTGTTCTCTCGCCAGTCGTGTCGGTTTACCGTCCCACTGGGTGATGAGAGTAAAAGGAAGAGAGAGTGTCTTTGGGTATTGCGTACACACTTGGGCACAATAAAATAACTCGGAAATCGGCTACCGACACCGAAATCGGTGAGGGGAGCTATTCATTTATATAATTTAATAGTAGTATAAACTCAAACCTTTTTTTGCTTGAAATTTCTATTATATAATAACTTTTTTTTTTGGTTCAGCTTTTATATAAGCTTTTTTAAGACTTAAAAGTTTTGTTACTTCAAAAAAATGATTTTGACTTTGGTGTTTAAAAAATATAGATTCCAATCTTGAAAATGTAGCTGTAGATGTGGTAGTGTGTCTTTGTGGATCCATGCAGTCGTATTAACGTTTTCATTGATATTAGTGAGCATAAGTGTCTGCGCAAATGATGAATTTTTTAAGTAGATCCTAAGTAATTATGTCTGATGAAAAACACAACCCACTCGTGAAGTAATTTGGTAGATGTTTTATGAACAATAAGAACAAGGTACTAAACGTATTATAATATGCATACCATTGTCATAGAAAATTATACAAAATGCTGTTATGTGAAAAACAAAAAAAGTACAAAGGACAAAGTACAAAAGTCCTTTGTCTGTGCAGGCTCTAAGTGATGTCGATTATAATTAAGAACGACGTACCTACATAATATAGTAATAAAGCACTTGCAAGTGCACAATTATTACCGACAATCCTGTAAAAAAAAAGCTAAATGTATCAATCAATTTCCTTAGGTACGGCATACTGCAAATTTTGCATTCGACATCAAAAATAGATAGAAAACAGCATTAAAAATTTTGTCATTCAAATCCAGGTACTTTGTTCGAATTTAATTAGTGTGCCAATAATGTTCACATTTAACATAAAAATACTCTGAAATTGTTTGTTTGTTTAGATATTAAACTATAATGTCGAATGTAAAATTTGCCACCTACTGCCTAAACTGAATTATGTGTAAAAAGTACCTTCGGTAAAAGTACCTAATATAGTAATATAAAATGTAGTTATAAAATATTATAACTACATTTTATATTTATTTTTGCAATAAGTATGTTTACAAATTGCAAATAAAGTGGCCAAAATGTAAAATTTGCTGACGCTGGTTTCGTCAATATGCCATAAATATTTTTGTAACAGCTCCTTGCAAATTATTTTTGAAACTGTTGCCAAATGTTTTTATGTGCTATTTTGTTTTACGTGTAACGTATAGATGTTAAAATATAAACATATAATATTTTTATAATTATAATGGATTATAATAGCACTATAAAGCACACATTACACAACTTTTAATATACAGATGTATTTTTATCCGAATAGAATACTGATTTCAGACCTGAAATAATATAGGTATATTGTTTTTTGAAGGCTTTCTATGTAATTATGAACTCCTTAGTCCTCACATTGCTCCATAAAGCAATTCAGATTTATTTTTATAGATATGTACTAGATAGTATAGAGTATTATAATCTGATGGATTACTTTGCAAAGGATATTGAATTTATAACCGTCATATTGTGCTTAAAAGCTTTTAATCGTGATACGATTTAACCTTTTTAGAGCGACATTGGACTTTCTAATGAAGCTTAGTAATTAAGTTTTTTTTGGAACACATCTGATAACTAATTAGTATTTTTCTCCTGACATGTAACTTATGATTCGCCTAATGTGTTTGTTGCCTTGCATCATGGTTTCACGGATACAACTTCATTTAACCCATCCCATATCTACGAACATTTGGACAAATAAAGAGTTGATTATCTGTTCAAAACTGCCTCACAAAAAAATTATAGCCTATGTGTGAATGTTTAACATAATATACGTAGTATACGTATGCGTAGGTGTGCGTAGTTAGGTTGTCGTCGTGTACGTATGGGTACAGAAAAATGACATGTTCACTCAAATAAAATGAATGTTTGTATGTAACTTTTTTAAATAAAGTCCTTTTCTGGATTAGTGTTGTTTATTTTTTTACTATAAGGATAGGACCTTGATTCCAAAACGCTGGAGGAAATTTTCCTACATATTTAAATACAATAGACTGATTACTGAAGTTAGCCGAGTGTCGGGCTGTCAAAAGTTATCAAATTCGACGAGTGCTCTATTTTCACTAGCGCTAAAATCATTTCATAATCTTTCATCGGTGTATTTGATTATTTTTTAAACACTACACCAACACAATTCACACATTATTTTACTTTACTTTTAGGATTTCCAAGGGACAGTGGTAAACACCGATTCATACATCGAAAGCTGGGTGCAAAGTTGGGTGGGTTGACAATTTTGGTAGTCTATCCTCCGGTCCCTCGAACGCTATTCAAATTAATGATCAACTAACATGGCATTCAAATCAATAACCCATATTGAACACTATTACTAGTGGAATATTAACAGACAGAAAGGAACGGACAGATATTTTATAAATTCATCATGCTCGCTCGCTGATTCCAATCGTATTTCAACTAATCGGTGTATGTGGTGAATTAACCTTAAATTATCTCTGAATTTTTCTAATCTTGCAAGTGCGAGTGAGATAGTTGATCATTGATTTGAATAGCTTTCGAGAAACCGGGTGTATATATTATGTACGTACATACATACATAGACTAGCAAAGTTGTCAACCCTTCTTTTGGTTCCGCTATAGTCAGACTTAAAAAAGCATTAGGAAAGGTCCTATGGACTTCACTTACACCTTACCTTTTTGAAAATCTTCACCAATATTCCTATTTCACCAAACTTTTACATTTATAATAATTATAGGATTATATTCATAAAATACACCAGAAAAGACTTTATTGAGACACACACACACAACAATAATAAATCAATTTGAGGAACTGTGCATCTCGGTGTGCCAGTGTTCAGACGTAGGTAATATATAGGTATCCCACCTGTTTCATGTGAAAATGTTGCCAAGACGAGTCTATATAGCTTACCCTGTGAAAAAGTTATCAGATATCGTATAAAGCCAAGTTCTAAAGACTACTCGCCCTAAATCTACCAGCACCTTGATCAAAATCTATCAAAAAGTGGACAAATCCCATGTTGAACCAAAGTTCTTGATCTATGCGCCCTTACTTTACTAGGCTTAGCTTCACTTACTCTACATTTCAGTTAAAACGTGATGCTTGGCCGTTTTATTTCACACACGATAAATGAATGCCTATAAAATCTTCGTAACGGTAGCAAAACGGCCAAGTAGTAGACCGACTTTTTGTAGATGAATAATAGAATATACTGATTGCAGTAGTGCAACGCACTCAACATACATACAGTCGGACATAAATTATATGGAGCAAAACTAAACGATTATGGGTCCTACAAAAAATAGGTCGTAGGTTATTTATGTACTTGTATATTATATTCCTTTTATAAATTAAAGATCATCAGATCCTTATAATAAACATCCGAATATGGTGGTCCACCATATTATTGGATTCAAAAGCCCAGCGCCGCGACGCTTGCCAACGCCCAGCGCCGCGACGCCAAGCGCCGCGACGCCTACCGACTCTCAGCGCCGCGACGCCTGCCGACGCCCAGCGTCGCGACGCCTACCGACTCCCAGCGCCGCGACGCCTGCCAACGCCCAGCATCGCGACGCCTACCGACTCCCAGCGCCGCGACGCCTGCCGACGCTCAGCGCCGCGACGCCTGCCGACGCCCAGCGCCGCGACGCCTAGCGCCGCGACGCCTACCGACGCCCAGCGCCACGACGCCCAGCACCGTGACGCCTGCCGACGCCTACCGACGCTCAGCGCCGCGACGCCTGCCGACGCCCAGCGTCGCGACGCCAAGCGCCGCGACGCCTGCCGACGCCCAGCGTCGCGACGCCTACCGACTCCCAGCGCCGCGACGCCCAGCGCCGCGACGCCAAGCGCCACGACGCCCAGCGTCGCGACGCCAAGCGCCGCGACGCCTGCCGACGCCCAGCGTCGCGACGCCAAGCGCCGCGACGCCTACCGACGCGCAGCGCCGCGACGCCTACCGACTCCCAGCGCCGCGACGCCTGCCAACGCCCAGCATCGCGACGCCTACCGACTCCCAGCGCCGCGACGCCTGCCGACGCTCAGCGCCGCGACGCCTGCCGACGCCCAGCGCCGCGACGCCCAGCGCCGCGACGCCAAGCGCCACGACGCCCAGCGCCGTGACGCCTGCCGACGCCCAGCGCCGCGACGCCTGCCGACGCCCAGCGCCGTGACGCCTGCCGACGCCCAGCGCCGCGACGCCTGCCGACGCCCAGCGCCGCGACGCCAAGCGCCGTGACGCCTGCCGACGCCTACCGACGCTCAGCGCCGCGACGCCTGCCGACGCCCAGCGTCGCGACGCCAAGCGCCGCGACGCCTGCCGACGCCCAGCGTCGCGACGCCAAGCGCCGCGACGCCTGCCGACGCCCAGCGTCGCGACGCCTACCGACTCCCAGCGCCGCGACGCCTGCCAACGCCCAGCATCGCGACGCCTACCGACTCCCAGCGCCGCGACGCCTGCCGACGCTCAGCGCCGCGACGCCTGCCGACGCCCAGCGCCGCGACGCCTAGCGCCGCGACGCCTACCGACGCCCAGCGCCACGACGCCCAGCACCGCGATGCCTGCCGACGCCTAGCTCCGCGACGCCTGCTGACGCCCAGCGCCGCGACGCCAAGCGCCACGACGCCCAGCGCCGTGACGCCTGCCGACGCCCAGCGCCGCGACGCCTGCCGACGCCCAGCGCCGTGACGCCTGCCGACGCCCAGCGCCGCGACGCCTGCCGACGCCCAGCGCCGCGACGCCAAGCGCCGTGACGCCTGCCGACGCCTACCGACGCTCAGCGCCGCGACGCCTGCCGACGCCCAGCGTCGCGACGCCAAGCGCCGCGACGCCTGCCGACGCCCAGCGTCGCGACGCCAAGCGCCGCGACGCCTACCGACGCGCAGCGCCGCGACGCCTACCAACGCCCAGCGCCACGACGCCCAGCACCGCGATGCCTGCCGACGCCTAGCTCCGCGACGCCTGCTGACGCCCAGCGCCGCGACGCCAAGCGCCACGACGCCCAGCGCCGTGACGCCTGCCGACACCCAGCGCCGCGACGCCTGCCGACGCCCAGCGCCGTGACGCCTGCCGACGCCCAGCGCCGCGACGCCTGCCGACGCCCAGCGCCGCGACGCCAAGCGCCGTGACGCCTGCCGACGCCTACCGACGCTCAGCGCCGCGACGCCTGCCGACGCCCAGCGTCGCGACGCCAAGCGCCGCGACGCCTAACGACGCGCAGCGCCGCGACGCCTACCGACGCCCAGCGCCACGACGCCCAGCACCGCGATGCCTGCCGACGCCTAGCTCCGCGACGCCTGCTGACGCCCAGCGCCGCGACGCCAAGCGCCACGACGCCCAGCGCCGTGACGCCTGCCGACACCCAGCGCCGCGACGCCTGCCGACGCCCAGCGCCGTGACGCCTGCCGACGCCCAGCGCCGCGACGCCTGCCGACGCCCAGCGCCGCGACGCCAAGCGCCGTGACGCCTGCCGACGCCTACCGACGCTCAGCGCCGCGACGCCTGCCGACGCCCAGCGTCGCGACGCCTACCGACGCCCAGCGCCGCGACGCCTACTGACGCCCAGCGCCGCGACGCCTACTGACGCCCAGCACCGTGACGCCAAGCGCCGCGACGCCTACCGACGCTCAGCGCCGCGACGCCTGCCGACGCCCAGCGCTGCGACGCCTGCCGACGCCCAGCGTCGCGACGCCTGCCGACGCCCAGCGCCGCGACGCCTGCCGACGCCCAGCGCCGCGACGCCAAGCGCCGCGACGCCTGTCGACGCCCGGTGCTAATATTAGCTAATACCAGCTAGTATTTTCAACAGTACCTTATATCTAATAGTAGTAGTGATGATGGTAACTAGCACAAGGAATTCTATAGAATATTTTGAGCCACTGACAAGCTAGTTTCTTACAAATCACATTATAATAATGCTAAGCATACAAAGAACTTTACAGAAAAGAAATTTAACAACAGATGGAGCTTGTGCCGGACCTGTTCCATACATCTACAGTTATTTTGTGACCGACAGCAATTTACAACTAGTAGCTGCCTGCATATTCGCGCTAATTTTAAATAAGTGGATAAAAAACAAATTTTCTTCTCATAAATAATATAATAATATATTTTTCATCTTCGGTAAAAGTCGGTCACCGATTAATAATTGGTGACTGACTTTTTGTAGATGAATAATAGAATATACTGATTGCAGTAGTGCAAAGCACTCAACATACGTAAAGTCGGACATAAATTATATGGAACAAAACTCTGAACGATTATGGGTCCTACAAAAGGTAGGTCGTAGGTTTTTTATGTACTTGTATATTATATTCCTTTTATAAATTAAATTATTGGATTCAAAAGCCCAGCGCCGCGACGCTTGCCGACGCCCAGCGGCTTATATTCCTTTTATAAATTAAAGATCATCAGATCCATATAATAAACATCCTTTTGAATCCAATATGGTGGTCCAGCATATTGGATTCAAAATGGCGGCATTTACATTTTAATAATTTTTTTGTTTGTTTTCAGCTTTCTAAGATTTCCGGAAGTAACCTAAGAATTTTGATGATCTATAAATGAGTCAGTGACGAAATCAGGGGTTTTTACACATTGATAAAATCTAAAGTACAGTAGCTACGACATTCAAACTTTGTATAATTCATGTATTTACGGGTGTCATTATGTGTTTGACGCCTCCGTGGTCTAGTGGTTCAGAGCTTGGCTCTTGACTCGGAGGTCGCGGGTTCGAATCCCGCTGGGAACAAAAGCTTTAAATGTTCCTGAGTCTTGGATGTGTATTAATATAATAAAAATCTTAAATATGTGTATAGTATTAAAGTATTAAATATATTTCCGTTGTCTGGTACCTGTAACACAAGTTCTTCGGATACTTAGCATGGGGCCAGATTGACGTGGTGTGAAGCGTCCATAGATATTTATTATTATGTTGAAATTTTCAACTATTTAGCATCATCCAAAAGCAAGTTATGGGAGTTCAAAAAAACGACAAAACCTTTCGAGAAAAGGTAGGTAGTGCCCTTGCGCTTCGCTTGGCTCGTCTTGACATGGGCACGACCGTGCCCCCAGATATTATACCTATATGTAGCTTGGATGTTACTAACACCCCACAGTTACTAAAATTGCTCTAGGGTCCTGCTTTGTTATCTGAAAGAAAGAAATAATGTATAGGAAATAATAAGTAGAAAAACAAAACAAGCACTATAACTTATAAGCTAGGTATGTTACCTGTTACAGTGCGTATGTAGTGTACTAAACATACCTAAGTTATGAGTTATGCTTGTGATATAAGATATAAGGACGATTATGGTATGACTAGCCGTATTAGCTTAGTCAAGGCAAAGTAATGTTGCCCCACCACGCCATCTCTCGGAGCACGCGTCAGATCGCGCTCCTCGCCGCATGCCCGCCGCAGCGCCTGACGACCGCGGTCGCTGACTTGTTAAATCGGTACTCCCGGTCCAAACTTTCGCACGGCTGAACTTTTCTAATTCGCAGTTTAGGTCCTTGTCGGAAATAAAAAAAAACATTGTCTTTATTGTCAGAGTGAATTGTGTATAAAACTAGTTTGAAATGTTATTGTAATTTTTATTTGTTTACATGAGAACTTTTATATTTATATATTATCATAAAAATATTGTCTTCCACTGAGTGATAGTAGGATAGCGGTGTGATTACATCAAGATGGAGAGAACTGGAGGATCCCGGCTACTGCAAATGCAGGCAACGATGCAGGTAGGTTTTATAACATAACTATCATTGCTAAATATTAATGATATTTATCTATAGATATATGGATATATCTATAGATCTTATCTATTTATTCTATCGAATAGATAGAAATATACTATAATTATAAATAAAACTTTCTTTCATTTAGTTAGCCTCTTAATTCTATAACCAATTTCATTAACAATCAAAATAATTTTACTGTCACAAACAGCGTCTGTTAACAATATTAAGAAATAACAAACAGTAAATAAAGATAAGTAGATACCTACATAAGACTAAAACAATTATTATTCCTATATTTAATTCAGTTTTATAGCAATTTTAACGTTTGCGAAATTAACTTGAGAGAAGGTAGGATTAGTAGAAAGGGAGCTTCGCCAGACGCTGCTCAGACTATTACTTTTAATCGTTGCTAAACTACCGCTATTTATATACTAGGTATAAATGCGTTTTATTTGGTTGTTAGCAGACAGTTATCCAAATATTCGCATAATACAAAAGAATCGTTCTGCCACCGCTAACCACTACAGCAATTACGAGTAATGTGCGTCAACATTTATTTCAATATTATGATGTTATTGTTGTACCTACACATCCGCTACTGATTGTTTAGTCCATTCCTCGACCACTGGCACTGTAATATTTTGATTAGACATTTCACTACCAAGTACCTACCAGCTGGCACCTTAAATATAATTCTCCTTACCCAACTACGGCGATGTAACGAAGTTTTTGCAGTCTATGTGCCTATTTATGTACCTATATGAATTTTGATTCCACCCTTGCACCTAAACTATCAATCCGATGATAATTAAATAAAGAGTGGTAGTAAGATAACAAAAGTTTTTAGCATAAATCGGTACAACCTGTCACTTGAATCCGATAGGAATCGGCTCCATTTACCTAAATTTTTGAAGACCCTTACCCAGGTTATTACACAGATTAGGACTTTCCTCTGAAGAAAAACATTCCACATTCATCCATTTGGATGTGGAATGTTGCTGTTTATAGGGTTCCTTACCAAAAGAGTATAAAACCTATGTCGGCTGTCCGTCCGTCCGTGTACTTGTCTCTGTACATACGAGAAACGTGATTTTTTCTTGTTTTGTATGGAACCCTTCGTGCGCGAGTCCGACTTGCACTTTTTCCGACACACTTGACCGGTTTTTAATAATTTGATACCACACAGGTTTCAATTATTGTTTTCATTTTAATATTCAATTTCGATTACTAACTAGGTACATGTTGGCTATGAATACTTTGGATATTAGTTTTGCATTCATCAATTTTCCTTAATTTAGGTATGCAATTTATTTAGAGAATCTGTAGTAAAGTATTCATAATATTATGGTTCTTGGTAATATAGGTTTTTCGTAAGATTAGCTAATTCTCATTTTTATGCATGTACCTACATAAAACGTGGTTTTTCCGAAAAAACACATGTTTAAGTAAAAAGAAAACCACCTCCCTATTTTTTCTGGATTCGTCACTTTTAAGTAAAGACTGAAAGAGTAAAATTAATAATTACTATCATTAGCATTCTCCTAAACTAAAAGAAGATGTTAACTTTCTCCGATAGTCAAATTTTTTAAATGGTCTTAGTCAAAATACACGACACATACCAACAAGAAACTTTTGCAAACTCTACCATATTGCTAATTATTGCGATTTGCGATGATTCACTAACGGCCTTTTTAACAACTTCTTATTCACTCTTACGTAAAGACCATCTTCCTCACACCCGTGGTGTACCCAAATGCGGGAGCGAGACGGATGCCTCTGCGGCTGTGAACCTTGACCTCGACCGATACGACCGTTACTACAGTCAGTCAATGGAACCGTACTTGTTTGAATTCGGTGTGTCGTCAAGTTTCTTCACCTAAATTAGTTAGATTTTAATTAACTTTTCTTTAATACGGCCATTCTCCGGTAGTAAATTTTTACGTGTCCCGGGCTTGTCTACTCTGTATTATTGTCATATTCATCTATGTTTTCTTTTTATTTGATAGATAGCATCCGTATCTAGCTGTAAACAAAAATATAGGCTTCTGCTTTAAGTGATTAAGACTAAATTGTTTTAAGTTGCGTTGAAAAAGCACTTTTTTCTAATTACCGTAACGTGTCCCGACATCAACTTGATCTGAAAACTTCCTTGTAATTTTTTTTACGTACATATCTACTTTAATCCAATTAACTTTCTAAACAATACAAAGGATCGTGTATCGCATAAAAAAATATCGACTTAATAGGTCCAGTCTATAAATAATTATCCTGAAATAATAGCGTGTCCCATCGAATGTTCTAATTACCGTAACCCACACTGTTCTTGGGTGCACACTCCAAAGCAACAGGATTTGGGACATCACTGCTGCATGAGTCGCGACACCTCCGTGTGTGCCACGGCCCGACAGCCATCACAGGTCGTTAATGTTTGTGTGCCGCCAGTGAAGCACGTAAGTATATAATTACCGTAGCTTTGGTAATAGACTTTTCTAATTACCGTTGTTCTTATTTAAATATTTAATATTTAAAATAGAACTAAGTTGATCATATAAATCTAGACAGTACTTTGGCCTACGTAAGTTGTCTCAAGACAGTTTTTGCAAACTTTATTGGTTTTTGAAATTTTTAAGAAAATCTTACTTTTTCTAATTACCGTATACTAATTACCGTATTTTTCTAATTACCGTTGTATGAAAAATGAATACGTTTTATAAGGGTTCAAGGGTTCCAGTGGTAGTATAAGGGCACAATGAAAGTCCACCAAGTCATTTGGAGTTCCTCAAGACCAGATCTACTTGCAATGCGAAAGTTAAGCTGTAATGCGCAATTGATGTATCAAGCAATTTGTATCAAATGTATCAAGCCCTACCTTGACCATTTTTGTACCTATACATTTCTGGATTTCAAATTGAATTTATTTTCTTGTCTTTTCCGAAGCCGGGTTATAAGTTTTTTAAACTTTTATTTTTTTAGGTAGATCCTACTTATTGTTCAAATAAATATTATTTGCGAAAATAAAACAATGTTTGTTTAAATTAACTAGTTTTACCCGATCTTTAGTTATTGTACGAGCAAGCGTACATGTTATTAGATTTGTAAATTCAGCAAAACTATAATTTGTATCAATATTTTGCATAATATAAATAATTTGTAGAACAGCAATAAATCAGTGTTCATTACGCACTCGGCGGATTTAGTTGTTTACTTTATACCCGTCTATCAATCAATATCATTATAATTTAAGTATCATCTTTATCATCCCTGTAAGGGTAGCCATATAGAGCATATATGCGCCCTTTACAGTTATAATTACATAATGTTATGTAGAACATATTAATCAGAGTTTTATATCATCTTTTAGATATAATAAATAACTCTTTCTAATTACCGTAACATTAAATATTACACTTCTCTAATTACCGTATCCATACAATTTTTAAGTCTCATTATCTCAAGAACTATAATAAACTGTTGCATGCCTCATTAATTATTGTTTTTGTATCTTTCATTAGTTTTATATTTCAGTGTGTTTAATCCAGATTAGTAGAAAAAAAAAACGGTTACGGTAATTAGGCAAATAACGCCGATCTGGAGAATGACCGAATACCTCTTTGCAAAGATTTTTTAGCTTTCATTACTTCACTCAACATCAGACAATCCGCTGCTCGTCTGCCCCCTAATATATAAAAAACGAAGAAGAAAAACGTGATTTTGTGTAGGGTACTGTAGGTACGGCAAAAAATAGTTTCAAAGTAACCAACTAAATTATAATAAATGGCGTGGCAACTATTAGAAGCGGCCGAGTATAGAGTCTACTTACAGAGTTTAAAAAAACATACCTACCTAATATTAGACAATATTTTTCTCAAAATACTTAGGTATACAAAGCTGACTGTAAATATTGATCGTAAACATGATGGCTAATTTCCATAATAAGCAGTAATTCAAACAAGCTATATATTACATTGGTGAAATGGTGGCTTAGTTTGTACAAGTGCTGCAGTGTTGTCGACTAGCGCTCTAATCGCATAGGGACGTGTGTCATCACTTGTCCTACATTACCTACACGATCGATACACACTGAAGCTATTTAGGTCACTAGTGTTTAGGCTTAACAGGTTTTATCATGTTGGTTTGACAAGCGTAACACTAATCTTCAAAATAGTATCCCTAATTGATACGGATTTGCCTAAGGGCGGAGAGAAAACGCAAATTGTTGCATTTGATGTTTTATTAATAATTAGGATGTTAAATTAAACACCAAATAAATAATTGAATAAGGGAACAGGGATTAATATAGGTAATTTGGGTAGATCAAAAAACATTACCAATCGTATTTTGTATTTGATTCGATGGCAAACTTTTTTCGAACAATCATGTTAAAGTTTTAGATGCTTATGATTCATAAAATCTATGATCTTATTTGTAGAAATTAAATAAATTATCTTAGTTTCTAATTATAACAGTTTCGCAAAACACGTTCCTTCCCTATTTAGACAACAATGTTTATAACATATTACCTATATTGCATTCATGCACTGCGCACACGCATATGTCACAACATGTAATTTTGTACGAGCTGAACTTTTAAGGGTAGAGTGGTTTCGTAATGTGCAAGTATCAAAGTATAATTTACACCCAGTGACCTCGTTTAAGTTGTCACGAGATACGCTTTTATGACAATAGAGATAAGAACCACTTTGGTTCATCAGTTTTATTATGTTGTATTCTGTTTCTTAGTAACGTTTAATTTCATTCATTCATACTCTAATAAGGTTTCATTAACATAACCAAGATTTTAGACATATTGTTAAGTAATACTTAGTACATATTCCCCTTGTATTTTAAGTGAGTGGTGAATGGTTCAGTTCATTGCGTAACTAGAACATCAAAAGTAATAGCCATTTTGAGCTAAAAATACAATATAAAAGAATTACAATATCACCTACTTAGCGTTTTTGTAAAGAAAACAATAAAACAAATTGTATCCGAATCGATCGTTAGTTAACTGTAGTGTCGCATCGTGTCGATGTCACTCTATAAATATTTAATGAGAAACAGTCCGCAGAATAATTTATCAGTTGAAAATACAAATATAAAAGGACTACTTAAATTTGCGCTCAAAAGAATCTCAACTCAGAGAAAAATATAGCGAGAAGAACTGTCAAAAGTTTGATAAGAAACTAGAAACTTCTGAATAATACGCTAATTAATATAAGAAGCGAGACGAATTTATAGGCTGTCACTGCTTGGCGGAATGACAAGGATGGCGATTGGCGTATGACGTGACGTGATTTGACATGAAATTGTATCGTTTCAGTTTTCAACTGTTAGTCACTTAACACATTAATGTAGATGCATGTGAAATGCCACCTATTTAGCTATCGGATTGGACTATTTGTCACATTATTCTGATATTTATATATTATTTTTTTCGAGTCTGTTCCCATATGAGAATGATTTAACATCTGTTCATTCCTTTAGCGTGAATTGACAAGCTATCGCTCCAATATATTCTACTCCTACGTTACTCCTATATCCAGGAACTAGTATCAATGTCATGTTGTCACAACATACTCATAAAGCATGTTCAGCAGACGTCCTGTGGTCTATATTAAGATTGTAGTCAATCAAATAGAGATTTATTATATCTATCATTATACTATGTTTATGATATCTGTCCATGTCTGTAAAAGTGCTGTCGTGGGTGCACCGATCAGAATTTTGATTTGGTAAAGTATAGGCTTTTCCTAAAGTTAAATCGGAGGTGGCAAATTAGCAACCAAAATATAAGATCGGACTGTCAAAGAACAATTTTATAAAAAAATATTTAAGGCGACTTCGTTAATTAAACAGCCTATAGTTACACAAGTAAATTATTGCGAATTTAATAACAACACTTTTATGAAATCTTCGCAGTAGTTTAGGCGGTGGAACAAATATAGAATGTGCAATAATTTTGACATTTTATGCATTTACATAGAATCTCAAAATTATTACCCTTCCTTTGGCTTTGCTGTAATCTGGTCAGAACTGAGGGGTCCAATTTCATTTCAAAACTTGAGTCTCTACAAAACGGCGAGTTTCGCTAGCGTCTGGCAAGATTTAAAGATTAAAGACCCAACTAAATAATTTGCTTTTCATTTCCAACTTTTTGCCTCAAAACATTTCTTAAATAAAAATATATTATTGTATGTGGTTGTCTTAGGCATTAACACCACTACTCACCAGCCCGGTCTGTGGTTCCGTGTTGAACTTTAAAAGAAGAGGTATAGGACAAGTTTTCTTTTTGCATGAAATAAAATAAAACAAGCTCTCAGCCAAAAAATGTGTAGGTATTATAATGCTAATGACCGTAAAATTTGTTTTGCCTAATTGCTATAACAGTTGATTACCTACATTTAGACGGTATAAAACTTATTTTTTTAATAGTGAAACCCGCAAAATGTGTAACTCAAGCGTAAGTCCATTATCAATAGAATAAGGAAGACCGTAATCAAATTATTATCATCTATCTATGAGAGTCTATAAACATTAATAATAAACTAGGTGTGTTGATTATAAAGCTATTCTCGGAGGCATCCGACGCGAGAGGTTTGTATCAGGCCGTCGGCGTCGTAGCTAATTGAGGAATGCCGTAATGGACACTTGAACGAGAGAGATAGCATGGACTCCAATTGACTAACAAAATATTTAATTCATTCTACGCATAACTTTTAATTGTATTTTAAAAGATAGGCGTAGAATTAATTAAAATACAAAAGTTTTAAACAAATATATTAACAGCTTTGATGCTGCAATAAATCCACATACCTACGAGTGTAAATGAACGTAGAAATATAAATTTTAACCACGTCCATTTTAGTGCTATTGACTATAGTGTACATAACCGTTTAATATTGTTCTTAATAGATTACATGTTAATGAACCTTCTCGTGGCAACTCGCGGCCGATGATCTCCTGATAAGGGTTAACGATACTATTGTGTAGAAAGCTACGAAATGTTAATTGCTCTTGACGTTACAAAATACTTAGGTAGAAAAATCGATGACAAATGTTAGCGCTTACTTGCCTCGAAGTAAGGAAAGAAACCCTCAAAAAACCAGTAGCAGTGCCTAATTATTATTTTTACTTATTTATTGTTTTTTAAAGATAAGTGACTGGCAATTTAAAAATCACACTTACCAAAATATAAACACTGTCTGCAAACCGATTACTTAGGTAATACATAACTTTCTCCAAAATGGATACAGCAAAATGTACTTAAACTTAGTTTGAAGACCAGCTTTCATTTTTAAGACGCTACCAACTTGCAGATTCTGAGGAATTCGTATTTTACTGCGTTTATGTCTTTTGTTCAGTAAGAAACCAAAATTTAAGTTTGAATGAAAACATTTTCGAATAATCAGTGGTATATGTCTAACGGTTGCTACTTGCTATCATTATAATAAAAAATCATATTTATAATCAAAGTTAAAAATGTATCCATGATGTAAAGATGTTTAGAACCGCCTCGCCGCCGTCAACTGGTTGTTATAATATAGTTATTATCCTAAACTACATAATGTCGTTTCCTTTGGGTATTGGGTCTCACATAGGTATAGAAACAGAACTTTCGAGGATTTTGTCGCATATTTAATGGCGCTTTAAAATACATATATAGAGCAATCACACAATGCATCATATCCCACGCCGCTGAATAATTCAACAAGGACAGCGCCTTATGTCGACGTCCGTAATGGAGCCGGTTTTCAAAATTCATTTACGGAGGTGTCGTAGGCAGGACGAGTACTGTGCCCTCGAAAAGATTTGCTTATTTATATTTACATAATCCTTATTCCAGCTTTATGGATTAGTGCTGTTGTTACTTAACAGACAAAAATCGACGATGAAAGGTTTTATTCAAATAAAATTTTTACAGCTTATAACTAGAAAATAAGAATGAACTTTTATATCTAAAATTACATATCCATTGCAGATCAGAATTTCCTATTTATAGAATATGATATTGTTGTAATCGCAAATAAATATAACCTAATAGTAATAAACAATAAACGTATTATATAATAGCATTAATAAACACAAATAAACTTCTCATTAATTAAGAGCGCTACCGACCCTGTCATGCAACGAAAGTGATCTAATGTCTTCCAATAAGGAGGCAATTATGAGTCAGAAGCTCGTTTTACCGTTCAAGTGCTGAGCGTCCGAGGTCTACGAACTGTTCAAACTGACGAATTTATTACAAAACGAGATCAATTTTGTGCACACTTATGCGATTCGGTCTTTGCGTTTCAGTGCGACCCCAACGCGTAATCTTATAGCCTACTGTAGTTAATTAGTTTTATGTTTTCTGAATAAAATGTCCAAGAAATAGATGTAATATCTTTATGAATAATCAATTTTATATACGTACTTGCCTCCAATTGCCAACTGTCGAAGATGCACTTTCAAATCTACGGAATACGGAGGATGATCTTGATTAGTTGTTTATATATTATAGTCTCTTGAAAAAAATTGTCGCCTCCGTGGTCTAGTGGTTCAAAGCTTCGCTCTGACCCGGAGGTCGTGTGTTCGATTCCCACATTGGAACAACAAGAAATGTTGTTTTCAAGTTTGATTAGGACAATGCAGATTGTCTGACAAGAAAGATGATCGTCGAATCGTCGGATGGGCATGTAAAAAGTCGGTCCTGCGCCAGATCTCCCGCCAGTCCCGTCGGTTATCCGTACCACTGGGCTACGAGAGTGAAAGAAGAGAGAGTGCTTCTGTGTATTGCGCACATACTTAGGCACTATAAAATAACTCCTGCGTAGCTGGTACAGTTTCAATGAAACCGACCACCTTCACCGAAGTCTGTGTGGGAGACAATATGGTCTATTAAACATAATGTGGTTAGATAAGAGACATTTATTTGGCGAGAAAAAAATCATCGTCGTCTTCGTTTCAGCTATGATGTCCACTGCTGGATATAGCCTCCCCCAAAGTATTTACGGAGTAGGTGCCGTTACTCGCCACGCTAGGCAGGCGGGTTGGCAGAAGCAGTTTTAAAGATAACAATGTCCACGGAGACACTGCTGCCATATCCGGATATATTCCCTCTGTCGCCTTTTACGACACACACGGGAAAGGTAGTTAAAGGGGAGGTGTTTTGTGCTCTCTGGCACCCCATGGAGAAAAAAATACTTATAACAAATTATTAAAAAATATGTTTTTGTAAAATACATACACAGAATGTATAGTAGTCCCTAACCTGTAGGCTATGATGTTTAGTTAACAGTTTAGTACAATACTTCTTTTACCTCGGAGGTTCTACGAGAGTGATCCTTATGTCGTCGGTATAAAGGTCTTAGCAGAAGTAAAATGACTCTGAATGGACTGTCTGGGGTCACGTCAGGTGAGGTTGACGTGACATTGACGGCACGTGCGGTTGCCCGGCAACCGGTAAACAAACACAGCTTTCCTCAAGTCACAACCCGCGCCGCCGACACTTTCCACTCGCACTTTGTTGACTCCGCGTGACGCGACTAACTTCCTGAAAAGTTTGTGACATTGAAAAGTTTAAGAAGGTTATTAATCTTAAAAAACCTACGTATATATTTAGTTTTTTTAGAACGGCTTTCAGAAGTTAGTTTGTATTGATTGAATAAAAAGTACCTATTGTGTTCTAGTCCCTCGGACACGTAAACGAATATAATATTGTATGTTCGGAAGCGATCCACATAATAATATAACTACTAGAAACTCTGGACCTAATATGGACCGGCTCGGCAAGTCCCGGTCGTTCGATCAGGACAGCTGGTGGCAGAAGGTGGCGCCACGACCGCGGCCCATCAGTCTGTCCTCAGATCTCAACTCTGACTACGACCCCTTCGAGATCAGAAACGGCTGGATGACCTTACAGCATCCTCAGGTATTTTTTTATGCGAAGTGTGAGAGCGCTAATGGCTAACGACGTGTTATTGACTAGCGGAATTAAAAAGTTCAGCCCCTGAACTATGTAGGACATTAAAATATTTATTTTTATAATCTACATAAATTGATACTGTTCAAAAAAATATAAAAGTTTACAAATGAAATAGTATACAAACAATCAATTACCTAACTGTTGATTGTTTGAAGCATTTTTGTGAATCATGTGTAAACGCCCCATACAAAGATACGTCAAACAAACAGATTAGCAGTTTCTTAAGTTTTGTTCCTACACTGTTCCTTTGTAGACTTTCCCTTTATTTAAGTACCTACTATGCCTTTATGTTGCAGAAAATACAGCCAAGTAATTGAGATTAGAGGTTCTAAAAGAACCCCTGCCACGTACTAAGCTGAGTTCGACACCATTGAGCGTGTTTGACTGTACATTTGTATTATATACATATCTACATTTGGCTATTGGATATCCATAATTACACGATAATATTAAATACAATAAACCATTTTCCTATTTAGGAAGTGGTTTAAAAATTTGATAATTACCTACAATTGATAACTTTAATTAAATTGTCTCTAACGACGCCACAAAATTTATTGATTGGTAAAAATAGTGTAAGCTGTTTTTGTTGGCCGTCCTTCAACCGAACCTTTTTACTTGATTGCTTTTGCTTGTTTTCGCTAAAATCCATTGGTTATATAAGTAGCATTTATTATTTACTGTGTTCACGACGTCGGAATATTCCGGATGTAGTTAATTTACGTTCAATAAGTAGGTATTATAATCTCTGGTAAGAGTGAAGTAGGTAACCGGAACCATACTTAATGATACTTCCGTCATCCGTGCTAAATTATCCAAAAACTTTAGTGAAAACAGAATAATTATGTAGTTTTTTTAATATCCCTTAATATAAGTTAATTATCTTTATTATGCAGGATCCTACTGGTCGTAAACTTTATGACTCCTAGTAGATGCCCTCAACGTAACCAACACTTAAGGGCGTGTTTCACCAAGCAATCTTAAAGTTAATTCTTCGTTAAATATCATGTTATCCCTCTCGTAATTCCTATCAATGAATGGGAAGGCATGGTATTTTAACAAGCCGTTAACACTAAAATGCGTTGATTAACTTTAACATTGCTTGGTGAATACGTGAATCTGTTACTTTAACCCTCTCGCTACTGTTAGAATGCGTAATAGACGTAAATGCAAACAGGAAAAAGTGTTTCCGCGCGGCTCTGCGTTCACAAGTATGGAGAAGTCGACCTTCTGTGCATTCTCGGTGAAGCGAGGCTCACAATAACAAACGTCGCCTGATTCACCGGCTGTAGGTTGGATTACATCACATTAGGTTCGCGTGCGGCCTTATGACTCATTACCCTATATGGTAAATACAAACCAGTTTGCAGGAGACCTTTATTATATCTTCGCACAAGACATTCGCCCACCGAATCACCCCAGCGATCATAATCTATAAATAATAACGTGTAAATTGGATGGTAGTAATTTATTGTCACCGCATAATGAGAGTGTACGGCTCCATTCAATCGATTTATTTTATACTTCACCCAAATTTGTTCATGACAGTCGTCTTCTTTAAGTCGGTCAGTTTATTCTTAATGTTAACAGCATCTCGTATAATAATTAAGTTTATGCCCCTTGTTCTTTAAGATAAGAAAACTTCCTAGAAAGTAGAGCATACAAACTAAAACCTCTGCAAAAAAAAACAACAAAGTAAGTTTTATGTCTTGCGTAAGTACAGAAATATATTATGTCAATTTATCTTTATCAAATCACTATCAAATTTTCACGCACAAACTATAACAATAATTATTAATATGAATTAACTGAGGTGGTACTAAGCATGATCGTTTATTCATGATCCTATTTTACCCTCATATTTAAAAGATAATCTTATATTTCATGAAACTACAGTTAAAGAGTTACGATCTGCATCCAATTTTCGGCTTGAATTACCTATGCATCAAACAAAATATTATTATGGCTCCTCCTTCGTAGTTACCTGTGTAAAGCTGTGGAATTTGTTGCCAAAACATAATATTAAACTGGCAAAGACATTGGATGGCTTTAAATTGATGGTCAAGCGGCACTATTTGTAGTGAGATGAATAAATAACTCCATATTCTGCGTTCATTATTGTGTTTTAAAGATCCATGTTTATTTATATAAATTATCCGTATAGTATAGTACCTATGTATTTATTGATATAATATTTATTTACAATACTATTACATATAATATTATGTATTATGTTATTATTATTATTTTTCATGAACTACCTAATTGATTTTATTTTATTTGCACATGCACGCTAAATTTCTGCTTCTACTATTCCTTTACCCTTAGTTGCCTGTAAGAGGTTGCTACCTAGTAATAAGGCCCCCAATATGTTACCTGTGTTTATTGTTATCTTTCTGTTTTTATGTTTTTTTTAATGTTGTGTGCACAATAAAGAATTCATTCATTAATTCATGAGACTAAGTTCCTTTCTTGCTAGTTTCTATATTCCAAGGAGAGGGTTTCTCATCTAGACGCACTTAACATTTTAGTCAAAGTATTCACGGAACTATGTAAACATATAAGGCAATACCTACATACAAAGCTGTCTGTGTCGTTTGATTCATCGCCTGTCATCGACCTTTGTAATCTTGATAGCGAGTAGCTAATAGCTTATCGGTAGGTATGTGTGGCACTATCGATTGATCGTTCTTTTTTTTAATATTATTAAAAAAAACTGCTGCTTTAAAATTGCAGCACCTTTGTGACGATTTTTTGATTGATTGATCGTACTAGAGTTGATTTGTTATTTTTGATTAAGGACACAGGGTTCACATCTGAGTCATATTTTCATATAGCATAGATGTATATTGTATAAAATAGAGATGACATTATAAGAAAGTTTACAAAAATAATACTTTACTAATAATCAATATAAAGCACACATAACTATAAAGAAACTGCGGATTTTTTCAAGCGTCTTGCACTCATGTAAAATTTTTTAACTTTTATTTTTTAGTGCGAAATGTATAGGAAGTGTGTGATACGAAAATCCATATTGATTTTACGACTGAACAAATAAGTAACGTAAAATAATAAAGTATTCCATATACAAATGAAGATATATTTTATGTCTGTGATAGCCTTGTCGTGTTACAGTCTATTCAATATTTATAAAAGCAAAAGCATTTTCATTGATTTAACGCCTACGTAACTGATAATGCGAACATTGTATTTGCCAGTTGCCTTCTTTTACTATATTAAGGGCCGATTTTTCAATCGTCAGATGACTTTTATCTAAAGAATAAATATGTAACTTGGCAGATTTTGTATGGAACAAATGTCAAAGTCACATGTTTATTCAACAGATAAAAGTTATCTGACTCTTGTTTTTTCATAAAACTTACTCATAAAGCAGAGTCTTTGCCAACATACTCTGACATTGGCGACTCACTAAGGGGCCATTTTTAAAGAAGAAGAAGTTATTTGACGATTTAAAAATCGGCCCTAAGTATTATCTTTATATCTCTATGGCCCTAAGCATGGACGTACTAATAAGAGTGCAAATTTTTATAACACGCAGCAACATGAAAAAAATATCCATAGCTACGGCGTTAATTAAAAAATTGTAATTAGTGGTACTAGGTAAACATAATTATTTTATACATACTTGAAGCTTATTAAAAGCTCTGAATACTCAGTATTGCTCAGAGCAGACATACGCGAAGAGAAGATAAATTTTGATTGTTTTTAGTTGATTATAATGTATGTAAACATTGCTAATGATTACTTATAAAATGATTAGTTATTCACAACCAGGATTATGCCAGGGCCGTGAACTCGTGCGTAGGAGTCAGGACTACGCAGTAGGTACGTGCTACAATCGTGACTTGCATAGCTCATGTGCACGAGTCCTTAGAGTACAGGTGCTAATTACTGCAACATGAGAGAGAAGACAAGGATAGTAAAATCGGCGATCGCGCCACAGAATAGTGTATAGAGCACCAGTAGAGTTCAACTGAATAGTTATTAGGTACCATATAAAAAGTAATTGGATTTTTTAATACAAGGTTATTTAGTTAGATATAGTAATCATTATAAGGCATTTATTGGATTATAGGTAACAATAGATAGTAATATAGATACCTTAAACGGGACTGAGGTCAGAGGAAGCGACTGCCAAATTTCGGCCTTCTATGGCCCGGGGTTGGGCGATGAGTCACGCAATGACGAATGATTCAGGTTTTTTACGAATTTAAATGATAACAATAACCAAGCCTCACTTGCACGCAAAATTACGTAATCGTTGTTATAAAATTACTTAATTACCATAGCGTAAACTGTAGGATATAGACAAGCGGGTAATTAGATTTTTACAAGACCATCATGTACATATTTAAACGCCATTATTCGTCTAACCTCTTTCTCCATTAAAGTTTGAGTGATATGCCTAAAAATTATTTTCAGTATAAATAGGATCTAAAATTGAAGAGTCTAAATTGTAAAATGTAGGTTCGTAATTGTACAAAATATGTTTGAAACTTGACTCGACCTTGTTATACAGTAAGACAATCTGACGGAAGCGGCGAACCGACTCTAAACAATGATGCCGATCGTTGATCGATTGACGACTGGCAGGTTGAGCACCGTGCAGTAGCGCGTGCTACCTGTGTAGGCGCACTTTAAGATCGCAGCATACTTTTTTATGTCGCTAGGGAAGTACGCATCCCCCACATATCCCTAGGGGTATGTGGGATTCCCGGCTCTCGACAGCCGGTTTACCCACTAAAACCACTTGTGGATTGCCATCAGCCGCTATGAATGGGAAGTGTACTGCATCTGTCTAATGTAGGACCCCCGTGGCAGGTCTACGTAGTAAGAGACTGGACTTCCATTAAAATTTGTTTCTTTTCTCGATACCGGGACTGGCTAAGCTGAGGAGGAGCCCATTCCCTCCTGAAACTTCGTGTTGGTAGAGCCGCAAAGCGATCGATTTCTCTGTCCTGCTACGGGGCCTCATTCTTTGAAATAACTTATTTACAGAAAAGCCAGGCCTCATCCATATCCCTCTTTCAAAAAATCTGTTTCCAAAAATTAAGTTTCATTTACATATGTTGTATCTATTTAAGTTTTTCGCATTTCAGGCGCGATTCCATCAGAAGCAGTTCCAAGAGCGCGAGCACAAGATCGCTTCGCTGTACGAGGCGCAGCAGGCGCGCGCGCTGGACCGCGTTCGGCAGTCCCCCGGCAGCGTCAGTGTCAGTCCTCCGGCACTCGCCGCCGTCGCTACTGCAGCCCCCGCACCCGACGCTCACCCTGTCGCACATCAACCGGGAAAGGTAATATTTTCAGACTGTATGAACCGTAACAAGAGCCTATCAATTGAAGACATGAATGGATGAAGGTGATATGTCGCAAACATTTTTGACCCAGAAAATTCAGTTCAAACTGTCATTTAAACATTTCAGGATATGTAGTAACGTATTAAGTACATTGATCTATGTACTTTAGATGATGTACTTAATACGTTACGACGTATTTTAAAATGTTTAAAGTGACAGTTTGAACTCAATTTCTCGAAATAAAAATTTTGCTGCATGTCACCTTTATCCATTCATATCTTTAATTTTTTTTAGTAAAATTGAGGTAAGTAATTTAAATTCCTTTAAACTGACATAATGTGTTAAACATTTCTTTTTATCAGGTACGCCAAATGTTTGAAGAACGCAGAACGAAAGCGGGAATAGACAAAAGCTACCCACTGCAGCCAATACACAACACGGAGAGGACACAGAGGAAAGAGCTGTCAAACGGGTGCAGTAATACTGACAGAATACAACAGAAGAAAGATCTGTCTAATGGATATAGCAATACAGAGAGAATACTACAAAAGAAAGAGTTATCCAATGGACATATTAATACAGAGAGAATGCAGCAGAAGAAAGAGCTGTCCAATGGATATAGTAGTACCGAGAGAATGCAACAGAGGAAGGAGTTGTCCAATGGATACAGCAGTAGTGTCACAAGAACTGCTGAAAAGAAAGTGTCCAAGACCCACTCCGTTACTTCTAATGTTGTAAAGAAGCAGAGTGTCAGACAAACGAAGGTACGAAACTAATTTTAAGCTTTTGCTTTGTTTTTATATTTTACTTTCCTGTGATTACATAATAATAAGTAAACATTTATATTTGTTTGTTGTTGTTATTTATTACATAATAGTACCAATTGTTTTCTTTTTTAGGTTGGCAGAGTAGACAACATCGCTAACGGCTCAGGCGATGTGAATCACAATCACGTGCTAGATATTAAATCTATGAAAAAAACTGTAAGTTATGCTTCTCTCAGACCTATTTGCGCCAAAAGCTTGGTGAAATTGCGTGAAGTCTACGAGTTTATTGCCCCTTTAACGGTTTACGCCATCTTACGCTGCTACTGTGCCCAGAACCTAAATAAACCCAGAGCTAGCCTAAGACCTACCTCCGGGTTTATTGACTTAATGGCGCAAGTGGGCCTTAACGTTCGTAATATACCTAATATTTAGATATTATTATGAGTTGAATCCTATAAAATAAACTAATTTCACAACGTATATTTTATTGCATCCTCAGAGCAATAGTGAATTGAATAATTATGGAAAACCCAAATTGGCGATCGACGAAACGGACCGAGCGGAGAACAATTATCTAATAGAGGACGAGACGTTTCCAGAAGCTTTGGCGCCGGCGCCCACGCCGCGGGCTGGCACAGCAGAAATGAAACAACCGGAACCAAAACAACCAGAAACAAGGCACCAGCAACCAAAACAACCGGAACCTAGACCACAGAAAAAGTATGTTTCATTTAAAAGTTAGTCATAATTTAATTTTAACAGCTCACAACTAGGGAATGCAATCCCGACTCGAGATTGCAAATTCGAGATCCCGGAATTTTCGGAATCCCGTCTAGTTTTTACCCGACTTCGGCGAAGCCAAAAGGAAGGGTAATGATTTTGGCAGTCTATGTATGTATGTATGTTTGTATGTATGTATGTATGTTCCCTCGTAGCGGTTAAACTACTGGTCCGATTTTAATAAATAAGGTGTCAATCGATTCGTAGTGGTCCCGCGAGTAACATAGGCTATATAATTTTTCAAAAAATTTTGGAATTAGAAAATTATAGCTCATAAACTATCTCCAAAAAAAATTAAATTAAGATAATTGTATCGTGTTTGGTATTTAAAGATAGGTCTTGGCAAGCAGATTACAAATATGTATTTAAAATTTTAATTAGTTATTATATTTTGTTGTTAAATTCAAAATAAGGGTTGAAAATGCGGTCGTACAAATTGTTTCTAGGAGTTGTTTAGTTACTTTCTATGTGTTAATTTAACGTTAGTTTAGTAAACATATAATGTTATAGTTCATGTGGAAACAGAAAAATGTAAAATAAAATAAAAGTTTAAAAAACTATAACCCGACTTTGTAAAAAAGGGGTCTAAAAAGGCTGAAACGTACCCGCTAATAAAATCTAAGCATTAGTTCACACCGAAATACGGTTAAAAAAATTTAAGGCTCGATGCCAATAGCGGGTGCGACCACGGCTCTACCTTGACCATTTTTGTACCTATGCATTTCTGGATTACAAATTGAATCATTTTCTTGTTTCAGACTTTTTACGAAGTCGGGTTATAGTTTTTTAATCTTTTTTTTATTACAAAGTCGGGTTATAGTTTTTTAAACTTTTATTTTATTATAACTAAAAATGTTAAATTCGGATGACTAAAAAGGCTAATAACTGCTTGTTTGTGATAGTGAGGTTAACTAAAATAATATATTATTCGAAAGAAAATAAATACATTTATTCTTTAATCTTACCAACTAAATAATTATCTGGAGTTAAGGAAATTAACATAGGTAAATTAGGTAATCTCAAAACAATAAGGATATTTCAAGGGAATTAGGACGTGTGTAGCTACCGTCGCTGGCCACTGACTGCCGCCCAATCCCATCAACCTCCAACGGGATCTTGTCATATGATGCGTCGGGATTGATCCCGAAAAATTACACGAGGTCTCGCGAGATCGGGATCCCGCGGGATCGGAATTACATTCCCTGCTCACAGCCAGTAGTTGAAATATTTTTTTTTAACTTGTGCTAAACTTCACTACCAAGTCTACGTGCATAAAAGTATCATTTATATATTATTGCAGGAGTCCTCCGCCACGACAGTCAAAAAGTCCAGTGAAAGTCAAACCTCCAGTTCCGTCGGTGCCGTCGCCACGCCCGAGAACCGTTGTTGAGAAAAAGGTAAATCATTACTTTTAAACGAAATAATCTTAACCGACTTCCAATGTAAAAACAATTACATGATATATTCTTAATAAAATTCGCTAAAATCAGATCATACTTACATACATGAGCCATGAATAATTGAATATAATAGATGTTCTTACTTCCTGTATTTTATAATATGAACGTAAATAGTGCAAGTTTGTGTGCGACCTTGTCTTGTAAGTGTGCGTTTGTAACCACACATCACACAACCCCCCCCCCCCCCCTGCATCAAAATTGGAAGAATGTTTTGTTAGAAAATTCTCGTGCGTCGCTAATCCATGAGCTCCCTACATAGGTAGTTTTCCTTCTCAATTTGGCTAGAGTATAACCATTTCTCTCTGCTCAATTTTCATAATTTTGAAGTTCGTAACAACATTAAGATTGGCAGAAGCATGTCTTTGAGTAAAAAAAAATATACATAAGACTAACATATATCCGTCTTTTTGGAAGGCGGATAGAAATACAAAACTGGGTTACTCGAAGCAAAAGTGACGCAATTGCTTTCACACAGACCATGCTTTTTCAATATTTCTACAAATAAACGAGTAAAAATTTTCATGTTAAACAGGTACAGTACAGAACGTAACATTATATTATTACGACCCGTTTCAAAACCTAGCGATTTTCATAAGCAGTTTCTCGGTCTTGCGACGCGACGCGCACGCTGCGATTTCTTTATTGCCGCGGCCCGCGATATCGCCGCGCGCTCGCAGCGAGTACGCGGCGTTTCGCAGTTGGTCCGGTACCAACGCTATCAAGTTCTTTCCTTCCCATAATGGTTTCAAAGGGCTTTTACATATTTCTTCAATAACAATTCATTATCAAAGTCTAAATTAATTATTATTATTGTAATTTGTAGTACGTTCTATCTATCGTACGCTGTGCAGCAGACTGGAGAACGGCGGCAGAATGCACTTACCTACCTGCAGAGAAATCACATATAACTCTTCTGTTTACCGCCTTCATTTATGTGGAGACGTCATAATAAGTTTCAAAATTAGAACATATAATCTAGATCCACCTGAACGTCAAAATAGGCTGACAACAAATTGTCATCAGTTGTTAGTCAAATATTATGATGTATCATAATAGCACTATGTAACAATTACTTATACATTTATATGCCTTAACACCTGACGGGATAAAAATTGGCAAGTTTTAATTTGTCAGCCGGTGAGCAGCCGGCCCCGGACTAGCATGCAGCGGCAGACAAACCCGGTGAGACTGCAGAACAATCATTCATCATCAGCTTTATTAAAAAAAATCCCTGACTTTCAGGACTTTCATGCTTTATAAGCTCAACTTGGGTTGAACATTGAGGATATTTTTAAACTGTAATCAACGCTAGGCTAGGTTTGTTTACAACTATTATTTCCGGTAACCTATAAAACATCATCGTTACGTTTGACGGTAAGTTGGTTTTTAGACAGACGCTGTTGTTTACCTTAGATATAATTTTTTTTTTCTTTTCTTACTACATAACTCTAATTTTCATCGTTGGCAAATTCAACGTATCCCGTAAGGATCTGTCCCTCTCCTGCGATCGGTATTCAGAATAACTAAGATATCAATAACATGAATAATAATAATAACACTTTTTTTCAAAAAAAAAATAGGATACTTGGCTCACGCGTGTACCTGGATTATTTACCCGGCATAATGCCGAGACTTCTATTTGTTTAAAATAATAATAATTTTACATCAAATAAAAAAATGCAATGAAGCTTGTTCTTAACAAGACATACCTACTACAAAAACTAAAAATACTTTACCTAACCCGTAATTACTGAGTGACTTTTATTTCCTTTTGACTTGTTATTCTGACGTTTATTGTAGAAGTTTTCTATTTTCAGGTAGTCAAAAAGCCTCGAAGCGTGGTAAAACAATACTTTAGTAGTACCTTTTTTTATTTCTAAATTTGCTTATTATAGCCCTGCCAATTTACAAATAACAATTAGGTATAAATACTTACCTACTTAGTTAATAAAATATTATATGCCTAGAATAAACTTTAAAATACGCTAAGTTACATTACTCACTAATGTTGTATAGATCGACGCCTAAATAGGTATCTAAGTATTTAAAATACATATTACTAACTTCTATGTATTGACAAGTAAGTTATAATGCATAATTATCTTCTAACATCTTAATATAGGTACTTCGTGGCGATCGACAACGACGAATAATGCACGGCGTTTACATAATTAATATGCTTATTAGCGCTAAAGAAAAGTATTTGATATTACAGAGCGGCTCGTCGTTGGGCGGGGCGCGGCGCGGCGGCAGCGCGGACGGCGAGGGCTGCGCCGTGTGCGGGCGACGCTTCGCCCCCGACCGTCTCGCCAAGCATCAGGAAATCTGCAAGAAGACCAGCACCAAGAAGAGGAAACCGTACGACGTACTCAAACATCGCCTCGCTGTAAGATACTCTCAGATAGAACTAATCGCTGACTTATTTTTTTGTATACAATACTAAATTGTTTTTTTTTGTGCTGCATTAAGGGTACCGATGCCGAGAATTATAAGGCAAGCAGTAAGGGTTACTAACTACTTACATTTGCACAGAGTCGAAGCGTCGCGAGTCGCGACTCGTCGCTCGCTACATTATAATAGGTACTTATTAAATTATTCAAAATTACAATTTGTACATTAATTATTTTAATAATTTTAAAATAAATATCCATATTATAATATCTAGGGATAAACACGAAAAACGCGACGCTTCAACTCTGTGCCAATGTGAGTTGAATCTTACTCTCATGCTTTTGTGAATTGTTTGTGTGGTTTCTTATGAGTACCTAACTCATTCTTAAATTGAAGTATTGGCTCGAGTTGACAATCGTTTCTCGCTTAGGGTACCGAAGCGGAGCCGTTCATCAGCAAGCTGCGCAAGGGCACGGCGGCGACCGCGGCCAAGAAGCAGGCGCCGGCGAACAGCTCCTGGCGGCAGAAGCACGAGGAGTTCATACAGGCCATCCGCGCCGCCAAACAAGTTCAGGCGCATATCAAATCAGGCGGTCAGTACTTATGCACTTATTTTATTTAACTTTAACCTTATTTTAGACAGAAGCGGCACAAGCCCTGCGGCTTTTGTTGTTTTTGCGAACAATACAGTATTGTAGTGGTTTAATATAGGGTTATCAAATCTCTACAAAATTTAATCGATAAAATAGTTTCAAGCCCGATCGTTGAGTTAAGAGTTTCTGAGAGTCTCTATACTCATGAGAGAGGCAAACGTTTTTGGAACAAACAGTTTTGCAATACCTTTAACAACGTTTTTCCACTGTTAAGTATAGGTACTCTGCGTAGTAAGGATTGTAAATTTATTAAAATGGGTTTTCGGTGCAGGTAAATTGAGCGACCTGCCGCCACCGCCGCCGTCGCAGAACCCCGACTACGTGCAGTGCCCGCACTGCAACCGCCGATTCAACCAAGGCGCCGCCGAACGACACATACCCAAATGCGCCAACTTTCAATTCAACAAGCCCAAGAAGCCGCCCACAAAGCGCAGGTAACCGCTGGAGCCAGAGGCGATGTGAAGACAATAAGTGTAGAACAATTGTGGCCAAATATTAGAGGATTTGTATCTACGAAGGATAACAAATTTGTTAATCGAGCCTCGTTTAGGAAGATCTCAACACGAAAGAACTAATCAGCCATCAGACGCTGCGAACTGCGTGTTGCGTCATTGTGCAGTTTAGTTATAAAAACATACAAATTAAGTTAAGTTCTACATAACTCCTGACTCAATATTTGAGCACTTATCTTTTGACGCAATTTTTTTTTATTTGACCGTACTGGTTTAACTCTTAAAATGTCCTAGGCACTTTGTTAATTAGCTTGGTCACTCTAGTCGATACTTTATGTCCGCTGATCTCCATTGTGCATCCACAAATTATTATAGAGGCATAACCTGCTCCGATGACCCTTGTTACTAAGCTAACAGATACCATCACATTTAATACAAGTGAAAAACACTAAAATCTGTAACAAAATATTATTTAAATATTAATGTACTGTGTAGTTATTAAACGTTTTTGCTGGTTTAACTCCAGGTTTTAGAGCCACAATTTTCTATTTACATAAAATCATATTTCAGGAAACTCGGTTATAGGAAGAGGGCATTTACAAAATGATCTATTATTAACATTATTCCCGAAATCTATGTCTATGTGTATTTCATATTATATCATTTTTCATTTATCGAAATATACCTAATTTTCCCCTCGTCTCCTTAGTACCATCAGCTGGTACCATTAATGTACTAGGTACTGGTACGAACATATTGTATCGGTAGTCCTATTGTTGTCTCAAATACAGTTGCCGCAATAACCTATTTTTGTACTATCCATTTCTGGATTTCCATCTGAATTATTTTCTTGTTTATGCCTTTTTAGATCCTTTTTTGCGAAGTCGGGTTATAGTTTTTCTAATCTTTGTTTAGTTTATATTTTTTTGTTTACATATACATACATACATACACAATTACACACATAGATTGCCAAAACCGTTACCCTTCCTTTTGGCTTCGCCGAAGTCGGGTAATACAGTGAGACGTCGAGATTCCGAAAGAATTCTCGTGTACACCACAACGATCGATTGACTTTTCGGAGTTACGCCGCTGTGGACAGTCAGTAAACAATAATATGTAACATATTGAGCACGCTACGAAAGATGTTCAGTTTGATGTTCTGGTCTCGTGGACATTGATAGTACCAAGCTTAGTGGTGACTGCCGTGACGATTGGCTCGAACGATTAACCCGAAAGATAAGGTGTACAAACGCGACTTTGCGTTTTTGCTGTCAGCCATGGAATCGTGATTGACATACTCTCCATCTTGTAACAGAATTCAAGGATTTCTACAGGAGTTAATAATAGGATAATATGTTAATTGTATTGCGCTTATTATGACTTATCGGTAATATGCAGATTAAAATTAGCTGACAATCATTGTATTGTACTATTAAAATATGCTTTTTGAAAATGTTAACTATGCAACTTTTTAACTATGTTAAATTTTTTATAAATAAAAATATACAACTGATATTATTAATTCTTGTTTTTTTCCACGTTCTTATATTTAAGATAAAACTAATTTTTTGCTCATTAAAAACACTAGTTATGCTTCAAAAAAATATTTATTCAACACCAGTAATTAAATGCAAAAAATGATACCACGCAATACAAAGTGGAGAAAAAGCAAAAATTTGTCGGTAAAGCGATAGCTTCTTGTACTTATGTGTACTTGAAGGAGAACACGATGGAACTCTTCGATGGCACCAACACATTGTCTTTTGGCACCACCGTAGTACTTGTGTAACTGAAAACACAAAACATTATCAATGAAATAAGCACATACTTAATAAAGTTTATTCCGTTTCCTATAACATAGTCACTGGATGGAATCAAGATAATCACTGGGAGATTGTTTAATGTGTGCTAACCTAACGGTCATAAGACCATGGACTCGAACTCAAAACTTTCTATTTCCATGTTAGTACGATCGACGACATATTCGGTTACCACTTTTCGAACCTAAGCGCGTAGCAATAAAATGAAAAGTGGTAAGCCGGATCTATCCGTGACCGTAACTCGGACATTCAAAGCTAGTTATAGTTATAAAAAACGTAATTTGCGCCTTTACTCACTTGGTGTTATGTTTGACGGCCGTAGACATGTAGTGTACGTTGAGTGTGGGCGGCAGCATCGACAGCGCCGCGAGGTTGACGCGCTCTGGCGACAACCCGGGGTTGTACAAGCCCACGTAGCACAGGTGATCCTCCATCCATCTGCGCACATATTGTCAAATATTTAGTATTATTCAAAAGCGTCATAAAAATTCCAATACTTATAAGTAAGATATCCAGTGCTCGTGTCTATAAAATAATTGATCGCTCCTCCCACACCGATTTTGTATGCAGGTGACTGCTTTCGTTGAAACCAGGACAGCTACGCAAGAGTAATTTTATAGTGCCCAGTGTGTGAGCAATATACAAGGACACTATATCTTCCTTTCACTGTCTTGACCCAGTGGGACGGTTATCCGACACGACTGGAGAGAAAATACGTGCAGAACTGGATCACACAATTATATGTTCTGATTAACCTCCAAATGTTTTGGCTTTTAACCTATTTATTCCATACCTGGCGCAGGCTAGTAGCTGGGGCGCTTCTGGCGTAGTAGCGTTCACAGCTGCAAACTGGTACCGCCCATGTGCGATCACGTGGTCAGCGCGCAGTAACGACGCGTAGGCAAACTTGTTGCTCTGAAATACAACAGCGCGGTGTCACAAAATAGCTCGTTCATACAAAAATACCAATATGTATCTAGGACAAACGGACCACGGAATTTGGCCAGTGTGTCTATACTTTTAGTAATTATTATGTTAAAACCTTAAATCATAATATACTAGGGACCAGCCTTAGCTACAATTAAAAATTAAAAAATCTCGCGCATTCATAAAAACTAATTGCGGAATCCATTTAAACCATTCAGTGAATCGGTACAGCATCGCAAGAATCTCCATTACTGTTCCACTAAATCCATTCGTTTAGCGCTATTAGTTTTCTGAAAAAACAAGTCCAACATGTCGAATCTCAAAATATATGAAATAACCTTTCATTTGTGATTTATTATTTTATTCAATTATTGTATACTTCTATTTAGATGTAATGTCTTACAAAATCGTGATGTATCTGTCGCAGTCATCTTATTGAATCTAGTTATTTAATTGAATCACTAGGCGGTTATATAATGTCGTCAAAGAGCTCGTACAGATAGCAATGTGTTGATATATTTTTTGATTAATTTACTTTAATGTTCGTTTTATTAGTACTCATTCGGAAATTTCGAAGTTTTAAACTAAAATATTAAATGGCTGTCCTAGTCTCGGATTCTAAAATTTGTTGGTTAAAACAGGATTCAATGAAAGCGCTAGTCATTAAATTAAATAGCGGATTCAATCAGATGACTGCGACATATCGATGTCTCAAAACATCGACTGAACAGATTAATTGACACGATTTTTGTTTACTCTAAAATCTGTTTTGACAATCCACTTTGATACACCCATCTAATTGTATACTTTAAACTGGAGGTATGTTAATATTATAAAAGATGTTCTTACTTACGTCTTTTTTATTACGAACGTAAATAGTGCAAGTTATGTTTGTGTTCAAAAAAGTTTGTGTTGTAAGTGTGCGTTTGTAACGACACGACCCTCCTCGCACCATCATTGAGGGAATGTTTTGTTTTTGTGAATTTTCATGAGTACCATAAGTATAATATAATATACGGTTAAAATACAATAGTCGACCTTAGTTCACCTACCAAATGTAACCTAATGCAACTGGATGAGTTACATGATATAGTACAGACATTTGATATAATGCGAGTTTATGTCACTGCTCACTGTGAGGAAGTTAACTTGAATATGTATGACATCGAATTAGTTACCAGTGTTTGCCACCAGGGGCGTTTTTCATTGACATACAAATTCTAGTTTATTATAATGTGGGAAAAAAGATAATAAACTTACGGCATCCGTGTTGTTGTCTCTTACTGGGAGCTGCTGCGGCGAGAGCACGGGCGCGGCCGGCAGCAGCATCGAGAACACGGCCAGCTCTGTGTTCTCATCGTCATCCACCAGCTGCAATACAGTATAATATTCGTTATTATCCATAATTACTTAAGGATACTTTAGTAAGGCCTGTTTCACAAAATAGTCCACAATACACTCAGAAGTTCCGTCATATTATTATTGAATATTGATTTTGTAAGCTTATACAGAATGGTCTCGAAACAAAAGTAGATATTGGAGGACCGTCATCAGTATTCGATTCTTGTCCTCAAACGTCAAATTTTGACCAGATTATCAGGTAAAATTCAGCTTATATAGCGCCGTGGCTGTGGACGAGTCTAGTCCATGCCTAGTTAAAGTTGTCAGGACATTACGTTAATCATATTTATGTATATTACGCACGCAGACAGACATGACAAACTTAAGTTTTCGTCGGGGGTTAAAATAGACCAATATACAGTTGTCGTAATAAATAAATAGTCACGCGTACCTGTACGAGCGGCCAGCGCTTCACCCTGGTGCTGATGTCTCCGGCGGCGGCGGCGGCGGCGACGCGCACGGGCCGCGCGCTCGGCGGCCGCAGGCAGCTCGTGTTGCGGTCCAGCAGGTACAGCTCCGTGCGCGCCGCGGTCTCCATTATGGTGAACACTTTCTCGCCTGTTAACAATTGTTCTAATAAAAATCTATATTAATCGAATTGATGTATGTAACACTGATATATAATATACTGGTTGTAATATTAATGAGTGTATGGGTCCCGAATATAGAGTTTACTGTAAAAGTACCAGCTCTGAAACAGTTTCTTTGTTTCTAATTATTGTATGAGCAAATTTAAGATGTTGGGGCATTTCACATAGAAACATGAATGTCAAAAGTAAGTCTTTCAGCGCTGGTACTTTCGCAGTAAACTCTACATGGTAGGCACATACAAACCCTAAAGTATTATAACACATGAATATCACAGCCTGTATACTAATGGCTGGCTGATTATAAATACTACTGACCCTGAGCCTGCGCGAGGTGCGCCCAGTGCGCGAGCAGCGCGTCCAGCTCGGGGCGGTCGGTGGTGCGGCGATGCTGCCAGTAGCGGTACTGCGTGTGGTCCGCGTCCCTCGCGCTGCTGTCCATCTCCTCGTCCTTCAGCGACGCGTCCACGACCAGCTCGCGGGCGTGACGCAACCTAGTATAAAAAGGAATTAAATCACAGATATTATTATTGACGCTCAGGGGCCTTCCCAAACTGATTCAATTTTGATTCAGAAGGATTACTCCCGGCACAACCGAGAATCGAATCAGTTCAGATTGCTTTGAAAATAACCAGGATAAAGAAAATCGTTAGGTCGTAACTTTTTGTACACCCGACCATATCAATCGAGTAAGAATCAAAATAAACAAACGTCAATTTATTCGGGAGCATTTTTATGCCGCATAGGCATGATGTATCTGAATCAAAATCGAATCAGTTTGTAGAGTAAGGCCCCTGATTCGACCGTACCGCGTACTCCCGAACGTTTTTCTTTATCCTGGTTAGTTTCAAAGCAATCCACCAAATAAAATACCAAAAGCCGCTGATATCGAACTGATTCGATTCTCGATTGTGTCGGGAGTAGGGTTACCATATGACAGGCGTTTGCCGCATTTGACAGGCATTTTAAGGTTTAGACAGGCGTGCAGCCGGCATTGGTATTAGACATGCATTTTCAAATTACGCGATGTCTTTTACTTATTAGTTATTACCTACAGCGTTTTGCTTTAGACAGGCATTTTTCTGAAAAATCAGGCACATTAGGTACTATGTACAGGCATCCCTCTATTTACATAATATGATAACCCCAGTCGGGAGTAAGCCTGCTGACACCTCGTCAATCTGATCCTATATTTAGATAGACTTGTTTACAAGTAGATGACATCTAAAATTATTACCTTATACCGTCAGCGCCTGCGTCCATCCAAGCCTTGATGACGGCGTCGAATTTCTCCACCACTTTGGGGTTGTGGAAGTTGAGGTCGGGCTGGTCTTCGGCGAACTGGTGCAGGTAGTGCTCCTGCCGCGCGTCACTCCACTTCCACGCCGGCTCGTTCAGAGTTGACACCTTGATATGAGATACACAGAAACTAACTAACTATATTCACTGATCATATTGACTAAGTCCCCACTGGAATCTACGGTATGTATGTATACCGTAGATACCAGCGGCGTAGGGTTTCCTATTACTGTGTTCCTATAAATTTCACTTAGATTATATATTTCGTTTACATTATATCATTTACCTATCTTTTGAACACTTATCTAAATCCTCACCTAGTATAAAGAACCTGAAGAAGAACCAGCGTTGACTACTGATAGATTACATGACTTCAGTAATAAAAATAAATCTATATATAAAAACGAAATACGCGTGGGTAAGGTCGCGGGCAAAAGCTAATTAGGTAAATAGCACTAAGGCCCGTTTAACAAAATTATCTCAATCGCAACCTCTACTTCAGAACCTATTTGACGTATAAAACAACGTTTCGTTCTACTTTTAAAAGTAAACAACTTTATTAATGTTACATGGAACATTAATTTTTTCTTTCCTTTTTAACCGTAATATTCATAATATAGATTATAAGAAAACATTAAAATAAGTGTTATATGTTTATGTTAAATGAAAAAAAAAAATGATAGTATGTAACTTAACTATAAGTAAAGTTGCTCATTTTTAAAAGTGAAACGAAACGTTTTTGTCTGTCAAGTAGGTTCTCAAGTAGAGGTTTCGATTGAGATTGTTTTATTCATACGGGCCTAAGTATGGTTTGTAGATATTTGTATTACTAAGAAGGACAAGTACTCACCCACTCATTAGGCCGATTCAGCTCAGTAGAGTTAAGCTCATAATCCTTGCCCTTGGCCCAAGTGAAGAAGGAGTCGTATTCCGCAGAACGGTTCTCACTTAACTTGAACCACTTGTGAGTGTTGGGCACGAAGTTTGCCACAAGATCCACGACTACCCTAAAAATGTATAACCACATTTTTATAAACTACGTATATTATTTCTGATTATTTCTGATTATTTCTGATCTAGATTTAGATACCCGTAGGCTGATTATGTATCTCGCAACAGCAATTCGACAGGCGTAAATTGTACAATAATTGTGTACAATATCGCTGTCGAGTATACGTTCAACAACGATATTGTACACGTTGCCTACACAATTGTACAATTTACGCCTGTCGAATTTCTGTTGCTAGATACATAATCAACCGGGCTATTATTTCATTATTTATTAAAATCGGATCCATTAGTTAAGACGCTACTATGGAACAGATACATACAGTCAAAATCAATACCCTGGAAGGGTAGGGGATTGGCATCGCAGTAGTAGGATAAAAAACAGGTATTGAGTATTAAGAGCGCGCAATCAAATTTCATCAAGTCGAAATCGCCGCGAGAGACGATATCGACTCACACAGACGCATAACAACACGCATGTGTGGGTTAACGCTAGGTCGAGCGTACGTAGCGCGCGCGAGTAATATTGGTAGTTTGATCCTAATGAATTTTAATATTACCTACCATTTCAATACTTCTATAAAATTAAATGGTATTTAAGTTATAAAATACAAATTATACATACTCGACATGCTAGTAATCGCCCGCGGCTCAGTCCGCGTTACTGTCTAACCGTCGGGAATAACTTTCGCGATGATTGTGTGAAAAGAGTTTCATAGTGGTTGGTCAGTAGATGAGACGTGAAGAAAGTAACAAACAAACACACGAACAAACAAACAAACTTTCACATTTATAATTTAGGATAAGTAAGTAATGAGAATAAAAAATTCAACAACCTAATTTTAATAAAAATATACCAAGTTATTTATTTTTCATCTTTGATGTCCAGAAATGTTTGTCCCTAAATATTTTACTGACCCACTTCCGACTACCCTCTAAAATGTACTAAAATACCAATTTTTAGTGGGTAGTCGGGATGGACATGCTTTTTTCAGTGACAAAAATGTTGTCACTATACTAACTAGCATTTTGCAACCGTCTGATTATTGAATGAAAATGAAATAAAATTAAAGATTATTTGGATAAAATGTACATTATGGTCGGTTGAGTTGGCGGCTGCAATTTTTATGGCGAATAGAGCTATATGTAAGGAGTCATTAACCAAAATTTAAACTTGCGGAAACTCGTAGTTTTTTAGTTATTGAAAAAATAAAATTCGTATTTTTGTATGAATATTCGACTACTTTTGACGTAATTCTGCCCGATTATCTAGTTAAGAAAAATAGGTGATTGAACTAGAATAAAAATGGCTTTTGGCGCTATATAAAAAAAACTGTCAAAATTACGTCAAAAGTAGTCGAATATTCATACAAAAATACGAATTTTATTTTTTCAAAAACTAAAAAACTAGGAGTTGCCGCAACTTTTAATTTTGGTTAGTGACTCCTTACATATAGCTCTATTCGCCATAAAATTTGCAGCCGCCAACACGACCGACCGTAATGTACATTTTTTCCGGCATAACATGTATCTCACAGTTTTTACTGTAGAAGAACTAAGTAGCGAGACTTTTTACAAGATATGTTTTTGATGGGATCTCAGTTCTTTTTGTAGAAGATTTACTAAACGCGTGTTTTTGTCAAAAGGGCAAATACAGCTTTGTAATTCTATACATTTAAATGACATTACAAAGTTAATTATGCAGTTAGTCTAGATAATTCTACAGAAATATTTTTTTAGGTTTTTCCCTTATTTATACACTAAACACTACTTGTATTCCAAATGTGAAGCTTCTATGTCTGCTAGAAGTGCCTAATACTTTTGATGATCGGTCAGTGAGTGATTGAGTCAGTGACAAAAGTAAGGAGTTTGACAAGTTATAATTATGTAACTTCTGTTTCAAATTGAATTACATTTGAAATATACTGTGTTTGTACAATGCTTTCCTAGTAACTAAAAATGAAGGCTTCTTTTAATCCACAACAAAGTTATAGGGAGTTGAAAATGGCCTAAACTGCTACGAGAAATTGATGGTACGGCCGTGCTCAAGTTGACAGAAGCACTGCCGTGCCCCCAGATACTCGGTTATATTGATGACAGTTACATTAAAGCAGACATACACTCAGGGGCTGATGATGATTAGTATAATTTTTAAATAATATATGAACCACACCATCTTTTAACTAAAAAAAACCGCATCAAAATTTGTCAATCATTTAGGAACTGCGATATAACAAACAGACATACAGGGGCTGATGATGATTAGTATTATTTTTCAATATATAAACCACATCAGCTTTCAACTAAAGAAATTGACATAAAAATTTTTTGATTAATTTAGGGGCTGTGATATTACAGACAGACATACAGGGGCTGAAGATGATTAGTATAATTTTTAAATATACAAATCACATCAGCTCTCAACAAAAGAAATTGACATCAAAATTTTTGATTAATTTAGGGGCTGTGATATTACAGACTGACACACAGGGGCTGATGATGATTAGTATAATTTTTAAATATATAAACCACACCAGCTTTCTGCTTAAGAAAACCGCATCAAAATCTGTGATGCATTTAGGAGCTACGATATGAGAAACAGACACACAGGGGCTGATGATGATTATTATATAAATTTTAAATTTTATAAATAAACTCTGAACAAATTACACACCTTTTTTGTGGTAACCTCTTAATATTTTTTTTTCTATATAAATATTATGAACTTTGTAATCGACATAATATAATCTCTGTAAATTTCTCATAAAAATATTAATGCTCGTCAAAGCGTCAATTCTGCGTAGTCGCACTATAAGTCCATGAGCGGACCAGGTCGGTGAACCTTTATACTTTGATGGTCCCGCGCAGAGCGACACGGCCTCCCCTCACGAATTCTCAGCGGGTACTAAATAGATCGCGATTTACATGACGCGTGCGCTTGGTTGAAAACAAGTAATTTTTAAAAAATTGAATAATGGGATAAACATCGTTTTTTAATTAAATAAAAAATAGTGTCAACTTACCAATAGTATGATTATCAATTATAAAAATAATATCATCGAAGAAATTTAGTTTTTCCAGTACAAATACAGCACTGAAAAACGTAAATTATGTCATTTTTAAAAGATTTTTTATGCAGTTAACAATACATATATTTTTAATTTTTTATCAATATTTCATTGAAGGACTTTATAATCTTTTTTATAAAAATAGAAATTAAACTATATTAACACGATTTAATTGTTATTTTCTTTATCAAAGTGAGCTAAAATCGGCATTTTTGCGATTCGGCGTTCCGAAATCTTTAAATTTACTCAAATGTACTACTTAAAACTTTAATTTTATAAAATTATGTCCAAAATAAAGAGTTTATCTTCATATATTTCTAATTGTTTTATATAATTTAGTTATTTTATGCGTGTGAGGGGCAGTCAAAAACACCGAAAAACTGAAACTTCGTCGTAAATTGAATGCACGCTCTTAACACGACTTTTGAATTACAATTATGTGGTAATTTTGCAGCATAAATATCTCGATACTTAAAAGTTATATTCATAAGTCATTGCGTTTAAGTGTCACCATTATGCGTTTTAAAAGCATATAAATAATTCCATAAATAAAGTACAAACGTACTCTTAATTACTAACAGTAGTAATTATGTGTAAATCATTCTCCATGAAGCTTATCTAACGAGGCCTGAGGGAGTTAAGGTCTAGAGATAAAGCAATATTACAAATTCTTTAGTGTCATTAGCAAATAGTTACTAATTATTGTCATTACTAATGATTATGAATATTTTTACATTTAAGAATTTATGTAATTGAGACCATTTTGTGATGACCGATGAATATAATTATGTTAAATTCTAAATTCTACGAATTCGGTTAAAGGTGTTTCACATGAAACACGCCTCCGTGGTCTAGTGGTTCAGAGCTTCGCTCTCGACCAAGAGGTCGTGGGTTCGATTCGTATTCGATAAACATGTTTTCGTTGTTCAGTCTGTCGCTTATATTCTATGAAATATTAGTACTATTACTACGAGCTATTCGTTGATGCTGAAAATGTGCTTTCATTTTCACATTAAGATCACAAATGCTCATGTTCTAGCTCTAGCTTTGTTCATTTGATGTAAGCCAACCCTAGACAAACTATGAACGTAAACAATTATTTAGAACAATAGAATTACTGGGCAATAAAAATGCGCTGAACCTTTGCTTATCATTAGTGTACAAATGTTTACTTACTTGATGCCATACTTTTGTGTTTTGACCACGAACTCTTTGAACTGTGCGATGCAGCCAGATTTCTCCTCTAGTACATCATAGGCGTCTTTGCACACGTACGTGAATATCCCGGCGATGTTCGATTCCTTTAGTTCAGACAGTTTCCCTTCAATCTCGCTGTAGCTTTCCACTGATGACATATCGACGTGGGGCCCCTTCTCGTACCTAGGAAGTCAAATCAATAATAATAAGAGTATTATAAGTAGGCACAATTTCACAAAATTTATTTAACTAGCGAACTCAATTATCTAGTGGCGTCGCTGTACTAAGATTTGTATGGATTTTGCGCCGCAGCGACTGCAGACGATGATTATTTCGACGCCGGCACATAATCTATCTGAGCGCCGCCGACGGAAAATTTTACTCGGCGCCCATATCTAGCACACACTTACTTTAATAAATGTCTTCAATGTAACATATGCCTGGTTTCACGAAACCGGTGTGGTAGCCATTATTTATTATACAATATTTAGAAAAAAAACGAATGTAAGATATTGTGGACAAAGTTATTAAAAGAATCACTCACCAAGTCTTAGGCGCGGGCGGAGCGCACTTAGGCGCCAGGACGATGATGGCGATGGCGGCGGCCAGCATGGCCAACCACATCACCCAGAACAGCACGAACATGACCCAGCGCAGCCGTACCCAGAACGGGTCCTCCGCGTATTTCAGCAGCTCCTCCTTCGTCAGACCAGAGAATTGCTGCGAAATAAACATTTTTTTAAGTAACCCCGAATTATAGAGCAGTGATCAAACCGATGAGGATGAATTATAACTAAAAACAGTCCCGATCAAGTCAGCTTTCAAACAAAAGAAACTAGATCAAAGGGATCCTCTTGGGGGCTACAATAGCATAGACATGTCTGTATGTGTCCTTGTAGGGTCAAAAGAACAGACTTATTTGGTTTAGATAATAATGACAATAAAAAAAAAAGATTAAAAAACTAAAACCCGACTTCGCAAAAAATGGGTCTGAAAAGGCTGATACAAGAAAATAATTCAATTCCAAATCCAGAAATGTATAGGTACAAAAATGGTCAAGGTAGAGCCGTGGTCGCGCTGTAGGCATCCTTTTTAGGAGCCTTTTTTCTACTGTATTTCGGTGTGAACTGATGCTGAGATTTTATTAGCGGGTACGACCACGGCTCTACCTTGACCATTTTTGTGCCTATGCATTTCTGGATTTGGAATTCAATTATTTTCTTGTTTCAGCCTTTTAAGACCCATTTTTTGCGAAGTCGGGTTTTAGTTTTTTTTTTTTTTTTTCTGTTTCCACATCAAATATAATAATTACTATATTTTTATTAAATTGTCCAATACATAGTAAATATCAACTCCAAGATACTACTTGTACGACCGCATTTTAAACGTTTATTTTGAATTTAACAATAAAATATAATAATTAACAAAAAATATAAATACATATTCGTAATGTTCTTGCCAAGACCTATCTTTTGATACCAAACACGAGACAATTATCTTTATAAAATTTTTTTTGGAGATAGTTTTTGAGGTTTAATTTTCAAAGTCCAAAATTTTTCAAAAAATTTTATAGCCTAATGTTACTCGCGGCATTAATACAAATTGATTGACACCTCATCAAAGTCGGATTAGTAGTTTAGCCGCTACGAGGGAACATACATACATACATACATACATAGACTGCCAAAATCATTACCCTTCCTTTTGGCTTCGCCGAAGTCGGGTAAAAAAAACAAAACACACTATAGTAAAACTTGTAGTTTGCAGGCAATCATACTTTCCCTACAAGTTATATAAAATTCTCTAATATTATAACAATTAACATCTAACCCATGTTCGCTTAATCAATAGATACTATTATAAATATAGGAGCAAATTATATTTTTTGTTTCCATTATAATATAGATATGCTTCGAAACTGCAGGAATTTCAATGAAACTTAGCACATGGGGGAAAAGTGCGACTTTTTATATCGGCAACATAGCACAAAGCTGCGGGCAACGTCTATTTATCATAACATATTGTAACCGAATTTTTAACTTGCAAGTCCGACGAATGCCGAAGAAAACCGTTGACTTTCACGATATCATTTTCAGCTAACGCATTGAAAAGTAGACATTTTGTTGCGTCATCATTCGCCCATCGTGTTACCTCGCGCGAGCGGACAGGAAACATTCAATTTATCCCGTTGTTTGTATAACGAACGCTTTTGTACTGCCATACCGAATATTAGGTACATATAGCTACTACAGGATATCATTCAGAGCTTTGATCTGTGCTGTAGATATATTTTAAAATGTTCAATCTCTAACCAAGTTAGTTTCTAATCCTATTGTCCTAGATTTTCTGACTAGGATTTTTCTAGGAAGCCTTAGATTATAATAAGTATATTATTTAAAAGGCACTTTAAACTTACCTGTCTTAAAATTGTCGCTTTGACATATTTTATTAACATAAGAAAATTAATTTTAACTGAATGTAATTTAAAAGATTATTTCTCAAACTTAAAATTGGCCATTTTATCTCAAGCTGAAATAACTATCTATATCGCAGAATTGTCTTATAATACAGGTTCTAGCTACGCAGCTTCGTAGAGAAAAGATGCAAGTTGGCAGCTGACGGCACTACGGCAGCAGGTGACGTGTTGTCGCGACACAAATCTATTTCTACAAAAATATAGATACGAAGATACGAAGCTAACGACGAATTTCATAGGACTCATAGAAACCACCTTGCACCTTTAAACTCCTGTCACAGATCACTAAATAGTTACTACATGACTCCTGCATAGTGGTCAGCACCCAGCACTTAGAATACATTACTTAAATTATATTATGTACCTTCTTGTTAGCTTATATGTACCTTCTTGTTAGCGTCGAGCTCTATCTTGGCGTCACCATTCCTGTGGTCGCCGACGACGTACTTAGCGTCAGCCATGTCCACTCGTATGATCTTGGCCTCCTCTCCCTTGTCCAGGAGCTTCTCCTCGGCCCCGTCGGCGGATATCTTCTCCTTGGACTTGTGGATACTGGTCTTTGATGACCGGAAGTCTGAAAAAAAATGTATTTTACCACACAATGTTTCAAGTATTTCAAGCTAAAATATTATTAGGCATAATACTTTTATTCACAAGACACTTTGATTACTGAAGCTACACAAATTCCACGTCGACCCAGATCGTATCTAATTGCTTACATGTAGATAAATTAAAACTAACTAAAATGCTGATTGGTACTATGGCAAAATACACTCTTGACACGTAATTATTTTTATACAAATATTAGAAACGTTTAAGTTATTGATTACCTATTATTAGTAGCGGCTTGTCAGATTTTCTAGTTAAAGTAACCGAGTGTCCGCTTGCGAAGCCCGTGATGTAGTAGTTACAACTTGTGAGGTGTGTGCCAATGAACTTCGACGAAAAGATTTAGGAGATTGCATGCGAGCGCAGTGTAGACTCAAGCGCAAGTCTAATTACAATATTGGGTTCTGTATAATTTTATTTATTTATTTATTTACTATGAATAACCAACAAACGTTACATTAATTCATCATATAAATACATTTTAATATTATTAAGAAAGAGCTAATTGTACTTTTACTTTATTTAACTAGTAGGTAGGTTACTTTAATTTACACGTAAGTATTATTTCAATTTGTGATTCATAATCATTACACATACCTAGACCCATAAAAGGTGACTTTTGGTTTTAAATTTAGGTAAGTTACACAATATGTACTGTTACACATAAATTTTAGGGGCAAATTAAGGTTATATAATAAACATAATATGATTGCCTAATATAATAATATTTTTTATTTCAGACCATAGATGTATAATTTTGTTAGTAATAAACAAAAATTCATAAAACTATGTTAGTAGCGAATTACCTATATAACGAATAAATAAATAATATAAGTAAAGCATTAAACATAAGAATATTTAATACTCAATAACCATATAAATTTACCCAACCATCCCTAAGCAAAACCATGACGTTAAGGTTTTGAGTTAAGTTTTCATGGTGACCAATGGCAATGGGACCCCGCAAGCCTGACAGACTGCATTCCAATATGCTATGGAAAAAATAATCACTGCCATTCCACGTCCAAAACGACGCCGCGCCAGACAGTGATGTTGAACAAAACAAAAGTTGCGAATTTCGTTTACTAAGTTCAAAACTTGGCCGGTAAGAATAAATCTTAATTATTCTGACAGTTTCTCGGTAGGTAGGTACTTAGGTATTCTGTCGGTAACGCACTTAGAACTCACATGTTACTGATGGCCGACGGTAATTGCATAGGTACTTTTACTCATTTTTCTCCTATTCAATAAAATACTTCATTAAAAACAGTAGGTACCAATTTTTTTTTTTTTATTTACTTTTTAGTCATTTTTGTCCGCATTCCGGAAACAGTTATAATTTAATAAAATAATAATGGCGTTTATTAAATCTACCTTACCTTTAAAAGATATACTATTTATTTTGTATTGCGAATTACGAGTTCATAATTTAACCATTTACAGTTTTTTCAACCAAAGTACGGACTGGAGTAACACGACAGAAGTGCCGATGCGCGTGGCGCGGCTCGTTAGAAATATTTCAAACTGAACTACCTATATAATTAAATAAATAAAGCCTTCAAGCTAATTTAATTATTGTGTATAGTGTTGTGTCGGTAAATAATATCGACATAGCGACACATAGGAACTTGGATTGAATACACTGATCTAAAAGCATAGGAATGATCTTTTTACACAGGAGACTAACTAGAGTAACTAGGTTTAGCCTAGTTTTTCTTATATATGTATATTCAATGTACAAGCACTTTACGATTTTGTTACAATTAGTATTGATAGGCATCGATACGGATGACGTGTTTGTCTTAAGTTCACATCTCTAGATCAATATTGAATAAGTGCTAATAGTTTTACGTCACGATTCTGTAGTACTTTTAGTTCAACAGTGTACCCATGTTTAAGTATGCAATAAATATAATTTTACCCGACTGCTGAAGGGTTTACAGTTATTAATACGCAAATGAGCGTGTTTTCGTTAGAGGATAGTCATAGTATGTCGACATGTTTGAATTGCTTTATTGTTCTTTAAAGTTGCATATACCTAATTTTGTTATTTCTGTTGCTGGTATTTTTGGTGGTGGCATTTGATTTCTCCATAGATATTTTTCAAATCTGCTGTATGTATGTACATATATTCAAACAAAGATAAGATGTTTTGCAAAAGACTTTTTGAAATGAACTATGCAATTAGACCATCAAAAACAAAGGATAAAGTTTAGAGATAATTATTATTAAAAGCATTGATAGCATAATCACCAGGCGAGTACAGAACGAAATTACTAGCAATTTTTATGAGTTAGTTCTCAATACTCTTTAGTTAGTTTAAAGGGTACCCCTTTAAACTAACTAGGCAATTCATTTTAAATGAATAAAAAACATTTTCATTCTAAATCTTATTTTATTTAAAATGATTTGTAATTATTATGGGGCACATAGAAATATAACTAATGGTACCAAGGCATACATTTTAAATGAATAAAAACATTTTCATTCTAAATCTTATTTTATTTAAAACGATTTGTAATTACTACGGGGTACATAGAAATATAACTAAAGCACTTTTGAACATTAATGTTAAATTAGGTATAATATTAAATTGGATATTTGTAGTATGTAGGTATTGTCTTTAATAGATAGTTCCAAATTATTATAGCATCTTTCAATGTCAGTCAATCATCAGTAGTAGTAGTACAATAGTAGCTGAAATAAAAAAAAGTTGATGTCCATAATATTGGATCATATAATACTGCTACTATAGATCCACACTGTTTTTCATACTTTGTCTGTTATTGTAATAGATAAATCACTGAATAGATGATTGCCAATGGCAGCATGGTTGTACTGTATGTGCTGCAGTCTTGCACAACACAAACTACCGTTTTGGTTTATAACACAGCTGGTTCTTGTTTAAAAGTTCAACAATTTGTATTTGGATGGCTTAGTCTACTCAGAAAATGTTCAAATAGTCTATTTCTTTCCCTCTGTATACTATTAGATTCTTCTACAATATTAATCAGTCTATCTAGTTTTTCCTCTACAACTTTTTGACGATCTCTCATTTCTAAAGTTACTTTTCTAAATTCAGCATTTCTTTTTCTCAATAATCTTTTTCGTACTTCCTCGTTTTGTATAGTTGATGATTGTCCAGTTTCTGGATTTTCTTCTATGTTTGATGTTGTGCCAATATTTAGCAAGGCCTTTGTTATTATATCAGTGGTGCCCTCTTTTATTTTTTGTTGTATTTCAGGTTGATATTCACCATCAACACTGTATATTTCCTCAAATAAGTCAAAGAATGGCCACTTAATCCATGTTGCACCGCTTTGAACTTTCTTCTTTAGTAGTCGTATGTATGTATGTTTAAGATTTCTAAACTTTTTGTCACAACTGTCAGGGCATTTGCCAATTGCATTTGATATATCAATCCAAACATTCTTTTTCTTTATCTTTGGATTTCTAAATTTGTCTATATTCTGTAGGTACATAGATAACATTGCCATTGTACTTTCATGATCCCAGTGGTCATCATCAGGGTCGTCAGTATTTTCCATAGCATTACTTAGTCAAACAATAGTAATAACTTTACAAGATATATTAAATTTCAATGTTAAAAATATTTTGTCACCTTGCTTGGTGTGTTTGTTTCGTCTTTTTGAGGTGATCAAAATACACAGTCATCGATATTTAATTAACTATGTGATATCTTCTTACATTTAATAATATATTATAGAGATTTTTACGAAACAGTAGGTAACCAATATTAAGAAGTTTGTATTTTTCTAATTATTGCAACAAAAACTATTCTTACATCAGTCAGCAAAGTAAGAACAAAATGGCGCTGTAAAAATGCGCTTTACGTCCAATGAAAGCGCTTTAATAATCCGGCTAATGCAAAAAGAGTATGACGACGCCAATATGGTATCGCTGTACATCGTGCTTTTTCGCTCACACGTATAATGTGTGAGAAAGCAAAAGCTAGTTAACCATGAGTTATCACGAGCAAATACACAATTTTCAACTCCATAGCAGAACCATTAAATCTTGTAGTATTATAGCGTTAAAAGTTTAATTAACCTAATTTTGAATTAATTTAAGAAATCTAATAAATTTATTATTATTATTATTGGGTCTACAGGTAGTCTTTGTAATTGTAAAATTAGAAAAATAGAATAATGTATCATACTATACTTCAGTATGGTTATAATATTAATGTACAACTTAGGAATAGAAAAGTAACTAATAAAAATACCTGTATCAGACTCCGGTATTGGTTTGTAGCTAGACACAGTATGTTCATCTTCTTTGATTTGCCCACCATCAATATTGAGATGGTTTTTCTTAGAATCAGCCATATTAATAGCGTTATCCTTTTACCGTAGAAATTGTCCTCGTCTTCACTAATATGATATTTTACCAATACACTTTATCAACCAGCTGTTAGGTACGCTAACCTAATTCCTAAAATAAAGCTAGGTGCTGATACCACATTCACATTTAATTTGACAAATGACAATGAATGAACTAAAAAAGTAAAATCCCGGAACCCCGTACCCCTCCCTAATCCTAGCTGTAACATGAATGGCTGAAAATAACCATTCAATCCAGATAAATCATAACTTTACAGTTATTGGTTAATAAAGAAAATTTAAGCGTTTCTATTGGTGTATATTTAAAAAACAGGATTGATTCATCTTTATGATTGGGACAAAGCATAGTGTCAAATGTCAAATTTGATTTTAACTAAGGGAGAGTTCACAGTGCTGGGGCCTGATTACGCAACTCCGTGGGCATCAATTCTCCGTGGATATCTACTTCTTCTTCTTCGTCATACGTCATTATCAACCGTCATTGTGATGCTAAATCTTTTTAAAATACGTTTTAATAACATATAATCATTAAAAAAACCGGACAGCTATGTCAAAAAATTGATTCCCACTTTGCCACTCAAAGAACGAACGAAATGCATAATTGACATTAATTTGGCATATTATTGTTATTTAATGTTATTTAATGTTATATATTGTTATTTCCTTGCAAAAAATGGACCTATGGAAAGTCCAAAACCTATTTTGATAACTCAGAAAATAAGTAAGTATTCACTATGTAACATGTTACGTGCCGCGTAAGCAGATATGCACATACGCATAATGCATGTGTGATGTAGCCCGTAATGAGATGCCCCGCTTAGTCTTTAAGACTAATATTTTTATTGTTCAGTTCATAATTTAGTATCCGTAAGGGTATGTTGCCCTGTCGGCACCTATGTAATTACCTATGTGTACCTATGTAGATAATATGTATACGTGATAATATATTATGAAGTCTGAAGTGTAACTTTTATTTAACGACCACATATAGGGCACACCCCTACAACTATAATATGTAGGTAATTGATCCTTTTCGTTGTTTGGATCTTTTATATTTCATGATTGAATTGCTTCATAGCATTTTACGAAAACGTAAGACTAGCTGACATGTGCCCATTTCGTTGAGCATACGACAGTTTGTGATGAAATTCAGTTTAAAGAAAAACAAAACCCGAACCAGCAACGTGAAGCCTACAACGTAGAACTCTAAACGTGGAACCCGCAACGCGAAAACTGGTATGCGGAACTCGCATCTAGAGTACCTACTACAGTTATTCCTCATAATGTAGGCCAACCGGAAACATTTGACAGCAAGGTAAAGTAACGTAAAAGGATGTCGACGAATGATAATAACAATGAGGGGTTTTCGAAGTGTCACTTTTAGGTACAGAGACTACCGTAAGATGGCGCTTGCATAATGTAATATGTCAAAAAAATCTTTGATCTTTGTTGGGTGGTTAATAGGGTTGCCTGAATAAAGCTATTATCCATTTTCTGGTAGATAAATTATTCATAAAGTGGTTAAGTCGCTGTAGGTATGCTGTTTCATACACAAAAATAATCCTTTCAAATTCCTTTCTTAGTGATCTCCTACACTTCCGAGGAAACCTACATACATTATAGCTAGCTGGCTTCAATATCTTTGATTTTTCAAACAAATAATTAATTACACTTTTCTCCCGTTTCCGTAGGGATTTCGGGAAGTTCTTGTTTAGTACTCCCCTATACTTACATTCTATGAAAGATACATGCCAAATTTCAGCCTGCTGCCGAGTATTTTCGACTCTTAAGTGGTTGGTATATATAGGTATATTGAGAATATGTAGCCTGAACTGCAGTTGGATTAAACATTGGCTCTGACTGCTGCTGGAGCTGGTTAGCTTGCTGACAAGCTTCATTCCATGGGAATATAGAAGGAACAGCTTTTCTTTTAAGTATTTTTAGGCGATGAGCTGCAAACAAAAGTTTGGTTATTAGGTATAAACTCCTAAGATAGGTACCTACTGTATTATGTTTCCATTAAGTTATGATACCCAAGATAGGTAACAAACATAAAGATATGTACATATATTTAGGTTAAGAAATTAAAAAAATGTTACTAATTTAAGTCTAATGTCAATAAACTTTATTATTATTTCTTATTGCAAGCTAAGATAAATATGTATTTTCCATCTTGGGCCTCTTGCCAAATGTGATGACGGAGAGATGAAATCTGCAGGCTGGCGTAATCTTAATCCATCTTGATCTCCGAGTTTCATCTTGGGGAAAGCGGTGGTTACCTATATTTTTACAAAATTGTACTACGCATGGACTAGCCATGTTTAGTTTAGTTCTCAGGGCACAATTAATAATAAACTATTGCATGTGAAAGAAAGAAAGTTGTAAGATAAACAAACAAAAAACAAAGCGGAAATTGACATTTTACACAGGATTTGACATATTACTTAGGTTTAATGCCATCTATCAGCATTTTTTTAAAATTGTAGAACTGTCAAAATAAAAACCGCTCATTACATGAAAAGCGTAATAGCGCTTATTTCATTCACATTCGATAACATTACCATGGCGGAGAGTATAATTCAAAGGTTCATGTTTGTTTTGTTGACAGTTACAACAAAAGTAGGAATACGTAATACACGTATTCCTACTTTTGTTGTAACTGTCGAAGTTTTTGTAAGTTTTCTTATACGTGTTGTTGGCTTTTCTGGATTTCAAATCAAATCACATTTGGCTGTATACCGTTTTTTTTTTAATTTTTTTATCGATTTGGAACGCCTCGGCTCGATCTTGGCCAGTCTTTAACGTCTATAACGTCTAATAGTTGTCATGGTAACAATATTGTTTACAAATAAAAAATAAAAAATATGAAATGCTATAAATACTGTATTATAATCAGCTTAAACTATTTGGATTAATATTTTTGTAAATCCAAATAGTTTTAGTAGTTTAAACTATTAAATTCCTAGATAATTATTAATTATCCAAATTTTTTTAAAAGGTCTTCATGATGCACAGGCTAAGGTCATAGACCATACTGCCTAGTCATTAGTTTTCTATCAATAAACGAACCATCACCTTACGGCTGCATTCACCATGTGCTTGTCTTGCCAGTCAACTTGCTATGGCTAATAAAATAAAAAATCGTTATAAGTGGGGCTAATTTTACCCAGCTAGGGAAATTAAATTCACCAAAGCCATAGATTAGAGTAATTTATTTAAAAGTATTACTCGAATACCCCACACACAATCCGCTGTCAAAACACTTGCCGTTAAACATGTGTTTGGCGAGATAATAGTGTATTATATTTAAGTGTAATTTTAGATGAATAAATAATTTAAAAAAACTTAATAGACTACTTTAATCAGTAAAAAAAAATAGTCTGTGGTTGGAATTCAACCGAGAAGAAGAAGAAAGTAGTCATGAAACATCCAAGCGAGATCCAAGCCGGCAGCTCGTTATCTGCCGCTTTCATTTGACAGTTCAAAGCTGTGTTCATATTATGTCAAAATTCACTGTTTACAAGCATTTCGTTCCTTCTTTGAGTGGTAAAATGGACATCAATTTTTAGACATAAGTGTCCGGTTTTTTTGATATTTTAACTTTTTAAATCGTGTTTTAAGAAGACGAAGATTAATATGAGAAGATTTTCGCGTTTGCAGTGTCCGCATTTCGGGTTCCGCTTTGAAAGTTCCGCATTGCGAGTTTTGGGTTCTTATTTACTGGCAATTACTGGCAATCATTTATAAGTTACAATTTACTCACACTTTTTAGGGAAACTACACAAAACAGTAAGTTAATAATGATAAATACCTATTGTTTGTAAATTATTGTAAAAATTTCCAATCATGGAATCTCATATGTCCTTTACAACTTATATATTGTATATTATTTATTGTAAATAGCTATTTATATTCTGGTATCTGTATTTAAAAGTACATAGTATATAGTGCTAAAATGCTGTTAATATGTACTTATTATGTATCGTAATTGGTTAATAGCATAGAATTAAGTTACCATTACGAGACGCATATTGAACTACAACCACATTAGTACTATTCTAATCTGTGACTACAACAATAGTTCATATTTCAGTTCACTTGTCCGGTTTTATGACAGCCGGACACGTAAGAAGAAGAAGTAGATATCCACGGAGAATTGATGCCCACGGAGTTGCGTAATCAGGCCCCAGTTCTTCCTATAGCGACGATCAGAAAATACTGCTAGGAACTAGGGACTGACACGACGGTCCTGCCTGCAAATCCAGCGTTGCTGCTTTGAAGTAAATTAATTAACGTTATTTCCTTGCAAATTTAATGCACCTTAATCTGAGGCAAAAATGTAAATCAAACAGTGTGTTCCTTTAAGCAATTCTTTTACTCTGAACGCTCAGCTCAGATCATTCATAAGCTAGTGGCCTTGTGTTCCTTTAAGCACTTCTTTTACTCTGAACGCTCAGATCATTCGCTAGTGGAACGACTGACAGATGTCAAAATTTAACATGTCCTTTTTATCCCATAAATTCTATTTATATTTTAAATTAACAATATAACTACATTAAACAAGAATCTAGAATAAATTTGCTCGATCCATAACTTAAAAATAACATCGAGATCAGTGAAATCTGTGAAATCTAAGTAAGCGTCAAAAACAAGATAGGTGATGATGGTGAGGTGAAAAATGACCAGGGCCCTGATTACGTAACTCCGGTCGCTTTCCCGTCTCTCGAGATCAACTGCCATTGTGACGTTACATCTTTTTAAAACACGATTTAAAAAATGAATATGTCATAATTTTGACGTTCTAACTTTTTAAATCGTGTTTTAAAAAGATGTAACGTCACAATGGCAGTTGATCTCGAGAGACGGGAAAGCGACCGGAGTTACGTAATCAGGGCCCAGGGCCCTGATTACGTAACTCCGGTCGCTCACGTCAAAATTATGACATATTCATTTTTTAAATCGTGTTTTAAAAAGATGTAACGTCACAATGGCAGTTGATCTCGAGAGACGGGAAAGCGACCGGAGTTACGTAATCAGGGCCGTGATCATTCTGAGCGTTTTGAACAGTTTTTGACAGCTGACAGCTGCGTGTGGAACACTAGTATTTATGTAGCATACTATGTACTCAGATTAATTAAAATTTATCATGTATTTTATTTGGGGCCCTGGATTTGAAGGCTGGATAATTAAGATGGCGTGCCCTCACAAAATGCTTATGAATCACTCTCATACAATTTAATGAGGGGGAGGCATATGCCAAAAAAGAAGAAGAACTAAGAAGACACTCATTTAACTAAACTACAGGGTAACAACTAATACCATAATGAAGAATACATTTATAGGATTCTTTATCTAAGACTAATACCTACCACAGATTAAGTTAAACTAATACTAATTCGGTGAATCTAAGGGTAAATAATTATGTGGGTAATCACTAATAAGTTGGCAAATATTATAATTTTTGTATCATGATTGAGATTGACATTTTATGTGAAGAAGTAGAAGACATAATGTTTAGATTTTTATTTTTGTTACTTTGAAATAAAAATAGATTATATAATGTATTTTAAACACGAAAAATCATAACTCAAAAGTATTTTACAATTATTATGTGTACCACACGGACCACACCTCCGGCTCCTCCACCTCCGCCACCACTGCCAACTCAGACTTGTTCTAGTACAAAACCAGTTTCAAGCTCTTGTGATGTTTCTCCAGATTCAATAACATCTGATGTGTGTCAATGGGCCCTGTTCGAACCACAGTTGTGGGAAGTATGCTCCAGAAATAATATTTGTTTGAATGAAGAGCCCTATCTATACAAATACAAAAATTTCCAACCCATTATTCAAGTAGGCCCAACCTGTGGACTTGTGGCTTTGTCAATGTTGTTAAATGGTAGTGTTACTTCGGACGAGTTGTTCAATATAACAAAGATGGAAGGATTCAGTAATAACGGTGAAATGTTTAGTTGCAATAATATGGCTAAGCTTGCAGACAAGGCTATAAGTTTAGCTGAAGTTGAAAATATACAATTTCATGTAAAAGAAGGTGATTTGTACAGTGAAGAAACAGTTATTGACCTGTTAGGTGGAGCTGTTTTGTTAGTAGCGTATCCTTTTAAAAACCAGTAATTACCTACAGATATTGTGACATTAATATAATTGATATTATGCTTTGCACATAATAGCCACTGCTTTATCAAATACCTTTTAGTAATTTGCTCCAAGTATTTCCTACAGAGAAGTGTTGGCTGGTTGGGAATACTGCATTTATTTAAACTTTTATTAAAGTAAATTAAGTACAAATATGTGTCATTTTCTAGTCAAATGTACATACAATATGTGCAAATATAATATTTTGCACAAATCATTAAAAACTATTCATCACCAAGAATACTTTGGTTCTTTCAATTTCATTCTCAACTATCAATCCAACAACTAGACATTTTTAAGTATCACTAGTCACTACCAAACTACTAGATATAAGCTCTACTTTTTTATTCATACACCAGAGTTGCTGACCATAGTTGATATCTTGTATGTTGGTATGAAAAGCTTAACACATACTAGAGCTTAAGTTCAGTACTTTCCCTATTGTATCTACTCTATATATTATGTTTTATTACAACTCAAAATATAACCTTGACCTAAAAAGCACAGCTATGATGCAGATTGTAATCATGCCCCATGTGAAAGAAAAGGTCACACTGCTCATTGGGCATTAATTTGTGGTGTTATAATTGTGTCAGAAGTTTCAGAGGGAAAATATACTTCTGATCCCAACAATGTATATGTATTGTGCAGACATGGAAAATCAAATTACTTGTCTGCTTGGAGACTGGCATCCCTGGCAAAGAGTAATCAAAATTTATGGGAGTTTTCACCTAAAAAGAAAGAAGATGGTATGCTTTATGTACTCCCAGAAGGTGGAATAGGAGGAAGAGATGGATTGAGAGATCAGTTTTTGATATTTTATGGGTTGTAAGTATATATATTATGTTATTGTAAACCATTGTTTTATTTATTCCTATTTATAACACAAATTTTTATTTTGCTATTAAATTAATGAATATTCTTAGCTGCTGCTAAGTAAGAACATATTATAATGATATATAAAGGCTAAAAAACAAAGGTGTGAAAGGCTGTGTTCAAACCTAATTTAAATAGGTGGTGAATATAATGATCTTTTAAAAAGTAGATTTTTAAATCCTTCTCTACACTCACAATACATAGTTAAAGATAATAAATTAACAACAAATTGAAGCAAGTTAAATAACAAGATTGTATTGAATGCAAAAAATTTATTTGTACAATAAATACAAATGAGAATTGCAAATGATGTTAAAATAATAAATCTCATGAACATATTTTAAAATAAGTTGTATCCTTTTTAATAATGGAAAATAATAAGAATTGGCGCATTTTGCACTACACCATCATCTTTTGAACAAAGGTTACAAATAATTGAACATAAAGCTTTGTACTACACATAAAAAATAAATGTAATTATTAAAATAAACAAATAGTTTCTGTTTCCACTATATTGAAATAACAATCCATTAAAAATGTTACATTGACTGTATATATTGTATTAAATACCTTAAATATAATACACATATTATAAACTACCAACTTTACTGCATTAGTCAAATTTCTTATCAAGTCAGCAGCTGTGAGATCAAAAAATCATAACTCATTATAGGAATATATTAATGATTAGCTTATCGACAAAAATTAATAAGCGCTTAAGACTAGTTTACTAATAATTAGATTGGAAATTTTACAGACTGCTCACTGTATAAATTAGTTGCTAACATATAGTTCAGAATTACATAAATATAAAATAATACATACAATAAACATGAAAAAACTGTTTTTTTGCAATAACTAATAACAGCTGTTTGTTTAGTATTTATTTTTATAGCGGCTCTTACTTCAAACTCAGTTCTCCAACTTTTTAAAATCATTTACAAAAACTCTCAACTAAATTTTGTGATCATTTAATGTGTACAACTGTACAATCAATAATGTTTCTATGAAACAAAGGTCTGAAACTGTAACTTCAGTTTTATTTCAAGAAACAAAACTAATACATAATTAATGGAAGTGAAGTACATTTATTTTGAGATTTACTTATATAGCCATAATGTTTTTGGTTGGCTCTTTGAAGAATTTATTTGTTTTCAATATAAATTGAAAAGAAAACGGATGATATGTTGTTACTCAATATAATCTTCTTATTTACACACTGAATTTAGCGAAAATAAATAAGATATTTTTGTTTTTCTAGAAAACTTCCTGTAGAGATTTTTCCCCCTAATTTGGGAAATCCCCTAACTTAGCAACCAATCCGTGGTCTTTTCTTCCTTTTCGAAATCCGAATGTCTATTAGTATATTATGCTATAAAAGGCCATTCATTTATTGCGCAAGAATATTTTTAGTAACTTTTGACTCCCTCCCCCACAAAAAAAATCGTCCATAGTCTAGTAAGACATGGCCAAACACTCCCCCAATTGTCTTACGTAATAATTAAATGGCACTTCAATGATTTCGTATTACTGTAAGGTACTATTATAACCCCTCGTCTGTGGTTTGTGATTTTTCAAAAAGCCGTTGTATGTGGAGGCCTCTTGGGTGGTCTCGAATTACGTCATCCGCGCGAGGATCAAATTACAAATATTTCAAATATTTTGTTTATGAGCTTATTTTAGATTATATAAACAATATGTCGTTAAAATCGCTATGAAACAAGCTAACATATACTTATAGATTGGTTTAGTTTGGCCTTGTAATGTATAACTTATTCCAAATTGAAATTAGGTAAAACTTTTTTTTCCCCATTTTTTGGTATTAAAGTCGTTGAATTAAAAAATATATAAAATATTTTATCCAAAAGCTTTTTTCGTCCTCAGGTTTATTCATATTACTTCCCATTATTAGTAAAAAATAAGACACAATACATTCATTGTTTATAAACCACAAGCGTTATAAAAACGCGGTACTTGAACGGGCTCGACCGAGGCAATAAAAAAAGGTCTTGTTTACACTTCAATTCCGAGAACTCCATTGTCGAGTGGCCGGGAATGTTACTCATTGTTTATTATGGTTTATAATCTTATACACAAACGAAAGTTGAAGCGTTAAAACTGTTTTGTTTATTAGAAATCAAACGATGAAAAAAACACTAGTTAATACGAAAAAATTTCAAATCATGTTTGATGCAATAACAATTTTTGTATAAAATATTTATGATATTCACATTATAATGCATGAAATATTGTTTGTTAATTACTTACCTATCCAATTAATAGCACAAAACACAATTCACAGCACAAAACAAATATATTTTAACAATTTTCTAAAAGACGGTTGGTGTAAAAAAACAACAATGACCGACGTCATTTTCATACGGCTCGTATTTCATACTAACAGGTTCCATAGATTAAAGCAAGTTCTTAAAGGACAATCTATATATTTTTTTAAAAATTGGCACATCTGTGGCAAAGAAAAACACAAAAAGCCGTCAACTGTTGAGAAATCTATTTTAGTATCGCGCACCCGACTCTAGGGCCCGTATTAATAAAGAAGTCTCAAACCGGGACTCAAGACGGTTCCCCTACTCGAGTACGGTTAGCTTCTCAAGGTGGTATTTGATTAATAGTCAGATCTCAGCTGAAACTTGAACTGGGTTTAGGAACGCTGCCTCAACTAGAAACGTCACCTCACCTTTGAAAACTTTTTTTTTTTAAGTTCGTTCACGATGAACAGGCTAAGGTCGTAGACCATACTTCCTAGTTTGAAAACTGAATTTTTTATTATATTACTAGTCAAATACCGTTTCAATATACTTTTAAAAATAGCAGATTTATATTTTGTTATACATTCTTACAAAATTTCATAACTTAAATGTAACATATATTATTCTAGTAGGTATAAATATCAAAAATAAACTTTAGTCTTTATTAATGTAGTGAAAAACTGGTTTTCGTTATTATTGTGGTTAATTACTTAATATTTAGAAATACAATATTCCTTCACATATTATCCATATTTGGAACTAGGAATAAAACTGCGGATTCGACTGGCATTCGAAAAAAGTTTTACTGTCTTATTAATATTTCCGCCATAAAAATTTGAAGATTGAAAGTTATTTTGTGATGTTTTGCCGCCATAAACAAAAGAAGAAGAAGAAGTATTGTAACTTTGTAAGTTTATTTATGTACTAATAATTTATTAGTAGGTACCTACAGGTAGACCTGAATAAATTCTAAACCAAAGATTATTATTATCATAAATAGGTTCTAAACTATCTTTTAAAATTGTGTGTCTCCTCTTGAACTTACACTTCTTTAATATACTACCACTAACTCTTAAATCCAACTAGGTAATTCCATTCTGTTTTCTTTTTTCAGATACTGTTACACATAAACATCTGAGCCATGAGTGCTGAAGCAAATTGTATGCACACTAATTATTTATTGTAGATGGTTCATTCCCTGTAGTGTTGATAATCATTTTTAACCAATTTTCAAAAAAGAAGTCAGTACAACAATGGGGTAACATATTAATTTTTGTTTATAATAATAATATAATAAAATATTTCATGTAATTTTAATTGTTTTCATGTACCTACCTACTATTATATTATTATCATATATTATAGTTGTAGGGTCACCGCTGCTAACCATAACACGGAAGTGTGACAACTCCATTCTTGTATGCTTCACTTAGCCCTTACTTTTTGGAGATCTCCATGTAGAGATTTCTACCTTTACATACTATAGCCTAGACCTAAAGGAGAACCAGCCTTTTCTAATGATGAATATTAATAATATTACTTACACACTACATACTTAAAACTCCCTCACCTATTTAAAATATGGTTTATGACTTAATTAATAATTATTCTATATTGTTATTAAAATATGTACCTACTTTAGGTTCTTAGTAAAAATTCATATTAATTCATAATATTAATCTAAGATACTAATAAGACTTTATTAGCTAGTTATTTTTAACATTAATTGTGTTAAATATTACAGGACTATGTGAGAGGTGGTCCTTTGCAGGACACATGTTTCAATTAAATTAAATATCATTTATTTCAGGCTGCATTGGCCCATATAATAAATACCTTACAAACTAACATACATATTAAATATACTTAAGAACTACACTTTAACACGTGCTGACGGCGACGTGCAACGCGCTTCATTGATTTCATGTTTAGAAGTTATGCCTGTGTTTACAGGATATTATCAGTCTAGTTTGTCAACCGAATGAAGGTGTACAGTCTGTGTATAGTCAGGAACAATTACGAGACGTCTGCGCCGTCGCGACGCCGACAAGTCCAAAGAGAATATAATCACTACGTTTTAGACAATTGTTTCGTGCATTATATTATCCTCTATGCTTTCGTGGTCTCTCCCGGCGAGTGTGGGCTGCTCTCCTGTCTTCGGGCTAAAATTACATACAAATAAGGGCGTTTTAACGGTCAAGTACTACGCGGTAGATAGATTTGTATCAGAGTTATTTATTCAAGTTAACTTTCAACATATATCTACACGTTTTATATACAAGATAACTTGGACTTTTCTATTTATTTATAATTATTTTTGCTTAAAAAAAGCTACTAAAATTACATCTCGCATTACGAAAATTTGAACTTAACATTGTTATTGTACTTCATCTTCTACTTTTGGCATAAGCCATCAATAGAAACTGCCAACGTCGGAGTGCAAAAAGCATGGCAGTATAGTCGGTTAAAAAGACCTTCACGCGAGTCTCGTGTAAATACAAGCTTAAATAATTTTTAGCTGAATAATTTTCTTAGAGGATATTTCTTAGCCTTTTTTGAATTCTATTATGATTGGTGGATTGGGGATAAGTGTTGAAAAGTGTAAATATTATAATTATTAATATTGCGCGGGCATTTTGAATAATGTCTAGCTATAACGGGTGAAGTGATCCATTAAAATATAAACTTCATTATTTACTTATCTCATTGCGCAGTCTTTATGATATTGCTACGTGAAAATTGGGCAATTTGATAATAAAACTAAATTTGACGCGGTGCGGGGAGGGAATATGCGTAACACACATTGCCCAATCATATACTGTCATTCAGCGTGCGGCTCATTTGGAGGATTTTGAAGTCCACCCCATGAGCCCCACGCTGAATGACTACTACTACCTATAATATAATATTTTAACCCCCGACGAAAACAGTTTTTTATAAGTTTGACGTGTCTGCGTGTATATTGTACCTATAATAATAATCGCACTCCTACTATGATATTTTTTTTATAATAACCGGGCATTATGTACCTACTTATAACGCATAACTTAATTATTTAGTATAGTTTAGATAATAATAATTTACTAATATTAGCGTTATTAATATTAAATAAAATTTTAAAATGTATTTTGGTAAATTTAGAGGTGTATTCAACGCTTAACATAATACTTGGCCATTATCATAAAGACAACAGCTCTTCTATTTATTGTTGTCATAAAATAAAATAAAAATATTTCTAACTCAAAATAACAATATTAATAATATGAAACAAAATAAAATAAAATAAATATTTAACAACTTTTACGTACCTACAATATTTATTTATTTATAACTCTGTTACGATTTGACGGCAGTAGATGCCAAAAAAGCAGAAGAAGAAGAGGAATTGTCAAACTCAAAGAAAAGTCAACATGGCGGAATGTCAACATATTTATTTTTTTCGATTTTAATTATATATTTTTAAGCATTTAATTTAAGTCAAAAACTATGGATATGTGTTTTGAAGTGGCAAAATGGCTTTGTAATTAAAACCTCAACCATAAAATTACCATATGCACAATAATCGATGAACAAGATTCTAAAGTTAAGCCAGTTGGACTGTTGTTCCCACAACCTCACAACAAACAATTTATTATTTCTTAAAAATATAGATATAAGATTACCATTATTTAATTATATTTTTTTGAAAAATGAGGCGCAGTGTGCATAAATGATAGAAAATGGGTGCTCATAAAATAAGAAAGTTGCATTAAACACTTAAAAATACAGTAAAAATATTGAATTACTATTCTCCAGGAGGCTTATTAAGTTATTGTTTTAACATGTTTTCAGATGTTACAAGTAAGCACATTGACAGGCTTTAATGTGCAAGATTTATTTTCAGAATAAAGGTTTCAGAATTAATATTCTTGTCTTAAAGGAAATGCACAAAATCCATGAATCTTCAATCAAAGGCAAATAAAAAAGTAGCCAGCTAAAGTTAACTTAATGAAAGATTAAAAGGTCTACCATCTATCCAAAACTAATGCAATATTAAAATCTGAACTGAATCAATTTTATGAGCCATTAGGCTCAAAAATATTCTTCATAGTATACTTTATGTTAAGTAACTTCAGAGAAATTAGGTATTTTAAGTAGAAATAAAAAAGTAATAGTTTCAAAAGTTGTTTTATTCTGTATTCTTTCATAGTTATAATATAAATATTTATTAAATAGAATTGCTGTAAAATGATATTCATAAAATAAATTCTATAAGTCCAGCAATGCTAGCAACTTATAAATAATTTCTTTACTTTGTCCTTGGACATTCTCATTCTCGAGTAAGCCTTAGGATTTACTGACATGAGTTGGTAAATGTAAGGAGATATGAAAATTGGTAAAATTTTTCAGGCTTTTGTTAATAGAATTCAATATATTATTCTTTTTAATAAAGGTTTTACCACTAACAGCTAGTAAAAGTTTGTCGGGAGAAAAAGAAGATTAATTCTTTCATATTTTGTTTCAGTCAAAAACATAGGCACCTACATATTTTTATGTAGGCAACAGTAATATTATAGTAGGTAGGTACCAAGTGAATGTTGAAAAAGTGTGAATTGTAAAATCATTGGAGCTTTTACCATTCACAGTTGGTAAATCTTAGGTTTTACTCTTAAGTCTTAGGATTTACCTTATTTAGAGCATTTTCAGTAACATATTGATTCAAGAGAATGAAAATGCTGTAAGCTCCATTTTCTTGCATCAATATACACTTATAAATTACAAAAATCTCTGTATGTGCAAGTACAATTGGCCCTGTATTTGATGGTGTGATATATGTATTTGAATCAATTGATTTACTTTGAATCAATTAATTTAACATCTATGAGAGACAACAAAGTGAAAATATGCCAGTAAAATATTAGGAAGAGATGTCTTCAAAATATGAGCCACAACACAACAGGTACCTATTGAATTTAAAAGTTTGACATGCTAAATATTTTGCAAACAATGAGCACAAATTAAACATTATCATTTACTTGTTAGCAAGAAAAGACTATAATTATCTGGTTGCTTCACCAGATGGGATACTACTTACTATGATGCAAAATGTTTTATTTATACATTTATAGAGTTGCAATCATTCGTCTTTTACGTTGAAGATGCCCCATTTTTGAATTTGTGTTTGATTGATTGTGTACCCTATGTAATGTCCACTAATTATAATTAGTTTCTTCAGACATCTACATCAAAATAATGATCATCTGCCTGAACAGCATATCGATTTTCTGGCTCATAACATATTTCCCACAGAGAATGACGCAAACAGGAATCGTTTCACTGGATGTTTATTGGCAATATTTTTACCATACATATCTAACCTTTCAAGTCTTTTTTGCCTCGCGAATCACCACGTCTTCTGTAAGCTCTGGCAGTCGCCAAGTACTAATACATAAGTACTAATAATCAAGTAGTTTACGGTCGTCTGTATTGCCATGTACAGGTGCCAAAATCGTAGATTTCCGTTTCTTATGTAAAACAAATAACAATAACTAAAACATGTATCAGAAGCCAAGGTCACCAAAGTAAGTACCTACAGGGTACATCAAAATAATAGTTCAAAGAAAAGCCTAGATTAATCATAAAAACAGCTTAAACGTAAAAACAATTTAGGGAGAAAAACACGGAAACACAACAACTACTAGTGACATATTATGCCTCACTCACCTAAGTTGACGTATCCAAGTAGCAGTTTGTCGTGTGACGTCACTTACGTAAGTTGACATATCCAAGTAGCAGTTTGACAGCTGTTGACAATGCTCGCCCCGGCTGAGACACCTTTCTTGAGCTAGGTGCTCAAGTAATGTCTATTAATTCGAACGTCATCTCAAATGCTGTCTTGAGTTTGACGTCTTGGTTGAGATTTCTTTATTAATACGGGCCTAGGAGTCGGCTCCACAGACAGCGGTTTTTTTGACAGCGCTCTAGGAGTCGGCGCCACAGACGAGGGGATAACAGTACTACTAAGTACGACGTTTTATATTAGAAGCTGAAAACTTTTTAGTTTTACACAAGGAACCTATAACACATTATAATCTAACAACATTAAATATTCTATAGAATTCCCCAGGGTAAACAAAATATTTTTAAAAACTAATACTATTAATTCGTTGTTTTTTTTTACTGTGGATAACTCAAAGTAACTTAAGCACACAACACCCAAATTGAATCCAGATTTTTTAATACTTAACAAAGAATCGCTCGTTAGAGCCATAAAATCAAACACCTATAGAAGTAAAAAAGAATATTGAAACTGAATTGTGTGGCTTAAAGGGGTATTATGATATTATATTCTATGTTACGGCCCGTATTAATAAAGAAATCTCAACCAAGACGTCAAACTCAAGACAGCATTTGAGATGACGTTCGAATTAATAGACATTACTTGAGCACCTAGCTCAAGAAAGGTGTCTCAGCCGGGGCGAGCATTGTCAACAGCTGTCAAACTGCTACTTGGATATGTCAACTTACGTAAGTGACGTCACACGACAAACTGCTACTTGGATACGTCAACTTAGGTGAGTGAGGCATAATATGTCACTAGTTGCCAATGTGTTTCCGTGTTTTTCTCCCTAAATTGTTTTTACGTTTAAGCTGTTTTTATGATTAATCTAGGCTTTTCTTTGAACTATTATTTTGATGTACCCTGTAGGTACTTACTTTGGTGACCTTGGCTTCTGATACATGTTTTAGTTATTGTTATTTGTTTTACATAAGAAACGGAAATCTACGATTTTGGCACCTGTACATGGCAATACAGACGACCGTAAACTACTTGATTATTAGTACTTATGTATTAGTACTTGGCGACTGCCAGAGCTTACAGAAGACGTGGTGATTCGCGAGGCAAAAAAGACTTGAAAGGTTAGATATGTATGGTAAAAATATTGCCAATAAACATCCAGTGAAACGATTCCTGTTTGCGTCATTCTCTGTGGGAAATATGTTATGAGCCAGAAAATCGATATGCTGTTCAGGCAGATGATCATTATTTTGATGTAGATGTCTGAAGAAACTAATTATAATTAGTGGACATTACATAGTGTACACAATCAATCAAACACAAATTCAAAAATGGGGCATCTTCAACGTAAAAGACGAATGATTGCAACTCTATAAATGTATAAATAAAACATTTTGCATCATAGTAAGTAGTATCCCATCTGGTGAAGCAACCAGATAATTATAGTCTTTTCTTGCTAACAAGTAAATGATAATGTTTAATTTGTGCTCATTGTTTGCAAAATATTTAGCATGTCAAACTTTTAAATTCAATAGGTACCTGTTGTGTTGTGGCTCATATTTTGAAGACATCTCTTCCTAATATTTTACTGGCATATTTTCACTTTGTTGTCTCTCATAGATGTTAAATTAATTGATTCAAAGTAAATCAATTGATTCAAATACATATATCACACCATCAAATACAGGGCCAATTGTACTTGCACATACAGAGATTTTTGTAATTTATAAGTGTATATTGATGCAAGAAAATGGAGCTTACAGCATTTTCATTCTCTTGCATCAATATGTTACTGAAAATGCTCTAAATAAGGTAAATCCTAAGACTTAAGAGTAAAACCTAAGATTTACCAACTGTGAATGGTAAAAGCTCCAATGATTTTACAATTCACACTTTTTCAACATTCACTTGGTACCTACCTACTATAATATTACTGTTGCCTACATAAAATATGTAGGTGCCTATGTTTTTGACTGAAACAAAATATGAAAGAATTAATCTTTCTTTTATTCCCGACAAACTTTTACTAGCTGTTAGTGGTAAAATCTTTATTAAAAAGAATAATATATTGAATTCTATTAACAAAAGCCTGAAAAATTTTACCAATTTTCATATCTCCTTACATTTACCAACTCATGTCAGTAAATCCTAAGGCTTACTCGAGAATGAGAATGTCCAAGGACAAAGGAGTAAAGAAATTATTTATAAGTTGCTAGCATTGCTGGACTTATAGAATTTATTTTATGAATATCATTTTACAGCAATTCTATTTAATAAATATTTATATTATAACTATGAAAGAATACAGAATAAAACAACTTTTGAAACTATTACTTTTTTATTTCTACTTAAAATACCTAATTTCTCTGAAGTTACTTAACATAAAGTATACTATGAAGAATATTTTTGAGCCTAATGGCTCATAAAATTGATTCAGTTCAGATTTTAATATTGCATTAGTTTTGGATAGATGGTAGACCTTTTAATCTTTCATTAAGTTAACTTTAGCTGGCTACTTTTTTTATTTGCCTTTGATTGAAGATTCATGGATTTTGTGCATTTCCTTTACGACAAGAATATTAATTCTGAAACCTTTATTCTGAAAATAAATCTTGCACATTGAAGCCTGTCAATGTGCTTACTTGTAACATCTGAAAACATGTTAAAACAATAACTTAATAAGCCTCCTGGAGAATAGTAATTCAATATTTTTACTGTATTTTTAAGTGTTTAATGCAACTTTCTTATTTTATGAGCACCCATTTTCTATCATTTATGCACACTGCGCCTCATTTTTCAAAAAAATATAATTAAATAATGGTAATCTTATATCTATATTTTTAAGAAATAATAAATTGTTTGTTGTGAGGTTGTGGGAACAACAGTCCAACTGGCTTAACTTTAGAATCTTGTTCATCGATTATTGTGCATATGGTAATTTTATGGTTGAGGTTTTAATTACAAAGCCATTTTGCCACTTCAAAACACATATCCATAGTTTTTGACTTAAATTAAATGCTTAAAAATATATAATTAAAATCGAAAAAAATAAATATGTTGACATTCCGCCATGTTGACTTTTCTTTGAGTTTGACAATTCCTCTTCTTCTTCTGCTTTTTTGGCATCTACTGCCGTCAAATCGTAACAGAGATATAAATAAATAAATATTGTAGGTACGTAAAAGTTGTTAAATATTTATTTTATTTTATTTTGTTTCATATTATTAATATTGTTATTTTGAGTTAGAAATATTTTTATTTTATTTTATGACAATAATAAATAGAAGAGCTGTTGTCTTTATGATAATGGCCAAGTATTATGTTAAGCGTTGAATACACCTCTAAATTTACCAAAATACATTTTAAAATTTTATTTAATATTAATAACGCTAATATTAGTAAATTATTATTATCTAAACTATACTAAATAATTAAGTTATGCGTTATAAGTAGGTACATAATGCCCGGTTATTATAAAAAAAATATCATAGTAGGAGTGCGATTATTATTATAGGTACAATATACACGCAGACACGTCAAACTTATAAAAAACTGTTTTCGTCGGGGGTTAAAATATTATATTATAGGTAGTAGTAGTCATTCAGCGTGGGGCTCATGGGGTGGACTTCAAAATCCTCCAAATGAGCCGCACGCTGAATGACAGTATATGATTGGGCAATGTGTGTTACGCATATTCCCTCCCCGCACCGCGTCAAATTTAGTTTTATTATCAAATTGCCCAATTTTCACGTAGCAATATCATAAAGACTGCGCAATGAGATAAGTAAATAATGAAGTTTATATTTTAATGGATCACTTCACCCGTTATAGCTAGACATTATTCAAAATGCCCGCGCAATATTAATAATTATAATATTTACACTTTTCAACACTTATCCCCAATCCACCAATCATAATAGAATTCAAAAAAGGCTAAGAAATATCCTCTAAGAAAATTATTCAGCTAAAAATTATTTAAGCTTGTATTTACACGAGACTCGCGTGAAGGTCTTTTTAACCGACTATACTTATGCTTTTTGCACTCCGACGTTGGCAGTTTCTATTGATGGCTTATGCCAAAAGTAGAAGATGAAGTACAATAACAATGTTAAGTTCAAATTTTCGTAATGCGAGATGTAATTTTAGTAGCTTTTTTTAAGCAAAAATAATTATAAATAAATAATAGAAAATAATTATAATAGAAAAGTCCAAGTTATCTTGTATATAAAACGTGTAGATATATGTTGAAAGTTAACTTGAATAAATAACTCTGATACAAATCTATCTACCGCGTAGTACTTGACCGTTAAAACGCCCTTATTTGTATGTAATTTTAGCCCGAAGACAGGAGAGCAGCCCACACTCGCCGGGAGAGACCACGAAAGCATAGAGGATAATATAATGCACGAAACAATTGTCTAAAACGTAGTGATTATATTCTCTTTGGACTTGTCGGCGTCGCGACGGCGCAGACGTCTCGTAATTGTTCCTGACTATACACAGACTGTACACCTTCATTCGGTTGACAAACTAGACTGATAATATCCTGTAAACACAGGCATAACTTCTAAACATGAAATCAATGAAGCGCGTTGCACGTCGCCGTCAGCACGTGTTAAAGTGTAGTTCTTAAGTATATTTAATATGTATGTTAGTTTGTAAGGTATTTATTATATGGGCCAATGCAGCCTGAAATAAATGATATTTAATTTAATTGAAACATGTGTCCTGCAAAGGACCACCTCTCACATAGTCCTGTAATATTTAACACAATTAATGTTAAAAATAACTAGCTAATAAAGTCTTATTAGTATCTTAGATTAATATTATGAATTAATATGAATTTTTACTAAGAACCTAAAGTAGGTACATATTTTAATAACAATATAGAATAATTATTAATTAAGTCATAAACCATATTTTAAATAGGTGAGGGAGTTTTAAGTATGTAGTGTGTAAGTAATATTATTAATATTCATCATTAGAAAAGGCTGGTTCTCCTTTAGGTCTAGGCTATAGTATGTAAAGGTAGAAATCTCTACATGGAGATCTCCAAAAAGTAAGGGCTAAGTGAAGCATACAAGAATGGAGTTGTCACACTTCCGTGTTATGGTTAGCAGCGGTGACCCTACAACTATAATATATGATAATAATATAATAGTAGGTAGGTACATGAAATCAATTAAAATTACATGAAATATTTTATTATATTATTATTATAAACAAAAATTAATATGTTACCCCATTGTTGTACTGACTTCTTTTTTGAAAATTGGTTAAAAATGATTATCAACACTACAGGGAATGAACCATCTACAATAAATAATTTGTGTGCATACAATTTGCTTCAGCACTCATGGCTCAGATGTTTATGTGTAACAGTATCTGAAAAAAGAAAACAGAATGGAATTACCTAGTTGGATTTAAGAGTTAGTGGTAGTATATTAAAGAAGTGTAAGTTCAAGAGGAGACACACAATTTTAAAAGATAGTTTAGAACCTATTTATGATAATAATAATCTTTGGTTTAGAATTTATTCAGGTCTACCTGTAGGTACCTACTAATAAATTATTAGTACATAAATAAACTTACAAAGTTACAATACTTCTTCTTCTTCTTTTGTTTATGGCGGCAAAACATCACAAAATAACTTTCAATCTTCAAATTTTTATGGCGGAAATATTAATAAGACAGTAAAACTTTTTTCGAATGCCAATCCGCAGTTTTATTCCTAGTTCCAAATATGGATAATATGTGAAGGAATATTGTATTTCTAAATATTAAGTAATTAACCACAATAATAACGAAAACCAGTTTTTCACTACATTAATAAAGACTAAAGTTTATTTTTGATATTTATACCTACTAGAATAATATATGTTACATTTAAGTTATGAAATTTTGTAAGAATGTATAACAAAATATAAATCTGCTATTTTTAAAAGTATATTGAAACGGTATTTGACTAGTAATATAATAAAAAATTCAGTTTTCAAACTAGGAAGTATGGTCTACCTTAGCCTGTTCATCGTGAACGAACTTAAAAAAACCAGTTTTCAAAGGTGAGGTGACGTTTCTAGTTGAGGCAGCGTTCCTAAACCCAGTTCAAGTTTCAGCTGAGATCTGACTATTAATCAAATACCACCTTGAGAAGCTAACCGTACTCGAGTAGGGGAACCGTCTTGAGTCCCGGTTTGAGACTTCTTTATTAATACGGGCCTAAATACATGGCTTGATAATTTGTTACTTATCAATAATTTAGTCTTATGATACACTTTAAATTCAATAACTATTGTCCAGTATTTGTGACAGTTTACATTGTAGTGTCTTCCAAATTGGTTTTTTTGCTTGAGGAGCAGAATATTAACAAATTTTTTTTTACAAAATTAAAGACAAATCTGTATAGGTATCATAACATAAAATTACATAATTAAATATTATTGCTTGGCTTACAATATTAAATATTTTTATAAATAATAAAAAAATGTATTTAAAACGAGCATGAATGAGTTATTGACACAATAGGTTTAAAGACAGTCCACAGAAGAATATAAAACATGAGCAAAGTAAATGAGATTTGGCACTTTAAAATGCAACTTAATTTTATCGTAAAAATTGGAAGAGCACCACAGATCTACATAACTATTGGTTATAATTATTATGAGCATAAGTTCAAGCAGATTCTATTCTATTTTAAAATACATATTGTATTACTATAATTTTACTAAATATTGTTAAGTCTTTAAGTAAACACTAACAGTTTACAAGACTTTACTCTAATAATAATCTGAGTAATAAAAGTTTTCCAATATTTTACTAGCTTAATATGCGTCCGGATAAAGAAAGTTAAGTTTAGGTAAGTATATATATATAGGATATAGGCAAGGTTAACCTAAATTTACATTATCAGGGTATACAGCCAAATTTCCAGAACAGGTTTTCAATATATTTCGATCTATTGCGCAATTTAAATTTTAATAGAGTGAGTTCATATATTAATACTTATCTTCTTAATAACATGCAGACCTTTCAAGAGACTAAGGTCTCTCAACTGTTTCCACAGTGACTAAAGGGTATACACACAATAAACATTTTTGATTGATGTAGTGTCCTTGTCTGAGGGTTAATATAAAAAACTGTAATACCACATGTTTAATACATTTCTAGTTTTTTATTTTTGTCAATTGAAAACACATAGTTTTGCAGTCGAACTTACCCTAAGGAAACTTATTTAGATTTAAACCTACAATCGTTGAATAAAAGACATATTGGCTCGGAAACCATTTCAAATCTTCGAACCAACGTTTTAATACTGCTCACTACTGACATTTTAAACAAACGTTTATGCTATGATACAAAAAGCTATTGCTTTTTCACGAAAATAATTTTGCACATATAAAAAATACAAAACTTTAGCAACCGCACCGTTGACTTAAAAAACCACATTCACTAATCACAGACTGAAAACTCTCACCCACAAACCTACATTGATATGTGCTTACTACATTTTACATTACAATTCGGTTTGCTCTTGCACTGAGTACCGACCAATCTAATCTAACCGATACTAAATGACAAAAAATAGATACAAAAATTTAATACCAGGACGTACGTGAAACATAAAAATATCATTTTATTGTATAGCTGTTATTGCGCATTCGACATATTTTTTTTATTAAATAAAATTTTCGAGAATAACATTAATTTGTCTAACACAAAGGTAGATTAAAAAAAATTTTATTTTTAATCTATTTTTCATCATAATGATTATGTAATACCTACAAATGTCACGAACCATAGATATATTGAGTACACATTACACATATGTATTACATTAAATACGAATCTAACAACTTCTAATGACTAAGTGATTATTGAGCCTTTATTATGTATATTGGAGTAATAATAAATAAAAAAATGAATACGCAGGTTTTCTAAACGTTCGATAATAATAATAAAATAATTTTGCCAAGCCACCATCATTTTAAGGTAAATCCAAAATACATAACAAAAGCTTTATGATTATACTCAAACCATGGCAGCTAAATAGCAGTAAGTAACCAAAGTACGGGTAATATAGGTACCTATATATTAACTCGGGAGAAATTATATTTCTTCAAATTGCATCAGCAATTACATTCACTACAGCGCCATATTCGTTAATCGCCACTATATCATAATATGGCGGTGATATACTCGGCGCAACTACATCGAGCCTCGTATGCGGCGCGATCATTCCTAGTACTAGGATCTAAAAGCCACGTGGATATTAAACGAGCTAATCGCGAAATTCCGTAGAGCAAGCAAAATCCAGCACAAACTCTTAAGTCTCGGGGGGCGCGAGCGGCGCGCCGCAGGTGGCGACCGGGAACGTCTTCACGTGCGTCTGCCACTGCGTCGACAGCTGGAAGAACTTCACTCCGTTCCATTCCGTGCCGTCGATATATACTGAAATGTTAAGAGAATGTTTTACTATATCACGAGGATCACTTGGAAAGGCTATCGGGCATTAAAAGCACGAAAACGTATGTGATGTATAATATGTCGCGAACAAGGTCTGTCTCGACTCTTCCGGGCCCTTGCCCAGGGCCGCGCGGCGGCGATCGTACAACGCATACCAATTCTCGAAACCAGCGGACAGATCGTGCGGCAGTATGGAGGCGTATTGTTGTATCGTCGAGATATTTGTTTTTATTTGCAAACAAAATGTCCGAACAACGGCGACAACATCTTTTAAATCAAATTTATTCTTAACTCTCGCTGTAGGTATTACGACAAAGGAAGAAGTATTAAATATAAAGTGCGAGAGGAGTCACCGCTTGACGCATTTGAGCTGGTACGACATTTCTCGAGTCCATTTGAGTTCCTGACGCTACCGCGTCGCCATCATCCCGCTGCCCCCAAGTTTTGAGGTCATTTATGTATACGTGTGGAATTACCTCTGAGCGGGGAGTTGTGCGAGCCCTTAGCGGAGCAGATGAGACGCGCCACGCCGTCCACGGTCTGCGCGCGCCCCGGCTCCGCCTCGCCGCTTTTCTCCTTCTTCTTACCCAGCCGCATTACTGTCACAAGTATTAAATTTTAGACACCTTACATTTTGATGCTTAAATACTTTTTCTTTTGGAGATACCTTTTAGGATACCTATGTAATTTTAATTTGCTTAAAATCCTAAAATTATGGCAGACTACGTAACAAATATTTAAATCTGGTTTTACAATACATAATTGGTTTGGACAATTTTTCTTCTTAGATAGACAGATATATACGTACTCTTTTGTTTTTTCTCCTTGGTGAGGTAGGTTATAGAGAGATGTGCGTTGTTCCGCGTTATCACGAGAGCTCTGAAGGAGGCCTTCAACGTTACTTTTCCCCCGCCTTCGGCTTCTGAGCAGCGACCTCCCACCTGTTAAATGACATGAAGTTTTGAAGTTATATCATAGGAAACTTTTTGAGATTACATACGCTTATACGAGATTACGTACTCTGGCACGAAAAACCGACACCAAGAATGAAGTTAGCAATTCGCGCACACGGACACGTAACACATGTTTACATAAGTACACACATACTATTTTAATGTTTTACATGTTTAAATCTTCACACGCTTTTCACTTAATAGTTTATTTAGAGGGGTTCTTAATAATTCAATAAGATAGTAAAAGTATAAGATGTCAACACAATAATTTTAGTTAGGTATGCCAATCTTGCATACTTTGATTTCAATTTCGATTTTAGGACTCCCTTTAATTAAATGGTTTATAATAAAGTCCTGAACAACCTCATACTATACTTAACACTACTTTCCTCAAATATGGTCCGAGTTTAATATTTTTTGTAAAATAAAAGAAATACAAAATGGGCGGTTAACAGTTGTTGAGTGTATAATCAAAATGTGCATAGTGTACTTACCAGCCAGTAGTCGATCTGTAGCTCCTGCGGCTCGGCGCGCGGCGGTAGCAGGTCTGGCGCGGGCGTGGCGGGCGGCGAGGGCCGCGCGGGCGGGGACCCGCCCTCCTCCAGCTCCAGCGACGACGGCCCACCTTCCCCGCAGCCCACGCGCACCTCCTACGGAACACATTAGTTGCAGCAAACAGACGTAAACGGAACCATCCGTGTGCTTTGTGCGAAGTCGTGTCACTGTCGTTTTTTTTTTTTAAACAACAATTTGTATGGCATGTAAATGACGCCCCTAGTGGCAAACTATGGTAACTAATTGGATGCGATACAATTTCTGGTAGTTACCAAACACTTCCTCACGGAGAGAAGTGACCAAAACTCGAACTCAGCCCACGGGTTTGTATAGTAGTTATGTGTTACCTAGACAGGAAAGGTATATACGAATACAAGTCAGCGAAGGACTAATATTTATTTATACAAAAATAAAAATAGATTTTTAAAGTACCTACTATCGGAAAATTTAGCACACGAAACTGTTCTCATAATGTATTCGTATTATAGTGACGTGACGTTATAGTACAATTTTATGTTTTTTTAATTATTATGAGCACACAATGAATATTTACCGCAATAAATGGAATGAAAGTTTGACTGGAGTCCTCGTCTCCGGACTTGTCCCGGTACGCGATCATGGCTTCACCGATCGGCACATTGTTCACGGGGCCAACACTGTTGAGATATCTGTAATAAATTTATAAATAAGATTACTAGTCACCGAGAATAAACTACAAAAATAAGTTCAACTCAGTCAACTCTAAAATCAGAATTTACAAACGTCAATGTGTGACAAAATTGTAAGAAACTCAGGGGAGTGTAATTTATAAATACCAAATAGTGCAGTTTATTCCTTCTTCATATTATAAACTTTGAAGTTCAAAGTATTTGCTTTACAATTAAAATAATCCAAATACTGTTAAACCCTGCCCTGAAGAATCATACACATTGATTATATCGTAATTGATTTCGCAACTCCTTTCAGCATTTTTCGCTATCTGCTTTAGTTATGGATATCGCTTACCATGCCCTTTTTTAAAATTCTCCCTGTATATCTGCATTCTTAATCTGTATCTCTTATTTATTTTACACGTTGAATAATATTTTTTGGGGAGGGCAATACCTGGCGACTCTGGAGGACACTTCGGCAATGTCGGCGAGCGGCGCGTCGGTGAGCCGCTCGCACAGCGCCGCCCACGACTCCGTGCCGAACAGCGCCGCGTACGCCGCATCCGTCGCGCACAGGTAGCGCGCCACCGTGTGCGGACCTACAATTGGTTTTACAATAAATCTTGTAAGTTACATATTGTACAGTCTACGGTCAAAGGGCCTGGCTTGTCTAAAAGGTGCTTCACAGAAAAGAGATGTAAAATAACGCTTGCTTTTAAAAGACGGCGAAGCATTTGTAACTGACGTAATTATCGTAAAATCAGCCTTTGCGGTTATTACTTATTTCAAAATAGTCATTTATTACTGGTCTCATCAACCAAAAAATTGATCTATAGATACCTACATTTTCTCGTACCTAGTTGTAACAATTTATTATCCAAGTCAGAAATACCTACCTAATGGCACAATATAGAACCGCGCAGGCGGCGGATCATGCGGGCGGCGCGACGCGAGTTCGACGTGCGCGCGCAGGGCCGCCGCCGTCGCCGCCTCGCCGCCGCATACGCAAATTCGCCATGGCCGTCTGCCGCCTCTGTACAAAAACATCGGCTATTATTATACAAACTACACTAAAAATCTGTAAACGGTAAACGGAGGATATGCACATCTGTCCTAGCAAGTCACATTACTTATTGAATTTCGATAGAATTCTTTAAAACTCTATGTTTTGAAGAATTCAAACATAGTTTTAAAGAATTCAAACATAGAAATTTAAAGATGTCCATCGAAAACTACACTGGGATAGTATTTCAGACACAATTTTTCTTTACCATTGAAATTACGTTTCGTTTTATTATTTGTAAATAGACTTATGGACAAATTTTAAATAGTATATTTAATTTTGATAGATAAAAAAAATAGATATAATAATTTGATAGATTAAATGCATACTGTTTGGCAGCGCGCGCCATGAGCGCCTGCAGCAGCGGGCGCGCGTCGGGGACGAGAGGCGTGGGCGCGAGCGCGGCGGGCACGGCCAGCGCGGCGAACACGCGCGCGAACGCCGCGGGCGCCACCGCCGTCACCTCCGGCAGCGGGCCTTCCTCGCCCAGCGCGCGCGCCACCGCTTCGGCCATAGTGCGTCGCGGCTGTGTACAATTTAAAATCATTCATCATATTTATCCTTACATAATATTATAAAATAAAACCGTCCGCCACGCCGGTCTGTCTGTTTGCGATAAACTCAAAAACGGCACCGATCTTCATGCTGCTTCACCACATAAATAGGGTGGTTCCCGAGGAAGATTTTAGTGTATTAATTAGACCCGGTGGGTTGCGCTGCTGTCCGTGCATTAAATGATGATGATGATGACGAATGACCATTAATTGTATGTCTTTGCATCACTAAACAGTCTATGGTTACATTATAGACGCGTTATAGTTCATTTGAATTATAATGAATAGGGAAGAAGTATAATAATAATATGTTATTCGACAGTTAAAAGCCACCTTAACCCAAACTAGATAAGTTGGAGTAGGTATTGCATAAGACCAACCTCAAGTGTAGTGGGGCTGAGCGCGGGCAGGTCGTGCGCGGAGAGCGGGCGGTCGGCGCTGATGATGAGCGAGTTCTTCTTCCGCGCCGCCGCCGCAGCTGCCGGCGTCAGGTTGCCGCCGCTCGTCGCGCTGCGAAACAGTCGCGATCGCTTGTCCTCGTGCTACACATGCAAAAATGTTAAGTATAGCATCTATACTAATACGTTCGTATCTCTAGTATTACTGGAACGATTAGAAAAAAATATTTCAGTGTTGGATAGCCCATTAATCAAGGAGGGCTATGATATGTCACGCGTGTCAGCAGAATACTAATTAATAATGTTTCAAAATCGGGGGTTTCATTTCACGCGAACGAAGTCACAGCTAGTATATAAAAAAGATATTTACATCAATTTAATGACCTTAACCGCACAAAGTTTCTACCACAGGTAACTTTAATTGGTTATTCGTTTTTATAGTAATAGTTTACCTTAATCTCATTGGGCGGCGAGCTGGAGACGCTGGCGCCGGACACGGGCGCGTCGAGCGTCGCGTCGCCGTCACTGTTGCCGTCGCTGGCGCGCTCGTCAGTTCGCACCGCCTCGGACTCTATCACACGTGTAACACACCTTTATACTTCGTTCAACAGATCTCATAATTGTTAGTATTAGATTATTTAGCATTTAAGAAAACCTAAACTTTAAGTAAAGGTGAATCCATATTGGTTTTATGATTTATCCATGAATCCATATAATTTTATCCAGATGACATTCAACGTGACGTCGCAAAATAATATTTCTTAACGAAAAGTGATACCAGTTTGGATACATACTTAAGAATAATGTAAAATACTTAAATACTTTATAGTAATATACAATACATAAACATTATTCTGAAATACTTATAAAGTTAAATACATATAAAATTATTAACTAGTATTTTCTATCTAAATTTAAAAGTTTGTTTTCGTTTCACACATCAGTTTAGGTATATTTTTATAGCTACTCATTTTATTTAACATTAATTACAATGCTTTTATTTTATTAATAAATAGAAAACAACAGTACAAAACTTCAAGTTTAGTTATGTTACAAATTCTTTTAAATAACATTTTTATAATAATTGTAGATTATACACATTTGTAAAATAAAATACAACGCTAATAAGATACAACAAAAATAAGCTTTTAAAAGGCGTAGAAAGTACAGACACAATAGACTATAGAATACACACAATATACATATAGAAGACAAGAGAAATATGAAAATGGTTGCAAGCGTCGAAGAATAAACAATGATAACTATGCAAGCAAAACAGACAAAACCTTGGACCATCAGCTCAAAAGAGTCATTACCTATCTTTCAATCTAGGCTTAAGGCTAGATTCATACTAGACTATTTCTGTATTTAGTTGTTTCTGTAACCTAGCCTCAATGAACTTAAATACCAAATCTTAGCTAACAGTATATATATAATGTTCTTACTTGTATATAATGTTCTTACTTGTTAGTAAGCTTCACCTTACAAGTACTTTATTGTAATTAGATTTCACATAAAATTGTTGGCAAGAGATTTTTAAATACTAACCCCAAAAACTTACGCACTACAACTCAACCCTTTAGTAAAAAGGGGTGTAGTATGGCCACGGCCATTGCTGTGTGTGAATACGGTCTTACGTAGCCTAATAAATTATGTATTTCATGAGTGGTGTAATTGCTATATTATTCTATTAGTGGTAAAATTTTCATGGGGATAATAGATCCCTCGATTTGGTTATCGTTCGTAATTTTTTTGCGTCTCTATATGAAGCAAATGACGTCAAAACTACTGTCGTCTTTTTCACTGGTGGTCCGTTACGGTGGCACACTCGTGCGTTACCTGCGGGCGGCGGCGGTGCGGGCGCGTCGCGTGCACGTCGCTCGGCGTCGGTCGTGAGGCTGGCGTGCCGCGTCACTGCGCATGCGACAGGCGTTACGGGCCAAGCGGACGCGCACGTGTTACCGCTGATCGAACAGAGGTGCCCAAACTTTTTAGCAACAGTTGGCCACCCCTTTCGTATGAGATTGTGTATGATTTGTTGGTGAAAGCGATTTATGACACATGTAGTTCGTGACAATTTAACCCAATAAGTTGAAATGGTAGTAAGTGATTCGGACTTTACAAGAAAGATAATGAAATCCGCGTCTTTAATTGAAAATAAAAAACGAAAATAAGAAGAAGGTATCTTTGGTGCAAACTAAATCTGATAAGAATGAAAAAAAAACTGGTAATTTAATTTTTTTAATGTAAAAATCTCGAAATTAATAAAACGGTAAATTTTCAAACATTTTGTTTATTTCGTTTGTCAACATTCATACACTTAATCTTATTATTTTGCATAATTACACACGTGTTCCGTTTGACCCATACATGCAACTAATCTAGGCACACAGCTTATAACAAAATCACAAAAATATTCAACGTATGAGACAATATGGCTTGTCCTTAAACCTCTCATAATTTACATGTACATAACATAATTGCAAAACAAAATTAAAGCGCTCACAAAATAAAAAGTATGTGATGGGTTTCGTAGTTTTTAGCTTATACATACTTTAATAATATTATATTTTTAAAGCACCAAACAAGCAAGCTATCTACGGCTTAAAAGTATATTATAATTTTCAGGATTAAATTACGGATTAAATAAGAATTTTAAATATATTTTTATTTTAATAAACCTACTGTTTAGTGCTGAATTTATAATGTCGTACTGAATAATATTATATGACAATAATCCTTAAAACTACGAAACCCTTGCTACTACTATTGCGACACTCCAATTGCAAAATTTTACATAATATTATGTCTAGTAATGTATTTCAATGGAATATTATCTTACTTAATAAATATAATTTACATATAACTAACAACTGTCTACTTATTTATTTATAAATGTACAAAAACTAACTACAAACAAAAATACACACAACATACATTAATTTACTTTTACAAAAATGCACTTCTTCACTTTTCTTTTCTTCACTATGTATTATGTAATATGATATTTATAAAATCGTAATAATCTAACGTTAAAAATATTTGCAAACCCAGTGCTATTGATAACAAAATCTTGTGATGTATGTACATTACAAAATGGAATTTATTTCCATAATCTAAGTCCAAATTTTAAACTTGACTGCTTGTTTTATATATTCATTAGCGCACTGTTGCATTCCTAAAGGACATACCAAATCGCGATCATTTGGCGTACCTTATGTCAAATCCCATACATTTTGTTATCGAACTTTGTAAGCGGTAATTAGCGATGGCATCTTGAGTAGGCCCCCTGATACGCTTGTCGAGGTCATTAAGATCGGAAAGCTATCGGAAGGCTTATGGGCTATACTTACATATAACATACTGACAAAATACCTATTAGGCTTTCAAGTTGCTTACTAATATTATAGTTGTATAGTTAGCTACACATATTTTGGTGGCATAGAAATTTAGTATAATATTTTGAGTCCTAAATCCAAGAGTTACGGTCGCAAGTTGTTTGAGATAAGTTTACCGTTGGAATGTCTGTGGTGCTCCTGATTGGCGAGGCTTCGCGAGCTGCTGAAGAAGGGCCGCAGCGAGGGCTTAGGCGTGGAGCCGATGCTGATGGTGTCCATCTGGTCGGGCCCCGAGTCGTCGCCCTCGCCGCACGACAGCGACTCTAGCTCCTACGACATAAGAGTTATTGTTCAACGTTTATGATGAACTTCTAAACATATTTAACAATATTGTTCAGATCTGTCTCTTTTAAGTACCTTAATGATTAAGTTTTTAGCACCTATTCAATCCTGATTCAGTATTTATCTTCTCTTTATAAGTACCTATTAAACTTATATTTTAGGAAACTTTTAAATTATAATTATAAGTCAGCTAATTAAACGATCGTTTTTTCGGAATTACAAAGACATCTAATATACGGTATTTGATCACATCGCAATAGAGCATCACTTGTCACATTCAAGCATCGAGTAAGACACCTAATTTACAGTGTAATTCGATTCGGATTTGACTTTCCTGCGCAACAGTTAATAATCCAATAAAAAAAAAGATTAAAAAACTAAAACCCGACTTCGCAAAAAATGGGTCTAAAAAGGCTGAAACAAGAAAATAATTCAATTTGAAATCGAGAAATGCATAAGTACAAAAATGGTCAAGGTAGAGCCGTGGTCGCACCCGCTATTGGCATAGAGCCTTGAAATTTTTTTTCTACCGTATTTCGGTGTGAACTAATGCTTAGATTTTATTAGCGGGTACGACCACGGCTCTACCTTGACCATTTTTGTACCTATGCATTTCTCGATTTCAAATTGAATTATTTTCTTGTTTCAGCCTTTTTAGACCCATTTTTTGCGAAGTCGGGTTTTAGTTTTTTAATCTTTTTTTTATTTAATATTTTTCTGTTTCCACATCAAATATAATAATTATTATATTTTTATTAAATTGTCCATTACATAGAAAGAATCAACTTCTAGATACTACTTGTACGACCGCATTTTAAACGTTTATTTTGTATTTAACAATAAAATATAATAATTAATAAAAAATATAAATACATATTCGTAATGTGCTTGCCAAGACCTATCTTTTGATACCAAACACGAGACAATTATAATAATTTTTTTTTGAAGATAGTTTTTGAGTTATAATTTTCAAAGTCAAAAATTTTTCAAAAAATTATATAGCCTACGTTACTCGCGGCATTATTTCCAATCGATTAACACCTCAGTCATCAAAATCGGAACCAGTAGTTTAGCCACTACGAGGGAACATATATACATACATACATACATACATACTACATAGACTGCCAAAATCATTACCCTTCCTTTTGGCTTCGCCGAAGTCGGGTAAAAATCGCGTGGTAAGTTCGGAATCCGAGTCGATATCAAACGATGATTGTTAATAGCCCCCCTGGTGCCAAACGATAATAATAATTGTGAATAACCCCCTGGTATCGAACCTGGAAGAGTTCATCGATCTGCGCGTTGTGTGTATCACGCGCCGCGCCCCGCTCGCCCATGTCCTCGGGCACGCGGAAGCGCCGCAGCAGCGCTGCGAATTTCTGCTTCAGATTGCGTTGCTGTAACACACGTACAATAAATATACATAAACTAAACAGGTAGAAATACTTTGTGCTACACAAAAATGCGGCCGAATTCTCAAATGTTACAAAAAATTTGAATGGAAGACAAAGACAGCATTCGAGAGCATTTCAGCATTCGGCCAATAGAAAAAAATACATGTAGGTTAGTACAGAATGTATCCAACTTTAACCCCACTAGTAAAATACATATACATGCAGTAACCTTGTTTGAAATAATATTATAGTTATATTGCAAAATATTTTTACGTATATATAGTAAAAAAGCAATTAAATCTGAAGGTCGATTCTGGTAATAAATCTTACAATAATACATTCCCGATATGTTAAAACTCCAAAATGGTAATATCATAAACGGCAAACGCAGAAATCTACCGCGATGCGAATATAATTATAATGTTCGAGACCACTTGTCCATACAAAACAAATGTTCTGCTAGAAGTCTCATATTGTCAGTAACAGTTGGTAGTCCTAGCTTTAAGAGTAGGTTCACTAACGCTGTTTTTTGATTATGATTTTTGTTATGAATATTCTATGAATAAATTTGTACATATTACATCAAATAGATTGTTAGTAAAATAGAGAAAACAGTATAATTCAATCGGTAAACTGTATAAAAAAAACTCAATTTTGTTACAAAAAACACATAACAGGACCAGGCACACACTTAGCAATAATAAGATAACTAAAGTTAGTATCGATAACCGAGTAGGTAAAGGATTATTATATTACTTAGGTACTACAAAATATATCTAACTTTGAACGTTTACTTTTGACTAAACTTTAATAAGTAATTGGGTAATCCCATTCAGAAAAACATAAGTACTCATAAAGATAAACATATTTCATTAGAGTAGAGGTCGTCACAAGGCTACCAAATATTTTATGAATTATAAAACTAATAATCATGTATTTTACTAGTTTTCAAGGAGCTTCTTTTTGAATAAATTACAATTTACTAGTGGTTTTAACTTAAAAATAAGAAAAGGAAAAATAAGAAAATAAGAAAAGTGAATAGGTACTATAATGTGATTTAAAAACCATCTTTGAAGTTGTCTAAAAGTATTCATGCATCATGCAACACGAAAAATACTGATACATAGATACTAAAAACGCTTGGCGAAACATATTCACTACGGTTTGTTTTGCCATTCATAATATTAGGTCCTTACATAATATGAAATTGGCGTTTTGTCGTACTGGCCACTTTGATCTTAAATATATCCTCTTTCTTTAGGAATTCCAAATTCAAATTTAAACAGCTATTTACTCATGCATTTGTGTTTTGAAAACCGTAATTCATTTTCTCTTTTGCTTTTTTTTCTGCGTCACTCATTTCACAAAATGTCACAAACTTAAAATATCGCATTATTTACAGTGTTGCAGAAACGGCTCGAAGGATTAATGATGTGTATGGGGGTGGTGTCGCAAAAGAAAACACAGTGCCTTTTTGGTTTCAACGCTTTGGTTCTCGAAATTTCAACCTGCAGAACAAGCCCCGTGGACGGCCGGAGACCAAGGTCGATAATGATGAATTAAAGGCTATTGTGGAAGCAGATCCATCGCAAACCACATCAGAGTTAGCTACAGGCTGCGGTGTTAGTGACAAAACGTTTTAATCCACTAGAAGAAAATTGGGAAGGTAAAAAAGCTTGAAAGGTTTTGACCTCATGAATTGAGTGAAGCAAACCTACAAACGCGCGTCGACTGCTGCGTTACATTGCTCAACCGGCACAATAATGAAGGAATTTCAAATAGGATCATTACGTCATGTGATGAAAAGTGGATCCTGTACGATAATCGTAAACGCTCATCGCAATGGCTGAACCATGGTGAAAAAAATTCAATTCCGATGAGGCAGTCCAAACCGCTTTCAAAGATTTCATTGATTCCCGTCCGAATGGTTTTTTTAGTAAAGGGATCAATGAACTACCTATAAGATGGCAAAAGTGTATATATAGCAATGGTACATACTTTGATTAATAAAATATATTTTAATATGAAAAAATCGCCTTTATGTTCCTCCCATACAAAACGCCAATTTCATATGTAATACAAACCTAATACAAACTTAATTAAAATTTTGACGTGTGAATATATTCCGCCCAGACTTTATAACAAAGCGTATTTCATTAGAATTTAAGCTTATTCTTTAGAAATACTGTCTAAAGATACGAGATAAACTACCTATCTACAATTCTACAAGCAAAAAGCGAACACCCCTTTATGAGAATAGAACGATTTATTACTCGACTAAGTTATACTAATACGTACATCATTCAAACATTTAGCTAGGTAAAAATAATGGTTGAAGGAAGACAGTTTATAAAATAGATAATATATTATATAGTTTATTGCATCGGAAAAAGAAACTATAAACCTAGTCGAGTAGTAACTACATATTTTTCCTAGCATCGTGCTCACAAACTTGTTGTGCAAGAGAGCAATTTGGGAATAATGAGTCTACCAAAAATTTTAAGAGAGTACCAATAAACAGTGGATTTGAAATCTATTCTCATAAGCATAGAGTGTAATTACGCGTGCCGGCTCACCGCCAGCTTTCCGCGGCTGCCCTTGCGCTTAGCGGCGGCGTTTTCCAGCTCGCTGTCGCTGTCCCTGTCGTGCGCCTTGGACCTTATATATTTCTGTATCTTTCTCTCTCTCTCCATGAAGCTCAAGTCGTGTGAGCGTGACAACTGCATGTATAAGGCTTAGCTAAAGCGTTTGCTTATGAACTATAAAAGCTGAAATACTCCACTAGGTATTTTTGTATCGCCTAGCTAAAATCATTTCATAACAAGAACGCTCAACGCTAATTACCTAATTATAATACGGAATTTTAAATTTAATAATACCAAATCAATGGCGCTTATCATGGTAAGATTCTTTTCATGCATAATAATATCAGCTAAATATTTTTATTTAATACAACTGACAGCTATTGCTGTATGATATGAATATTATGTACATTACAGTATTATAATATTAACTTCTAATAAATCTGTTTAATTTCGTTTAACAATAATAGCGTCAAGCAAAGCATAATATTAGCGATTATCAAATTATGATACATGCGTCTTCATATTGTTTTAGGAGTCAACAGATAATAATTATTTATGTTTTTTTTATTTACTTATATAAAATATAAATTAACAGTCGTTGCCGATACGGTTTACCACTCATGAACCTGCCACGTGATAAGGTCGAAGAGTGGTATACCGAATCTGTCGCCGACCGTTCGTTAATCGTTACGCGCTATGTTTAGGGGCAGCGCAGACAACAGACTGTCCGTGGCGCACTTGAGTCTGTGAAAACGGAACCTATGGAATTATAATATGTAGTTACGAGTATGTATGTAAGTACGTCCGAGGTAAATTTAACCTAAACGTAAACAAACCAAAAACACCGAAATTTTCACATATTTACTTATTGTGCATACATATTACATATCAACACTCACTGGAATTTTATAACAATTAAACAATAATGATTATGTTTAAACATCAAATGAAAATCGTTCACAGAAAAAATACGCCATTTTGACACAGCCGATTGTAGTATCTAAGCCTATAGTCTATGGATTTATAGCAAACTATAACCACTGACCATTGGCATCACTGACTAGTCTACGGTTGTTTCATAGCCGGGTTTGTTTACGTTTGGGTTAAATTTATCTCGGACGTACTATAGTAACTCATACGACGCGCAGGCACAAAGCCATGTAGACCATTTGTGCGCCGCCGGCTCGATCGCATAACAAGTCTGTCTGCGGTGCCCCTTAAGAGGAAACACCACGGTTGAGAGAAATACAAAATAGGTATTTATAAAATCTATTGCTGTCTGTGTCTCGCAGTGCCTTAGCTAGCCAGTACTAGCGCGATAGAGACAACTGCAACTTGGACTGATATTGCCTATTAAAAGTACCAGAAATCGACGTTTAGGGGATTCCTGTTTCCTCCTCCAAAACTTAACCGATTTAAATATTTTTTTCTTTATTAGCTAAAAAAAGAATTGAGCTAGGTTCCTATTTTTTGCTTTTGTTGATTATTGTAGTCAAATCTGTTTCCTAGATATTTAAACATAGCGGAGAGTCTGGCCATTTTTTTTAGGTTTTTAAACGTCCATATCTCTATAAATAATTAATTTATTAAAAAAAGGAAAAAATAGGGACGTACAAACAATATCCATAAATATTCAGGAAAAAAATTGTTACTCTAGAGGTGTTATCCAGGGAGGAAATAGAAATCCCCTAGACCCCTATTTTTGTATGGAAAAAATTTCGTGGTGTTTCCTCTTAAGTATATTATTAAATACAGCTGTCGTATAAAACTGTGGCCTTACTTTGGTATAGGAGAGGTCTCCCTTGTTGAAGGCGAGCTGGCGGTGCGCGCGGCGGCGCGCGGGGGCGCCGTACGTCATCTCGTCTGCCTCCTCCACCGAGCTGAACTCTCCCTCCTCCTCTTCGTCTGAATAGCCTCTTTCTAGATGGTTAGTAAAAACATGCGTTTATTTTGCAGAAATCTATACCATACAAGTTCTCTTAAATATTTTATTTCCCAATACATCTTAAGACGCTTTCATTCGAAAGGTCAAAAAAAAATAGCTACCACCGGAGTTTCTTATGCCAGTTCTCTGTTATATTGCTATTAAGTAAGTCTGTAAGTGCACAGTACATAAGAATGTGTTAAGCACCTCTCACGTAACCTATAAGATAGAGTGGGATCTTGCACGATCTCGTTGACATTATCCTTGTGTAGTGGTGGTGTTTGCATGATCTTGCGCAAAGGGAGGGAAGGCTTGTGTGTGGATAAATGACAGCCAAACATTTTCTGCTTAACCAGTGGAATTTACGTATAAAATTTGCGTAGCAATTACCGACTTGTATTTAGCAGAATTTGCGGAAAGGTACGCATAATGTTTATTATGTATTTGTGAGCCACAAACATAATATCGAAAAATAAAATGAATAAAACGGAACGTTCAACGAAACTATGAGAATTCAAGCTGCTATTCCAATTTTGAGTACCGTTGCCGAGTTTTACGCGGAAGTTAATACTAGTATTGGTTGTATAGCACTCGAAAATGAAAAATGGAAAAGCATTTCCAATTTTCACCATAACACTGACTGAAGGTTACTAAAAAGCAGAACATTGAACATTATTTTACTTATTAATTTTAAATATGAGTATTTAACTATTTAAGTAAATCGTAATGAGACTGGAACTCTATGTAGAGAGATCTTTAAAACTGTAGCTTGGCTACACCAAGATTATGTTTATGTTAAAGGACTGTCTTTTTACCACTTTTCCATTGCCCCATGGTATCACTCAGCACGTACCGTAAAACAGCACTTCATTTTCAGAATTTAGATTATTAAATCAAATAATATCGTTAATCAATCGGATTAACAAACCACGATCAAGAATCTAATTCTAATTAACTATCCGTTCGTGATCACAATGATCACATACCAGTAATGAGCAGCGTATTGTTGTTCTTAGTGTCGTGGTCGACGGGCGTGGAGGCGAGGCCGGTGATGGTCAGCCTGGCCAGCGGCTGCCCCGCTGCCGCGCCCACCTTGCCGCCCACGCTCGTCAGCTCCAACTCCATATCCATTGACCGCTGGAGAACCTGGATAAAGTAATAAGTAAGATATTTGAAAACGACATAAATGTATCTTGTCCAAATTCCGTAATGAACGTAGTTCAATACATCCCGTATTGTATACAGTCAGAAACAAGCGCAGAACTTTCATAAAGTATGAACGAATAACATTTTTCTGCCCATCCCTAAAAGAAGGAGCGTTGTGAGTTCTAGTGTGTATAATATAATACCTACCTTATTTAGCTAAATATGCGAAAACCTAATTACATAAACGTAAAAAACACACCATGATGATGATTATAATGGTGTTCAGGTTTAGTTATTAACCTACATTCCATTAAAGAATTGAAAAACGAGAAAACATAACCGCAGCGGCCATTCATGCCAATATACTAATTAATTCCTATAAATTTAAAATATTGCACTCGATACGACAAAGAAAAATCGAACATTGAAAACAAAAGGTTTTGTCCATTGTTCCACTCCATGATTTATATACGAGTAATATTTCGCAAAATATAAAAACGAAATGGAAATGGTGGTGGGAGTATTTTATACAATCGAACGTGTAAGGTAATTATAATTTCACTAAGGAACAACGTTTAGTTAAATCTTGCTAATTCAATAAACGCTATTGTATTTGAAATCGTTTCAAACAAAGGCAATTGAAGTTCAAGATGATACAAGTACCTGATCCATCCTAATGACTCCTTCAGCGAGTGTCTTGTAGCCGAGTATTGTGCGGTTTTTGTATTTCTTTCGCCTCTGGAGCATTATTTGTAATCTAAAACAAACAATGACAACAAATGTTCATACTTGACGATGGTTATGCCTATTTATATTTTATGAATAGTAATTATTGTTAAATTAACGAATTACGACATGAATGCTGTGATTTAAGCTGAAAATTATTTGTAAATAGGTATAACAGCAGTTCTAAAAAAACAGTAGGACAAGCAGGAGCATTTGAAATCTCCGTTTAAGAGGGTCTGTTGTATCAATGGCGCTGTGATTCTTTTTATACACTTATCATTAGATAACGTTACTTTTACGAAACTTTCAAATGTTCCTGCTCGGCCTAAAGATCCAACGAATCTGGCTATCGATATCGCTCGGAGTACACTTTAGTGTCTTTCATTGGTCCATAATATTTTATAGTCTGAAAATTCCGTGCAGTTAGGATTAGACCACGAACAGCGGAAAGTCATAACATTTATTACAAGTTTAAGAGCGGCACTGCAGTACACTTAATATTTATTTTATGTCCTCGTCTAGTATGTTAGATATCCCCAGACATAATACAATGGTTTAATATTTATTTAAGTAACTAAACTATCGGCCATAATGTTTGCCTGTTATTATTTATATCCTCATAATAGCTACTACTATTTATGATAAAACATTCTGAGCAGTTTGTAATTAATTATTAAGCCACAAACTCCTTTTATAGTACAAGAGAATTATATATTAACGTATTCCAAATATTTGTATTCCTTCGAAAACTTAATTTGTAAAAAGTCTCGCTACTCAGTTCTTTTACCGTAAAAAAGTTGTGAGATCCATGTGATGCCAAGCCAATCTTAAAGTGATCTTATTAATATTACAAATAGTAGATTGACTTGGCAATCGCATGAAAACACAATGTACATATTGGATATCTATCTCACAAGTGATACAATATATTATTTATGCAATTGCCGTATCTAGATAACCAGACAGAAATTCCAAAATGTTTAAGTTTCTCTTTTATTTATACACTAAACATTACTTGTATTTTTATGATTTCAATATTTAATAAATAAGGAGCAGAACATAAAAGCACCTACAGACAATTCTACGTAGAAGAAAGACAAAAACGTTTCAATCCGTAAGCGATTTAAACAGAGAGCCCTGACCGCCAGCCAATTTTATATCTGGCTTTATTTTATTGAGGCTCTCTATTAGATTTTATGGTAACATAAAAGTTTTTGGCAATGGTTTTCAGTAATAAAATTTTGTAAGGGCAGCAATGTAATATGTATTACTTTATATTTATACACACAAACTATCACTATCTCTGTACTGTACAGATAAACTTCGCAACAAAAAATAGCTCCTGAACATTTGGTAATTTACAACTTTTGTAGATTTAATTAGAAGGACATTACTTAAAGAACTTAATAAATTGTTTTCGAGTGTCTACCTCTAGGGTAATCTAGCAATACATATTATGTTACATACAAATGCGGAATGTGTCGAGATGTCGTTTGAGCGCTGCACACGCTTGTTGTTGTGCGCCCGCTCCGCTCGCCGCGCCGTTACCCGAGTTTGACACAGGGAGTACAAAATAATATATAATATTATGACGTATCAAGTAAAAGATGTATACCTGTTCCCATCGCGTTTCACAAAGTGCGGATACTGCAGCGAGAAGCACAGATCCAGCTCCACATCCAGCGGGGGGACGGTAATGTCGTTGGAGCGCAGTGTGCGCTTGCTGCTGTGCATCCGCGCCGCCAGCGTGACTGCGCCCGCGCCCGCCCCGCCCGCCGCGCCGCCACCTGCGTCGCCCAGCGCGCCGCATACGCGAAGTCGGGTCACGCGCAGCGTACACAGTCTGCAACCAAACAGATGTTTTAGAATTACAGTTTAAATTCAAATGTCATAAGCACATTTTATGTTACTAAATATATTATACTATATCACACGTAATGCAACACAGGAGTAAATCATCTATAAATTATAATTATATTAAAATAACAAACTTTAAATAGAGCAAAGTACCATTCTAAACTATAGCATCAGTTTAAGTAAAACATAAATTTAAATATTTAAAACAATGCAATCAATTTAGAATTTGAATCCTTTTCTTTATTCTTTATTCATTATTATTCACGCCAACACCTGAGCGAAGCTGTACAGTTTTAAAATTCATTATTTTCACAAAACCCGGTCGCTTTTGAACTGCCGCGACTTTACAAATTCCCCCGTCAAGTACAGTTTTAATGAACCTAACAACTAAAGCCGGCGACATAACTAAGAGCTACTGCTGCCGTTGAATACAGAAAGTTGTTAAGCAAAACATTATCACAAGATTTTCAGCGACGAGCAACACTTTAGAAATGTGGTGGGTGAAAGCGCGCGTTCATCAAAAAATTAGGTTATTGCGGTGACATTATACGTTTTGCTAGATAAAATCTATGTAACGAGGTAGTTCTTTATGAATTTGCTCTACTGCGTGAAATTTAAATCTTAATAATGCCAGTAGGGATTCATTTTGGAACTTTTTTGTGCAATGTAATAAATCGACAAAAAAAAACCTGTCTATGATACAACCATTAACTTTGACTAGTTAGTGATGCGAATACATACAATAAACATTGTTCGGCGACTATGAATCCATAAACTATTATAGACTATATTCATAAATCGGCGTGTCAAAATGGCGTATTCTTACTGTGAAAGTTTTTCATTTGATGTTGACTAAACTGTTATAAAATGTATTGGATAATGAAGTACATATATAATATAACTTTATTATTACAGTGAAAGTATTGATAAGTGTGCACAGTACGTGAAACTTTAAAAAATTTGGTTTTTTTTACGTTTAGGTTAAATTTAAACGCAACGTACTATTTAATGTGACATAAAATATAACGTAAATTTAATATGGTTTACCTCTATGTTTGCGTCAACCTGCGTAGCTTAGCGCTACAGTCTTGCTCGAGTGGAGCGTCGTAGACACTGCTACGGAGGTTATACGCATTCTACGCGACACTTATCAACGGGTGTTCATTCGATCGGATAGATAGTACTGCCCTGGGGGCTTACCCAACATGCTTTTACGTTTGTCGTTATCGAAGTACGCTATTTAAAAATGTATGGAATTGACTTTTGCGTACGACTAATGACGTCCTTAGTCGTAATCGATATTTGTAGTGCTACCCAACCTGTACATTTTTGTCGTAGACGATAACAGTAAACTTTTACGCTTTCCAATTGACGATAATGTTTTAAGAAATGGCTACCCAACTTACACATTTTGACATTTTGTCGAACGCTATCTTATACGTTATTGTTTTCAAGATAACGAAGTCTAAAGAGGTGCTTTTAACTCCGATATCGAACAATATGGCGGATATTTATTAATCAGCTGATATTCTTGTTTAGAGTACAATAGAGTTTAGGTGCTTTGCGATTATTGTTGGCCGCACAACACGAATATACCTAGGAGAGGCGTATATATACAGTAATTGAAGGCAATAGAAGACATTCCCGACATTATTTGTTGTCTCCCGATATAAAACATTGATAACTGATTTATATCCTGTTACTGGCTTTGATCCTATCTATACTGTATTGTTAATGTATTACTAATAAGCTGTTGGTTACCCAAACAAAATAATGCCAAAACAATGCCAAAAACTTAGCAGTGTTTGGCATAATTAGTGAATTACTTACAAGCAAGTGATCTGTAGGTAGTGCAAACTGCTGTTGAAGACAAGATAATATGAGATTTTGGCAAAATTACTAAGCTTTGGTTGGTAGGTAGGTACTCGGATTTGCAAACATAAAAACCAATGCTAAAGACTGCTAAGTGAAAGAGATGATAATGAAAAAGAAATGCTTACTGTATTAAAAATATTTTAGAACTAGAATTAGGTAAATAGAATAATTCATCAGGAATAAGAAAGCATTCATGAACAAAATGTGGCCAAATGGAACTGTAAAAACAAATCTTAGTATACTAAACTATTTCTCATTATACCTACTGACTAATTAAGTGTAAATAAATACAACAATAATAATTGTTAATAAAACATTTTTTCCAGTACTTATTTGTAATTCATTTAATTCCTTTAAAGTTAAGTAACTTTACTTGTTAATATCTTAACATATAAAACATTGAAAACTGATTCATAAGCTTCAAATTACTTGTAAAACATTAGAAACTAAATAAGTATTAATATGTTTAATTGTTGTAAATCTTAGCAGTTTTTGGCATAATTAGTTTCAAAGTGAATTACTTATATTAAGCAACATCAAAAGCAAGTGAAAATCTGTAGGTACTGCAAACTGGTAGGTGAAGACAAGATAATATGAGATAAAACGTGGCCAAATGGAACTGTAAAAATTAACAAATCTAAGTATACTAAACTATTTCTCATTATACTGATTAATTAAGAGTAAAATAAATACAACAATAATAATTGTTAATAAAACATTTTTTTCCAGTATTTGTAATTCATTTAATCCCTTTAAATTTAAATAAATTTACTTGTTAATAACTTAACAACTCACATGACGGTTCCAATCCTACCTAGGATTAGAACCTAGCCTACATGTTCCATAACAAGGTAGGAATTAAAAACCCACCGTATGACGGTGAGTAATAATTATGAAAATGGGATAAAAACACACCAGGCAGTATAAGTAAATATTTATTAATATGAAATGTCAATATTGAAAATTTGAGTGTCCCACGTCATTCTTTGTTTATTTTTCTTTTCAATGCCTTATCGCTGCAGGTCAGCAGGCACTAGATGGTGCAGGTGATGTGTCCTATTAAGGCTGCTGCAGCCGTTGTCTGAAAAAATATATATTATTAGCTTTATCAGGACTTAATATAGATATAGACTTATGTGCTTTCATTCACACAAATATATTAATTATAATTAAACATATCCATTTTGTGATTTGTGAAAACCACTTGTTATTTTATTGTTACCTAGACAGGTGATGATAATATGTTTATATATGGATCAAGTTATATAAATACAAATAAGTTTTATAAATAATGATTAATTAAACAATGACTTTATACAGTAGTTACTTCAATTATACCCAATATTATTATGCCAATCCCTACATAATATAATGCCAATCAATTTCCCATAAGGGTAGGCCGGCACATAATATCTAAATGTAATAAGATCCTAACATCATACTTCATTCACTAACTCACATGGTTATGTTACGGGTGACGATTTTATTGATCAAGGTACACAGTATGAATGGCTACTTTAGCCATTTGATATTCGTGACTGCGTAGTATATACAAAGTCTCCCATTACTCCCATACGAAGTAGATAATATTATACTTATTAATATCGAATATGATGTTATGATAAATGACTGGCTGCCAGGTAGGTACGGAAAGCCTTAAATTGTATACCTACTAAGCACCACTTTTTTGTTCTACCATAATTATTGTTGCCGTTTGCATAAACATTCCATTTAAACACGTTACATAAAAGTTTTATTTACTTACCTGTGTTGTTGTTAACCTCTATTAATGTATGAATTTCTCCGTGATTGTATTACTGATCTATGGCATCGTGCTTTTTTGCACTCTTCATAGTTTGATTACACATCTTCTTCACTAATTACTAATAGCTTCAATACAAGTTCATTGTTAAAAACATATATGTAGCAACTCGTCGGCCATTCGGCAGTGTTACCAACTCTCATAAATATTTATGTCCAAACTTACAACAAAAGTCCCAAAATGGTAACAACTACTTAAAAAAAATCCCTAAATTTTCTTATGGCACTGAAAACTATAAATATAATAAAAATAAATTAATACTGATAAAAATGTGATTATGTCCATTATACGTTAAGATACACTACCAACATTATTTTTTATACAGATTGACTTTTAAAATTTTGGTCGTTATAGGTAAGTAAAAAAATAGAGACCCCAAATATAAACCTAAACAATTTTACACCTAAAAACTGCTTGTAGAAATTTTTTGCCACCGAATTTAGGGGAAAAACTTCTAGGTTGGCAACACTGGCACATGGTAGTTTGTTGTCTTGTAACATGATAGTCTAGTGACGGATTTGACAGTTGACACAGTTGACACTTGACAGCGAAAATTACGTTTTAGGGCGCCGGAACCAGAGACAAAACGTTTTAAAAATGACGCCAAGACGAAGCGCAATCTTAGTGCATGTTGGCTACGAAATCAATGTCGCTATCTCAAAACAGTTATCGTATCTACAGAACTTTACGTAACTAAGCGATGGCATCTTGGGTAAGGGCCCTGGTAATAATTAATAGAGCAGTAAGTCAGAAAAGGCGGTTTCGGGAAAATGGCACTTGAAGTTTATCTGTAAAAGTTAAGTCCCATTTTCTGCTCTATGTTTCTATTTTATAAAAGATTAACTTTTTAATAAACCGAAGAGGTAATATTTTGTAGACATTGTGTCAATTTTCAATTGACAATTGTCAAAACACGGACCAAACAAATAAATTGCAGAAAGTCGAAATATCTAAAGATGATTAGGGTAATAAATGATTTCTTGAAATCTTCATACAGGTAATTTATTCTAGATTTTTAAACATTATACAGACACTTTACTTTACAAGAATAACTTTAACACACATGTTTTTGCTGCACATAAAAATTAATTATTTTCTTAAGGATTCAGTTTTGTTTGATGCGAAATCTTACGTCGACGGGAGTAAATAGACTCAGTCAAGACTCGTGTTCCGAGAAACAGCAGCCTGCGGATAACAAGAAAATTCCACACATTTACCCGCACGAACACAAAGCCTACAAAGTGAACGAGACGCGAAGATATTCCCCGTTCCATCACCCGCGCCAGGTACACATAATTCTATATTAATATCATGGAATAATAACACATAGAAGCCGGGTGATACCTTGATGCAAATTAAACTAGGAGGAACGCAAATCAACTAACTTTGTCCTAGTCTGCGAAATGTACAGTAAATAACGTACGTCGACATGGATTTAGTTTGCATCAAATTCTGTGATGCGTTTCTATGAAGATTCGAGATCTAGGTGTTTGAATACGTTCTATCGTCTAACTAAAAAAATATGTACACACTGTATAATATACAATTTACATTATATAAGTTACCCAATGTTTTGTCGTTGTCTGTCAAGTGACTTTTGTAATGTATCAGATAAGGAGAAAATATTGCAGCATGTAAATATTTTTAAACAACAAAACGTAGTGAAAAATTGTGCAAATCTAGACTTATGAAAGTATTTTTAGCTTGAGATACAATGTTGGTGCTATTTCTTAATTCTTAAATTGTTGGTTTGAACCAATCTTTTATATAAAACTTACAAACGCATAATCACAAAAGAAGAATATCTTAGCCAGTTAATGCTTTCTACGTACCAAAGTTCTAAAATTAAGTAGACTTCTAGGATAGGTATTTTATAGCTTATTAAATAGTCTTCAATAATATGAAGAGTTTGTTTACTTAAATGCGGTAATCTCAGGAACTACAGGTCCGATTTAAAAAAATATTTCATTGTTTGATAGTCCATTTATCGAGAAAGGCTATATATAGCATTACGCTCAGACCAATAGGATCGGAGCACCAATTAGGATGTTTCAAAATTGGCTGTTTTTACGCGGACGAAGTCGCGGACACACCTAGTATTTTTTTATTTATTGATTGATTGATTAATATAGACAACTGCGGAGTGGGTGGTGGCTCGTTCGGACGACATTCTAAACTGGGGAAGGAGCAGTTCACTCTGGCCTCTGACGTTCGGCCTCGCTTGTTGCGCGTTAGAGATGATGCATTACGCAGGACCTAGGTATTGTAATTTAAATAGAAACACTAGTATAAGCCCTACACATGTGATTCCGAGTATAGGTTTTGAGTACATACGTAAAAACACATTTACTGTGTCATAAATATCTTTATTTCCTACTAAAATACGAGACATGCCGTAGTCCATTAGGAGAATCATATTACACGCTTCAAGTTTTTCACTTGTATTTCTGGTAAAAAAATAAAATGTACACGTGCTCTTGATTACTCTATCAATAATACTTTACTTAACTATTATCTTTATTATCACATAGCCTAGATAATATGAATGTACTCCTACATAACAACTAAGTTGTAGGACACTATCCCAGCTGAAATGTAAAAAATTTCAGATATGACATGGATCGTTTTGGCATGGTGTTCCGTGGTACACCGCGACAAACTGACGTCATCATCGTAGCCGGGACGGTCACCAACAAAATGGCTCCGATTCTGCGCAAAACCTACGACCTCATGGCAGAACCTAGATTCGTGGTATCCATGGGTAGCTGCGCCAACGGCGGAGGCTACTACCACTACACGTATTCCACAGTTAGGGGGTGCGACAGAATTATACCGGTATGCTATAATAATTATATTCTATGGACTATGGACACCTCACATTTTAATCTGGCTCCGTGGTAAGTATTCGAAGAACTTGTGTTCCGGGTACCAGACAAGGGAAAGTAATTTAATACTTTTATTCGCTGGGTGGGAAGTAGGTGGTGGGGGAACTATGAAAGGATCACAATAAAAACTTTCAGCAGACATATCTGACGACACTACTTCTGGATTTAAAATTACAAAACCGCGAACTCCGACTTGAGCACCGACCCGCTCAACCACTGAGCTAAAGTAGTCATCGAATATTATAGAAAGTGTGTATTACGAGTATATTGCTAAAGTTGAAACGTAGTAAAACAACCGTAAGACCGAGCAGTTATAGGTGAGTTTAAGTGTTAACGTGTGAAGCCATCTCCAGACATTCGCTAAAAGCACTTATGAACATCCGAGAAACGAATGCAAGTTGTTACTTCCCATTTCTTTGAAAATATATTTTTACACCCATATAACAAAAGAATGAATGTAATATAACCTACATCCATACTCTACAGAATAATGTCAAATTTATCTAAAGAAGATACAGATAACTTTAATATGCAGTAGTAAATATTACTCGCTAGAGCTTTGTTGACTGGATTATTAATATTATTGTTTCAGGTCGATATATACGTGCCTGGCTGTCCCCCCACAGCCGAGGCTCTCCTGTACGCCATGCTGCAGCTCCAGAAGAAGATCAAGCGCATGAGACACTGTATCACTTGGTACAGGCATTGAACCGTAGAAATAAATTGTATACGTTATACTTGATTGTTTTTACTTAATTAATTAATAAATATTATAAAGAGGAGAGATTTGTATTTTTGTATGTAACAACTTAACTCAAAAAGTACTGGACCGATTTTAATAATTCTTTTTTCATTTTAAAGATACATTATCACTGAGTAACATAGGCTATATAAAAATAAATTGCTGTTCGTTAGTCTCGCTAAAACTCGAGATCAGCTGAACTGATTCGGCTATTTTTGGTCTTAAGTTCCGGGAAGGTTTACACGGTTTCCATGCTCAACGAAGTGGGCACGGGTCAGCTAGTTAATTCATAAATTCAATTCCTGTATTAAGTGAACACCTACATTCACTGTATCACTTGGTATAGGCATTGAACTGTGCAAATAAATTGTATGTACGTCATACTTGATTGTTTTAATGAATATATTGTAGGTATTACTTGTGCGTGAGACCATGCGACCGTCTAATATAATTAATTTAGATCTTAATTACTGTGTAACATTCGTAACACAAAATATGTGACGCCGGGAATTTAAGATTTAATCTATTACCAACGAATTGTTGATACGGTTCCCACGGAATTATAATATTATATTTTAATATATGCAACTACAACTACAAAACATATACTAAGGCCCGTATAAATAAAACTATCTCAAACCCAACCTCACCTTGAGAACCTATTTGACAGATAAAACAACGTTTCGTTTCACTTTTAAAAATGAAGAATTTTACTTATGTTTCATGCTTTAATTTTTTTCTTTCTTAAAACGTAAAAATAAAGATTATAAAAATATACATTATACTTATTTTATTGTTTCCTGTAATCTATAATATGAATATAACGGTATAAAAAGAAAATAAATTAAAGTTCTATATAACATTAGTATTGATGTTCAATTTTAAAAGTGAAACGAAACGTTGTTTAATCTGTCAAATAGGTTCTCAAGGTGAGGTTGGGTTTGAGATTGTTTTATTTATACGGGCCTAAAAGTATAAAATTTTGTTGAGCCGAATCTATTAAAACCATAGTTCATAACTACATGAATTAGCTTAGGTCTATACAGACTTTTATAGGTCAGCTTTGATGTTCATTCTCGTTTGGTCAATTTAAACATATTATAGAGAGCATTTGTTTCTGGATTCATTATAATGAACTTCATATGATCATAGGTGTGATCCGTTTAATCCCCAAATATTATGTTTTATTAACCACCGACGAATGTCTGTGTGAGCGGTTGTTATTTTTAAAAGACTTCTGTGGTAATAGGTACGTTTACGTACTTTGTTTGGTATGTGACATCAAAGCTCTCAATCAGATGAAGCTAATTATTATTTAGTCTAGTTTTTTTTAAGTTGACGTGATATTAAGTGTTCTTAATCAGCATTAGCTCGCTTACTGTATGACAATGATTTGAAATTATTAATTATATTTTTCAACTGAGCTGGTAACTCAGAATACAGAACAAGCTGGTAATAAGACTAAAAAGGGTAATCTCGTTAACTTTATGACGCGCGTTTAAGGCAGGGCTCTCCCGTAAACCCGTAAACCGTGCTGGCTGAAGTACTCGTTAGCCCACTTACGCGTCTACGGGCTACGTAATACGTCATTATAATTCATGACCCAAAAAATTGGATTGAAGGAAATACGAGTGAAAATTACCATGTGCTACTAATCTATACTAATATCATAAAGCGGAAGAGTTTGTTTATTTGTTTGTTTAAACGCGCTAATCTCAGGAACTACTGGTCTGATTTGAAAAAACATTTTTTTGTTGGATAGTCCATTTATAGAGGAGAGGCTTTAGGCTATATAACATTACGCTGCGACCAATAGGAGCGAAGCGTCAGTGAGAAATGTTGCAACAAACGGGGAAAATTATTCATATTTGGGGACTTTCGTTGCGTGCGCTGCATAAACGGTTTAAGTCACTCAAAAACCACGCTAACAAAGTCGCGGGCACAGCTAGTTCCATATAAAAGTTGGTATATGAGCTCATGGCTCATTCAATAAAAAAGTAAATTTGTTTGGTTTAAAAGCTTTTTAAATAATTTAGTTCAAAATGTATTACATAACAGCGGCATTACAAACTAGCACCGTTGGAAAATTTTTGAAACTTACTTTTCACACAACATAATGTATGTAATATTATCATATTTATAGCAACAACAGTACCAGTCCCATTTAATGTGACACAGTTCTGCCGGCTGCCACACTAAACATTACTTTACCAACTACACCAAGTAGTTTTTAATCTCTGCTCCAGTTTAGGAAGTAGGGCGAAAGAAGAATGGATATTAAAGTTGCTCACTCCGGATTTACGGTGGCTAAGCTTTTGTCACATGTAACACAACATGAATATGATAATGGAGCCACCGCCATTTTTAATGGGGATTTCCCCTACATCTCGAAAATAACAATAATAATGAACATGCGTCATTTTCTCTTTCATAATACATTCACGACAACAATAAAGGCATCAACCTACATATTTTCATTGTACATTTTGTTAACTTTTTCAATTAATGTAATGTTAAAGTCAAAAGAATAGAAAAGTTAAAATCAGGAACAATCGAAGTGAATATTTCGAGTTTCATATGGGTCGAACCAAATAAATCTTGTACACAATGTGTCAATACGTAAGAAATGGTACCCATACAAGTTCCATTTGGAACAAAGATTTAACCCGAGCCATGTATATTGTATAGGGAACAATGCGATCGTAACTTTTTATGGGTTTGCTTGGCGGTCGCGGTCGTGTGGAAGACACAGTGGCTCCATTCATTTACACTCGCGGCATTCGACAATTCACTCACACCGAAACGAACTCTTTTTTCTTGGTTGCAAGTATACTTAAAACAAAAGCGAAATTTGTCATGGTTTGTAGACCAGTTCTCATTGTGTTCAAAATAGCTTAACGATAAGGCAAGGCATAACGCTTTGTTCTAAAATAATCATATTCAACTTGGCTCGATATTTGTAGGATATACATTCTATAGTAAATACTCTTGCGCCACCGAGTGGCCACTATATGATTTTTTGCTATTTTTAATGGGGTTGAAATGTTAGTTTTTCGTATATCAGGTGACTACTATATGAATTGAGAAGTCAACAAGTTTTTGTGACATTGTGCAGGTACATCTCATTTTAAGGTTTAAAAGAACTAGTTATTGACCGTTAATATAAAATAAATTTCTCGTCCATTATATATCGGTGTAATAGACGGCGACACACTTACACGAAAAACAATGGCACTAATTTGCCATTAAAATGTTCTAATTTGAATACAATTCCATGTAAGAATTAAATTTACTAATTGGATTTTTATAAATCAAATCATGAATGTATACTTTGTTGGGCTTGAAAAATATACAATTTCATTGACGATAATTCTATTCCTGTGTGCTGAATGCGAGGTATTGTTCCTGCTCGTCGTGACAAAATTAACTGCAATTCGTATGTCATCGACTTAGCAATTTTTGCCACTAGGGACGTTGTTTTGATGCCATACAAGTCGTAGTGAACTTTGTCACAGCGAGTATGTCACTACATGCACTCAGCACACTAAATCGAACTAGATGTTATAAAGCGAACGAGGTAACGTCTACCTGAAAAACTTGGCATTCTATTATAGTAATTAATTTAATTATTAAAATAAACGGAACTACTTGCGAATCCCTCCGCTAAAACAATCCCACGATGAAGGGGGTTTACTGTACAAGTGTACTGACTGTACAAACAGAATCTGCACACAATAGAAGTGGCAAGCAAACTCTGCTGTTGATTTTGTTATTGTATTTTGTAGAGTCACATATTTTATTACAAAATTAATTTGAAAGGATAATAATTAACACAGTCCTAGTAAATGAACTAACTGAAGGTTAGCCATACTCACTTTACTATAAAATATTTCAAGTAGTATATATATATTATAAAATCGCTTTAGGTGAATAACGAATAATAATTAAGTAATGATTAAGCTTTTACTTACCAACATGTATCAGAGATTAAACAGCAGATTTCGTCTCTATGTAGATCATTAGACTTCTATATTTAATGTTAAATATATCCTTATTTTTTATTAAAACTAACCCAAACGATCACAAAAAAGCTAAATATAATTATAATAAAAGTAGAATAAAAGCTCTAATTTAATTAATAACCATTGTAGAAGCTAAATTCCCTCAAGATAAACCTCTGTCAAAGTGAACTTATCCTCCCCAAGTTCTTACAAGTCTAGAAGCGTGGGCTCAGGCGCTGAGCTTTAGGTTAGACTAAATTGTTATTACTATGTTAGGTAAGCACCGGATAATAGGTTATAGTTATTCAACAAAATGTTTTATAAACAAACACCGTTTTACATAATTGGCCAGCGTTAAAACATTCGTCGTTATCGATCACCGCTTACCGACATCTATATCTTATATAAAAATCAATTGCTGTTCGTTTGTCTCGCTAAAACTCGAGAACGGCTAAATCGATTTGGCTATTTTTAGTTTTGAGATATTTGTGGAAGTTCAGGGAAGGTTTAAACGGTTTCTATTCTCAACGAAGTGGGCACGTGTCATCTAGTATATAAATAAAAGTGAATTGCTGTTTGTTTCTCTCTCTCGCTAAGTCTAGCTCTAAGTCTCGCTAAAACTCTAGAACGGCTGAACCCATTCGGCAATTTTTAGTCTTGAACTGTTCGTTAGAAGTCCTGGGATGTTTTAAGCGGTGGAATATGTATGAAATATGGAAAATATAGTAGTTCCGCGTTGTTTTTAAATTTCATCACAAACTGTTTGTATGCTCAACCACAAAGTAGATAATAAAGATCAACGAAGTGAGCGCGAGTCAGCTAGATTATAATTATGCAGTACGCTATCTTAATAAACTATAGAGTTACGTAAGACGCTAGACGAATTGTTAGACGGTGTGGCGTCACGCAATGACCTGCGTAAATAGATCGCGTGCAGCGGCACTCGCACTGCCTTCTCTATAAATAGAACATTCAGAATTCCAAACGAAGGTTGGAACTTGGAACAAATGAGCACCTCACCTCAATCAAATTAGGTGACGCCTCAGAATTTCCAGATATAAAACGAACATTCAGCCTAATTAATGCATGTTATTGGCGCGGTTCTAATAATTGGCTACGGAATGATTTCATTAACTTATAAACACGATTAGGCATTATTAGTAGTGAAATTACTTACATAAAGCTTTTCAATCTCTATAGAAAAGCTTTATGTAAGTAATTTCACTACTAATAATTTTTTTTAACGCTCTACAGCGTTAATAAAAATTTTGCCGTGATATGTTTCGTGAATATTTTGATAAAAGAAGTAAGGAGAAAGAGATTTGGTACAAAATTATTCAGAGCCAACCGCCTAAAATTCCTTGGTTTTTAATAACCGATCTGTCAAGCAGAGACATGATGTTGGCATTTCGTTTGAGATCGGGTCATTATCCTTGTGGTTACTATAGATATATGATTAAAATATCTAACTCGCCGAACTGCAATGAATGCGGTGTAGTTGAGGATATTCATCATTTGTATATGGAGTGTGTGAAAGGTTCCGACGAAAGAAAGGAGTTTTTTACTAAATTTAAAATTTATAGGTTTGATTTTTGTGTATACATGAGCATTCTGGCTGCACCTGCGAGTGAAGCAGCAAAATTTTTGTACAAAATTATTTATTAATATAAGTTATGATGTAGTAGTATAAGTTATGATGGGACTGACATGCCATGTAGATACGGTAAAAGCCTCTTTAAAAAAAAAGAAAAAAAAAAAGATCTTTGTGTCATTGTAAAATTTATTTTAAAAATAGTGGCGCTAGTTGCGGTTATTCCTCGCCTTAAGTAATTGAGTAAAATCAGTTCTAAAGACGGTTTTAAAGATTTTTCTCAATTTTCATATCACCTTCATCTATTCTCAAGTCTTCAATTAAAAACTTTGAATATTGCTAATTGCTATGGTGGTTGATTGCGAATATGCGGTTACTAAACTTGACAGTTTCCTTTTTAGGGTTCCGTAGCCAAATGGCAAAATACAGAATCCTTATGGATTCGTCACGACTGTCCATCCGTCCGTATGCACAGCCACTTTTTAAAAAAAGTGGCTGTGCATTATACGTTATAAATCGTAAACCGCATTTTACCTTTCATTCAATGAACTCAAATATAAAAAAAAACACTATTATTAAAACATCTATCAAAGTTACAACGAGCTTTTATATTAAGTAACTTACGAGTCCGACTCGCACTTGGCCCATTTTTTTAAAATAAGTGCGTCATCTCAAATTTTAATCTCAAACTAAAACAGTTCATTAGACCCCGCATTCCCGCACTAGTGCCGTAATCCGTTCAAAATAGGATTACCAGATGCCTTTGAAAACCTTATACAAGTTGCGAGCATACCACGTTTTGTTTACATTATATTCTATTTCGATAGAGTTATTATGGTTTGGACTTACGTAGAAACACCGTTGAAAATTAACAATCCATCACTTTAGAAATAATTTATTTATGGCGTTGTTATTTTTGGGTAAGAATATTATTTAGATACTAGCTGTTCCCGCGACTTCGTTCGTTCTTGAGCGACTTAAACCATAAACGCAGCGCACGCAACGAAAGTTTCCCCGTTTTTGCAACATTTCTCACTAACGCATTTGGTCGTAGCGTAATGTTATATAGCCTAAAGCCTTCCTCTATAGACGGACTATCAAACAAAAAAAGAATTATTCAAATCGGACCAGTACTTCCTGAGATTAGCGCGTTTAAACAAACAAACAAACTCTTTCGCTTTATAATATTAGTATAGATTTCCTCCTCGCTAGGTACCTAATTCTTTTTGAAAACTGTACTTTACGGGTCACAGAGGTTCCGTGCGCATGATTTTCTTTTACCTAGGTATATGGAAGAGGTGAATGTAGTTCATCACATTATCTATTGTGTCGTTAGTGAGGTCGAAAGGTAGCACTTTGATCCTATGTGCGTTGAGCTGTGATGTTGTTTTCGACATCAACACGACTCAACGAAAATCTGTATGTTACAATCACAAAACTACATTTTACCCATAAATCTTAAGAGATAACTAGAAAACAATCTCAAGAAATAAAGTCAAACTTTTCAGACGCAATAACGTAATTATTTCTTTGAATTCCCAAATTTATTACGTCAGAAAACAATTTAGCCAATTATGAAACAACATAACAATTATTATACAATATTATCTAAAATTTTATCTCATAAAACACCCAGTTTTAATAAGTGTATTAGGAGGAGCTCAATTATCTAAAACTACGTGGAATGAATCACGATCTAAGTTTATTTGGGAGCCAGTTGTTTTTTTTTAAGTTGTGATTCACCATTCTCCGATGATCAGTTATTGGACTTTATTATTTAAATAAAGACTCAAAAATCATAAGAAATCGTTACAGATAAGAAATAGTATACAAAGACCATTTAGGAGATAATAGAGCCTTGTAGCTATTGTAGAGAGTGTGCATTACCAAAGTTATGCGGGTAAGATAGTTCATTACATTGTGATAGTTAATTGAAATAGATAGGAGCATTGTGTGACACATTGCTATCGGCAGCTATTTGAATTTTGATATCTGATCACACCGATAGTAATGTGATAAGTGATAACATTTTTGGTGATTAAATGCCACTGGCGCGGTGGCTACGCCCACGCGCACCCATACGTTATTTGGATATAGATATTGTATTCGGCTTATTATTAAAGAAAAAAGATCTGAATCAATAGATGATTTTAATGTCCTAATTATAATTAACGGGACGTTGCGCGGTCCAAATTGTACGTGTCCAGGGCGTTATTTCGCTATTGTATAATATGAAAACTTTTGACGTATAGAAAGTTACTTAAGTCTGGTATAATCTTAATATATATATTTCTTGTGTGCGTGTATATGTGACTGAACTCCTCCTAAACGACTGGACCAATTTTGATGAAATTTTTTGTGTGTTCGTGGAGATTCGAGAATGGTTTAGATTTACAATTGGAACCGATAGGTGGCGCTGCAGTCAGTATGTCAAGCAATTAATTAATAAGGCAATACGAAGTTTGCCGGGACAGCTAGTACATATATATATATTTTAATTCAGTCAGGAGAATTATAAAATATATATTATTATAACCCTTAATTGGCACTGTACTAAATGTAGGATTACGTCTTCGTATCCAACGCAAATATTTTGATCGTGATGACAGTAAAATATATTGAAGGTTGGTTATTTACACATTAGCGTAAGCATTTGACGCAGTTACCGGTCTAGCCGGTCATGTTTATTCTATACCTGACCACCGACAACAATATAAATTATAATATTTTACATACATCACAAACGTCCAATAGAATACGGGATTGAAAGGTATATGTATGAGCAAAGCGTTACTAATATGATATTTAGCCAAAAATCAACGCATTATTAATTTCTTTTTTAATCACTTAAGGAAACCAGATTTAGTACCTAAGTTAATTACTAACATAATCTATGTGATGAAATAGTAAGATAAAGATAAAAAAACGCATTGTTTACAGGTCACAAGCCATTTTAATTAATTTGTAAACAAATTATAATGCCAAATTAAAATAGCCGGCACCGTTAATATTGACCATCGTCAATGTTTATTACTTCTACGATCATTAAAGATAATAAATTCTATTAATTTAAAAGACATTGCCAACTGCAAAGTCTTTGTAATCTTTTTCCATGACTTATTATCTTCAAACTTTTGTAATTTTTATTAAATTTGTATATCGGATTCGTTAATACGTATAAACGAGTTTCACGCGCGAACTAAACACAAAGGACACAAGTGAAGTAATTTAGAAAATATAAAGGCAATTAAAACTTGCCGTCGGCAGTGCGATAGCGGGTAATGGAGTTGTGAGATTGCGGCCCGCGTTCGATCACACCCTTCAGCGTGACTTTCCAACTACGCCGATGGAATTTATCAACGTTCTAATTAAATAACAACAGTATCAGCGCCGTATCGCTCCGTTAATTGAACCCACTCTATGTACAGTCACGAGCCCCTTAGGGAGGCTTTCCTGAGGCTTTACGGATTTTAAATTTTGAGCTTTCCTGTAAGATGGTGTCAAGACGGGTAGGTCCTAGACGGTCTGATAAGCTATTTACGGTTTTTAATTGAAAATCATAAATAATCACAACAGCATAGTACCGGAAACAGGTCTACATTTATTATGACTTTTAATGTCAACTTTCTCTACATCTACGTAATATGACATCCTTGAAAGACAATTAGCATATCCAGTAACCGGAAAACCTTTGCCAGATGTTGTACAAATAAAAAGAGAAATATAATATCTCATATTTTAATTAAAAGCTATATTATATCAAATTGTACAGACTATATTAAAACGGTATACCCACAGGACTTGACACTGTAACCGGACAGGCGTGTGAACGCTCATGCTCTGATGACCTGACCTACTCGTGTATTTTAATATTTTTTAACATTTTAAAATATTCACCGGCATGTCGCATTGCTTTTTTTATTTCATTTCAAAATATTCAAATACTAACGAGAGTTTTTGATACTTGAATGTTTTTTAATTAAAATATCTCTAAAAACCTCTTTCTAAAAACAGAAAATGTAGGTCACAAAATCAATCATTCTCTTATCATAATAAATCAAGGCTGTCATATTATTTATCGAAAAAGCGAAAAGAAATGTCGTATTTCATCAATCTTCCTAAAACGACCTACATTTCTTCTTCTTAATATATAAAAGAGTGCGAAATTTCAAGTTTCTAGCTTAAAGAGTTTACTAGCCTGTGCCACAATACAACAATCAGCTTTTTTAACCGTGTTTGTGTTTGTGTCTGTCTGTAACAACGTAGTTTTCAAGCGGATGGACGGACCGATTTGGATCTACGTTTTTTTAAACGGTGATAGAAAATGCGAGAAAACTACTAAAGCCACAAAGAAATTTCTCCTACTAACCTGCCTGTCAAACTTTGATGTACGATTCGTTGTAACCGTCTTCAGCGCAAGCGTACCTATATTCAGGTACCAATCTAATGCTATTTGACTGTCAAATATTACGTCTGTTTATCTGATTAGTTAGACTACAAAACAGTTCTATTTCTGGTATCGGTGTGGGTTGTAGGTTGTAGTTGTAGGTGGTGTAGGTTTTAAGTTTTCTAATACAGTTCATATAACAGAACAACGTGTGCCTGTTATAACTATTTTATATAAATAACTATTAATTATTATTACGTAGGTATTAAATATACGTTGTTAAAGGATAAAAAGTGATTTTTCTTCTGAATAATCATTAAGAACAACTTCTTAGACAGGCGGATTAATAAAAATAATAATATCTTATTAATTTAAGTTTAGTTTAAATATATATATATATATTTTAATCATTTTTCATCTAAAATTACACTTAAATATATTACAATACTATCTCGCCAAACACATGTTTAACGGCGACCATAATAAAGAGTTCCGAAATTATCCTGTAGATGTTGCTTTAATATGACATTATATTATTAAACTGCAATTTTGGCAAATTTATTTGAATTTTGGAGCTAATCCAGTACCCAGATATTTAATATTGTTCAAATTTTGGCACATTTGGATAAGATATACACGCCAGAATAATGGAACAAACAATAAAGATCTTTTTTTGAACGAAATAGAGATAAAATTTGCACAATAAGCACATAATGTAACTTTTGATAAATATGTCAACAAAGATCATTGCCAAGTTCATAATATCAGCTGTCGCATACAGAGTATGAAAGTTACACAACAGTGATTTTGTAACGTGAATATTACGTAGTGTTGTTATTTACATAAGACGATTAATACAAATAAATAATCATTGATGTTTCGACGCCATTAGGTTTCCAAGCAAAAGGTCTATGATTTCTAAAAATCTAATTTCGTAAAGAATTTGCTATCATTCAGAGTTTAGTGTATGACGGCTAGCTTTTGTCCGTGGCTTATAGATAGATAATAATAACGCCTTGATAGTGACCTGAGTGCAATAGTAACTAATTGTATTTAGCTTTTTAACGGTGAGTAGCACACTAAGGGCCGATTTTTCAATCGTCAGATAACTTTTGAAAATGAAAATGAAAATGAAAAATCTTTTATTTCCAAATAGGTTAGTAACTAACACTTTCAGAATTGTCCTACATGATGACCTACCACCGGTTCGGGGACTAACCCGGCGAGAAGAACCGGCGTAAGAAACTCGCTCGGGGCCACCTTTTAGCAAAAAGATGGGAAAATTGTTCTTTTAAAAAAATATATATATAACAATGTTATAACTTAACATAAATTACAATTTACAAAAGTATACTTTATAAAATAGAAGTAGCCTCGAAAGTGGCCACCTTATTCCCAGGGTGTGCTATCATTAACAAAATCATTAATCTTATAATAAGCTTTAGCACACAAACGTTCTTTAACTACTTTTTTAAATTTATTGATGGAAAAATTTTGAACGTTTTCTGGGATCTTATTGTATAGGCGTATACATTGACCTTTAAAAGATTTGCTTACTTTGCTAATCTGTTGAATAAACATGTGACTTTGACATTAATTTGTTCCATACAAAAGACCTTTGGAGGCATCGCCTGCGAAGGCAAGTTCTTCGACACACCGCGGACAAACTGTGCTGAGTGAGTGTTGTGAAGTTAAATCTTTAGATAAAGTGAAAAATGTAAGTGTGAGTGAGTGTGACCTTAGTCGGAAAAGCCAAGATAGGGCTTCGTCTCCTATTTTTCGTGTTTTTTCCCTTAGAGACCTTAATCCTACTAGTAATGTTTAGTTTTTCTTAAATCTTCAACCTTTGTTTAAATCGTTACATAATCAATACTAACCCTAGTTTATAACTAAGCAATAAGTAAAATTGTTTATCACCTTGTAACTTCATCTTCCATTACTTTAGGTCTTTACTAACCCCTATTTTCTCCCCCGGGAGCATGTTCGGGTCAACACCCGCACAACCCGTGTTACCTAGATTTAGGGTTAATAATGCTACGCTGCAGTTCGGTAAACTTCTTCATATAATATAATGTAATAAAGTTAGTTCACGACGCGACACCTTACCGAGCGCGTGGCTCAGCATATCTCACCTCATATTTAGTCGTAGTTATCCTAATCTGTGCTGACTCAATATAGTTATCATACCTTAATCTTAGTTTATCTTAACATTCAACCCCAACCCCGAACATCTGCCAAGGTCACATATTTATTCCTGAGATAAAAGTTATCTGACGATTGAAAAATCGACCCTACATCAACAAACGTTCAAGTTTGATAGATGGAACTTGCACATATGCAAAACTGCTTCATCCTGTTTATAAATATGATCTAAAATATTCATGCGATCGCGCGTCAAAACGCGTCGTTTGTTTTCATACCCTTATTCCGTATGGAGCATTGCTGCTCTATACGCACCCTGCGGTAAAAAATACTTTGTTATTGGCCTATTTGAAGTAAAAAAATATGAAAACCATTTTAATTTTTTCCAAATAAGATTGTAGCCCTCAGCATCGTTAAACATCGTTAACTTGGAATTACTTACACTTCAATCAATACCTAGTTGATGGTTTTAGCTCGACACCATGGCTGACACATGTTTGCGGTCCCTATAAAAATAAGGTTGAGTGTGGCTGGTATAGAGCCTCCTGACTAGAGGTCCTCAGTCCCACGTGTACATCATATTTGTGTGCGAAATCTCGCCGCTCGCATAACGAATATATACCATATTATACCATATATTACCAACCTGCAAGTGAATAATATTTATTTAAGGTCGCTTGGAACTACTGAGGTTATCAGCGACCACAACATGAAACTAAATTAAACTATATACATTAAAATATTAGAGGAATTTTAGAACATTAGTATACATATCTGGATCAGTTAACAAAACATATCTATCATTACTAAAATTAAATAACTGTCTTTCGTAACTAAAAAGAGTACAATCAAATAAAATATATTTTACAGTGGACGGTGATAGTTCACCGTACGTAGTCATCTCAAACAGGTCCGAGGAGAGAGAGAATAAATGAGAGTGAGATGCATTGGTGTGGCCTATATTTATACATTGGTATTTTCTGCTTAATTTATATTTCGTTTCGGTTTTTAAAAAATCTTTCCTGAAATAATGCAATTTAGAAGAATTCGTAATCCAAGTCTCATTCCATATTATATGAATAATAATGTTATTCAATTTACGTTTAGCATTAGATTTCATTTGAAATAGCTGAGGTATGGTGCTTGAATAATTTGACTTGTGACGCATCCTTTAATCCATCATGACGTCAAAGCGGTAGCGTCTTGGTGCAAGATTGTGCGTTTGTTTAACAATGTAAGTCAGTATTAATAGATTGCCCCTACATTAACAAACGATGCAAAAAGAAAAATTGGCTTCAGAAAATACCATTTAATTTAGCTGACGTGACGATATGTGTAGGAGTAATATTTGTTTGCGACGCAGACAGGAGCAGATAACCGATCAATAAAGACAAATTTTACGTACAAGCCACGGGAACGGAGATATTATGCCGAACCGCCTTAAACGAATTCAAGAGATAAAATAAATTATTCACGAAAATAACAAAGTAAGAGAACGCCTCCAGTCGTTTAAGCTTCTTTACATTCAGTAATATACCAACCTTGATAAAAGAGTCTAAGTAAAATAAAGACCTGGCTAATTAAGGAGATATATTCTGGGCACTGTGATCAGCGACCAACATCCTCATCAGTACACGTGAGGTAAGCGTGGACTACCAATACTCAATACGAGTAACCAGTCATCACTCACGCACGTACTGAATGAATTTGTGTAATATGCATATTATATCCATTCAGCCGTAGCCCGCCGTAACACTGCATATGCATATAGGAGAAAGTTGCCAATTTGTTAATTGTTATGCCTATCTATAGACAGCATAATTACCACATTTACATTATTACTGTTATAGTAGGATTATGATGAAATATCTACTTAAAGAATGAAAGAAAAGAGAAAAGGGGGCGAAGGGGATGATGACAGATTCAAACTCGATTCTTGCCTGTACCCATCTAGTAGGTATAATTTATGTATTGGTCTTCTTAAAAAAACTGGCGTTAGTAGGTAGTAAGTCATATCACTTGGTAAAAATATTTTTTTTATCTATGAAGAGCTGAATACATAATAATATCATATCCGCAATGCGAAAATGATAATATTGTATTATATTCAGATGACACAATATTACTTGTGAACTAGGAAGTCAGTGTTTGGCATGGTTGTCAACAGCAATCATGCCAACGAAACGTACAGTTTCGTTGGCATGATTGCACGTACATGTTTTAAAGTTCCAATTAAAACAAACACGTAACTTTCACTTACCAAAGCATTAGTAAGTTTTTAACGCAAACTTATGTTAACGAAAAAAGTTTACAATTTAATATTATGATTACTGAGTGTAGTTGATAATATTATATGTACATACGCTACTTCAAAATTCTAAACAACTTTGAAGACTGATTAAATTTTGTCAATTTACCCAAACGTCCTTTATAAATAAGGTCCGTAATAAAATTATTTGTGCCTACTCCAATTATTAAAATGACTCTTTGTGCGAGTTCGAACCCTAAAATTACTACTTAATGTTGGAAATTAATTTTCTTTTATTTACGAAATTGTTCGCTCATTTCGCTTGTGTGAGGTATGTATAAAGTGGGATAAAGTGAACAGAAATCTTCCACGTTTTATGTTCACGAATTAAAACAGTTCACTTATGTACTTCACTTATTGATTTATTATTAATACACTCAATCAATTATAATAACACACGATCAATCTGTATTCGGGCATAACTTACCCTTACAACACAAAGTACACGATTCATCCTCGATCCGAAATGGAGCCGAATTTATACACTGCTTCCTACCACCCTCTACGAGGAAGTAGGGGTTTGGTAGGGATGACAGCCACGTGATCCGGTGATGACAACATTACCGGAAGTAATATTAACTTATTATTGTTACAGTCGGCCATCCGATTCGAAACGAGTCCTCTCGTTTACATTAGCTCAGGAAGTTATACAATATATATTAACTAATAATATAAATAAATTATTTAATTCATAATAATTGTTTTCACAAACTTTTAACCATCAATAGAAATAAGTAAAAAAATAACATTAGACCATTACAATATGTAGGTAAAGTACTTAATCAATTAAAAATAAAATAAAAACATTCAAATATCATTAAAACTTTTAACCATCAATAGAAATACAGTACAAAATAACATTAGACCATTACAATATGTAGGTAAAGTAATCAATTAAAAATAAAATAAAAACATTCAAATATCATTAAAACTTTTAACCATCAATAGAAATACAGTACAAAATAACATTAGAACATTACAATATGTAGGTAAAGTAATCAATTAAAAATAAAATAAAAACATTCAAATATCATTAAAACTTTTAACCATCAATAGAAATACAGTACAAAATAACATTAGTACATTACAATATGTAGGTAATGTAATCAATTAAAAATAAAATAAAAACATTCAAATATCATTAAACTTTTAACCATCAATAGAAATACAGTACAAAATAACAGTAGACCATTACAGTATGTAGGTAAAGTAATCAATTAAAAATAAAATAAAAACATTCAAATATCATTAAAACTTTTAACCATCAATAGAAATACAGTACAAAATAACATTAGAACATTACAATATGTAGGTAAAGTAATCAATTAAAAATAAAATAAAAACATTCAAATATCATTAAAACTTTTAACCATCAATAGAAATACAGTACAAAATAACATTAGAACATTACAATATGTAGGTAAAGTAATCAATTAAAAATAAAATAAAAACATTCAAATATCATTAAAACTTTTAACCATCAATAGAAATACAATACAAAATAACAGTAGACCATTACAATATGTAGGTAAAGTAATCAATTAAAAATAAAATAAAAACATTCAAATAACATTAAAAATACAAAACCTAGCATTGTACATATTACAAATCATTTTAAAATTTAACATTTAACATCACGTCATTATCAACATTTTAACTAACATAATTAAAACCGTGAATACAATATGTATATATTTTCATTGAAACAAAATAAAATTTTATATCTAAGGAGGAGCTTTGTGGTGGTCAACATCAGGTATTAATTATTAAAATATAAATCTAAACGATCTCTTAATAATAATTTCCACTCACACCACGACCGTTTAAGAGATGGTAACCCTTGATACCATAGCCTAGCATGACCACTGAGTTTTGGCAAGGCATAATGTATAGTCTGCCGATCATCCCACCCGTATATGTCGGCACACTCGTCAACTTTACCGAGCCAAATAGTGATCGATTGCTCCCTACAAATGGGATCGAATTCTGGTAAGACATTGTTTAGAGTTGGAAAACTAGTACGTTCATTATTACCATTAGACTTAAGTGCATTTAGAAACTCTTTGAAAATACATAATAGATATTGACTCACCAGGCATTTCCGTTGCAGAGCTCCGAGGCACGTCCCTTTTAGGGCTCCAGGACACGTCCCTTTTAGGGCTCCAAGACAAGTCCCTTTTAGGGCTCCGAGGCACGTCCCTTCCAGGGCTCCGAGGCACGTCCCTTTTAGGGCTCCGAGGCACGTCCCTTACAGGGCTCCCAGACACGTCCCTTACAGGGCTCCGATACACGTCCCTTCCAGGGCTCCGAGACACGTCCCTTCCAGGGCTCCGAGACACGTCCCTTCCAGGGCTCCGAGACACGTCCCTTCCAGGGCTCCGAGACACGTCCCTTCCAGGGCTCCGAGACACGTCCCTTCCAGGGCTCCGATAATTATCCCTTCTAGGGATCCTAAACATGTCCCTACTAGGGCTCCGATCCACGTCCCTTCTAGGGCTCCGATACGTCATGTCCCCTCTTGGGCTCCGATACTTGTCCCTTCTAGGGCTCCAGATCCTGTACCGTCCAGGACTAACCCTATGGTCCACTCGCTTCAAGCTTCGATAGCGATTATTTCGTCGTCTCCGGTCTCGATACTGAGAGTCGCTGCGGTCACGTGCTCGGCGTTCATCCGTTAATTGTTTTTCTAAAATATACACACGCTGCCTGTTGAGTTGTAGTTGCTCTCGCAAGTTGTCGCGGGATAAGCTACGACTCGGCGTGCGACTATGACGCCTCCTCGATCGACCTCGACTTTTTGACCGGCTACGATCTCTGCTACTTCCAGAGGGTCGCGTCACCCTTTCATGTACGGCAACAGTTCCAATCCTTTGTAATATCAGACTTCTCAATCCATTGGATCGTTCATGGTCCAAATCCATGTGAGTGTCGTTTTAACTCTGAAACTCAAGAATATGTATTAATATTTAAGTCAGACAATTGCTAGAAATAAATTAATATAATAAAGATAATAAAATAATTTAAAATATAATTTCATAATAGTGGAGCCTTGTTGTAGGTATTCGTTGTTATAATTATCTGGTAAATAAATATACAAAAAAACTATGTAATAGATTACTTCACTGATAAAAAATACTATTGTTTTATTTTAAATTAAGACTATTTTGGGGCTGTAGGTGTACGATAACATGGTAATCCGATAATAGATATATTTCAGCAGGCATTGTATACTCCGTTCCGACTCAACGTGTAGGTACTAAATGTAAAGGAAGCTCAATATAAGGAAAAATATGACAAATATTTTTTTTCGATTTCATTCTTCTGTTTATGAAGTAAACATCATATTGAATCGGTACAAATATAAAAAAAAAGCAATAACCGAATTACTAAAGACTGAAATTACATGTTAATAGTCTAAATTTGACTAATTTAAATAAGTTCAATAATTAAATGTTTCATTTAACGTAATCTTTATAATGTGATAGTCACATTATAAAGATTACATAACATTTCATTTAATAAACTTAAGAATATTTCCAATTCATTTTGCGTTTTGTCATTTGATCTATTACTATTATTAATTTAATTAAGTATGTTTTGGTCATATTTATTCGGAAATATATATCTATCTACTAGTAACACTTAAAATATTAATTCGTATCAGAATCTTTTATCGTTATTGTGTATGTAGGTGGCTACATATAATGAAACTAAAATTACAGAATATGCCAATCATAAGGGTGGAATTTGCAGAATCTATCCCCTTATTTATTATACTAGTAATTCAGTTATGTTTTGTCAGTCTAATAAATTAAGTAACTAAAAAGTAGTTTAAGAACACATATCTACTGTCTAAAACGAAAAATATCTTACGTTTATGTATTATGTATTCAATATACCGTAATTTGAAGAAAACGTATAAACTATTATGACCAAAATTCACCGAAATACGGAGGTTCAAACTCGCTCGTATAAAACGACTTGTTTTGTTTTCAACTTTGACATAAAATTTTGGCGTTTTTAGGGATCTACCCACAATAAAAAATTGCCAGACTAAGGAAAATGATACCAACAAATTTATAAAGTTGCGGGTTTTTTTTTACTGGGAATACCGAGTTTGCCATTAAAACATTTAACATTAGGTATCCAAAGATTTTTTTATATTGCCCCCTTCAATTCTATTCACCCCGGTTTACGGTATTTTAAAAAAAATAATATAATAGTTTTTTCATAAATTACATTACGTACCTTGTTATCGTATCCCACTTCTGAGATATAAAGTGGGATAAAGTGAACAGAAATCTTCCACGTTTTATGTTCACGAATTAAAACAGTTCACTTATGTACTTCACTTATTGATTTATTATTAATACACTCAATCAATTATAATAACACACGATCAATCTGTATTCGGGCATAACTTACCCTTACAACACAAAGTACACGATTCATCCTCGATCCGAAATGGAGCCGAATTTATACACTGCTTCCTACCACCCTCTACGAGGAAGTAGGGGTTTGGTAGGGATGACAGCCACGTGATCCGGTGATGACAACATTACCGGAAGTAATATTAACTTATTATTGTTACATATGTTAAACGCATTCGACATGCTATTTTTTCGTATAGATTCTTTGCCAATTTTATTTCGGATCACAATCTTTGTACTTTTCTATCGTAGGAAGTAGGTATAACAGATCAAAGGCTACTAGAAATTTGATCGTTTGCAATAAAATTATTATTTATAATTTCAAAATATATTTTTATTATTATAAACGAGTATAGATCCTTTCGGATCATACCTATGCAAAACATTTATTTTAGGATATTTGACACTAAATATTATGTGGATAACCAAATAATATTTCGTATTTAAAACGTTTGTCAAAACAATGATCCTTCCACTTGGATTAGTTTAGTTTTATTTCCGCAATATCAACATAACGAAACATTTCTCTATGCCTATCACAGAGGCGGGTTAGCAACAGCGGTCAAGATCAGCCTGGCACGATGCCCACGTCCCGTCGTCCAAAATCAATGACAAATTATTGACACAATAACATGTTGATGATAGATACACTTACACTTTAACATCTAATACAATATTATGTTTTTCATACCTAAATAATATTTTTAATTTTAAGTGTATAACTTCTGTAGCGGTCTTGTGCACTTTTTGGGAAGGGTTATAATCGATAATGTTGCGCCAGGGCACGAGACCAGTCTCGATTCTTGCGCCCCTTACTTCGTTTCGAATCTCAGCAGTTACTTATTGGAAGTTTTGTGTTAATTCCAAATTATTTAATCTCAATGTCACGCTAATTTAATAGTAATCTAACGTAATACGTAATAATTGTTTAAAACGGTTTTTTAATTTCCTAACGCTAATGTGTAAATTATGTCACTGTTATTTATTTTAGAAAACGGTCGTTAACTATTTGATTGGGTATTTTTATCTTCACATTGACATTGGCCTTCCAGGCGACTGGCGAGGTATGTTGGTTTAAAATTCTGATAAGATAGTGTTAATAATAGAAAATTTGTTTTATCAATTACACAGTAATAATACACAAATTACTTGCACTTTCTCCACTTTATTATAGATAATAGAATCTACCTACACCTGATGATGACTTAGTCGAAACCGGTCGTGTATTTCAATAAATCTTATGTTTAACAACTAATAAAGTGGAGAAAGTGCAAGTAATTTGTGTATTATTACTGTGTACAATGCATTTCCATCAAGAACCTACAGTACATTCAATAACATATGTTATCAATTACACATTATATTAAGTTCACGAGCCGTTCGTAGCCTTCTGTATAGACCGTGAGGACATCCACGCCTTTTTTGTTTTGCATGTCGATTTTAAGGGGTTCCGTAGTACTTAGGTACCAGGTTTAGACCCTTAAAATTTGGCCTACCTTTTGTGCGTTAAATAGTAACGGAATTTCATCCCTCATTAGACAAATCCTGGCATGCTCTTGGTTGGGTTATTAAGATTAGGTAGACGAGGGTTGATTCACTCTAAGGCCTAAGATATGTAATACTATAGCATGCGCGTCCATATTTTTTTACATACGCACGAATGCTCTAGCATTACTAGTAGTAGAGCACTCGTGTGCATGAACAGAAACACACTAAGGGCTGTATTAATAAAGAAATCTGAAACCCAAACTCACTGGAGAAACTAATTGACAGATAAAACAACGTTTCGTTTCACTTTTAAAAAGGAAGAACTTTATTTAATATTACATACTTATTTTTTCATTTTTAAAACGTACAAATAAAGATTATAAAAATAAGTTTACAAAAGATAAGAATATTTGATCGAAGTTATGTTAAAAGTCTACATTTCTTATGTAAAGTTGGATAAGTATTGGTATGTTTTTTTAACATAAAACTAATTTATGATCAGCGTACACTTAACACCGTTCTTGCACTATTTTTTGTGGATTCACAGATGATTGCGCGTGATAAAAAAATCATCTTTTGGTCGCATTTTTTGTCAAATGCACTATCGCTGTCAGTAGATAACTTAGTTACATTTTTAAGCTAATCTAGAAACACAAGTAGATAAGTCGAAAGATGAGTCTACCAGCTTAATATATCTGTTATTCTAACATTATTTTACTGTACAACATGCGTTCGCTCTAGTGTTAAAATTATAAGTTATGGCATCAATGCTTCGCTGGGAACTATAATATACACAACGAGGAAGTTCAATAACAATCACCAGCACGTAATTACCTTGAGAAATGAATGCATATACGACTAAAACAAAAGGGACGACTTAATAAATCTGGAGAAATAAAAATTATTTGTATTTTAAAGGCATCAATATAATGGTAAAGTTTTCGTCGTTAGATACCTATGGGGTGGCCTAAGTGCAACCCATGAAAATATAGAATCGAAAACATGCGATGTCCCATCACAATAAGATCACTAATCACCACGACCTGTCAGGAGCACACTCTTCCTTAGCCGAGTTAATGGATCCCGTGCTTTCCCTAGTTCAGCTAGGATATAAATAGACGAATCATAAACCTGTACTTTCCGCGTACAGTTCTACAATATCTTTAATGGCCCACGACGGCCAGTGAACCCGGTGGGTGGTAAATGGATATTGATTCACTGTCCACCCCCTACCCCGCCCGTCCCACTCAATAGTTTACTCCGTAATTAAAACGTCAGTAACACCGCTACCTGGAATTGACGTTTTCAGTACCAGGAGATAGTAGAATATAAATGACAAATGAAAAATCATTCCGAGAAATTTCCAGTCCAGGTACATTTATAATTAATATTGGACGAACATAAATAGAAATACAGGTATCATCTGTACAGACACTAGTGAAACAAAAAGGTAAATATTGTATAACAGCTTTGTAACATATCGTATGTTACAAAACTTTTAACAGAATTTATACTTAAATGAATGATTTTACCAAGATAGTGCTGCATAGAACTATATAATACTAGCTGATCCGTGCCCAATTCGTTGGGCATAGAAACCGTTTAAACCTTCCCGGGACTTCCACGAATATTTCAAGACCAAAAATAGCCGAATCCGTTTAGCCGTTCTCGAATTTTAGCGAGACTAACGGACACAAATTCCTTTGTTATATATAAGAGAAGACTAGCTGACCCGTGCCCACTTCGTTGAGAATACAAACAGTTTGTGATGAACAGTTTTAACCTTCACTGGACTTCCGCGAATATTTCAAGACCCAAAATAGCCGAATCCGTTCAGCCGTTCTCGAGTTTTAGCGAGACTAACGAACAGCAATTCATTTTTATATATAAGAGAAGAAGAAGATAATAAATAAGATATCTCATGCGTTTAGGACTTAAATAAGGAACGCGCAGTTAGTAAATCACGAGTAAAATACGATTTGTTATTCTATACTGAACATCTGAGCTGATTCCGAAACGTAGGGAAATCACATTTCGCTTACACGTGTTATCCATTAGACTTCGCGATTCCTTTGCAGTTTCCTGTCTCCGAAACTATAATAATGTTAAAATGTCGCGAAACTTCGGATCTTTCATTTCCTAACCTGAAAGTTGCAGTAATATAAAATTGGAACTGTTATTTGGCAAACATCATATAAGGATTATGTCTTTTGAGCATGGTAAAAAAAAAACATATATACTCGTACGGTCGAATTAAGAAACCTCCTCCTTTTTTGGAAGTCGGGTAATAAAGAACGCCAATAAACAAAAAAAGTATCAGAATATCTTATTCATTACAAGATATTCTGATATGATTTGGCATACTTCATGTTAGGATTATATGACTTTTGAGTATGGTAGATACTATGTACCTAACATAGTAAAACACAAACTGCTTGCACTTTTTCCAATTTTTTTGTTATTTTACATTTATTATTACTTAAAATACACGACTGGTTTCTACATAGTCATCATCAGGTGTAGGTATTAATGTAAAATAACAAATAAAGTGGAAAAAAGTGCAAGTGTGAGTGGAAAAAAATACGCTGTGAGGTCAATAGCACGCGTAAGACGTTCATTACGTACTAGGGCAAAAATTATAAAATTTAAGAATTTAATGCAGAACGTTGTTCCTAACAGTTCAGCCTTGCGACTAAAATAATAAATTGCGAAAAAAAAATTTTTTTTTTAAATAAATATTGAAAAAAATTCATTTCTAGAATAAGTCAAGGTCCTATAACCCAATCCCAAAGTTGTAGTGACTGCTCTTTTTACACCCTGTATAACACGAATTTCCACCAAGAACCATACAGTACATTCAATAACATATGCTAGGTACACAACGCTATTAAACATAAAATGTATCAGAATATCTTGTAATGAAGGCTGCGATACCTCGCATTACGCCTATAGAACACGACTCCCCTATGAACTCGTGTTACTTACGCGCAGGGACTCGCTTTTCCGGAAAAATATGCGTCACAACTCACATACCTCGCTTGCTATTGAATTCATGAGCATGTTATTACCCATTTCTTTCGTCTCCTATAATGATTGACTAAACATCGAAAATGATACTTTTATTTATAACTTTAATACCCTTTAAGTAAAAGGCTTTATAGAGCACATTCCTAAATCCCAACTATTTCGGTAAGTAGGCTTTAAGCCATTTCTATGCTAAAGCTACCAACTCCGAAGAGGGTTAATAAATGTCCGAACCCCGAAATGTCCTACGATCGTCCTCCCGAGTCCCGACATTAGACGTAGGCGTTATGTAGCCGATGTCACACAAGAATATTAACTTTCCCCGGAGGGTACAGAGGACCTTCGCACCAAACCCCTAATTCGATAATACGTATTTACAATAAACTCAGAGACTAGGGAGCAAATAATAATATAGTTCTAGTCTAGTTTAGCCTGAGCTATACAATCACTCAAATCAACATCATCCAAATTGCTTTTCACGCTAGGTGTTTACTACGGAAAATATTGACTTGGCAAACAAAGGCCACACAAAAGGGTAGGACGTGTTCTCTATAAGGACGAGCTGCGCACACGGTATTGGTATTCACTGTGCATCACACGTGGAGCCCTTCCCAAGGACACGACCGGAACGTGACCAATTAGTCGCATTTACGTCTCAACAAATTCTATGTCGATGCGAAGGCATGTCTAGTATAAATATTTGCCTGGCAATCATCATTCAATTTTCATTTGACGGTTCTCGAGCGGGAGGAAGCGGGTTCAAATCCTGACGAAATAACAAAAAGTTTTCTATGTTCCTGGGTCATAGATGTGTATAATATAATAAAAATCTTAAATATGTGTAAAGTATAAAAGTATTAAATATATTACCGTTGTCTGGTACCTGTAACACAAGTTCTTCGGATACTTAGCACGGGCCAAAATTGACGTGGTGTGAATCGATCATAGAAAAAAACTAAATGTAGTAAATTTTGCAGTATCGAGAAATCGTTAGCAGACATAGGTATATAATAAAAAAAATCGCATACTGATACTGAAGTTATGAGTAGGTATTAAATTTTTGAGATCTCTCTTGCTGCTCCAATACTTTTTAATTTGTTCATTTTAACAATGTAAATGAATGCTGTTATTTATTTTCAAAATATGTACTTGAAATAATAACAAAAAATGTCCATGATGAAATCCAGACATTGCGACACTGTAATGGATCTGCTATGCAGATATAATGGAAAACGCATTAGCACTGCACCTTGGGGAAAGCAAAGCCTTGGCAATAATAGGAATGCATTTAATAACGAAAACCTCGCAAAGCCAAATAGCATGATCTTGAAACTTTGCCAAGGTTGCCATAAAATAATGTTAATAAATGTAAATTCTAAGTTTAGAAGGATTTCCTAGCTTTATTTATTAATTAGATGACTTACAGCGACGTTTCAAAATATTATTTACATTTTCTGAACCTCTGCTAATATCACGAAATGATAAATATAATATATTGGGGACTAATGTGCAGAAATATTATAATATATAACTTTTACTCTTTAGGTAGGTACTTACAAACAATTTTGGAAAAAAACTGCTCAAAAGTAGTGTAGGTCCTCTTATTGTTTTTTTTCATTTACTTATGTACAAAATAAATGCCTAATGAATACCTTTTCACGGTATTGCTTAGCTTAACTGACTTGAAGGTAGGTAAAGTTCGCAACCACATTTTATTTTTAAGTAGGTATAAGTTATAAGTAGGAGTAATAAATAGGAGGTAGGAGGAGTGTTTTACGATTTAATACGAGGTCCGGAAAATATAGGCTAAGTTTAGGTAGAGTTTTACCTTTAAACATGATTTATAAAAAAATATCTCAAAGAAAATATTTTACGTAGGTACTTGCCTACCATTTTTAATAGCAATTTATTTTCCTAATTTATCGTAAGTTCAGAAAAGTAGTTTTCGTAAAAATATATTTAAACGGCCTGTTTACATACTAATATACCTATTCTAAAATAATCTGTACATCATAATATTTAATTATAATATCAATTATTGAAATTTAACAATGCTCAAATTCTTATCTGACCTAAGCCTACAACTTAAACAATATTATTTTTATTTAGAATCTAGATTAGATCAGATTGTACCTCAAATTTATTTTAATTCAAAACTCTAACATAATATTATTTTCATAACTTTAAGGTTTTAAAGATTGAATATTGATGCCGGATACACTGTATACATAGAGTATAAAAACGTTCGATAACTCGAAGGTGGCAAAAATACTTGTTTGGTTTTGTTTTTTCGATATCTTGGAGCAACAAAACTAACGCTCTTCAGTCACGTTCCACTGGCAATAGTTGTGAAGGGATCGATCCCTCGCAGACACACTTGAACTGTGACATCGCAATTCAAAATATAATCAATCTTATCGTCTTCCTGACCGCTTTGAAGTGTCGAGACACTTTAAAAGCGTGAACACCGTAGAATCGAAAACATAAAAAAAAAATCCATATGAGTACTTAGGTTTTTTCTTATTATTTTAAAATATAAAACAAATTTCATGTTTTTAATACCTACTAACATGATAAGTGTTAATATGTGGATATAGTATCCTCTTATACCTAACACTTTATCATGCAATATTTTTAATTATCTCCAATTGACTACACATTTGAAAACTAAAATTACAGCCAATTTTTCATGTACAAAATTTACAATCTGCAGTACATGATACGATTATAAAGTAATTGAATTAATACAATATTGCAAAAACAATGCAAATGCATTTTTATATCTCTACTAAACATTACACAAGAAATTAAAGATAATCTGATATCGTGATTCGTGACATACACAAGTGCTGTGACCTACATTCAGTTTTTATGATAATAAAAAAATCATTGGTCTATATTACATGCGATACGAATTACGATACAAACTCCAGCTTAACAAGTATATACCTATCGCAGTTTCATATTGCGAAAGCGAAAAGTAGTTAGACAAACAAATTTTGATCGTTGCCACTCGTTGCTATAAAAATGCCAGAACAAGAGCGATATTATAACCATTTATAGGTCCCCTCGTGTGGAGGAGATAGGCGTCATCGTCCACCCATGCAATACTCCGGCAATGATTCACGAGAACCGCTCGCGAGTGCAATTGAACTATATTTAGCTTACACACTGTACGCATAGTTGAGTCAGGGTTGACGCGTAGGTACTTTTATTGACCAAAACTTCTTTAACCAGAATAAAAAATATATTAAAACTCAATAAAATTTTTATAACTACGCCGTAGTTGCTTTACTTCTGTTGTATTAATAATAGGTAAAAAAATGTACTTCAGCTATGTAGCTGCACAATAAAATTCAAGTATCAAAATGTTGTGGCGCACTAAAGTAGTTACAACTTACAAGGTGTCCACTTACTCAGCCGGCCTGTTTAGAATATCAAGATTTATCTTCCACCTTTGGGAGCTAAACAGGTGCGTTACAATTGACTCATGAACAAACTATAAATCTGCAATTACTTGGCAGCTATGGCAGGTGTTCGAATAATATGCGTGTACACAAAATATATTAATTTAATTAGATCGTATTAAGAAGTTAATTCGTTTATTATTATAATGAACAGCTGCACGTTTACTGGTATTTTATAATTATATAATAAATCATAATAACCTCGATATGTACATTTTAGAATGAGTACATAGTACGTTATCGTTTTATCTGATTTCTAAATGGTGGAATAATAATATATAACATGTTTTTGTTGTTGTTTTATGTCATGAATTTTTAAATGAATTTTTCTTGTCTCTTGCTCTCTATCTATCTCCATGACATTAAGTCGATTAAAAAAGTAGATATAATTTGAAATATCCATCATCAGTTAGGTTAGTCTACAGTCTACACTCTACAGTCTACATATTTTAGACACGGGCAGTTTTCTCTTATGTTATAGGTACCTACGATATTTTTATTGCACTGTATTCGTATTATAGATTAAAATCCGATATAAATTATGCATACACGGTTGTAAATCAAAGCCGACCGAAGGGCCATCAGTGCAAGCCGTTGTTCCATCAATCAGTAAGAGTCAAGACAAGCTGACGCTACAATAACCAGAGCCACGCAGTTAGTTTACCCCATAGATGTTAGATAGTTATAATATGAATTGAGTTATTGAATTAATATTAAATGTATTACTTTTGGAATTAGAATAAGTATCAAAACATTAAAGTTTAAAACAGTAGAAAAACAATATCTATTTAGCGTTGCTGCTATTTAGCCTTTACAGTGAACTCTATAAAAGGGATGATATACCCATCCTTAAATATTATCAGTTATGTATATCACATGTATAGAGCGAACTCACGACAAATAAATGTTGTACTCATATTCACAAGTTTGTGTTTTACTTAGTGCTAAGTATAATATATTACTGTTGATAATAGTTAGTAAAGGAACTTCTACATCTACAACATCGAAGCTTCTACCGCATTCACTAAAAACTCTAAGGATTTTCAGGCACACAGCGTGTGTTATAATTCCATTGTGCATACTGAAAATTACATGCTATAATCAAGCTATCATAATAGCAGTAGCATCAATTGCATGGCAGTAGTCAATTGATCGTAAATAGTGAACTGTTTCCGATCATATCACTGTACTCGGTAGTTTCAGTGCCATTTTTACTCGGTACTTTCAGTACCTACCTACTAATAAATTTCGCTTCAAATTGCCCTGTCAATGGTCACATGCGACTGACCTGACTTGTTTCATAAGTACCTTACAATTTACCTAATCATAGTTTGCTGTCAGTTTACCGTACCTACTTTTGTTTATAATAGCTACTTATAAGGTAGAGTCTTGGTCAATACACTCTGACATTTGTGTCTCACTACAAAGCCATTTTTAAGATGAAGAAGTAGGTAGTTTCGCTGTGTATTAGGTATATAGGTACCTCACCTTTAACATTTGAACAAATTAAATCAACCTGAAGAAGTAAACTTCGGTCGGCCGGGAATTCGAGCTTCGGTTATTTATTCTAAGTTAACGATATAACCGATATTAGTTTGGGAACCATTATTATTACTAAAGTTGAAGTTTGGAACACTTTGGAAGTATCGGAAACTTTAACAATCAACGGCAAGCTCACCCAAACGTAGAGATTTCACTAGTATTTCCTCATTAAAATAAGGAATACCAAAATTTCATTAAAGTGTCAATTATCATTATATCGTAAGCTTTCAGACAAAGGGCTACATCTGAGCCATGACACACAATAGGGTCAGTCACGGTCCACCGAACCGTACAACAAGACCGATAGCTCAAGGGCAAAACGCATATGTTATACGTACCGACACATGATCTGCCAATAATATTACATTAAACTTAACAATATTATAATGCGACAAGCGAACAGCAATTTGATACACAACTCATTTAATCCGTCGTAACTAAGTTCACAATCGTATTATTTAAATCGGGACTGTGAATTAAACACAATTAAGGCCATACACATATAAAATTAAACTAGATTTGTAAACAAACTACTAATTAGAGGCAGACTTTTTTATTTAGCACCAAAACATTAGCAGCAAAGCACAAAGCGAGGCAGCTGTGATCGTAAGTGGTGCACACAGCACAGTGGCACGATTAACGCAAAGTTCAAGGATCTTTTAATGGTGAATATTCGGAATCGCTGAAAACTAGCACATCGGGTAAACGATCTCCGCTAACGGTCTCGTTTGATGACTCACTTTAGGTTACAATTAATCAAGAATACCTACCGTGATTTATACACTTTTAACTACTGTCATCAAACTAAAAAAATAAAAGTTAAAAAAACTATAACCCGACTTCGCAAAAAAGGGGACTGAAAAGGCTGAAACAAGAAAATAAATCAATTTGAAATCCAGAAATGCATAGGTACAAAAATGGTCAAGGTAGAGCCGAGGTCGGACCCGTTTAACAAATCAAAAATCATAATATTCGTCTGCTGTTGCAATTATACAATTCCAATAGCGGGTACGACCACGGCTCTACCTTGACCACTTTTGTACCTATGCATTTCTGGATTTCAAATTGATTTATTTTCTTGTTTCAGCCTTTTCAGACCCCTTTTTTGCGAAGTCGGGTTATAGTTTTTTTAACTTTTATTTTATTGCGATGTCGGGTTATAGTTTTTTAAACTTTTATTTTATTTTATATTTTTCTGTTTCCACATCAAATATAACATTATATTTTCATTAAATTAACCCATAGAAAGTAACTAAACAACTCCTAGATACTACTTGTACGACCGAATTTTAAACGTTTATTTTGAATTTAACGATAAAATATAATAATTAATAAAATATTTATATACATATTCGTTATGTGCTTGCCAAGACCTATCTTTTGATACCAAACACGAGACAATTATCATAATAATTTTTTTTTTTGAGATAGTTTTTGAGGTATAATTTTCAAAGTACAAAATTTTTTGAAAATTTATATAGCCTATGTTACTCGCGGTATTATCACCAATCGATTGATACCTCATTTATTAAAATCGGACCAGTAGTTTAGCCGCTACGAGGGAACATACATACATACATACAAACATACATACATACATACATACATACATAGACTGCCAAAATCATTACCCTTCCTTTTGGCTTCGCCGAAGTCGGGTAAAAACAATAGGCATATACAGGCTGTAATATTAATGAGTGATTGAGTGATAATACTTTAGCACCAATATAAGTCTCGTATAAATAGTTTAATGTGAAAGTACCAGCGCTAAAACAGTTTATTTTTTATTATTATTGTATGGTCAATAATAATGAAATGGTAAATGTGGGTGAAGCGGCTTTACTCACATTTTCGGCTGCAGCCACTGAAACGAATACGATTTCATAGTCGTTTATGACTATTCCCGAAAGATTTTTTGCTATAGTGGTTTCACCCATATATTACTAGTACTTGTACTCTCCATCTGCCTATTGTTTAATAATCTGTATTATGTGCTACTGTCAAATAAGACTGGTAACGACTGCCTTTTTGTTCCCTACAGTCTACAGTTCTTACTATAAATAAAATAAAAATACTTTTATTTCAGACATTCACTCTTTACAAATTATTATTGAATTAATATTTAACATCAAGTATCTGTGTACCTTCTGGCAAGAGTTATTTCTATTATTTTCTATTATTAGGCGAATACCCCAGCATTTTCTTCCCCTTAAAGGCAAATTATCTGGTGTCTACTAATACTCTACTCTCTACAATATAAATCCGTGGGGTGCAGGTGAAAGAATAGCGCCTCCCCATCCACCGTCTTTCTCGTGGGTTTCGTAAATGGCGACCATTTTTTTTTAATATATCCGGAAATGGGCAGCAGCGTTTCTGTACTGTACTGGAAAATGCACTCCTCAACCCGCCTGCCAAGCGTGGCGAGTATAAGCAACTACTCAGCCAAAAACCCCCCCCCCCCCCCCCCCCCCGTTAAATACTTTGGGCTAGGCTATAAGTCCAGTAGTGGACGTCATAGACCATAGCCGAAACATAATATAAAAATACATTTGTCATGTTACACAGAAACTAAATTAATTGATGAGTGAATTATAAGCTCTATATCGAAAGTTTATATTTAGCAACAACCAAGTTTCATTTACGTTACGAAAGACGCATACTTATCTGAATAACAATCAGCGTCCAATTTGGAACGTACCTGAAACAAATAATACATTAATATTTATAAGTATATCTTTGTATAATATCTGCATTGTTTGGCATGATAAAAAATGTAAATAACCCTACAAATATCCGATAAAGATATTCACATTGTTATTAAGGTACCTACTGAATATTATGATAACGATACTACGAGTAGGTATTATACTTCATATAATTATGTTTACGTCTTAAAAGTTTTATAGTAGTAAAATAACTGACGCAATTTTAGTAGCGTGTCTTTATGTAGTAGTAGCTGTGCCCGCGACTTCGTTCGCGTGGTTTTAGAGTGACTTGAACCGTTTATTCAGCGGACGCAACGAAAGTCCCCAAATGTGAATAATTTTCCCCGTTTTTGCAAAATTTCTCACTGACGCTTCGCTCCTATTGGTCGCAGTGTAATGTTTATAGCCTAAAGCCTTCCTCTATAAATGGACTATCCAACAAAACAATATTTTTTCAAATCGGACCCGTAGTTCCTGAGATTAGCGCGTTTAAACAAAAAAATAAACTCTTCTTATATTATATAAAAATGAATTGCTGTTCATTAGTCTCCCTAAAACTCGAGAACGGCTGAATCGATTCGGCTATTGTTAGTCTTGAAAAATTCGTGGAAGTCCAGGGAAGGTTTAAACGGTAAAAACCACAAGCGTATTACTTTATTGATAAGGTAAGTGTTATGTATTGCATATCTAAACGGTCACTGTAAGCACGCTGTAAGGTAATAAACCAGTTTACGTTTGACTCGCGCCTTTCATTGACGTGTCCCGACTCCCGATATATAACACTGACGACGAGGATACCTATTCGCGTGCGGAATAACACAACATTGTCACAATGCCTATCGGTCGCATTGAACCATTTGCTATCGAGAACAATAACTGGGACGCTTATATTCGCCGCGTAAATCAATTTATAGCCCTAAATAATATCGCGGACGAATTAAAAGTTGCAACTTTAGTGACGGTAGTTGGTGCGCAGTGCTACGAATTGATGTGTGATTTGTATGCTCCTGCGACTCCGGAATCAAAAACTTTTGACCAACTGGTGACGCTGATGAAGGAGCATCTCGAACCTGACCGGTCGGAAATAGCCGAGAGGCATATCTTTCGTCAGAGAGTGCAACGGCAAGGTGAAAACGTTCGAGAATATTTACAAGCGCTGAAGCATTTAGCAAAAACCTGCAATTTCAACACTTGTCTAGAGGTCTGTTTGAGAGATCAATTTGTGTCGGGGCTACTCAATGAAGACATGAGGTCGAGAATCTTCGCAGAGAGGGGTGTGGACTACAAACGTGCCGTGGAGTTGGCGCAGGCGCTGGAGGCGGCGGAGCGGCATGCGGCGACGGCGTGCGCGGCGGGCAACGCGGGCAGCACGCGGGCTGGCATGCGGCAGGGTGTGGCACCCCAGAACGACGACGACGGCTTGCATCGGATCGGAACGGCAGCGAGCAGCGCAAGGGCGGCAGCTAGGGGAGCGCGCAGCGGCGGCGGCGGCGGCGGCGGCGGCGGCGACCGGGCGCAGCGCACGTGTTCGCGTTGTGGTAAAATAGGTCATTCGGAAGGCAAGTGTCGGTTTCGTAATTATAGTTGCGATTCTTGTGGTGAAAAGGGTCACCTGAAAGTGATGTGCAGGAAGAACAGAAGTGAAAAAGGATATAATAAAGGTCAGTTCTTTTTAAATGATTCGGACTCAGATGAAAATTGTAATTTTTACAACTTAGTGCTAAACAACGACGGCGATGGGCCGTATTATGCTAACTTAAAAGTAGAAAACATTGAGTGCCGATTTGAGATCGACACAGGAAGTAAAATCTCTGTCATTTCAAAAAACTATTATAAAAAACATTTCTCGAATATACCTATTCAGAATAAAATGTTAGCCTTAAAGTCGTATACGGGTGACGTCATCGAAATTATCGGATATATAATGGTTAATGTTATTTGTGGTAGACACGCCGCTAAACTTAACCTATTCGTTATCGATAACGGAGGTCCGCCCTTGATGGGTCGCACCTGGATAAAACATTTGAAACTGGCAGTGGTGGAATGTTATAACTTAACCGACGATAATTCCATGGCGTCGTCGTTGCGTGCTGAATTTCCAAAAGTATTTTCCGAGGGACTTGGTACTTTTAAAACCAAATTTCAGCTCTTTTTGAAAGATGATACTCCCATTTTTGTCAAGGCGAGAACGTTACCGCTGGCGTTGAGGCAACCCGTCGAACGGGAACTCGACCGACTGCAGCGGGAGGGTATTATATATAAAGTAGATAGATCTGATTATGGTACACCTATCGTGCCGGTAATAAAATCTAATGGTTCTATTAGGCTGTGTGGCGATTATAAAATCACCATAAACCCTTTATTAAAAGATTATCACTACCCGCTGCCCCGGATCGAGGATCTGTTCGCTGTACTCGGCGGTGGGGAACAGTACACTAAATTAGACCTGTCTAACGCGTTTCAACAGTGTATTTTACAAGAAGACTCGCAGCCGATGACGGCTATAACTACGCATATAGGTACGTTCGTTTACCGGCGAGTACCGTTTGGTATTAAATGTATACCTGAAAATTTTCAGAAGATAATGGAGGAAACTTTAAACGGGTTGCCGTCGACCACCGTTTTCGCTGACGATATATGTGTAACCGGGAGAGACAAACCTACACATCTAAAAAACTTGAAAGCTGTGTTACGTAGGCTACAAGAGAACGGATTAAAAATTAATTTTGCTAAGTGTAAATTTTTCAATGACAGTGTTACTTACCTAGGTTATAAAATTGATAAGTTCGGGTTACACACAGATGGTAAAAAAATAGAAGCTATCGTTACGGCGCCCGAGCCTACTAACGTAACACAGCTTAAAAGTTTTATGGGTCTCGTTAACTTTTATAGTAAGTTTTGTGTTAATATGAGTGACATATTAAAACCCCTTTACGGCTTATTAAAGAAAAGCGTTAGGTGGGAATGGACGAATGAATGTCATAAATCTTTTACTAAAATAAAAAATGTGTTAAGCAACGCTCCCGTTTTAGCTCACTACGATCCTAGCCTACCGTTAATATTATCAGTGGACAGTAGCGCGTACGGCGTGGGCGCGGTGTTGACGCAGCGGTGCGCGGACGGCACCGAGCGGCCGGTGTGTTGCGCTTCGAGAACTCTCAACGCGGCCGAACTCAACTATTCGCAGCTCGACAAAGAAGCGTTGGCTATTATATTCGGGGTCTCGAAACATCACCAGTATGTGTACGGGAGGCATTTTACGCTGCGCAGTGATCACCGCCCATTGAGTTACATTTTTGGTAACCGCAAAGGGATACCGGTGACTGCTGCTAGTCGATTACAACGCTACGCGGTGAAGTTGGCTGCATATAATTTTAACATCGAATTTATTTCTTCATCAAAAAATTGTTTTGCTGACGCTCTTTCTCGTCTTCCTCTAAAGTTGACAACTAGTCAACTCAGAGGTAACGACGAGCAATGTAGCTATTTAAACTTCGTGCAAGATAATTTTCCAATTAGTTTTGAAGATATCAAAATTGAAACTAGGAGAGATAGCTTATTGAGTAAAATATATGGGTACGTAATGTATAATTGGCCTGACACAGTAAACGATAAACTAGAAAAGGTGTACTGGGATAAGCGACATAACATGTATATCGATCGAGGCTGCATACTCTGGGGCTATAGAGTAGTCGTACCTAACTCGTTGAGGTCTTCGGTTTTAAGAGAAGTTCATGACGGGCATCCGGGAGTAGTCAAAATGAAACAGATCGCGCGTAACTACGTATGGTGGGAATACCTAGACGCGGACATCGAGCGCGTGGCGCGGGAGTGCGTCGCGTGCAGGCAGCTGCGGCCCGCGCCCCCCGCCGCGCCGCTGCACTCGTGGTCCTGGCCGGCCGAGCCGTGGTCGCGACTGCACGTAGACTTTTTAGGCGCGTTTAACAATATGTACTTTCTCGTAATTATAGATGCACACTCGAAATGGATAGAGGTAGAAAAAGTCACTACGACGTCGGCGAGCGTAGTTATTGGGTGCCTGAGAAAATTGTTTGCGCGGTTCGGACTACCCAAGCGAATAGTCAGCGACAACGGTCCACCCTTTTCGTCGTCCGAATTTTCACAGTACCTACAACGTAACGGCATTCGACAAACGTTGATACCACCGTACCACCCGTCCAGCAACGGTGCCGCCGAAATCGCGGTGCGGTCAGTCAAGCGCGTGCTGAAGAAGGCCCAATTAGAAAGGGAGGATTATAGTACGGCATTAAATAGATTTCTGTTTACATACAGAAACACCGAACAGAGCACTACGGGGCGAGAACCGGCAGTAGCATTGTTAGGTAGACGGCTCCGGGGACGCCTGGACCTGCTGCGGCCCGACGTCGCCGAGTGCGTGCGCAGCGGCCAGCTGCAGCGCGAGCTGCCTCCCGCCGGGGCCCGCCCGCTGCGGGTGCTGGCGCGCGACGAGCCGGTCATGCTACGAGACTACACCAAGTCCAACCGGAGGTGGACGGAGGGTGTCGTGATCGAGCAGAAAGGTCCAGTGTCTTACACGGTTAAAGCGAGCGACGGCCAGGTTCACAAACGACACATTGATCAATTGGAAACGCGTAAGTCGCGTCACTCTTTAAGTCGAATCGGTACATCGCAGTTGGATCAAAGTCAGGTTTTAAATGATGAAAGTCATGAAGAATTGGATGATGTTAGGGGAAATACGGATGAAAAAGATGAATTGTCTGATAGTCCGGGCGAGGGTGGGAACAGCGAACAGTCGCGTCCCACTTCGCCCGTCTCGCCGTCCACTGATAATAATAACCGCGTGCGCAGGAGAGCTGCTATGCGTTGTGAGGAAATAATAAAAACAAATAAATATAGGTAGGTAGGTAATTAGTTTATTGTTAACTTTTGTTAGTGGGATAGCTATTGCTTAATTGTAAGTACATATCTGATTTATTTTAAGTTCCTACTAATGTCTAACTTTATAGCTAAGATTCTATATTTTATAACGTAGGTTGTAAAATTATAATTAGTTTTATATAAAAAAATTAAAGTGGGAAAGGTGTTATGTATTGCATATCTAAACGGTCACTGTAAGCACGCTGTAAGGTAATAAACCAGTTTACGTTTGACTCGCGCCTTTCATTGACGTGTCCCGACTCCCGATATATAACAGTAAGTTAGTATTAACAACCATCAACACGATGATCAGAAAGGGCACCTTCACCAACCACCATTGTTTTCACGATGGTGACTGGAATATTTTAAACCCAGTTCAACAACCCGAAATGAATTACATTATTACAGCTTGTATACATTTCACATGTGCTAGTAAAGATAGTTTAAGCAATAACGAACTTTAAGAGCGTGCATTCAATTTACGACGAAGTTTCAGTTTTTCGGTGTTTTTGACTGCCCCTCACACGCATAAAATAACTAAATTAAATAAAACAATTAGAAATATATGAAGATAAACTCTTTATTTTGGACATCATTTTATAAAATTAAAGTTTTAAGTAGTACATTTGAGTAAATTTAAAGATTTCGGAACGCCGAATCGCAAAAATGCCGATTTTAGCTCACTTTGATAAAGAAAATAACAATTAAATCGTGTTAATATAGTTTAATTTCTATTTTTATAAAAAAGATTATAAAGTCCTTCAATGAAATATTGATAAAAAATTAAAAATATATGTATTGTTAACTGCATAAAAAATCTTTTAAAAATGACATAATTTACGTTTTTCAGTGCTGTATTTCTACTGGAAAAACTAAATTTCTTCGATGATATTATTTTTATAATTGATAATCATACTATTGGTAAGTTGACACTATTTTTTATTTAATTAAAAAACGATGTTTATCCCATTATTCAATTTTTTAAAAATTACTTGTTTTCAACCAAGCGCACGCGTCATGTAAATCGCGATCTATTTAGTACCCGCTGAGAATTCGTGAGGGGAGGCCGTGTCGCTCTGCGCGGGACCATCAAAGTATAAAGGTTCACCGACCTGGTCCGCTCATGGACTTATAGTGCGACTACGCAGAATTGACGCTTTGACGAGCATTAATATTTTTATGAGAAATGGGGGAAATTTACAGAGATTATATTATGTCGATTACAAAGTTCATAATATTTATATAGAAAAAAAAATATTAAGAGGTTACCACAAAAAAGGTGTGTAATTTGTTCAGAGTTTATTTATAAAATTTAAAATTTATATAATAATCATCATCAGCCCCTGTGTGTCTGTTTCTCATATCGTAGCTCCTAAATGCATCACAGATTTTGATGCGGTTTTCTTAAGCAGAAAGCTGGTGTGGTTTATATATTTAAAAATTATACTAATCATCATCAGCCCCTGTGTGTCAGTCTGTAATATCACAGCCCCTAAATTAATCAAAAGATTTTGATGTCAATTTCTTTTGTTGAGAGCTGATGTGATTTGTATATTTAAAAATTATACTAATCATCATCAGCCCCTGTATGTCTGTCTGTAATATCACAGCCCCTAAATTAATCAAAAAAATTTTATGTCAATTTCTTTAGTTGAAAGCTGATGTGGTTTATATATTGAAAAATAATACTAATCATCATCAGCCCCTGTATGTCTGTTTGTTATATCGCAGTTCCTAAATGATTGACAAATTTTGATGCGGTTTTTTTTAGTTAAAAGATGGTGTGGTTCATATATTATTTAAAAATTATACTAATCATCATCAGCCCCTGAGTGTATGTCTGCTTTAATGTAACTGTCATCAATATAACCGAGTATCTGGGGGCACGGCAGTGCTTCTGTCAACTTGAGCACGGCCGTACCATCAATTTCTCGTAGCAGTTTAGGCCATTTTCAACTCCCTATAACTTTGTTGTGGATTAAAAGAAGCCTTCATTTTTAGTTACTAGGAAAGCATTGTACAAACACAGTATATTTCAAATGTAATTCAATTTGAAACAGAAGTTACATAATTATAACTTGTCCAACTCCTTACTTTTGTCACTGACTCAATCACTCACTGACCGATCATCAAAAGTATTAGGCACTTCTAGCAGACATAGAAGCTTCACATTTGGAATACAAGTAGTGTTTAGTGTATAAATAAGGGAAAAACCTAAAAAAATATTTCTGGAGAATTATCTAGACTAACTGCATAATTAACTTTGTAATGTCATTTAAATGTATAGGATTACAAAGCTGTATTTGCCCTTTTGACAAAAACACGCGTTTAGTAAATCTTCTACAAAAAGAACTGAGATCCCATCAAAAACATATCTTGTAAAAATTGCCAAGTCTCGCTACTTAGTTCTTCTACAGTAAAAACTTGTGAGATACATGTTATGCCGGAAAAAATGTACATTACGGTCGGTCGTGTTGGCGGCTGCAAATTTTATGGCGAATAGAGCTATATGTAAGGAGTCACTAACCAAAATTAAAAGTTGCGGCAACTCCTAGTTTTTTAGTTTTTGAAAAAATAAAATTCGTATTTTTGTATGAATATTCGACTACTTTTGACGTAATTTTGACAGTTTTTTTTATATAGCGCCAAAAGCCATTTTTATTCTAGTTCAATCACCTATTTTTCTTAACTAGATAATCGGGCAGAATTACGTCAAAAGTAGTCGAATATTCATACAAAAATACGAATTTTATTTTTTCAATAACTAAAAAACTACGAGTTTCCGCAAGTTTAAATTTTAGTTAATGACTCCTTACATATAGCTCTATTCGCCATAAAAATTGCAGCCGCCAACTCAACCGACCATAATGTACATTTTATCCAAATAATCTTTAATTTTATTTCATTTTCATTCAATAATCAGGCGGTTGCAAAATGCTAGTTAGTATAGTGACAACATTTTTGTCACTGAAAAAAGCATGTCCATCCCGACTACCCACTAAAAATTGGTATTTTAGTACATTTTAGTGGGTAGTCGGAAGTGGGTCAGTAAAATATTTAGGGACAAACATTTCTGGACATCAAAGATGAAAAATAAATAACTTGGTATATTTTTATTAAAATTAGGTTGTTGAATTTTTTATTCTCATTACTTACTTATCCTAAATTATAAATGTGAAAGTTTGTTTGTTTGTTCGTGTGTTTGTTTGTTACTTTCTTCACGTCTCATCTACTGACCAACCACCATGAAACTCTTTTCACACAATCATCGCGAAAGTTATTCCCGACGGTTAGACAGTAACGCGGACTGAGCCGCGGGCGATTACTAGCATGTCGAGTATGTATAATTTGTATTTTATAACTTAAATACCATTTAATTTTATAGAAGTATTGAAATGGTAGGTAATATTAAAATTCATTAGGATCAAACTACCAATATTACTCGCGCGCGCTACGTACGCTCGACCTAGCGTTAACCCACACATGCGTGTTGTTATGCGTCTGTGTGAGTCGATATCGTCTCTCGCGGCGATTTCGACTTGATGAAATTTGATTGCGCGCTCTTAATGCAACACAACTGAAATCATATTTTCCCTTATCAGTGGAGGTTTTATTTTGGGACACTTGCACGAGCCTATCACAAGTTCATTATCGTGTAAATATTAACATGTTAAACATTAGTATGTGATAAATGCATCGTTCAAACACCGAAAATAAATTCATATTCATTTTTCGCTCGATCAAAAATTCTAGAAGGACGGTACTAAAAATAATTATTAGGTATTTATCTAGGCCACTGAATTGAAATAACTAAGAAGCGAACGTGATTTCCTACTATAATATTATAAACGAAAAGATTGTAAGTATGGATAGATGGATGTTTGTTACTCTTCACGCAAAAAAAACTGAACTGATTTTAATGAAATTTGGCATGCTGGTTTAACTCATAGGCTTTATTAGACTTTTTACCGCAGAAAAGGGTACGATTCTCGCGATATTTAATTTTACGCGTACTAAGTAGCAAGAAACATCCAGTATTATTATAATAGTCCTGTGGGTCAAGATGGTCTGTGAGTAAAGTGACCAGTGTCATGCAAAGAAATCCTCCTGACACAAAAAAGCAATAACCATCCTTGTCCCGCCCGCATTCCGCAATATCAAAATAGACAAACAAATGTGGATCTGTATTAATAAGGGCAATTAAAAACTGTACTAACTACTAAAGCGTTCTAAACGGTGGTATAAATTGGGGTAATTAAAGTGGGATAAGCTATGATTACCCCACAAGCACCAACTGGTGGCTGGCGCCTACGTAATTAACTTCGCGACGCTAAAGCGATTACTCAATTATATTGGGCTTCACACATTTCGTAACTATGACGTGTTAATTTTGCGATATTAAACACGCGGCGTCTGAGTGAATAATTTCTAATAAGTTGACGCAGGAGCAAGTCATTAAACTACCTACTAGCGGTATAAATTCCACCACAATTCTAGTTCAAGTTTGAACTTTATTAAGATTATTTTGCCCTAGTGCAGTGATGATATGCACTAAAATGTAATTATATAGTTTAGTTAATTAATCTCAGGTAGTGTGTGTAACGTTATTTTTTTTTCTTTGAAATTGAGTAGCAAATTTTCGTAAAATAAAGTATACGTTTGTAAATCACTTAATAAATTAAAATTATTTTAATGATTACCAAGTCAATGTCGGTAAATGGACTTCACACTAGTCAATAATAATATCATCATCCCTGGCATGGACAATTCCGTATTTCAGTTTACAGGCTATAATTACCAGATCGATATTACAACGGTATCATAATATTATTGACGACGTATCATATAATAGCTCCATCGAAACGAGACGCCTAACTAATAAGGAGTAAACCTAAAACAATGTATAAACAATTTCATACTACACTAGCGAGCATACGTATACTTCGTTGAGCATACAGTTTGTGATGACTCAAATACATCGCGGAACCCGCAACGCTGAACCAGTAACGAAAAGCGGAACCCGCAAACCCGCAACGCGGAACCAGGAACCCACCACGTGAAACCCGCAACCCACGACATTCGATTACGTTACTTTTACGGAGCTTTCAAATGTTAATATTTTTATAGTTAACTAGCTGACCCTTGCCCACTTCGTTGAGCATAAAAAGAGTTTCTGATGAAATTCAACTAAAAAAAAACAACGTGGAACCCGCAACGCGGGAACCCGGAACCCGCAACGCGGGAACCCGGAACCTGCAATGCGGGAACCCGGAACCCGCAACGCGGGAACCCGGAACCCGCAACGCGGGAACCCGGAACCCGCAACCCGCAACGCGGAACCCGCAACTTGTGAACCCGGAACCCGCAACCCGCAACGTGTGAACCCGGAACCCGCAACGCGGAACCCGCAACGCGGGAACCCGGAACCCGCAACGCGGGAACCCGGAACCCGCAACGCGGGAACCCGGAACCCGCAACGCGGGAACCCGGAACCCACAACCCGCAACGCGGAACCCGCAACGCGGGAACCCGGAACCCGCAACGCGGAAACCCGGAACCCGCAACGCGGGAACCCAGAACCCGCAACGCGGGAACCCGCAACGCGGGAACCCGGAACCCGCAACGCGGGAACCCGGAACCCGCAACGCGGGAACCCGGAACCCGCAACGCGGGAACCCGGAACCCGCAACGCGGGAACCCGGAACCCGCAACGCGGGAACCCGGAACCCGCAACGCGGGAACCCGGAACCCGCAACGCGGGAACCCGGAACCCGCAACGCGGGAACCAGGAACCCGCAACGCGGGAACCCGGAACCCGCAACGCGGGAACCCGGAACCCGCAACGCGGGAACCCGGAACCCGCAACGCGGGAACCCGGAACCCGCGACGCGGGAACCCGGAACCCGCAACGCGGGAACCCGGAACCCGCAACGCGGGAACCCGGAACCCGCAACGCGGGAACCCGGAACCCGCAACGCGGGAACTTGGAACTCGCAACGCGGAACCCGCAGCATGGGAACCCGAAACCCGCAACACGGAACCAGCAGCATGGGAACCCGAAACCCGCAACGCGGAACCCTAACGCAGAACCCGCAACGTGTACGGTAAACGCTGTCAAATTGAATAAATACTTAGTATCCTATGTCCGACTACTTGCTCTAAGCTACATCCTCACCATTTTCAGCCATATCGATAAAGCCGTTCTTGAGTTATAAATAATTTAACTAACACGACTTACTTTTACATATAGATGTATAGATTACTCCTACTAACATAAGCTAAGCCCGATGAATGCTCCCGTCACAGTCGGTCCAGCCAATTCGCTGAACGTTAGTTAGATGACGACGATGATGATGATGAAAAGTAGCCTAAATGAATCCTTATAACTTTAGCTATCTACCAGTGAAAGTCTCGTTAAAATCGGTCCAGCTGACCAGAGATTAGCCGGAGCAAAGAGACACGCTGACAGACATTTTTTTTTAAATTACATTTTCGTTTTCAGTAAATATCGTTGCCAATGCAAAAAAAAGCAGAAGGTATCGTTTAAAATGTCATATGCATTTAGAAAAACGTTGCTAATTGAAAGTTACATACTGACACTTCAATTTTATTTATTTGTATAGATGTATAGATTTGGAAAACAATCTTGGCGTTTTCACTGACGCGGAGCGGGGCGCATAGGAACTTAAGAGTTTCCAAGCGGAGTGGAGCAGAGATTTCGAGCATAGTGATTGGTCAATTCTGGTACCGCAAGCTCCTGTCCGCCTCGCCCCGCGTCAATGGAAACGCAGCCAAACGTCTATAACGTCTAACGGTCGCCATGGTAACCACGTTGTTTACAAATGGAAAACAAAAATTAGGAAATGCTATACATACCGTATTTATATCAGCTTAAACTATTTGGATTCATGTTTCTGTTAATCCTAATAATTTTATTAATCCAAATAGTTTAAGCTGATATAAAAACGATATTTATAGCATTTCATAATTTTTATTTTCCATTTGTAAATACTGATGTTGCCATGACAGCCGTGTCATATAAACTGCCAACGACGTGAATCGATCGAACCCAGGTTCAAACCCCGCGTTACCAATACGTATTTTCTTCTTTTTTCTAATTTTCTGCTTATTTTTTTCAACATTTTCTTTCATAATAACCTTTTCGTGACAATAACGAACATACCGTAAAAAAAATTTGCGAAATTGGTCAAGCCGTTGCCGAAGCGCACACGATGTAAGAAATTTTAGAGGTCGTTTTTTTACACTTTGGGCTACATTTTTTGGGTTTTAGTAAGGAACCCTACTTTTTTTAAACATATAATATAGCCTATGTTCAGCGCTAGGAATGTAGCTTTCCAACGGTGAAAGAATTTTTCATATTGGTTCAGTGGTTTCAGAGCCTATTCCATTCAAACAAACAAACAAACAAACAAACAAACAAACAAACAATCAAACGTTACCTCTTTATAATATTAGTATAGATAAAAGTACGCTATTCAAAGCATTCAGTAATTTTTAACTATCCATTTATAAATAATGTTGGTTACCAATACCATGACAACCGTGTCATAGACAGACAATACCAAAATCTATGAACATTTTCTATTTATTTAACACGATTCGCTTAAATTTAAATATTAAAAATGGCGTGTTTTAGTCAGACTAACGGCAATATTTTTTTAATTAAATAGATTTTATTTATTTTAATCGACAGAAACGTCATTTACCCTATTGAGTAGGCACAAAGGAGCCATTTTATTTAATGAGACTATCGGGATTCGGGACCGATAAATATAATTTGAAGTTAACTTCCACGCAATTAAAGTTATCAGTCAATGACGCTGCCGACCTTCACCAGTCGAAATGCCCTTAATACTAGATTTTGTGGTCAATGATTGAATATAAATCCAAAAACGACTAAAGCATTCCCTATTCTAGTAGCCTGGTACGTTCCTTGGCTCACGCGGGCGCCATTGTCACCGCTACTGGTCACGACTAACGATATTCAAGAGAGAGGCCTAAAATATAATTCAAAGTAGGAATTTAAGTTACAAATAGACTCAGTTTCGATAGTAGGTAATAAGTTACTACCTACTCTCATGTACTTACTTACCAGTTACTGACAGAAACTGTTTAAAAATAAAAGCTTGGCTTGCATTTTTTTGTAATAAGTGGCTTCAAGTTATGAGTAGGCAAAAACCGACCTAATGAAATAGGGTCGTAAAACACAATATTGCAATCTTGTCGTAGGCACGAACTCCAGCTTTTTAATTAAGTAGACGGAGAGGTTTATGTTTACCGAGCTTTTATTATTATTAATTTCGGAGCTCCAAACTTAATTAACGTTAATCTAATGAGCGTTTTTCTGGTCAGTTTCAACATTTACATCTAACGAGCTAATTGCGAATTACCTTTGAGTAGTTAAGTTATAAAAGTAAAATGATGTGAGTTATTCGTCAGGATTTTGTTTCTGATTTGACATTCCATTTTCTTTTTATTTCATTACCAATTGGTAGTTTCTATCCCACCAAAAACATTTTAATGTAAAAATGTTGTCAAGACGAGTCTACACAGCTTACCCTGTGAAAAAGTTATCAGATATCGTATAAAGCCAAGCTCTACAATACACCTTAATCAAAACCTATCAAAAAGTGGTTAGATCTCATGTAGAACCAAAATTCTTGATCTATGCGCCCTTACTTCACCAGGCTTAACTTCACTTACGCTATATAGCAGTTAAAACGTGATGCTTGGCCGTTTTATTTAGGACACGATTAATGAATTCGTATGAAATGTTCGTAACGGTAGCAAAACGGTCAAGTATCACGTTTTAACTGCTATAATATAGCGTAAGTGAAGTTAAGCCTGGTGAAGTAAGGGCGCATAGATCAAGAATTTTGGTTCTACATGAGATCTAACCACTTTTTGATAGGTTTTGATTAAGGTGTATTGTAGAGCTTGGCTTTATACGATATCTGATAACTTTTTCACAGGGTAAGCTGTGTAGACTCGTCTTGACAACATTTTTACATTAAAATGTTTTTGGTGGGATTTCATTTATTTTTGTAAGCTGGTTAATGGACTTTTTTTAATTTAAAGATAACTTATTTTGACCCCGGGCCTTTACTTACGGAAAATAGAACAGTCAGCGCCTTAGCATAGTGACCCCTAGTGACGTCGACTGATGTCACCGTCAATATTATACCGTGTATAAACTTTCACCGCAATTTTAAGGTAGAGGCCGATTTTCAAATAAATGTCTCGTCCATAATTCTTTATTTGTTATATTATTATATTATAATATAATAAATATAAATTATAAAATATAAATTATTTTATTGCTGGAGAGAAACTTCTTATTTGGATATCCTAGGATGCCACTAGTATAAATTCATCACTAATAATTCGAGAATTTGAGAATTACATACGTAATATATACGACGAAGATTGCCTTTAATAAAGCATGTTGATACTTATTAAAATAATGCAGTAAGTCTATAATAATATCGTATGTAGACGACGGTCACTGCCATCTGTTGGTCACTAGAGGTACTAATTCTTGTACGGCTCATAAACATATGTATATTATATGCTAACTGCATACACCTTGTGTGTAACTTATTATTTTTGAAGGAAAAAAAATATATTTATTTTTGAAAAATAGCTTTAAGGTTTTCTTTTGATTATGACCATCTTTAAACGTCATGACGTGACGTGTTAAAAATCATATTATAATCATATTATAATAGTCATAAGATTAAACACTAAAATTATTTATACATTGATCGTGTAATATTTTCGTTTATTGTTATCATTATAACGTTACCGACTGTTAAATATATTGGTAAATGTGTGTTTAGATGTTTCACAGTTCCAAACATAGATTGCGCTGTAAGCCATCTACATCGCGCTATCGATGTGTCGAACAGTTTTTACATAAGATTCCCTATAAACAAAGTAACTTCATGTACGTAACATCAGGGAGCTTGTGCCGGACGGCGGACCGATAATTTCAAGTGATCGACGTAATATTTTGTTTATGTACACTGACAACAATTTACTACTTGCTGCCTGTTAATTCTTACCTAATTTTTACTTACCAAATATTATTATAGGTACATAATTTTAAATAAGTAGATATAAAACTAATTTTCTCATAGACATATTTTTCATTTACAAAATGTCGGTCACCGATTAATAATCGGAATAAAATAGAACATACTGATTGCAGTAGTGCAACGCACACAAATAAATAAAGTGGGATAGAAATAATATGGAGCAAAAATCTGACCGATTATCGGTCCTACAAAAAGTAGGTCTTATTTTTTTATGTAGGTACTTGTATAATATTGTATAATATAATATTTCTTTTATGTCTTAAAGATCATATCCGTATAATAAACATATTAAACATCCATTTTGTACCGTCCACCATATTGGATTCAAAATGGCGGCATTTATATTTTTATAATTTTTTTGTTGGTTTTGTAGCAATAACAGCTTACATAAATAATATCAGCTTACTAGGACGTCAGGAAGTACCTTATGAATTTTGATGATCTATAAATGAGTCAGTGACGAAATCTGGGGTTTTTAGACATTGATAAAATCTAAAGTATAATAGCTACAACATTGAAACTTTGTATGTTTCATGTTTTTACTGGTGTCATTATATGTTGAAATTTTCAACTATGTAGCATCATCCAAAGCAAAGTTATGAGGGTTCAAAAAAACGACGAAACCTTTCGAGAAAAGGTAGGTAGTGCCCTTGCGCTTCGCTTGGCTCGTCTTGACGGGGGCACTCCCGTGCCCCCAGATCTACTTTTTATATGAGCATCGACAATACGGTAGTCACTCAACACATCATAAGGAAGAACGCAATGACGTGTTTTAATTTATTAGTAGTAATCTTTTTGGAACATTGAAACCATATCTATTAAGGAAACGGTTGTTTATAGCGTTTTAATACAAAGGAGATTGTTTTTAGCATTTGGTTGTCACTTGTTAGACTAGACTTGATCTGTATCCAAACAATTATTACCTATCTATATTTTTGTGAATATGTACCTACACAATGTGTATTGTTACATTTTAGTTCGTACTTCCGTGCTACTAACAGCTACTTTCACTGTATCGAGCACTGAGACAATATAAATAAACGGGGCTGAAACAGCACGTTTAGTCATAGCCCGGTGGTTCGCTCGGTCGATTGGGCACGGCGCCGGTCGGCGAGCGCGCCGGTGAAAGTGCAGGCACTTTAGCGGAGAAACACAGGATGTCAACAGAGCCGAGATGAATTTAAAGCGTGCCCAATCGGAACTGGATTTTAACGACAAATGTCGTGACTCGTGACCAACAATGAGCTCATCGAATAACACAGTTGAAGTATAACCTTCCAGAGAAGGTACAGGCAACAGATTTACTGTACTGGGGCGTTACTCTCCAAACTGATTCAATTTTGATTTTAATTCGATCGTGCCGCGTACTTCTAAATAAATTGACGTTTTTTTTATTTTGATTCGCAGTCGATGGATATGGTCGTACAAAGTACAAATAATACGATCTAACGATTTTCTTTAGTGTCAAAGTAATCCACCAAATAAAATACCAAAAGCCGTTGAGATCGAAAAATTCGATTCTCGATTGTGTCGGGAGTGAGCCTGCTGTACTTCGTGAAAGCCACAAATGAAGTCCACAAACTTGATATCTGATATTTGCTCTTACTATCTGAACACTAGTTGCTGCTGATCAACATTGGCGCAGTTGGATATCCGCTATAGTGTATAGTACGGAGTTTCTCACAGTCCACAGATTAAATCACACATAATTATGTAGGTTTTCATATCAAGCGGTAAAATATCGAACGAAAAGCATAGCAAGGTTCTCACAAATGATCTGATGGTATAAGTTAAACAACCAAGGTTAGATAGCCAACAGATATGGGCTTGTTAATTAAAATCTTAATTACTTCGACGCTCTATTATAGAGGCTTGGCTTTGGAATTTCTAATATAATTAATAAGCTCATTGTATCAATAAAGCTACAATATTTTTTTGCAAAAAAACAATACATCAGAATAGGGGATAACGACAATAATTATCCTTAGGAAATATTATTTAGATTTCGAAGTCTATATATGTAATTGATGCAATAAGTACTGAGTCGTTGCAATGATTCTATTTATTTGTACCTACTTACAATTAATTTATTCTGTTGAATTATGTATTGAACACTGGTGTTAATGACAAGCACTAATGAAAGGCATTAATAAAACAATAATAGTAATTAAGACCTAAGATTTGAACAAATTTAAAGTTTTAAGAAGGAAAAGTTCTGCCTCCATTGAAAATTAGTATTTTCTAGGAAAATGGTTAATTAATTTTTTTTTACTCTTTTCGTAGGTTTATCACTAATCTGACTTGAAAAAAAAAACAATAAATTTATTGAAAATAAATAGTTATTGAAATTACTTTCTTTTTCATTAACTTTAATATTTTCTTGTCAAGTTACGTTACTGATAGGCCTATGATGACCTGATTATAAGTACCTGTACCTGAACTATGTACATACAGAACCTTATCATAGTAGTAGTGGTACCTACAATAGGTATATTAAGTTGTTAACCGACCCTTAAACCTACTGCACACTAAGCAGTTTTCATTATCAAAGTCTAAGTCATACGACTAAGAATTGTAATCTCAGACAGTTCCGTCGAAGCTTCGAGGGTATATTATTTAGCGATTAGCATGAGTAGCGTTTATATAAAATTTATAGCCTTTGATCTCTAAATAAGGGCGGGCGAGACGGATAACTGCGCAGTTGTAATCGGAGCCGATTATGGCAACACCTACGTCGGATGCAGCCGGCGGAAAATCGATCACCGAGCCCACTACAATGCCTTCTAGCTAACCATATCTGAAATAAACCCCTACCAGTTAATAATAGTCATAAGAAGAAATTGCAAATTTCAAACAATGCAATGTTGATTAATTACTGTACATACACGAATATAAGAAGACATCATTATGTCACATTATGGAAGTCACCCCTTGGGTGTTGAAATTTGAAAAATCCTTCTTTGTGCAAATTTCAACCAATGCATTGTTTATTGATTACTGTACATAAATGAATATACGAAGACTTATTGATTGTCACATTGGAAGTCACCCCTGGGGTGTTGAATTTTGAAAAATCGTTCCAAGGGATGCCTACGACATAAAGAGGAATGTGTGTGCAAAATTTTTAGTTTGTAACCTAAAAGGTTTGGCCTATGTGTGTTATTATTATAGATAACTTAATGTCTTGCTGAAAAGTTTAAAATTGCATTGGCCATTGAAACTTAACTACTTTATTCTGTAGGCCTAGTATTTTTGGGCTGGATTACTCTTACAATATGTCATTATTTATAGTTTTGTTTGTGGTTTTGGTGGGTTGACTTTTGTTTCTTATGACTACATGTACACAATGATTACAAATAGGTATTAGAATGTGTTGAGTAGTATAATATGAGAGTACTCAATTTACGTAATTATTTAAATGTTAAGTATAATCTCATATTGCTTGAAGAGTGAGTGTGTACGGAAGGGTTACATCCCTTATGCTCTCTATACATATTATGTAGTATATACGTTGTAGGTAGGTACATATTAGTTTTACTTCAAAGTGGTATTAAATATGGCGTTAGTAGGTAAATTATTTTAAAATATAACTTTAAATGATCATTGATCGACTAGCCAAAGGCTATTTTAATGCACTGTCGGAATTCCGCGATGTGCAGAGATATTCGCGGTTCCATGACGTCATCAGTTCAAATAATGCGCGTGCGTCGTGTCGCCAGTCGCCACAGCTCTGATCGGTGGTCACGGATGCATATTAAAATTATAAAGTAGCTACAAAAGCTTTAACTACCTCTAGTAGACTTTCTAAAACTTTTATTGTCTCTACCTAATCTCAGTTTCGTCAAAACTAAAGCTAAATTGGCAATTTATTGGCGGACGAAGAATCCAAACCATAAAGAAAGTAATTTTATGTTTAAGTTGACATAGAAAAAAAATTACATTACGTTGATTCTAAAAAGATGAGCACTTTTTCTAGGTACTGGAAATGTGGATTATTAACATAACTGTTAGAAAATGTTTGTGAAATTATCGAGGCTACTTTTATTAATGCCTAAACTTTCTAAAAGTCATGCCACAAATTCCACAATAGTGTTACTAAGTATTACCTATTTATCATCCTATTCCGATAATAATTAATCTATTACACGAACATATAAATAGCAGAAAATAAATAAAAAGCTGTTTTTAAATAAAAAATATTTTATGATACGGCAGGTGAGATCTAGTAAAACTGCTTTTCTGTATATTCTAGTCGTCACTTGCCAGTGGGTTATAGAAATCTCTTCTTATTGAATATGACCTACATTCTGTCTGAGACATTAGTGATGTTCAATATGCTACTTGATCTTAGATATGAAGTTGACGTTTTTTTAGCTCAGCAGAGCAGAAATCAGGATCAAAGCAAATACGGAACCTTAAAATTATCAAACCCACAGCAGCGAGTCGCTTCTGGGCAATTTTGTTTCTGCTTGAAAAAAACCTGTTACTTATCTAGGGTTCCGTGCCCGAATGGTAAAAACGGAACCCCATTACAATGACTAGAGATAGTCAGCAATCTCTGACTGTCACGCGCTTTATCTTAAGAACCGGCAGCTAGCCGATAGTGCAAAAAGAGTTCCAACTAAAAAATATTTTGTTAAAATAAATTTGTATAGTAATAATACACTAAATACTTTTTTCCACTTTTATAGTTTTTTTACAAGTTATATCTTAAAATACACGACCGGTTTCGACATAGTCATCATCAGGTCTGACTATGTCGAAACCGGTCGTGGAAAAAAAGTGGAAAAAAGTATTTAGTGTATTATTACTATTATAATATGTATTTCCATCAAGAACCTACGGTACAATCAATAAAAATAATTTGATATATATAATATATATATATATCGATCTTGTACGTTTATTTCATGATAATATTATCTTTATAATACGTTTTCCTGAAGCAAATACTCATTCCATGTATGAAATGCTTACGTATTTCTTTCGCAAATTAGGTAAAAAATATTTCATTTGAAACCCCATCTTGCTTTATTCATAATATATCAGGGTCTAGTGGATCAAAAAGTGGACTATGAAAGAGTTATCTTCTTCTATCTATCTTATCTTCTTATCTAGTCTTTCAAGTCTTATATATAAAAATTAATTGCTGTTCGTTAGTCTCGCTAAAACTCGAGAACGGCTGAACCGATAAGGCTATTTTTAGTCTTGAAATATTCGTGTAAGTCCCGGGACGGTTTAAACGGTCTCTATGCTCAACGAAGTGGGCACGGGTAAGCTAGTCGGCGATAAAAATACCAGAAAATAATAAGATGTTTATCCTTGTTTTATTTCAATGACATAATATGAGAAAGATTTGCCTAGTGACTGCTATTTAGCATTCGTCGCCATTGTATAGTGTGAGATAAATACAACAATACAAAAAGATTCTGATCATATCGAGCGCCGGCTTACATAACACGCAATTGATTCCGGCGTTACATAAAATTCGCTCATATCATTATTATAATCAACTGCTCAACTCTCAACTTTCGTTTGTTCAAAACTTTCGTATGTCACCGAACAAGATCGAGTTACAAATGCTACGTAACTCGAGGAATCTTTACATTAATACGTGAAGCAAAAACTTTTGGTGCGCTTTCACGAGATTTTTTGGCGAATTTTAAAGAAGACGTGCAGATTGCATTAGTATTCTGGTTCATTAGGTAGTCATTAGCATTATTTAAAGAAATAATAACTTCTTTCACTTACCTAAAAGACTACCTAAAATTTATGAACATAATCATAACACAACTATGTAGTCGGTATTTAGATGTAAGTACACATTTGTCATTCTAGCAAATAAATTTTTCCATGTTCTTTTTCTTTCTTTCAGATTCCTTAACCAACATTCATACTTATGTATTATAAGTTTATTATCTACTTTGTGGTATAAGTATCTGAGAGACAAGAGAACCATAAAACGTAAAAAATTTGACCATTGTGGTGGAATTTCGATCACAGGGCGAACTCTAGTTTATAAAATACTAGCTGACCCGTGCCCATTTCGTTGAGCATGGAAACCGTTTAAACCTTCCCGGGACTTCTACGAATATTTAAGACCAAAAATATCCGAATTACTTCAGATAATCTCGAGTTTTAGCGAGACTAACGAACAGCAAACATTTTATGGCTATTATATTATTTTTACACCTTCGGTTGGTTTTAATAGGAATTTCTAAAGATTTATATAGTAATCTAGTACTAAATATAGCCTATGTTACTCAGTGATAATGTAGCTTTCTAATGAAAAAAGAATTATTAAAATCGGTCCAGTACTTTTTGAGTTTATTCGTTACATACAAAAATACAAATCTTTCCTCTTTATAATATTAGTGTAGACTAGCTGTGCCCGCGACTTCGTACGCGTGGAAAAGTGATTTAGGGCAGCAGTTCAAATACATTTTTAGTTTATGAACACTGTCGTTTGGATATTTAAAATCACTAATTTATAGTAATGCTTCTTTATACACGGTATACGTGCATAGGCAAAAGAAGTAGGCCGATGGAGGAATAATAATAGTTTACTGTCAAATAATGGCCGTTTTTGTCGTGAATGTTTTGAGGTATTTTTTCTATGAAAATGCTAACAATTCCTACTACCAGTTCGAAAAATGACCGTGTATTATTATTAACCGACTTCAAAAAAAGGAGGAGGTTCTCAATTCGTCTGTTACATACAGACTTATAATATTTTTTTTTCTTTTATGCGAACGGGACTACTTGATAGTACGCTCATATACGCGACGAAGATCTCTGTACTGATATTTGTAAGGAGTTTACGCCGCAGCGACTGCAGACGATGATCGTTTTCACACCGACGCGACGCTGCGCTGCTGGCGCCGAGCGCCAAATTTTTTAAAAGTCTACTCTCGGTGCGCAATTCCAACTCGGACTTGCCCGGTTTTTTATTTATTAATTACCTACGCTAACAAACATGTAGCCTACTTTGGGACTTTACGGTTAAAGTACTAACTTCCTTTAGACGACAAAATAACAAAAGTCCAAAAGAAAGAAAAAACCCAAGCCGTACCTAGCATGAAAACTAATAAATAAAAATATCATGAAAAACATAAATCTTACTTATATTGACATAACTTTTCTAATTTAAATGTACCTATGACATCTCATTCATATCTTGAAAACAAACTATCCTACGCCTATACTTTATTAATCGTATTTGCAAAACCTAAGTAAATTAGAAAATAAATTAAAAATAAATAAATAAATTACTTCGCACAAAGTAATAATTATTTTCACTTGTACTGGAAAATAAGTAGACGGGATATTGAACGAATGATCAGACGACGATTATTTGAGGACGGAAAATGAAAAACAATAACGATTAGATAAAAAAAAATAGTAGAAAGATATATATATATATATGTCGCAGTCATCTTATTGAATCTAGTTATTTAATTGAATCACTAGGCGGTTATATAATGGCGTCAAACAGCTCGTACAGATAGCAATGTGTTGATATATTTTTTGATTAATTTACTTTATTGTTCGTTTTATTTGTACTCATTCGGAAATTTCGAAGTTTAAAACTAAAATATTAAATGGCTGTCCTAGTCTCGGATTCTATAATTTGTTGGTTAAAACAGGATTCAATGAAAGCGCTAGTCATTCAATTAAATAGCGGATTCAATCAGATGACTGCGACATATATAGTTTACTGAAACGCGAAATTTTTTGATATTATAGATCCAGGATATGGTGCAAAACTTACTGTTTGGTAACATATGCTTAGACTTCTTCAGAAAAAATCAAAATCAATATATTATTCCACATAAATTTTGAGGATTTCCTTCGATTCCTCACGGATCCCATCATCAGGTCACCATTTTGGTGACAATGGGACCAAATTTAAATTATACCCTACACAACATAAAAAAAAATTAAAATCATTTCAGAAACGATGAAGATATCCGCAAAGAAACATAAAAAACAAACATATATTTACGAATTGAGAAACCTCCTCCTTTTTTGTAAGTCGGTTAAAAATATTATGTTGGTTATTTCATGTTACAATCTACCTTTGTGCCAAGTTTCATTTAAATACGTTGAGTAGTTTGGCTAAAATACCGTCAAATTAAAAGCTAAAATTTTTTGAAGATCCCACGGGAACCCTTTCGTTTTTCGGGATAATAATTTTCTAGTAATGCTTTTCAGATCATAAGCTACCAGCCTGCCAAATTTCATTTAAATACGTTGAGTGGTTTGGCTGAAATACCGTCAAATAGGTAGCTACAATTTTTTGAAGATCCCACGGGAACCCTTTTGTTTTTCGGGATAACAATTTTCAATAATGCTCTTCAGGTCATAAGCTACCTGCCTGCCGAATTTCATTCAAATACGTTGAGTAGTTTGGCTGAAATACCGTCAAATAGGTAGCTACAATTTTTTGAAGATCCCACGGGAACCCTTTCGTTTTTCGGAATAATAATTTCCAATAATGCTCTTCATGTCATATGCTACCTGCCTGCTAAATTTCATTTAAATACGTTGAGTAGTTTGGCTGAAATACCGTCAAATAGGTAGCTACAATTTTTTGAAGATCCCACGGGAATCCTTTCCTTTTTCGGGATATCAATTTCCAATAATGCTCTTCAGGTCATAAGCTACCTGCCTGCCGAATTTCATTCAAATACGTTGAGTAGTTTGGCTGGAATACCGTCAAATAGGTAGCTACAATTTTTTGAAGATCCCACGGGAACCCTTTCCTTTTTCGGGATATCAATTTCCAATAATGCTCTTCAGGTCATAAGCTACCTGCCTGCCGAATTTCATTCAAATACGTTGAGTAGTTTGGCTGGAATACCGTCAAATAGGTAGCTACAATTTTTTTTAAATCCCACGGGAACCCTTTCGTTTTTCGGAATAATAATTTCCAATAATGCTCTTCATGTCATAAGCTACCTGCCTGCCAAATTTCATTTAAATACGTTGAGTAGTTTGGCTGAAATACCGTCAAATAGGTAGCTACAATTTTTTGAAGATCCCACGGGAACCCTTTCGTTTTTCGGGATAATAATTTCCTATAATGCTCTTCAGGTTGTAAGCTACCTGCCTGCCAAATTTCATTTCATTCCATACAGCGGTTTTAGCGTGATGCGACGACAAACATTCCCATATGGACAGACAGACAGACAGACAGACAGACAGACAGACAGACAGACAGACAGACATTTTTTTCAAAAATGTTATTTTTAGGTTCTGTGGCTCTTAAAGACCCCCTTTTTTTGATTTTCACTTAAATATTCTTAATGTACAGACATGACCCCTCTACAGATTTATTATATGTATAGATAGTGTAGATGTAGATATTATTTATAAAATATAAATACTTTGTGAAAACGCAACCCAGTGGTCTACTTTGTGCTACTGGTCAGTGATCACTGGTCGATATAGGTAAGGTAGTAGGTACAAAGTTATGCGGTAGTACAAGGTTCTGTGGTAGGAAATCGCACCAATCACATGCGTGTTCTGACGACCATAGGAATGGTTTCTTTCTGTGAAAGAATAAACTACATCATAATAAAAGTCCAACACTACAGATGGATAAAGGATAGGATAATTGGTCGCTACAATATTTCTATTCCTGTGTCGACAAAACTTATTTCAACGGTGGTCATGCTAGGAGTGCTAGTTTGATATGGCTGTAAAGAAAACAACTTGTATTATGGAGTCTTCACTTATCTAGTTGCACCACAGCTGCACTTATAGCTACACGTAGTCGTGACTCATGGCGAGAGCTCGACTAATTTAAAACAATACTATAATTTAATAATTACAGCCTGAATTGAATTCCAGGTAGCTACACTTGTATTCAATTATTATAATGTCTCGTGTCTATGTGAACTACGTGCTCACAACGTGAGTCAAACAATGACGGCGTGTCTCACGTTCATCTCGCGGAAATCGGTCGTGAATCACTGCTTCCTCAAAACTTAATACTGTGAACGATTTCAATCAGCCTTCCGATATAGTTCGTATAGTGTACATTTAAATAGCTGTCACTTTCTGTATCTTCTTAAAGTAGCCAAGCCTTCCGAATTCCGATATAACTTTCATAATATAGTGTAGATATATTAATTACCCCTACCTATGTCTCTCTTGAAACGCAAAATAATAATACGATAAAAAATCAAGTAACCAATTAAATAGTAACCGTCTTTTGTATGTTTTTTTATGTTATGTAAAACTAAAATTATTTAAGTAGGTACCATTAAAAATAACAAAGATATTAAACTATTAACTATTGTGTACGAAGGTGAAGGGAACAACCGATTGTGACGTCACGATATTAACCCTACAAAGATATTACACCAACCTGCATACAAATATCGTTTTGCGAAAAGATAATTTTATTAAATTGCTTAAAACTTAAATATTTTCAAATAATGCCTAATTCTTATTTTGCTTACCTTCTTGATTATCTGCGTAATGTGTCCAAAAGTAAATATATTTAATATTCATCCCATAATTATAGGAAGGAATAATATACTTATTGTAGGAGGTACCTACTTTATTTAATATTCCAATTCGTACTTTAACCGCAGTTTGTGCCGCAGTCAATAGTAATGTAAAGATAATGCAAATAAAGACGAAAATAGCCTAACACTTTGATGTAAAAAACTTAGCTGTAAAAAACTACAGAATATACCTATAATTTTAAGTTTCTCCTTCATAATATTATGCATCAACATTAACGAAACCAATCAAACCAAACCAAAAATCATTCAAGCAAGAATTTTCGATTGGTTTTTTCTTGCGTGTAATTCGCGTCTGGCCTTCTAACTATATTCAAACCTCTATCGTTACACTTCCGACAGTTCCGAGCCTCAACTGCGTAATAAACAGATCAGTTAAAATAACCGACAATTACGCGGCCCCTCGACCGAACTGTAACGATACGAGATGTCTATACACACTCCACTGGTACAGTAATGTTGTAAATCCATCTGTATAAAAGTCTAAGTCAATATATTCCCGGTTACATGAAAATATTCAAAAAGTACAATTTACGCCTGTCGAATTGTTGCTGCGAGATACATAATCAGCATGAGGGAACCTACAAAGTATTAGGTTAAGACGCCCTTCTCTTTAAAGATAATATGAAATATAATTGTGTCATTATATTCAATATAGGTACCTATATATATATATATATATATATGTCGCAGTCATCTTATTGAATCTAGTTATTTAATTGAATCACTAGGCGGTTATATAATGGCATCAAACAGCTCGTACAGATAGCAATGTGTTGATATATTTTTTGATTAATTTACTTTAATGTTCGTTTTATTAGTACTCGTAAGTAAGTTTTTAAACTAAAATATTAAATGGCTGTCCTAATCTCGGATTCTAAAATTTGTTGGTAAAAACAGGATTCAATGAAAGCGCTAGTCATTCAATTAAATAGCGGATTCAATCAGATGACTGCGACATATATATCATTGTGTTGTCATGTGTGACTGTAGTGCCTGTTGAACTATGCTTCATGTTCTTCGACTGTTTGACCTATAGACTACCCCCATGGGAGTTATCCGCAAGCGTCAGTCTCTCTGTCAGTCTAAGTGCTAATTTCACTAATACATGTTAAAGTAAATCCTTCATTGAATATCATGTTATCCCTCTCGTATTTCCTGTCAATGAATAAGAAGGCATGGTATTTTAACAGGCCATTAACACTAACAAGCGTTGTTAAAATCGGGACATATTTAATGAAGGATTAACTTTAACATATGTGTTGGTGAAATTGGCTCTAATTCTAAAACGATAGTCAATTAATATATAATTTTGTAGCTTTCAAGTACTGCCCTCGTCATACCGCCAAGCAGTGTTAGTGAGAGCCTGTGAATAGGAGTGCCTTTCAGACTTCGGTTGTGTTTACGTTACAATTTCTACTTAATTTTGTATATTTACCACGTGGTAGGTACTTTTATTAAGTTTACACAATTAACATTTTTGACTTAAATAACAACCAACATCTACTTAATTATTTAGCCCGGGCTATTTAGTCCTTAATATTTTATTTATAATAATAATAAATTTATTTACTTATTATATAATTAATTTATTATATAATATACACTCACAGGCACAATTAACCGCCCACCTATATTTTTGGTCATCCTGTTTGTTTATGTTAACTGTGGCTTATTTACTGTTTTGTTTTTTGTTAAGTGGGTACTTTAGTAATAAATTAAACACTTATACCCTCATTTCAACTCATAATCTTATGACATCCAAGCGTTTTTTGGTATTTAGTCACTCCTTGATATTGTTGCAGTTACGTTAACCTTGTTTCCATTTCTTATTCTCTTCTCCCATCGTATGCGAATACTGTTTAATTTTAGTTTATAGTGTCTGATTATTCTTTGTGACTGAAAAAAATGCCACTTGATGCAACTGGTGCTGCTAGGGCAGTGGCTTTAGCTGATGCTGGGTATAGCCAACGTCGTATTGCTCGTACGCTTGGTGTACCTCGAACAACTGTACAGGATGCCATTAGACGCTTTCGGGAGACTGGTTCATACACGAGGAGGCCAGGTCAAGGCCGACATCGCTGCACTTCAGCTCGAGATGATCGCTTTGTTGTGAGTAATGTCTTAAGAAATCGCTTTTCCACCGCTACTGAAGTGCGTACACGCCTTTTTGAGGTGAGAAATGTTAGTGTGAGTGAACGTACCATTAGAAGAAGACTGGTTGAAAGAAATCTAAGGGCTTTTCGTCCAGCTCGTGCCCCCCAACTGCTTCCACAGCATCGTAGAGCTAGACTTGCCTTTGCTCGAGAATATGCTAACTGGACTATGGAGGAATGGAAGAACGTACTATTCTCAGATGAGAGCAGAATAGCCTTAAGAGGTCCAGATGGACGTCAGCGTGTATACAGGTGCCAAAATGAACCGTTTGCTCCATGTGCAATAATCGAAACCGTGGGTTATCCGGGCGGGTCCATAATGGTTTGGGGAGGTATCACTTACGAAGCTCGTACCGATCTTGTGGTGTTTAATAGAGGCAGTGTGAACGCTCAAAGATACGTGGAGGAGATCATTCAAGATTACGTCGTACCTTTTGCACCATTCATTGGGGAAAACTTTAGACTAATGCACGATAATGCTCGATGCCATACCGCAAGATCGGTAACTCAATACCTCGATGAGGTCGGGATTCAAGTTTTGCCTTGGTCGGCACGCAGTTCTGATCTTAACCCAATCGACCACATTTGGGACAACCTAAAAAGACGCGTTCGAGCAAGAATACCAGCCCCTACGACCTTAGGAGAGCTGAAAACGGCTGCGGTAGAGAAATGGCACAATATCCCCCAGTCGGATATCCAAGACATTATGGATGGATTACCAAACCGGCTACAAGAAGTCATTAGGGCACGAGGTGGTAACACTCATTATTAAAATTGAAATTAAAAAAAAACTTACAAATTTTTTTCCAAATTAAAGTCATAACATTTTCCTGTACATTTTTAGATAAATCGATTTTTGGCATTTTCTTTTTCAATAAACTGAGCTTTTCAAGAGAAGGAGTTGTTTTATTTATCCTTAATGGTTTCTTTTAACATAACTTTCATCAAATATGATTAAAATTTAACGATGACTGAAAACTGAATGATAAATAAGGTGGGCGGTTAATTGTGCCTGTGACTGTATATATATTTGATTACGAACTTTCTTACTATTCCAAATCTGCGACTATTTGCAATAATAGATAATAAAGGCTCCTGAAACCACGTATGTTTCAGCACATATTTTACACGCTTCATTATCATTAAATGTCCTTTGTAATAGGTCTTTTTAAAACTTAATAGTAAGTATCAAGGCTCGAGGAACTCAACAATAAGGTCCTTTGGCCATCGACCTGTGTCAACGGCCTAAGGACCTGTTGATTGGCAATTATCAATGATGTAATAAGATAATTACAGCTCCAGTCTACAGCGAATAGTAATTTCCTACATCGGCTTGTTATAGTTCAACGATGAATGGTCTTTAAAATTGTTTCAAGTTTCTAGTCACTTCAAGTTGAATACACTTACATAAATGAAATAAAGTAATAAAATTAAACACTAATTTAGGACAGATTATGATTTATGACAGATATATAGCGGCAAATTGTACGGTTCCCGTAGTATTTATTTGTGCGCTTACAAAGTCGCAAACGACATAATAGGTATAGTTTGTATAGTAACCTTTTTATTAGTAATGTAAGGGGGTAAAGGTAAACGCATAATAATGTCAAGAACTAACGAATATTATGTTTCAGTCTATAACACATTAGGTACGTTTACAACACATACAACGATGGTATCCGCGCTGCATATTAGGTACTAGACGTGTCTACTTGTTCACGTTTGTAAATTTGAGTCCCCCTCACCAACCTTCTAATGCCGCTAATTTGGGCAAAAAGGTGGTGAGCGACCGAGCTCTCGATATAAAGGCGCATCAAGGGCACTCGAATTGTCGAGTTTCACGTGACCTTCTCAAAATGCTTAGATTTTTTAGTCTTAACTCCCAATGAATAAAACTTGTAGAAAAACCTAGTGTTTAAATTAAAATTGTAACAAAGTTTTTATTAAATTGTTTTTTAACATTTCTAGCTATTATATTTATTAAAAAGATAATTAGATCTAGAGAAAATATAGTTAGAGGGTGTGTATGTAGTTATATGTATGTGTATACAAGTATGTAGAGTTTACTGTGAAAGTTCCAGCGCTGAAAGACTTTACTTTTGACTTTCATGTTTCTATGAGAAATGCCCCAACATCATGCTCATGCAATAATATAAAAGAAGTAACTCTAAATAAGTAGCAGCGCTAAGCTAGTACTACACAGTATATACTCTATATATACGGGACCTATATGCACCCTAAAGTATTATCACTCATTGATAATTCATAATTTGAGTGTGATGTTTGTGATTTTTAAAGAAAAAAATATGTAGGTTCAGTTGAAAAGTAGAGTAAAAGTCCACACTTCTGTTTTAATTAAGGAATGACCGAGATTAATATTTTCAGCTACAGCTGTAGACTTATAGAGAATTGATCTAGAATCTAGATTATGTGGGCATGAGTTTATTGAACGGGACAGATAACGAATGACCCGGTTCGCGTTGAGCCAATAACAGCGGTCGATAAACACTCGTTCATTAATGCTATGAAAAACATCCGGAGCTCATCTGGATTGGAATGTTCAACGTTCATTATGAAACAAACATTATTCACAAAAATCGTTTATGCAGCAGGTGCGCTAAAGCCACCTGAATGGGTAATAAATTTAGCCCGTGCTATCAGCTAGGTATATCTCTACTTTTGGGTAGAACGAGGCCATTTCTAATGGAAAATGCCCTAATACATGTCTTTTGAAACATATGAGTATAAGATATCATAATTGTAGCCGCGCTGAAGAGATTTTGGTGCTTATGACTTGTGCCAATTGTTAGTGTCGTGCAACGTGCCTCAGCTACGAAAGATTGTCAGACCGATAGTATTACAGCCAATTTCATATCGCTAATTAAAAAGTCATTCAAGTGCGATCATTGTTTTCAATAGCTTGTGAGTAGCGCATAATGTGTCGGATAAGATAGCAAATCAATTTTGCCAACAAGGCAATGCACTTAGATCAAAACACCGGTGACCTTGCATGGCGCACTAAAATATTCAGTCGTGACCGCAATATTCAGAACTGCTGAACTAGATTCGGATTCTATATTAAATGCAATTTTACAAACAAGGGATTATGCCGATGCTTTCGATCGTTTAATGATCAATGCATATTCCTGACTAACAAAGCCTTTGTTAACGCATAAAATAATATTATTTAAATACCCTACTAATCAACACATTCTAATTGCAGATTGTGCAAATATTATTTGTTACCTTGTACAAAAAGGTTGTATATCCTTTTTGTATTTATTTCTATTCATATTAGGGTATTATATCTTAGTAAGACGAATTGATTTTTATGTTGAAATCTCATGAATATAATATTTTCTTGTTAGTAACTTCTCAACAATATGACTTCTGGGTAAATAGTACCTATCTAGGACAGAATTAACTAAGATTTATTACTTTATTACAGCACGTAGTAGTTAGCCGTAATTTTATTACACTTTGTGTAACATAAAATACATTACACCGTATAAGCCCTTTGAACGACGGATGCGACCTTGATATGCCCTACCGTGACGAAAGTTACCGAGGGTCTTTTATGAATTTCTTGGGTAAAAGGTGCGCCCTGAAGTGAATTGATTTCTTGACAATAAACTACTTACTTTTAAAATATTTTATAGGATTTTTTTATTAGAAATAGGATGCTACGGATGATATTCTCTTTTATTTTGTATGATAGGATATTATCTTAACCCCTGGTATTGCGAAATAAATATAATATCTACAAGTCAATTTAGTACCATAATAAAATGCACAATTCAAACAGCTCTTACAAAAATATGGAACGGGATGCGAAATATCAAAGTTTGTATTTTTGTAAGAATGTAATGCATGTCGCAACTACTTTTAGAAGCACATGATATATATAATATATATATACTAAGAAAAGGAATCTGAGTCTTAACCAGATCTAAGACCAAAAGATCACTTTTCCGACGTATGTGTCCCGGATGTACGCATGTCACCTTTTTTACTCCTTAGTCCTCACGAGACTTTTCTGACCTTGAAATACGAGGGTGCATACATTAGGTACTAGGTTGTTAAAGGATTGTTGACGCCTTTCAAATCGAAGACAGGATTATTTTTATCAACAGCAACAGGCGTAGATAACACGTTTAATATACGAAAACATCTTGTATCGTGCATTGCTGATAACCTTAATTATCTCTTATCAGTTTTGACTGATTTTAACCATTCATTTTCACTTACTTACCTAACGCCCAAAAGCTTTTAATCCCTTCCAACTTCTTGCTATAATATATATTCAGGACCCGTTAATGCTTAGATCTTTAAAAAATATCTACTTTGATGGTATTTTTAACCTAATACTACTTAGTAAATAGAGCCTATGCTCTATTTAATTGTATACACTAAGTATACAATAGCCTATGCATTTGTAGAGACTTAAGAGGAAACACTACGGGCTAGAGAAATGCAAAATAGGTATTTGTAAAGTTTATTGCTGTCTCACAATTGCCCGATCAAACTAATAGAGAAAAAAAATACTGTAGTGGCATTATCCAGGGAGAAAACATCTCGCGTAGACCCCTGTTTCTGTATCGAAACAGGGGTCTACGTCAGCCGTTGTTTCCTCTTAACAAAGAGCAATTTGAGTTAAGGATCAAGATTCAGCGTAGGCGATATTTTACGATAGGCTTACAATCTATAGTTCATGACTTCATGAAAGAAATCGCTCGTAGTTACCGATCACAGAGATCACAGTACATGATAGTCAATTGATTGAAAACGACTCCTTGTTGTAGAATACAGCGTCTCTCAAGTTCTAATAAATGTTTTAACTGCTCTTTATTCCATCTTGTTCAAAGAGAGTTCCCTATATATATATAATACTGCTGAGACCGTGGACTGTGTCGGATAAAGGAAGCTCTTGATTAACAATAAAATGTTAACAACATTATTTTATTAACGGTCATTTGATTTGACAAATTATTCAGTTAGTTACTACCTAACAATTGTGGGATTTTGTTATACTATGTACCTAATATATTATTACGTAATATTAAATTTTTGTGTCACAATGTTTGTAAGTAAACTAATCAATAAAGGATTTACTGATATTTGAGATATTTGTTAGGTCATAAACAATTTTTATACCAACAAGTGATAATTTACATGACATAAATTTACTGGTTCAGTTAGTACTGGTTAGTACCCTATATTATTTAATTGAATAATTTTACTTACATTGTAATGTACGAGGGCGGGTCAATAAGTCCGTGACTTTTTGAATTTCTAACCTCCTTACTGAAAAAGCAACACTACTCCTGTCAACAGGCATCTGTCAGTTGACTCCTATCAAAATTTGAACTTGCTGCGTCAGTTAGTTTGTGTTTAACAGCTATCTTTATCAGACTATCCAGTAACTTAAGAAAACAATGGAAAAAAGTGAATTTCGTGTGCTTATTAATTTTTGCGAAAAAAAAACCATTACCGAGACCAAGGCTAAGCTTGATAAATACTATGGGGACTCTGCACCATCGATTTCAATGGTAAAAAAGTGGTTAACTGAATTTCGTTGTGGCAGTACAAGCACTGAAGATGCCGAACGTCCTGGACGCCCAGTTAAGATCTCTACACCCGAAACAATCGAAAAATTCACGATATGGTGTTGGCCGACCGAAGATTGAAAGTGCAAGAGATTGTGGAAGCCATAGGCATCTCGCATGGCTCAGTGGTTTCAATTTTGAATGATCACTTGGACATGAGAAAGCTTTCCGCAAGATGGGTGCCGCGTTTGCTCACAGTCGACCACAAACGCAATCGTGTATCAACTTCACAGGAAGGTTTGTCGTTGTTTAATCACAATATGGAGGAGTTTTTGCGCCGTTTTGTAACCGTGGACGAAACATGGATCCATCACAACACACCAGAGACCAAACAACAGTCAAAACAGTGGGTTTCTAAGGGTGAATCGGCGCCAAAGAAGGCCAAGATGGGTTTGTCAGCCAATAAAGTTATGGCGACTGTTTTTTGGGATGCACGTGGGATAATCCACATTGACTATCTTCAAAAGGGAAGAACAATTAATGGGGAATATTGAACCAACCAACATATGAAAAAAAACTGACCTCATTTGGCCAAGAAAAAAGTTCTTTTCCACCAAGACAATGCAAGGGTGCACACATGTGCAGTTGCCATGGCAAAAATCCATGAATTGGGCTATGAATTGCTCCCACATACACCCTTTTCTCCAGATTTGGCTCCGAGTGACTACTTCTTGTTCCCAAACCTGAAAAAATGGCTCGGTGGAAAAAGATTTGACTCCAATGATGAAGTTATCTCGCAAACAAAGGCCTATTTTGAGGAACTCGACAAATCATATTTTTTGGAAGGGATAAAAAAATTGCAGAAGCGTTGGACAAAGTGTATAGAGTTCAAGGGGGACTACGTTGAAAAATAAAATGATTTATTTATCAAAAAATCTGTGTTTTATTCCAAAAGTCACGGACTTATTGACCTGCCCTCGTAGTATAATATAGGTACATAATACTATTATGTTTGTGAAGAATTAATTAACAGTTCTTGATAATTATAATACCTATGTTATCCAAGGCACAATCCAAGATAAACACAACAACATACAAGTAATTTCTAGGTACACACAAAACTTATCCAAATATGAATTTTAATAAATAATTCAGGCTTTGGGTATTTAGAGTAAAATTTAGTTATAGATTTTTAAAAATACAGATTAAAAGATTTCATATGCCGTAATAGTAACAAAAAAATATGATAATATAATATTATATTAAAGTTAAAATCATAATGATAGTAATTTCAAGGAAATGTTTCATGTTATTGGATAGGTATCATTGGCAATAAATAAACACCTTTATCTAGAGTTGACTAAAGTAATTAATTTATATTCAAAGATATTTCTGTAAATAGTATAATTAACTTATTATAATTTACATTATCATAAGCAAACATACAGAGAGTGTATTTCTGTACAGTTTTATTTTTCTAATAAGAAATTAAACAGGACTAAAAAATCCTTTGTAAAATCAATATTAGTGCATTAGCAGCAAGAGTATTAATGTGATGTATGTATTATTATGTTTCCAGTTATTTATTAAATTACAATTAAAAGAAAGAAAGTTAAAAAAGTAGAGGTGTTGCTTCAAAGCCTATATTAGACTTAATTGGAAAGTATGTACATTAAAAATAGATATGTAAAATTTCATAGTGCACTAAGTAAGCCTTAATGAAATTGCTATAGCAGTAAAGCCGAAAATTTTACCTTTTAGGTTTTATCCTTTTGTGGTTTAATAGTAATTTCAATATGTTGTGTTCAAAAAAAGTTTTTCTTATTTATTTTAACTAAGTAACATACAACTACAACAAATATGAATATTTGATCTTATCTAAATTATGCCGTAAATTCAAAATTAAAACTGGGTATCACAATTGAATACGTGTACTCAATTTTAGGTGTTTATTAGGCTATTACTTACCTGGGAATACAGTTAGAAGGAGTCCTGTCTACTTCCCAAGCTGCAAAAAGTTTCATGGGAACTGGTTTCGATGTATTAGTCATCTTCTCGGATTTACTTTTCTCGGTCATTTTATATAAGCACAAATACAACAACTACAGGAAACTTTCACAGCACTGCACCTTGATCAATGTTAATTTACATTGTTATTTTTTAACACTAAACATGCTTCTATATCCATGTTTGTTGAAGAAATATTATTAGAATGTATCGACACTTTTTTACATTCAATATTTAATACACTTTCTTGTTACGTTAAACGTTATTCGGTTCATAGTACGTGACCGTCGGCAACATAATCATAGATGATAGAAGCTGAATCAACGGGCGGCGGCGGCGGCGTTCGATACATTTGACATTCCGTATTTGACGGCACTTTACAGACAGTCACTGTCATCACAACTGTCGCAGCAAGGTGACAGCAAATATTTATTGCCATAGCAGAAAAATATTAACAATTCCATACAACTTATCAAATTGATTCTGCAATTAGTTTTAATGAATGCACTAGATTTTTCATTAATTTTAATGATAAACCTCGGCTAGAGAGGAAATCGTCGCTAAGGCTCATCCATTGTATATCTAAGCAACAAATCAACGTAATCGGCACCCTGATTACGTAACTCCGGTGGCTTTCCAGTTTCTGGAAATCGAACGTCGTTTGAACTTTTTAAAAACAGGATTTTAAAAGGTCCAACTCAAAATGACAGTCGATGTCCGTAGAAGGAAGGCCACCAATAATTTGGTGACATACTCTATAGGTGTTTAAATTTCTTGTCAACTTTAAAGGACAACATTAATTTTGGACTTAATTTTGGACCAAAAAATTGCATGACTATTTTTTATTAAATACTTTATAGTCAGGGTTCCCCCATACATGGTTTTCACTAGATTAGTATCAAGGTAATTTTTCGCGAGTACCTTCATTTTGAAGAGTCGCCCAAGAATTTCTTGGACGGAATTACTCTTGTTTGTGGTAGCTAACTTAGCAAGGATAAAAAAAAATCTCAACTTTCGAGCGTAGGACCGGGGCCCTGATTACGTAACTCCGGTCGCTTTCCCGTCTCTCGAGATCAACTGCCATTGTGACGTTACATCTTTATAAAACACGATTTAAAAAATGAATATGTCATAATTTTGACGTTTTAACTTTTTAAATCGTGTTTTAAAAAGATGTAACGTCACAATGGCAGTTGATCTCGAGAGACGGGAAAGCGACCGGAGTTACGTAATCAGGGCCCGGGTTAACGTACCACGCAATTTGTAGGACAATTATGTCTGATGAATTTCATTAATATTAACTAAGTAATAAAAAGAAAATCAGCTGGTTACAAATAATTTAAGATGACCTCGTTATCGATACAAGTTGGCAAGAGGGAACTCATTGATGAAACCATAGATTTAGTAGGACAAATATTTTTTCGGATAATTTAGATTATCTTGAGAATTATCAAAAAAAAAATTTTTTTTGGAATCAACAAATCCACAAACTTTATTTTTGCTATCTATGTTAGCTACCACAAACACGAGTTCCATAAAAATGAAGGTACTCACGAAAAATTTGCTTGATACTGTGGAGGTATGTAGTACCACTTGAAGTTATAAATAAAACTCAGTATTCGGCACAGAAGAGTAAAAGAGGTTAGAATGGCATTGTAGGCGGGGCAGACGCGCCGTACATATGATCAAATGATCATATTATGTCAGCCGAAACAAGTTTCATCGGTCAACAGTCACACTCTTACTGTGACAGCGTACGGAGCTCCATAAAAAGTCGTTAAAAATGCCGTGTTGCGCTGTTTTAACGTGTCGGAAAAGAAGCCAAGTGTGTAGTGTAGCCCGAGAAGGAATTTCTTTACCACCGGTAAGTCCAAAAACTTTTAATTTTATGTGATATTAGTAATTATTTCCATAGCATTATGTACTTCGTGATCGAAAACGATACATTCGTATTTAGGCGCAAAATTATCCATTGCTTGCAATACGTGGGTACCATTTTGTATAATGTGTTTGCGAGTGCGCAATGTATTGCATTCACAGCGAACAATGCGCACGCCGAATCATAGCTTCAATTCTAGGTACTTCGTGCGTATCGATAGAGTTGTACCAAGATGTAAACAATGTCGATATAAGAAAATGATATTATAATTTAAGCAACTCTCTTTATTGATAATTACCATCAATTATTGTTTATTTAATTTAGCTTTCTATTAAGAAATAAAAGAAAATTTCATACGGACATTATTATAATTATATTGTTATATATGTGATTAATGTATGTTTTTTTGCCTAGTAAATAAATAAATAGATTATTAAGAACATTACATTAGTCGTACGGTACCTGTCACACCTCAAAAATTTAACCGACCTATTGCAAAAAATGTGACAATCATTTTATCGATATCAATTATCGACCTTCGGTCGCCCTAACGTGTATGAGAAAAGTGCGCGTGTGTAAGTTTATCTAATGCATTGTTTACGTTAGTGTGACAACCAATTACAAATTAGCAATCTAAGTGCGTGAGGTTTATTTGTGTGCGTAACGCTCGTACGTATTGGGTTACTTCCTTGTAGTGGAATTAAGAAAGGGAGACAAGCGGCGACGCTCTTTCTGATACAAATTCAAAACTATTTCCTTCCATTCTAACCTCTTTATCTGTTCTGTGGTATTCGGTATAGGAATGTGTATTTACAAAAGTCAGATTTCGTGCTTAAGTACTATTCTAAGGGGGTTAATTCGTACGAGGCTCTAATAGTGAGAGAAAGACGGCAATATGTTCCGTCGCCGTCTTCCGCGCCTGAGTGAGATGGCGTTAGTGTTGTCACTGATCTCTTCGCACTGTGTGAGCGAGACGCATAGTGTCATTGCGTCTCTGTCGGCTGAGGTAAACTATGTAGGGGGTTAGAGCGCATGAGGTGATATGCGGTACGCTACAATACTAATCAAGTGAAAACTATGTATGGGGTAACCCTGACTATTAGTAGTTCTTTTAATAAATAGACGTAGAGGTCAAAAATAAAAACGTACTATTTCACACATTCATTTTCTTTATTATATAGAATGTTGTCTTTTTATACTCAAACATTAATGGTTTCTCTCTCTCTCTCAAAACGAATTGCATGTAAGTAACTTTTAATACATTTTTTTATAAATTATAACTACAACTTTTTTTTATCACCAAAGCATTAATAAAAAATATTATTTTATTATTTTTTACGACGTAACCATTGTGGGTTTAGATTGGACGTCATAGTAAAAAATTTTAGGAATTATGTATTTTATCACTTATGAACATAGTAGTTTTTCTTTTTGGCCGGCATTTTCTTCAAAATTTGTCTACACCGTCTCCATCGCATACATGGAAGTTTCTTAAAAATATGGGACTCGGTAAATCTCATCAAATTGATTCCCTTGGGGCAATTAGTTTGGAAGATAAAAATTTGCATTTCTCTACCACAGCCACGCTTAATGTCCAAACTAAATGCCAAACCATAGGTTATTTGAGAGATTTACCACGTATCAATATACCTTATTTCCTTTTTTCCCCAATCTCCTCTGATGATATCAATAAAACAATAAAATCATTAGGGACGAAGGCCGTAGGTTGCGACAACATTAGCCGTCAAATGATCAGTACTATTGTTGATCTACTGTTACCCGCTATCACTCATTTAGTCAATTCCTCTCTCGCTTCGTTCCAATATCCCAACTTGTGGCGTAAAGCTTTTGTACGTCCTTTACCAAAAGTGTCCAACCCTACTCTTCCTACACATTTTCGCCCCATTTCCATCCTTCCTTACCTTTCCAAAGTGCTTGAGGCTTGCGTTCATAGACAACTATCCTGGTTTATTTACAAAAACAATATTCTGTCTCCACTCCAATCCGGGTTCAGACCTGGTCATAGTACCACCTCAGCACTACTAAAGTTGACAAATGATGTGAGAGCGGGTATAGAGGACTCAAAGATCACCGTTTTGGTCCTGGTAGATTTTTCCAACGCTTTCAATAATATTAATCATGATATCCTTCTCGAAATGCTCTCCTGTATCCAAATTTCACCTGAAGCACTGAACTGGTTCTCTTCGTATCTTCAGGGACGCCAACAATCTGTACGCACTGATCAATCTACTTCTACCTGGCAATATGTTCTTTCTGGCGTCCCCCAAGGCGGCATTCTTTCTCCTCTCCTTTTTTCCATATTTATTAATTCAATCACCAACAGACTTCGAACTGCGTATCACTTGTATGCTGATGATTTACAGCTTTACAGTCAATCAAGAGTGGAAGTTTTGTCGCAGGCCATTGATGCAGTAAACCGAGACCTTGATGCTATTAAGGATTGGTCAGTTAACTTTGGGTTATCAGTTAACCCCACTAAATGTCAGGCCATATTGATCGGGAGTCCGCGGTCAATTAGTAAAGTGAACTTAAATTCTTTACCACAAGTCATTTTTGATGGTTCTGTCATTCCCTTTAGTTCCAGCGTCAAAGATCTCGGGTTGCATATTGACTCCACTCTCGATTGGAACTCACAAATTTCCCATGCATCTCAAAAGGTTACTGGAATTTTGCGATCTCTTTACCGATTGAAACACTTTTTACCGACATCAACCAAGACTATGCTTGTACAGACGCTCATATTCCCCATAATAGATTATGGAGATGTGTGCTACTTAGATCTTAATGCTGACAAACTTAATAAACTTGATCGTCTTATAAACGGGTGTATCAGATTTATCTACAACTTAAAAAAATATGACCATGTCTCTTTCTTCCGTTCTAAGCTGAAGTGGTTGCCGATAAGGCAACGGCGTTCGGTACGAGCATTAGGTACGCTTTACTCACTTCTTCACTCTCCTCATTCTCCTGCCTATCTATCCTCTCAATTTCAATTTCTCTGCAGCAGTCATGATAAAAATCTTCGTTCTGCAAACAACGCTCTTCTCTTGTGTCCGTCCCACAAGTCCAGTCTTATGCACTCTTCTTTCAACATTCAGGCTATTCTACTCTGGAACGCTCTCCCTATAGAAATCAGGATGTCAAAAACCAAGGCGGCTTTCAAACACAGGGTCCGGGAGTGGTATCACAAACTCTCGTCTGGGTCTTAGTATAGTTTTTCCTTGCTGTCAAATTTTCTATTACAATTTTCTAATATTGTAATTATTAATGTTCTCATACATTTTATAAAAGTATTATAATATGTGCTATAAAAGTATTTATTTTATATATAACTACGTATATTATTTCGGGTTTGTTTTTTTTTAGTTGAATTTCATCATAAACTCTTTTTGTGCTCAACGAAGTGGGCAAGGGTCAGCTAGTATATATATACTAGCTGACCCTTGCCCACTTCGTTGAGCACAAAAAGAGTTTATGATGAAATTCAACTAAAAAAAAACAACGTGGGAACCCGGAACCCGCAACGCGGGAACCCGGAACCCGCAACGCGGGAACCCGGAACCCGCAACGCGGGAACCCGGAACCCGCAACGCGGGAACCCGGAACCCGCAACGCGGGAACCCGGAACCCGCAACGCGGGAACCCGGAACCCGCAACGCGGAACCCGCAACGCGGAACCCGCAACGCGGAACCCGCAACGCGGAACCCGCAACGCGGAACCCGCAACGCGGAACCCGCAACGCGGAACCCGCAACGCGGAACCCGCAACCCGGAACCCGCAACGCGGGAACCCGGAACCCGCAACGCGGGAACCCGGAACCCGCAACGCGGGAACCCGGAACCCGCAACGCGGGAAACCGGAACCCGCAACGCGGGAACCCGGAACCCGCAACGCGGGAACCCGGAACCCGCAACGCGGGAACCCGGAACCCGCAACGCGGGAACCCGGAACCCGCAACGCGGGAACCCGGAACCCGCAACGCGGGAACCCGGAACCCGCAACGCGGAACCCGGAACGCGGAACCCGCAACGCGGAACCCGGAACGCGGAACCCGCAACGCGGAACCCGCAACGCGGAACCCGCAACGCGGAACCCACAACGCGAAACCCTAACGCAGAACCCGCAACGTTCACGGAAACGCTGTCAAATGGAATAAATAGTATCCTATGTCCGTCTACTTGCTCTAAGCTACTTCCTCACCAATTTTCAGCCCTATCGATAAAGCCGTTCTTGAGTTATCAATAATATCTGCATTTTCGTTTTCAGTACCTAGATATCGTTGCCAATGCCAAAAAAAAGAAGAAAATATCGTTTAAAATGTCATATTATGCATTTAGAAAAACGTTGCTAATTGAAAGTTACAAACTGACATTTCTGAACGCATAGTTGTTACATCATTTGACAACAAATGTTTGACATTTGATGAACAAAATATGAGCATTTATTTACATGATTAATTATTCATTACACATCAAGTTTTCACTATTTTTAATATGTATTCTGCTATTCGGGGAGGAGACAAATCCAACGAATCAAAAACCATGAAAATTGGTTCAGCCGTTCTCGAGTTATAAGTGTTGTAACAAACACGACTTTCTTTTATATATATAGATATATATATATATATATATATATATATATATATATATATATATATATATATATATATATATATATATAATTGAATTTAGAATTATTCCTATGTCTGATATCTCGTTTGGAATGCATCTACTTTACTTTTATCTCTAAATCACCTAAAGGTTGACTGGTAGAAAATGCCTTGAGGCATTAAGTCCGCCTATGTACAAAATGTGCATGATGTGCCTGTTGTATGTACCATAATCCTTATTCAAGTATTTCTTCCAATTTGACTTACTGTGCATAAGTTTACGTTTGCATATTTTAGTAGGTAAGAATTTAAGAAGTTTAAAAATAATAATTGGCTAAGACACAACCCGATGTACACATAGACCAACCTCGTCTGTGGCGCCGACTCCTAGAGCGCTGTCAAAAAAACCGCTGTCTGTGGAGCCGACTCCTAGAGTCGGGTGCGCGATACTATGGCGATACTAAAATAGATTTCTCAACAGTTGACGGCTTTTTGTGTTTTTCTTTGCCACAGATGTGCCAATTTTTAAAAAAATATATAGATTGTCCTTTAAGAACTTGCTTTAATCTATGGAACCTGTTAGTATGAAATACGAGCCGTATGAAAATGACGTCGGTCATTGTTGTTTTTTTACACCAACCGTCTTTTAGAAAATTGTTAAAATATATTTGTTTTGTGCTGTGAATTGTGTTTTGTGCTATTAATTGGATAGGTAAGTAATTAACAAACAATATTTCATGCATTATAATGTGAATATCATAAATATTTTATACAAAAATTGTTATTGCATCAAACATGATTTGAAATTTTTTCGTATTAACTAGTGTTTTTTTCATCGTTTGATTTCTAATAAACAAAACAGTTTTAACGCTTCAACTTTCGTTTGTGTATAAGATTATAAACCATAATAAACAATGAGTAACATTCCCGGCCACTCGACAATGGAGTTCTCGGAATTGAAGTGTAAACAAGACCTTTTTTTATTGCCTCGGTCGAGCCCGTTCAAGTACCGCGTTTTTATAACGCTTGTGGTTTATAAACAATGAATGTATTGTGTCTTATTTTTTACTAATAATGGGAAGTAATATGAATAAACCTGAGGACGAAAAAAGCTTTTGGATAAAATATTTTATATATTTTTTAATTCAACGACTTTAATACCAAAAAATGGGGAAAAAAAAGTTTTACCTAATTTCAATTTGGAATAAGTTATACATTACAAGGCCAAACTAAACCAATCTATAAGTATATGTTAGCTTGTTTCATAGCGATTTTAACGACATATTGTTTATATAATCTAAAATAAGCTCATAAACAAAATATTTGAAATATTTGTAATTTGATCCTCGCGCGGATGACGTAATTCGAGACCACCCAAGAGGCCTCCACATACAACGGCTTTTTGAAAAATCACAAACCACAGACGAGGGGATAAATAAATAAATTTTAATATTTTGGTCCAAAAATGTATGAATCATGAATGATGGTCTTTAAATAAAATAAAATAAATAAACGTTTATTTGCAGCTGTAGTACTGAAACTGACAAGAGACTTGAACACTGATTAGTTGATTTGATTATTTAGCTTTCGAAAACAGGGGAATTACTCCCCAAACTGATTCGATTTTGATTCAGATTCGATCGTGCCGCGTACCCCCGAATAAATTGACTTTTGATTATTTTGATTATCTGTCTATTTATATGGTCATTGGTCGGGAGCATAGCTGGGAGTTAACTCGTTAATCCGTTAATCGTTGATTAACGAAGTTAACATTTTGATTAACGGATTGACTTTAAAATTAACATTTTAAAATGTTAACATCCGTTAATATCCAGAAGTCCGTTAATCGTTAATCTAAAGCCTACTATTTACCGTAAGGCAACAGGGCGCGGCAAAAAAACTAGGTCAGACAAAAAGTATGAAACGACAAGTGCCGCGCGGCGCGTGTTGTGAGTGAAACAAAAGCAGCTAGAAAAATCAAAGCTCCCACTCTGAGTAAAACGCAAAGGTCTCGTTAAGTGTGGCTGATATGAAGACAAGACTCATTCAAAGATGCTGCATTCCTCGGGGAAGATATTATATTCATTAAGCTGTTTATTAAATACAATAGTTCTATCAAGTCAAGCGCTGCAGTTAAAAGCGTTTTTTCCTCAGGTAAAGATATTTTAACCGCAAAACGAGCATCACTATCGGATGAAAACTTTAAATTGTTAATATTTGTGAAGGGCAATATGCACCTTATGCCAGACGATTATATAAATAACACATCTCAATAACCTATAGGTACACGTCTTTCTTTGTTCCTAACCTGTTAACTCCAAGAACAAAAACCTACAGCGGATTTTGACTTGAGTTAATTCTTCCGAAATATAACGGTTTAACGTTTAACGAAGCTAACTTTTTTGGTAGCGAATTAATGATTAACGAAGTTAACTGTGTAATTAACGGTGCTCAGCTATGGTCGAGAGTAAAAACTTACGATCTAACGATTTTCTTTATCCTGGTTAGTTTCAAAGTAATTTACTAAGGGCCGATTTTTCAATCGTCAGATAACTTTTATCTGTTGATAAACATGTGACTTTGACATTTGTTCCATACAAAATCTGCCAAAGTCACATAATTATTCTTTAGATAAAAGTTATCTGACGATTGAAAAATCGGCCCTAAATAAAATACCAAAAGCCATTGAGATCGAACTGATTCGATTCTCGATTGTGTCGGGAGTAAGCCTGCTGGCTGGTAAACACCCTATGATATATACTTATTTAAACACAACGTCATGCAATTATTAATTAAATATCGTGGACGAATACAATATTATATTATAACATATTTTATAAAGGTTTAAATAATACTAATTATCACAATAGATCTTAAAATTTTAATCAAAAACAAAAAAAAAAACATAATAACTGCAGGTGTTTTAAAACCACTAAAAACCACACTAAACTAATTTATTTAATAAATACATAAATGGCACAGACAATAATGACTTATCTAATATAATATTAAAATGATATAGAATATTGTGTACCAAAAGACAATTTCTTTTTGAATAAAATATTATATTACTAATGTACCTAAACATTAATTTAATAATTACATTTCTAATTTATTTATTTGGTTCCATATGCAAAGCGGGCTGAATGTTCAAATTTTTATGAAACTTTACATTTTATAATAATAATATAATAAGCGGCTTTATTTGAACCGTTCTATAAAACAATTGAAACCTATAAATATGTACATCGAATAAGTAATTTGATTGTTTTTTATGTCAAATTAGAGCCTCTTCACACTAGTATTTTTCCAACGTTTGCACTGCACCTTATGACGACGGAACTCTTCCTTGGGAAAACTACAGGCCTAAAGAACATAAAAAAACCATAACATTTGCACTGTTCAAATGTTGTCTATATTATACAAAATACTTTATGGCAAGTTAATTTGCTTTTTGACTAGATCATAATTTGACATACACAGTTAAATACATAATGCTAAAATGTACATTATAATATAAATAATTTAATTTCGTTCGTTACTTTAAAGTAATCGTTACGATCGGCGACCATTTATAAACTGAAATCTCCGAACCTCCTGGCTTACTATAACAATATTAATACATATAATATATGTATAATATTTTATCAGTAAGAATGTACAACTAGGGCCGATTTTTCAATCGTCAGATAACTTTTATAAAGGAATACATAATAATACGTGACTTTGGCAGATTTTGTATGGAACAAATGTCAAAGTCACATGTTTATTCGACAGATAAAAGTTATCTGACGATTGAAAAATCAGCCCTAGTTGTACATTCTTACTGATAAAATATTATACATATATTATATGTATTAATATTATTATAGTATTAGTGTGTACAATACCGCCAGTTGCAGAAACTACTAATCCTTTCCAATTTTTTGTGACCCGCTTTTTTTCCTATATATTATGTACATGTGTTATGGTAAATTTAGAACACAACTTTTACAGTCTATCTTTAAAGAATTTTAGAAATAAAGCTGTTTATTAATCCAGCTTCAGTTCTAAACTGATTTCTCGTAAAATATTACTATAGTACGTCCGAGATAAATTTAACCCAAACGTAAACAAAGCCATCTATGACACAGCCATAGATTAGTCAGTGATGCCAATTGGACAATAATAATAAAATGACTATTGTTTGCTATGAATCCATAGACTGTAGGCTGATATTCTACAAACGGCAGTGTCAAAATGGCGTATTTTTTCTGTGAAAGATTTTCATTTGATGTTTAAACATATTAATTATTGTTTAATTCGTGTAAAATGTATTGGATAATGAAGTATGATCCTTTAATATACCTGTGAAAGTGTTGATAAGTGTGCACATTATGTAAATATGTGAAAATTTCGATTTTAAATTTATCAGGGACGAACTATAGCTTCTTTACTATTGGTTTTTGAAATGACAGATCTTAAGGAATAAATAACAATAATTGAAATGGAATGAATTTTGTAAGCCTAGGTACTGTAGGTGAAATGTAAAATAATATAATATCTACGTAATAAGTAAATATTTTAAGACACACACAAATTCAGATTCTCAGTCATTTATATAAAAAAATCATACAGTTAATTTTTTAAGCTCCCCAAGAACAGAATATTTAACATTATACAATAATAAAAAAATGGAATCATTTTAATTGGAATTTTAGGCACATTAGTGGAAATTTTAATTAAACATAATTTTAGACTAGTAATCTGTACCAAACACGTATTTCTAATGTATTTAACCACAGTGTAATTCCGCCTATTTAAGTTCAGTTCAATATTGTGCTTTACGTTAATTTTTATAGGTATAAGAATTTTATCTATCATTAGATACCTAACTTTTAAGTCTTATATTTTCCTGAAACTTGCTAGAACAAAAGTAAATAAAGTCTATCTAAAGTGGAGTTAGTATGAATATCCATTTAACAAATAAACACTTTACTTTTAAGCTTGAAATAAAATTATTACTTTTTAAAAAAAAAGTAAACGTAGAGGTCAAAAAAGTGTAATATCGGGCATTTCGCGACAAGCGGAACCTAAAAAAGTGTTGCATATTGCATATTGTTTATATTTGGAGCAATTGCACTTTCATAGGACTTAAATTAAAGTACCTACATCTTTATTTTTCTTTTTTTATGGCGTTATATATTTCATGAATTTATGCGCTAATTAATCAAAGAGTACCTAATCAAAATTTGAAACGCTGATTTTTAAAAAGCTGTTAATGATTAAACAGATGGAATATGCAATAAATAGTATGTATTTGTTATCGTAGAAAAATAATTGAAATTAAAATATATTTTTTTCGTACAGTAAACCGGCAGTTAATATTAAGCTTCGACTTTTTTTTAACTCAGATTTTTAAATTTTTCATCTTAACACGTGATTTTTTTCATAAACAAGATAAGTTTCTTTGAATAAGTTGCCTGAGTCGTTTTTTGACATTTGCGAGAAAGAATATCACACTAAAGTACCGCCCAGTAATGCGCGACATCGGCACCCACATACTTTAGTGTGTATCTAAACTAATCGAGTCAACAATATCATATTTTTTACACAATATTTTAATACCACAGAAAATATTATACGAGTTAAAAAAAAAACCGGCCTAGTGCGAGCTTTGCACACGCAAGGTTCCGTACAGTAGGTATATTTTAGTTGATTGAATGAAAGGTAAAATACGTTTTACGATTTATAACGTGTTAAAAAAAAATTAAAAAGTATTAAAAAATTAAAATTAAAAATTTTCGGTGAAAGTTTGCATGGTAATGTAGACGTACATCATACTTTTTTTCTATTTTTGTGTGAAAATCTTAATGTGGTTCACCGAATACATCTACTTACTAAGTGTCAACAGTATGGTTTATAGGGTTTCGGAAAAAAGGGGCTGACATACGGACGGACAGCCATGACGAATCTGTAAGGGTTCCGTTTTTTTCCATTTGGCTACGGAACCCTAAAAACGAAGTTTAATATGAACTTCCGCTTACCTATTACGTATATCTTACAAAACTAAAGCAATCGCAAAAATTGCGCAATTTTTGCTCTTGAAATTTATCGACGGTTAAAAGGTTATTATTAAAGTAAAAGGTACCTATTAATAAAGGTAAAAATAAGCGCCAAAAACCAAATCATAATTTCTTCCTGTATACAGGAGAGGAGTTAAAAGTTTTAAAATTCAAAAAAATGAATTTGGCATCAATGTTTGTTTCACGTAACATTTCATTAATAATTGATATGATTGCTACTAAATTGTTTTTGGAGCTACGTAGCAAAAATTAAGAAAATGTGCTTTTACACTTGTTTTTAACACAACAGCAATTAGCACTATTTTTTTATACGTTCAGCATTTGTTTGCGCGTCTATCGCGTGATTTTGCTAATAGGCCGGTTTACTGAATGAAAAAAATATATTATTTACTTTTTTAACGATTACAACTCCCTGTTGTTTTTAAAAAACAAAGTAGGTTGTTTGTTAAAAAAACTGTGTACAAATAAAAAATAAAGAAATAATGGAATTGCTGTTGTAGCCTTACATCATATCTTTTGGAAGATTTACCCAGAAATGTCTGGGTCTTTTGTTGGTTCATTTAGCTACTTCAGGAGGACAGTCCGGTTGTGCCGAAGGGTGGGCGGCGCGGAACGCCGGGTGGTTCTCAAGCTCACGGTCGATTCGCAATATTATGGGGAATGGTCGTAGATCAACGTGGAATCTGAAAAGTTTTGTTAATGTCAGAAGAATATTCGTAAATATTATCAAATAATATTGACAGTAATATTTCATTTTTCTTAGTTTAAATTATAGCAGCATGATACATGTGACGATGGTGCATGCAGAATTTTTTTTAAATACCTTCTAGCATTAAAAACTTGTGGCACCAAGCAGCAGTCAGCCAAAGTGATTTCATCACCAACACAATATTTTCCAGAACATGCCCCCAAAAGTTTTTCCACTGCTCGAAAACCGCGAGTAATCCAGTGTTGTGCCCATTCCTTTTTTTTTTCCTCCCCAACATAAATAAGAACAATTAAATTTTGAAGTGGTTGTATTCCTGAAGAGATTATCTGTAATTTTAAATAGTGCTTGTTAAATATTTTATAATGTGTCTAGTTGTTGATGTAGCTTTAAATTATTAGATAAATAATTTTAAATTATAAGATATTTTACCTCACATATCTCACGAACTCTTGCTCTTTTTGCACAATCTTGGGGCATAAGTGGTCTTTGTGGTCTAGTTTCTTCTAAATAGTGCATTATACTTAAAGATTCCACAAAAGTATGGCCATCTGAAATCAGCAGAAATAGTTATTGTGTGAATAAAAATAAACTGATATTTTAAAAATGATTTTGAAGATTAATCTGTTAAAAATTTTAAGCATAGATTAAAAACAAAAATTTTTATATGATGTCTTTTTACATTCTCTAAGATTATATAGTTTTTCACTTACCAATTATTAAAGATGGGACTTGTTCCATTGGATTTACCTCCCTGTACTCATTGCAATGTTGTTCTCCTCCGCCCTTTATTAAGCTGACGGCTTTAATATCATAGGGTATCTCCTTCAAATTTAGTGCAATACGCACTCTCCATGAACAAGAACTTCTCCAATAGGAATACAGCACAGGCTGGAAAATTTTGGATGTTTAATATTATGATCATCAATACTTTTAGCATAATACATTCTAATATATTACCTTCTTGGATAAATGAGGTGGATAATAGCTATGGTTCAGTTTAATCATATCACAGATAAATGTGTTGTAGGCCATCACAGACAACAGTGAAATAGAAATAGACTCATAGGATACAATTTAACAGGCTCCCCTTGATAAACGTGTCGTCCGATTCCGTTTATCTCAAATCATTCTATTTCAGTATCCCACCCATTACTTACCTATTATGTAGCTATCATGGACTCTGGCTCTTAGTCTATAAATGTTTTAAACAATTACCTTGTCGATAGTAATATCACACATTTTTGTAGATAAAAGGATCTGTGTAGCGGAATAAAGTTTACAGTTCTGGTAATAAGTTTCTGCGACACTTCGAATTGGCGACGACTACTTCGTAGATATTAGAAACCAGTTATAAAATTTATGCAATATCCTGAATGACCAGTATGATAATAAAGGTGAAAATCTACTGTAAAATTACCTTTGCCATAGCCGATATATCCTCGTTATATTTCGAATAGTAGGAAATTTTGGCGGCGTTAGAATGCAGGCTTAAATAGTATTTAAAAAAGCTGAAGGAGGCCAACAACCCTAGTTCAATACTTTACTAAAACTATAGAATTGTCAGTATCGTGTCTCGGCTTATTTACACACAGTTTAATAGAAGTTTATTAATAAAATTATTGTTTAATTATTTCAATCACAAATTCAATAATGACATACGAATTAATTCCTCTACTTCTTCGTTTATTAGTGGCAACTATTGCCTTTTGGCAACTGTCAGTAAAAAAAACACGCTCTATGTTTTCCACTTTGCGTTTGCGTTTTCACATTTTCAGCACTTTAAATTATTTATGATTAAGAGTCTAAAACATAAAAAAAACAAAAATCGATTTAATAAGTGGGGACTTAGCCAGGCTTTGAAATGTGAATTATTAAGATGTAAAAGAGCATATTATGCCAAAAGAAGAAGAAGAATGTATGTAGAATCAGAATGTCAAATTCACGTTGTAATTCTTGTAAATTTGGTTGTAAACTTTATAAAATTAAAAATTAAAATATTATATGTAATAAAAAATATCAAAGGTAAAAAGTAATCCAAGATATTTTTTGCTAATTTATTTATGAAGCTATAAAAATATCCACTTTTCTCTTAAAATATTGTGCACGCATATTTCCGCAGTCGTTGCTCATAATTATTTTGCAATTTATTTTCAGTTTCAAATCTACGTAACTATGGGAAAAGACAAGAAAAAAGGTATTAAAGCTAATGTCTTTAAAGTTGCAGGAGCTAAAAGCTTAAAAAAGACTAAAGCAAAGGCAGTGAATTTAGGTTTAAAAAATGTAAGTACAGAAATACTCATAATATATCCCACAGGGGTTCATATTATGCCCATTTCTTTTTTCATTTACTACCTAATATTTACCTATCTATACTACTCAAAACAAAATAGGGCCTACCATGTTTTAACAAAAAGTTTTATTACATATATTTATTTGTTAAGTTTAGTTTATATTATTATATTAAGGTTAGGGGTTCAGACATAATTTTAAAATAGTGAATATTCAAAAAATATAAAAAAAAACATTGGTAGCCGATATTCATTAAAACCAGGCCAGCCATGCATTGAAGCTCTGAACCACTAGACCACGGAGGCGATTAATGACTAACAATGTTATGTTTATTATAAGATAAATGATTTTGTTAATGATTGCACACCCTGGGAATATGGTGGCCAACCTTATTAGTAACATGTACCTACCTTTTTACCCGACTTCGGCGAAGCCAAAAGAGTGATTTTGGCAGTCTATGTATACATACATATGTTCCCTCGTAGCGGCTAAACTAGTGGTCCGATTTTGATGAATGAGGTGTCACTTGATTCGTATTAATGCCGCAAGTAACATAGGCTATATAATTTTTTGAAAAATTTTGATTTAGAATATTATTATACCTCAAAACCTATCTCCAAAAAAATTCAATTAAGATATTTGTCTCGTGTTTGGTATCAAAAGATAGGTCTTGGCAAGCACATTACGAATATGTATTTATATTTTTTGTTTATTATTATATTTTATTGTTAAATTCAAAATAAATGTTTAATATGCGGCCGTACAAGTTGTATCTAGGAGTTGATACTTTCTATGTAATGGACAATTAAATAAAAATATAATAATTATTATATTTGATGTGGAAACAGAAAAATACTAAATAAAAAAAAAGATTAAAAAACTATAACCCGACTTTGCAAAAAATGGGTCTAAAATGTCTGAAACAAGAAAATAATTCAATTTGAAATCCAGAAATGTATAGGTACAAAAATGGTCAAGGTAGAGCCGTGGTCGTACCGGTAATAAAATCTAAGCATTTCAAGGCTCGATGCCAATAGCGGGTGCGACCACGGCTCTACCTTGACCATTTTTGTACCTAAATATTTCTTGATTTCAAATTGAATTATTTTCTTGTTTCAGACTTTTTAGACCCATTGTCTGCGAAGTCGGGTTTATAGTTTTTTAATCTTTTTATTAGAAAAAATTTTTGTATAGTCTCCAAAAATTACGATTCAGGTGTCAGGTGACTCGATCCGGAAAAATATGTAGAAAGTTTAAGGAAAAGTCCCTTAAAAGGGACTTAAAAATTGCAAAAGGTATAAACAATTAATGAAAATATATATAGCGGCTTGGTTTTTTTTAAATACTCAAAAACTATTAATGATATTCAAAATTTTAAAAGAGCAGTAAATTTCCAAAATAACATTATAGCTCCCGGAATTGTACCTATAATATTTATAATCTTTACAGAGCCCTTTAAATAGGATTAAAAACTGGTAGTCTAATTTCCGTCAACTAGTCACTCGGACACAATAACAATAAAAATAATTTGAACTGTGGGAGTACGAGTGGAAGCCCCAAAGGGAGATCTCCGACCGAGCGAAATGGTATGCTCGGTCAGGCCGAAGCCCCTGTACTAGTTTTCAGATGTCGTATATATAGCGCCGGACTTAGAAAACTTCGATAGCGCGATGCAGGATTGTGGCGCTAGTAGTACCGCCACAGAACTTATTAATATTAATAAATAAAAAGAAATTTAGTCGTATTGGGTAGTAAATAGTTTATAACAAATTGTTTATCCATTATATCCGTTTGATAATAATCGGGCTTTTTATTCATTCAACATTCTACTGAAAAAAAATTTGCTTACTTAATTAAGTAATGGACGGAATGGAGAACTAATTTGGATAAAAATTTGTTTCCTGCGGATTATTGTTTTTTTATGTATTATATACCAATACTGCTCATCTTTTTTTATTTCTTAATAATATTAATATTTAGTTAAAATAATTTTTATTGTTATTGTGTCCCGAGTAACTAGTTGAGTGCGGAAACCAGACTACCCGTTTTTAGCCCTATTTTCAGTGCTCTGTAAAATATATAAATATTATAGATACAATTCCGGGAGTTAGGTCTTTTTTTAGAAATTTCTTGCTCTTTACAAATCTTTTATCAAATTTTGAATATCATTAATAGTTTCTGAGTTATTAAAAAAACCAACACCCCTATTTTCTAATTCATTAATTGTTTATAACTTTTGCAATTTTTATCGGCCCCTTTTGGGACTTTTCCTTAAACTTTCTACATATTTTTCCGGATCGAATGACACCTGGGGGCTTACTCTCCAATCTGATTCGGTTTTGATTTACGAGTTTGATATGATTTCGATTTTGATTCAGCAGACTTTCTCCCGAGTCCCGACGAAATCAATCGAAATCAAATCAGTTCGTTATCAACAGCTTTTGGCACGCCCGATATACTAATAATAATCTTTGCGCCCGACCCTCTTACTAGCGCCCGACGTCGCGGTGGCCCCATTTGGAACTAACTACTATGCTACGCGATTTTCAGCTGATTGATATGGTCGGGAGTACCAAAAGTTACGATGTAACAATTTCTCGATACTGGTTAGTTCCAAATGGAACCACCGCGAGGTCGTGCGCTAGTAAGAGGGTCGGGAGTACCAAAAGCTGTTGATATCGAAATGATTTGATTTTGATTGCGTCGGGAGTAAGCCACCTGAATCGTAATTTTCGGAGACTACAAAAGTTTTATCTGAAAAGGTAAATGTTGACCAGACTATAAAGGCTGTTTATATTCATTTACTATAAGTATCCTGACTATTATAATATTAACATAGATTCATTTACATTGTAAAAATATATTATGTAAAGTATATATGTATAATAATTAATAATTTAAAAAGAACAATTTTCCATCTTTTTGGTAAAGTTTGCATCCAGTTCATCTCTAGGTTAGGGTTGAACCGGTTTTTTTCTGTCGACTTTCCAAAAAAGCTTTGGAAATATAAAATAATTTTAAACAAAAAAAAAACCGACTTCAAAAAGTAAACTAAAAAGCAAAAAAAATATTTTTTTTAATCTATGGACGCTTCACACCACGTCGATCTGGCCCTGTGCTAAGTATCCGAAGAACTTGTGTTACAGGTACCAGACAACGGAAATATATTTAATACTTTTATACTATACACATATTTAAGATTTTTATTATATTATACACAAATTTAATACACATCCATGACCCAGGAACATTGAAAACTTTTTGTTCCCTCGGCGGGATTCAACCCGCGACCTCTCGTTCGAGCACCCAACGCGCTCAACCACTGCGCTACAGAGGTCGTCATGATAAATTTACTTCGCACAAAGTAATACTTATTTTCACTTAAGTAAATTTTATTCTATAATTTTGAAGTCAGTGCCAAGTTTAGCGTTCTTTCATAATTTGTTTTCATATAATATTAGTTTGTAAGCCAGTAGGTACTTTGGTAGGTACATAATATATAGTAATAGTTACATTGATAGTTGTATTTTTTTTTCTGTGATTGCCTACATATATTTAGTAATTTGATATTGTAGTAAGGTTGTTGAAGTACTTACTTGGCACCGACTTCAAAATTTTATAATAAATTTATTTACTTAAGTGAAAATAAGTATTACTTTGTGCGAAGTAAATATATTTTTTGCTTTTTAGTTTACTTTTTGAAGTCGGTTTTTTTTTGTTTAAAATTATTTTATTTTTAGTTACGGCTAGACTGAGTAAGGATACTTACCGCCAGAGCAGCGAAAAAATTATATATATCAAGTTGACTATAAAATGATATACAAATTTTAATAATATCAAAGTCGATACCAGCCAAACTGAATATTATGATTTCTATATAACTCTTTTATTATTTTTAGTTGATTTACATTTCTTTATCCCGTCAGGTGTTAAAGCATATAAAAAAAGTAAATTGGATCATGTGGGGGCTCTTCGTGGGTGGTCTCAAATTACGTCATCCGCGTGAGGATCAAATTACAATATTTTAAATATTTTGTTTATGAGCTTATTTAGATATAAACAATATGTCGTTAAAATCGCTATGAAACAAGCTAACATATACTTATAGATTGGTTTAGTTTGGCCTTGTAATGTATAACTTATTCCAATTTGAAATTAGGTAAAACTATTTTTTCCCCATTTTCTGGTATTAAAGTCGTTGAATTAAAAAATATATAAATTATTTTATCCAAAAGCTTTTTTCGTCCTCAGGTTTATACATATTACTTCCCATTATTAGTAAAAAATAAGACACATTACAAACATTGTTTCTAAACCACAAGCTTTATAAAAACGCGGTACTTGAACGGGCTCGACCGAGGCCATAAAAAAAGGTCTTGTTTACACTTCAATTCCGAGAACTCCATTGTCGAGTGGCCGGGAATGTTACTCATTGTTTATTATGGTTAATAATCTTATACACAAACGAAAGTTGAAGCGTTAAAACTGTTTTGTTTATTAGAAATCAAACAATGAAAAAAACACTAGTTAATACGAAAAAATTTCAAATCATGTTTGATGCAATAACAATTTTTGTATAAAATATTTATGATATTCACATTATAATGCATGAAATATTGTTTGTTTATTACTTACCTATCCAATTAATAGCACAAAACACAATTCACAGCACAAAACAAATATATTTTAACAATTTTCTAAAAGACGGTTGGTGGAAAAAAACAACAATGAGTGACGTCATTTTCATACGGCTCGTATTTCATAATAACAGGTTCCATAGATTAAAGCAAGTTTTTAAAGGACAATCTATATATTTTTTTAAAAATTGGCACATCTGTGGCAAAGAAAAACACAAAAAGCCGTCGAGTGTTGAGAAATCAATATTAGTTTCGCGCAGCGGACTCCAGGAGTCCGCTCCACAGAAGACGGAAAATTTTGACAGCGCTCCAGGAGTCCGCTCAACAGATAAGGGGTTATTTGGCTTAAAACAATCTTTTACCGTTTTAATATTTACCTATTTCGTCATATTGTTATGATAGTATAAATAGATACCTACCTACTATCTGGAGCACGATTCTCGGGCAGTGGAAAAAAGCTCGAATATTAGTGTATCCCGCTCGCACGCGCGGTAAATCTCATTTGCATGAGCGGGACAGACCGATAGTAAAAACTGAGTTCGAGCCCTGAGAATTAGGGCCCTGGTGAAGACAGAGGTGGTGTTGAGTACTGTAATTGATATAGTGGCATATTATGCTTGCAGTGCTTTAAGCGATGTCGTAATTTCCAAACGTATAACTTCAAAGACTAAGCAGTCCTGTATGCCTGTTTCTGATATATGTGGTATACCTTGATAGTTGATTCACAATTATGTTTGTTTTTAGTTGGATATGCTTATGGTACTCGAAAAAAATACAAAATTACTATGAGTGTTCCTATAAATTTCGAGGAGTTCCCTCGATTCCTCACGACACCATCATCAGGCTTCCACTTTGATAACTATGAGACCAAGTTCGACTGTAATTGACGTAGTGGCGTATGCTTGCATTTCTTTAAACAACGCTGAAATCTTCAAACATGTATCTCTAAGGACTCAGAAGTTCTGTTCAGTACTTTAGGTCCAGGATATGGTGCAGAATCTTACTATTTGATAACATATGGGCTACTTCAGAAAAAATCAAAATCGATATATGTTTCCATATAAATTTTGAGGAGTTCCCTCGATTCCTCACGGATCCCATCATCAGGTCACCACTTTGGTCACAATGGGACCAAACGGGAAGCACCACATTTCAAATAAAAAAAATTATCCAAATCGGTTCACCCAGGCGAAAGTTCTGAGGTAAAAAATCAGACGAATTGAGAACCTCCTCCTTTTTTGGAAGTCGGTTAAAATTATTTTTTGTTTACTTATTTAAAGCTTATTTTTTTACATTAGGGGTTTTCCATTAATCACGTGATCTTTTTTCGCATTTTTAACCCCCCCCCCCCCCCCCCCCATTGGTGATATGTAGTGAGGTTTAAGACCACCCCCCCTCCCCCTTCTCAACATCACGTGTATTTTTAGTACCTACAAAGAATCTTAAAATTTTCTGAATATTATCTTAATTTAAATACAGGTAGGTCACTACACGCCGCGTTGCCGCTTAATATTTGTTTAAAAATCGCGCGTTTGACGAAAAAATAAATACACGAGATGTCTTACTACACCCCCCCCCCCCCCTCCCCCTTGTGTTATTTTCGTGATTTTTATCAAACCCCTCCCCCCCCTTTCAAGCCTCACGTGATTAATGGACAACCCCTTACATTATTAACCTTTACCTATAGATGGGACACCACACTGACTAAATTCCCTTTGCAATAGTTGTATCCAACTTTCTTGCATACTGTGGTCCTTCAGAACTCAGTAGCTTCAGTTTCAGAGACTAAACGTCATCATCAGTTGCAAATGCAATCTACATTGCATTGCATGCAACTAAACATCTTGGTATATATTGTTCACATTATTTTCTAATTTCAGATAAAGCAAAAAGTTATGGATATTGATAAACAATTTTTACAAATACAAAGTGATCCCAAAAAATCTAAACAGAATCAAAAAATTGAGGGCCCAGAAAAGAAACAAACAAAAAATGTAACAAAGGAGGAAGTGATTTCAACATCGGCTCAAATTGATAAAATGGATTTATAATGTTATAAGTAATATGGCTATATTTTATGAAGATATATAATATGTATGTTTTTTTAACTTTTTCAATTTTCATTACATACCTTTGAGGCTGAGAAAAAAAGTAAATAGATAATGAATAATGAAGAGTAGGTATTTCATTATCTATTTTACTCTGTTTTCTTGTTGCATAGAAAATCTATCAGCCTTTAGCGACCTGAGAGGTTTTTTTAGGAAACAACGATAATTGTTAATGTCTTTTATTGTTAAATTATACAAAATATAACATTATAAAACATATTCTTAAACATTAAGAAAACAATATTGTTAACAATTTTATTATTCACAACAACACTAAAATGTTATTCTCATTTTAGACGTAAAAATATATTTACGTAAATGAAATATAACAATAGAGTAAAAAAGTTTTCTTTTTAAGATCCGGGTATCATCACTAATACTATATTCATGCTTCCCCTTATATATAGTTACTAGCATGAATATTGAATAGGTTTAATATGCCCGTATAGAACAAATGCATAAATTGTAGTTGAGATTGTTTGATTTGTTGATTAACAAAGGTATATATTAACACAAAAAGAATTTTACAACAGCAATATTTGAGAAATAGTTCATTTATGTTATTCTTCGTCAGTCAAATCTGGTTCGGCTCTTTCGTCTTCACTTTCTTCAACAACTTCAGCTTCATTTCTTGGTTCTTCGTCAGGAATTGCTTCTGGACTTTCAGGTTCTTCAATAAGAGGTTCCACACTATCCTCTTGAACATCACTGTAATATATTATATTTTTGATTAATCACCAATACCAATCAATCACCAATACAATATTTTAGTTTAGATAACTTGATATGAACTAATATGAGAGAGAATAAGTTAAAAGTTACACCTTAATAATACTTCCAGTTTTTTAACATTATTTGATGTTTATTAACACACAATCCGTTTTCAGAAATAAAGTGTAAAAATTGCAAGTATATTGTGTATTAACATTACTGTGTAATATAAACTTCAATCAAGATCCTACAGTAGGTATATTTAATAACATATTATATTGAATGCGTCAGCATTTTATTTAAGGAAATAATTGATTTTAGATTCACTGTATACCTTGAATCAATTTCTGCAACATTGTCACCCGCTGAAGCACTGTGGGACAGTTCTTCTAAGCGAGCAGCAGCTAGTTCAGATTCTTGTCTGGCAATTTCAGCTAACTCTGCGGCCTGAAAAGAAAGAATATAGTTTCCAAAAACTTGAAAAAGCCTGAGGGCTATGTTCTATTTTTTCTGACTTCCAAAAGATGGAGGTTTCTCCATTTTTTCCACCGTATCCATGTTTTTTTATTATTTTATAACGAATTTAGGGCGTGTTTCACCAAACAATGTTAAAGTTAACTCCATGTTAAATATCATGTTATCCCTCACGTATTTCCTGTAAATGAATGAGATGGCATGGTATTTTAACATGGCGTTAACTTTAACATTGCTTGGTGGAACACGGCTTTTAACTATAAGAGATATAGACTTACTAATTAATAAGCCCAGCATTAGAACTCAAATAATTTGGAAACAATATTATCATTACCTGGCGTGCAAGTTCTGCTTCTCTTTCATCTTGTGCTTGTCTCTCCAATTCCTCCAGTTTTGCTAGTTCCTCTTGTCTCATTTGTTCTGCTAGCCTTTCTTCTTCAATTCTAGCATCTTCTGCTAATTTCGCTTCCTCAGCTAATCTAGCTTCTTCCTCTAACCTAGCTTCTTCTGCCAACCTTGCTTCTTCAGCCAACTTAGCTTCTTTTGCTAACCTGGTTTCTTCTGCTAACCTAGCTTCTTCAGCTAATCTGGCCTCTTCAGCTAGCCTGGCCTCTTCAGCTAATTTAGATTCTTCAGCTAATCTGGATTCCTCAGCTAACCTTGCTTCTTCGGCTTGTCTGGCTTCTTCAACCAACCTCGCTTCTTCTTCAGCTGCTCTTGCTTCTTCTTCTGCCTGCCTTTTTGCTTCTTCTGCTTCTTCCTCGGCACGTTTTTTTTCAGCAAGTTCTCTTTCAGCCTAAAAATATATGACTATGTAGTTTTCTGAATTCTTAAATTGCCAAGTTTACAATGAGACTGACTCTCAAAACTGCATAAAATATCTTATTTACCTGTAATTTTCGCGCAGCTTCTCGTTTTGCCTCCTGTTTGAGTGCCCTTAGACGAAGAAATTGAAAATATAAGTAAGATAGTAAATTCTAAACTAGTTTTTTGGTATAAAAAGATTTATGGTATTGATTTATAATACAATTTATATATCTAAGACTTTAATGATCATTAATACTTTTATGTTACTGTTAGACACTTACTTTTCTTCAGCAATACGTGCCTCCTCTTGCCTCTTGCGCTTGATTTCAGCTAAATCAGCTGCCGGTGCCAGGACAGGTTCCGCAGTAGTCGCTCTGAACCTTTGTTCTCGCTCAGCTCTCGTCGCTTTTAATTCCAAATCGGGATCTTCCATCGCCTTGGGAGCCTGGAACTTGCGGCTCGGTCTCCAGGGTAGGAGTTTCACTGTATCCCAAGCGTGTCAAACAGTCGGATGGACCAGTAATTATTCATGAAATGATTCTCGCTTGCTTCAGCAGTTAACTGCACAAGCTAGTCATTTTATAAGTGCTCTGTGGTGAAAAGCGTAGCCAGCCAATTTAATGTTGGTCATGAGTATTGTTAGCTAATGGCTACTTGTTTAATGACATGCTTAGTGCATATTTTGTGTAATTATTACTATACACAAGTGTTGGAGGATACAGATATCCTGGATATAGGTAACAGAAGTTTTAATACACTTTTGTCTATGTGGCTATTATGAATTTGAAATACTGAATAAATATAATAATTTCGTGTGTCTTACAAAAACTGTGTTCATATTAAATATAAGCAAAATTTATAAAAATAATGCCTACAAAATATAAAGTAATTTAGTATTAAAATTAATTAATTCAAAGCCAAGCGTTAGGAAGCCTGGAAATAATAAGCGTGATAGGATAATATCTAACATGCATACATACTAAGTAAAACAAAAATGTGGAAAAAATATAATTTTATTGTTAAACAAAATCAGTCCTGTTAAGTGATAACGAATCGTCTCTATCACAAATTCGGTAGCTTACTAATTAAGTACGATCATTAGAAAAAACATGTTTCACATGTATTTTTGTAAACGATTAACAAAATAGGATTTGGTTTAGTGTAAAATTTGTAAAATAATCGATTTCGGTTAGTCGGATGTTATACCGAGATCAAGGATGCGAAGGTAGATGCGACGCGGGCGCCGATTTGCGGCAATCGTGCGCCCGCGCCGCGTCTCAGAGCAGCGGAGGAGAGGGAGAGCGGTGCTACGCGCACTGCGCCGCTGTCGGCTCTTCTGGCGCATCGCCCGCTGCAAGAGACACCACACCCAGTGTTAGAAAGTACTTTTAATTTTTCCATTTATTTAGTTTTTATTCACAACTAAGATGAAGCTGTAAAGCGCACTTTATTTATTAGCGCACTAATGAGATCTCGTAACCGATCTTGCAATAAACTACTAAAATACTTTTTCAAATAAAAACAAAAAATATAACTACATATGAATTAATGACAAACTACTACTACATATTACTATTGGCAAATTGAAGCGCTGGCTAAAGTAAAGTACCTACAGCTACATAAAGCTGAACTCGTGATATATTTTTAAATGAGAAAGAAATAAAGTAAACTAAAAATCAATATACTGAAGCGATCGGTGAAAGAAAAAATATACCAAATACATAGATGTGCGGAATCTTGTAAGTATTTTCGTAGAAATATCTTCCTACGATCATGCTTATAATTTTATGAGCATAGTTACTAAATTAAGTTATTGTAGATGGTTTTAGGTTACGAGATTTCTCATCGCACGAGATTTTAATATTGGTATTTATTTTAAAAAAATTGCGAAGGAGAAGCCAGTGCTAGCGATGCGTCAATGTTTAGATACCTGTCGCTTTTTCGCCAGCTAAACCGGCAGCAGCAAGCCTATTTTTCGCGTAAAACGATAGCAGATTGACGTCGTCCCTGATGCTTAGTTCCTTGTACAGAGGTCTGCGGTTGGAGAAGGCTTTTTTACCGGAATAGTGCACGCACGCTAAGTTGCCGCGTCCTATAGAGCAACAGCTTGAGGTTACCACGGGGACACACTAGGATACATTGTTAGAAGGCCAACAGGAGACCACTCGGGTTCATGGCATCACTTTAAAAGTTATAGAAATTAAATATTTATAAGTTTTATTTATTACCTGTGAACCTCTCCCGTGCTGGAGCACTGTAGAAGGCCATTTGGCGAATGTGATCCGCGACACTGCCGAAGGGCATCAGGAGTTTCGCTGTATAAACATCGTTGCTGAAGCGGTAAGGTAATGGTTCTCCATAGGAGTATCTGCGAATTAATATTTATTCCAAAATTTTAATGTAGTTAAAACCTGAAATGAAATAAGATGAACTTGTAGAAAACATGTTTTAGGCTTAGGGCGTGTTTCAACAAGCAATGTTAAAGTTAACGCCATGTTAAATATCATGTTATCCCTCTCGTATTTCCTGTCAATGAATGAGATGGCATGGTATTTTAACATGGCGTTAACTTTAACATTGCTTGATGAAACACGGCCTAAGGCCCGCATTAATAAACAAGTCTCATTAAATAACCTCTACCTACTTGAGAAGCTATTTGCCAGATAAAATAACATTCCTGTTTTCCCTTTTTTTAAACGTAATATTCGTATTAAATATTATAGTTTAGATAATATTAAAATAGGAATAGGTAATCTAAGTATATTTTTACGATCTTAATAATTTTTACGTTTCAAAAAGAAAAAAAAGTATGTAACATAGATAAAGCTGTTCATTTTTAAAAGTGAAACGAAACGTTGTTTTAACTGTCAAATAGGTTCTCAAGTAGAGGTTGCGATCGCAAGTCTGTAGACCGAGTTGAGATTGGTTTATTAAATACGGGCCTGTATCATAACTTAAAAAAAAATTAAGAAGTAGGGGAAGCCCGGGCAAGACGCATATGTTAAGGGTTAATGTAAATAAAACCACAATCTTATAATCAATAGAACTCTTTGTACTTTTAATTTGTACTATGTTTATTCATCTTTGGATAGTAATCACAAAAACTTAAAAACTTTAACGATTTCTATATTAATTATGAGCATTAACAAAAAGTGTCAATTATTCGTTTTGCCCGGGGGGGTCGGGCAAAACGGATACGCCTCAAGGGCAAAAAGGATAATGATGAATTAGTGAAAATCAATCTTCGCATTCATCACAGAAGTAGCTGCCAACTCCTACATAAGAAGTGCACTCTTCATGCGCCCAGCTTCTACATTGATTACACTGAATCCAGTCTTCGGCTGGAGGTTCAGTGTATTTGTCAGCGCACACTAAACAGTAAAAATCTGATTTTGGATTTTTGTTCTGTTGTTTGACTGAGGGTCTTTTAGTCTTAGTCCTGCTGGGGCCTGCTAAATCTAAAATCCTGGTCTTCTTATTATTAGCCGTCTGAAATAACTGACTGTGTAGAAGATTCAGCTACTGCCTCTATGCGGTCACTGTTGTTGCTGGAGAATCATTTAAAGTGCAGCCAGTCACAGTAGACGATGTGCCATTAAAAGGATCTGAGCCTACTGTTGAAGCTGCATCATTTACAGGACCTTCAGCAAAAGGACGGTCGGTCATCGTCGATGGAGCGTAATCTTCGTCTCCAAAAACTTCTGACCATGCTGCTCGATTAGTTTTGACTTTTGCGTTTATAATTAAACACCAACTAAAACAAAAAAGGCGTCTTAATATTTTTATGAGTTCATTGAAATTGAATTTAAAATCTACCTATAAATTAAAGTTTCCAAAATGCTGTTAAAATATTTTTTACTTATGAAGGAGATAATGGAATAAATAAACGGGCAAAAGGGATACCTATCCGTTTTGCCCATATCCATTTTGCCCAACACGCTCATATTAGAAACAAGTCAAGACTTGAAATAAGTTTAATAGGTAAAAAAAAAAGTAACTATCATAAATAATACTTAATTAAATTATTCAATTGGATAAATAAAATATTTCATAGATAACTAAAGACTAATACAAAAAGTTGATGTACAAACCTTCACAAAAATCGTAACAAAACAACGATATTTCTTTTTTTTTCTTTTCACAACAAATGCACTCGCGCAATGTTTTGGTTGAACTGTCATGGCGTCGCCGGTCACCACGCTGTGCCGGTGCCACGCCTTAGAAAAATTGTAATTGTAGAAAAAGCGCTATCTATTAGAGATTTATGGAAAAAACTGTTATTCTTCTTACCCGCACTATGCTTCTTGCCCGGGCTTCCCCTACCTACCTATACCTACTGGAATCTAAATAATTAGGTAAGCCAATCCTGGAGATCCAGCAATAGTCACGTACTGCTGGATCCTAAGTAATATTGAATGACGCAATAATAAAGTGGTAGGTAAATGTAGCATTTTCTATAAAGGAACATTACCACTCTGTGGTTCCAATTAGTAACGTAGGTATAAATAAATCAGAAATCAAAACAAACCGCAACAACATAAAGATTTGTAGCCGACAAACATTAGCTGGCATTTAGTGCGTGCTATAATTAAATGTTTGGTCACAAGTTGTAGGTACGTCAGACGCATGGATACTTTTGGCCGGGAAATGAACACCCACACTGGCAATAAGAACCAATGGAAGAGAGCTGACGCTACGTCCATTCTATGACTACATCTTTTCTTTTACATCTGAGATCGTTTTACGCTAACTAGCTGTACATTGCCAAATTATGAACGGAGGCATCGTCAATGTCAGTGCCGCCACGTCTGATAAACGCATCAATGGGTTGACTATTTTTAAAGCGTTGTTTGACAGCGTGTGCCAAGAAAAACTTGACCTGTAATTGCGCAGGTGGGTCTTCATTGTTCCTGACATTCATCCCTACTCCGTCAGAATATATTAGCGCTAACGATTGGTATCGAGCCCGCAGTCAATGTAAAGATAATGAATCGTGAAGGCTTGGACGATGAAATCGGTACATTGATATGATTTAATAACCTAATATAATAATGACTTTAATTAAAACGTGTACATGAATAATGAGCCATAACACTTACGAGTAAATAGTGTCGAGAGGAGCAACGGTCTTGGCACGAGGCACGACCGAACGAGCCCGCTGCAGCAGCGACGCGGTGTCCGCGCGGATTCGACGTGTCTCATCCTCGAATGCCTTAAACATATACGTACTCAGATGTTAACAGTTTACAAATTATTATACTGTCCTTATTGTACCTACTTCAATACCCACTAGAAAATCTAGGTTATTATTCTTGCTTTTAGATGCCTCCTATGCTAGAGAGAATTTATTTGGAACTTTATCGATTCAGGGTTTTTTATCAAATAGTGCCTTTAGGCATTTTAACGTTTTTAACATAACTATAATATGTATATTTATATATATATGTATATAGTTATTACCAAAAATGTATTTATAGTGTACTTATGTTATAATCCATTGCAATGAGTATAATAAATATCTAATGTTAACGCAAACAAAGAAGAATTTTCACATAAACAAATGGGCACTGGCGTCTTGCCAGACAGTAAGACATTTGGAAAACGTACCTACACATAGGTACTATGGTTTTCTTATGTTCCTAAGTATTTATAATTTTTTGAAGACGTAGGTTGGTAATTAATAATTATCTACCTACTTTGAAATAAAAAAAGCTTATTATAATTTATATCTAAGTAAGATGCGTAGCCTACGCCTATGCGATTCAATTGAGAAACATACTAAACAAAAAAACATACATATTATTGATGTTTAAGGTAATTAGGTAAGTATAGGCAATAATATGCATTTTTTACCTACCTAATTACCTACATGAGTATAATTAAATAAAAAAGATTTAATTATTGCGTTCTAGTTCGTGATATATAATGAGCAAGGGACCACAAAGAAAGTCTGCCTTGTCACCTATTCGGTGAAGGCTATCTAATCAGCTAACCATTTCATATTATACTAAAGAGTTAACCATACCATAACCCCGTTGTTTCAGCTATAAGGTCCAATGCTGGACATAAGACTCCCCCCAAATTGTAATAGATGTAGTTACCTATACTCGCCACATTTACCAGACGGATTGGCGCAGTGAACACGGAAATGCTGCTGCATTTTCCGGACATACTGTACGTAAACTCTGCCCAAAAGGGGATTGACAATATCTATACTAATATTATAAAGCGGAAGAGTTTCTTCGTTTGTTTGTTTAAACACGCTAATCTCAAGAACTACTGGACCGATTTGGAAAATATTTTTTTTGTTGGATAGTCCATTTATAGAGGAAGGCTTTAGGTTATATAACATTACGCTGCAACCAATAGGAGCGAAGCGTGTGCATGTGAATGTTGCAAAAAAAGGGGTTATTCACATTTGGGGACTTTCGTTGCGTGCGCTGCCTTCTACGGTTTGTCACTCATAAACTACGCTCAGCTAGTTATGTATAATGCCCGATACAAATTATGTCTTTGTATATTATTAGATTGTACCCTCATTATATTTCATATACATTATACATATACAATATAACTTAAATATAGGTACAATATATCTTACCCTAGTGGCTTCGGATTTGTAGTATTCGTCGAGTCCGGAGACGGCGAGTGCGGACCGAGGGCGGTAGGCTATGCGGTCCAACTCCCGCAGCACGACGGACGGCCGCACCCGCACGCGCACCAGGTGGTGCGGGACCTCGGGGTAGGTGGCGAGTCGAGTAACAGTGCGAGACGTTGGCCGGTATATTAACTCAGCCTACAACCATACAAACTTGATATTCTATGGAATCTAAGATAAATAGCAGTGATTTGGAACGCGATAAAAGGGTATTTTGTAGGGGTGGGCCGAAATTCGTTTTACATTCGGTTTAACTGAACTTTGGCAGCTTGAACCGCACTTCGTCATACGGCCAAATTTCGGTTAAAATGCCGAACATTCTGCCCTAAATATACTTGCACTATCATAATAGAAATTAATGAAAAAAATATATCTGTAGTGACAGTGAAACAAAATAAGTCTGATATACTCATTAATAGTCATTTATTTTAATGAGAAAAAGTAATAGCATACGTGATAAATAAACAAAAAACTTAAATTGGCCTTTTTAACTACCAGATTCAAAAATATTTGGTTATTTGATCAAACAAAACACAAAATCTTTCTTACTTAATCAAAAAACTAAATTTGATTGCCCTTCTCATCAAGTCTTAGAAAGCTCCTCTCACTTAATCAAAAAGCAAAAATTGATCTATTTTTTCTTAACAATATAACTATTAACTATACTTGCAGCAAGTGTGTAAACAAGTCACACGTAAAAGCGCGGCCGAAATTTAAACGAAGTTTTACCGAATGTTCGACCCAAGTTCGTATTCGGTTCAAACCACATTCGGCCCATCCCTAGTATTTTGGTACTTGAGATCTCACTCACAAGACACAACACTTCTGTAAGCGTTGGTATGAGATCGGTGTACCATAGGTTTTAAGTCAGAATTCCAATCACTTTGTTAGATTTCTACTAGAAGCATCTTCTAGAAATAAAGTGTTATGTAAATATAGATAAGTAAGTATGTAGTTCATTGTGTACAAGGTATTTTTCGGTACCATGCTAGATGTTAGTTATGCGACCACTTATATAGGCTCCAAATTAAAATTAAGTATGAAAATGTGGTACACTTTAAGCATCATGCCATGCGTAGATCTAAGCACAGAATTTCTTTTAAAACTTATGATTTATAAACAGCCGTTAAATAGCGCGTGAGGCTTTTTAGTTTTAGTAGCTACTAACTTTGAAAACATGGACCAAGTATTATTGGTCCATGATATAAAGTATACCTACTTAAAAAATATGAGTCCACTCTTTACATTGCCTCTATATTTTTTGTCGATTATTTGTGATCCATCAACCTACCTGATTTTATACGTCGCATTTCTTCTTCTTAGGCTGTTCTTCATTTTCGTTCGTTCATAAAGCCTATTTATTATCTATAAATAATACTTAGTTGTTCTTATCGGATTTTTATACATGCATTTATTCAATGATCATCCTATTAGCTCTCTAGGCTAAATCTAAGAAAATCAGCAGGTGAGACAATATTTAAATTGGCTCAAAACGTTGTAAAGTATACATCAGAATAAAAGACCACGGTCAGATATTAAAGTCGAGTGACTCACGGTTTATACGCCGAATGAGAGTAAAATTAGATGAAAACACATACGCAGCCCGGATCATATGAGCGTCTGTGACTTTACACGAATTATTGGGTGTAAGTGGTGTAACCGGTGTAAATTGATAACTTGTAACAATTTGTTTCTTTCTATACCTATGTTACATTAGAGAAATATAGTTACTTACTTAAAACAATTTAATATAAATAATAGTTTAAAAAAACTAAAAAAACACGCTTTTATTGCTAACCGAACTAAAAAATAGAAAATAATTTTAATTTCGAAGAGTTTATATTACAGTAGTAGAAGATCGAACAATCAATTAGAATTTATCACCTCTAAATAAAATTATAATAAAGTTTAATTTGTTAACAAAAGAATTAAATTCAGAGTAAAAAGCGTGGGGTGCTTGATAAAGTAAATGTAACAATCATTCTATTGGCAACAGTCTATGAGAGGACAGTTATGAAAAGTAGTAAAATGCACCCCACGCTTTTTACTCTGAATTTTATTCTTTTGTTAACAACTTAAACTTTATTATAATTTTATTTTGAGGTGATAAATTCTAATTGATTGTTCGATCTTCTACTACTGTAATATAAACTCTTCGAAATTAAAATTATTTTCTATTTTTTAGTTCGGTTAGCAATAAAAGCGTGTTTTTTTTAGTTTTTTTAAACTATTATTTATTTTTCATTTTTTAGTTCGATTTATCAATTAGTTATTTGTTGACATGTGGTATCGAAATTTCTCACAAATCGTTTCGCAATCTCATCATCGTATGTGATACAGAAGTAATCGGGACTTTTCGACACGTCTAGTTAATTAAAGTTCCGGTTTTTTTTTTTTTTTCATTGTCATCGGTCCTTGATACGTATGCAAAGTTTCAAATTAATCAGACTTCTGGAAACTGGTGAAAATTAAGTTCAAAGATTCCGTTACATAGATACAACCCAAGTACCAAGTTGAAATTCCGTTACAAAATGTTGATAATATAATATTTTTTACACATTGTTGTGTACCTACCTATTCACATACTTACCTACTACTACTTGTTACAGTAGGTAAGTAAGTATGTAGTATGTACTCGTAGTTTATGAACGAAACGCATTCGGAGACTTGAGAAATGTACCTATTGCATATAGTTACTTATTTACATACATTCGTAACAACTTACGATAGATAGGTAGGTATGTGAAGAATCGCATTGATTTTGGGCGTTTTCACAAATGTCGCAAAATATCAAAATATTCATAAAAATGTTTTATTAAAAACTTTCTTTAAATATATAATATACTTTACTAACTATTTCTTTTGTAAACTATTTAATTTTTCAGAGCAATAAATACCTACTTATCTAATCAATTGTTGTTACTCAACTTTGAAAATTTTGACCGTTTAAAGTTCTCAGATAAATTTAGGTACTGTAAGTATTTTATTTATTTCTATTTTAAATGCTAATAAGTGTATATCGTCGTTTTTACTGTGGAATTGAAGGTATTTGCTTTTGATTTTGTCTATTATTTTTTGATAATCTGAGGCAAGTAGGAACATAATAGATTCCCAGCCCCTCCAATTTCAAAAACAAGTTGCTACGAACTCTAGATTGTGGCATCTGAATTCTTCTTCTAAATTTCTTAAATTAGTTTCGCTATACGGATTTTCATTAATGAGTTTGTATTTACTATGTTAAAAATTATTTAACGTCGCGTAGCCCACTGCCCAGCGAAGAATTCGCTCATAAACACGTAAAATTAGCATTTTTGTTTAGTTCTCACAACGCCCAGATGTTTTTTCGTGGCCTTTGGTGCGGAGCCAAAATCTAATTCCCTTGGTTCTCGGCGTTGGCTATTGTTTTTATTTCGTTCAAGGATGTCCGGTTACAATTTAACTCTCATTTCAATAAAATAGTAAAATCTAAAATGCTTCGAAGTTCGAAGAAGTAGAGTAATAATAAGTAAACATTATTATTAAGTATCATATATGTGTAGTTAAAGTATGTGAGCCTCAAGCCGTTGCAAATAAAAATATTATGTTCCTATTTATATAAATAAGACCTACTTAACTGGTAAGTACAGTGTAATAATTCATGTGAAGGAGAAATTGTTTGGCGAATCATATAATCCGTGCTTGGCAGACTGCCATACAGTATAGTATTACATTCCCACTGGATAAATCGACATTTAAAATTAGGCACATATTACGCGGTATTATTACCTACTTCTTAAATGTACTACAAAAACATATAAACATTGAAAGTACCTACTTATTTACTTCGTAGGTATGTATTATTGGTCCATAGCACAGGTACCTACGGTTTAGACTAGCTCTAAGAACTTATACTTACATACTAACTTTTTTCTAAAACCCCAAGGAAATAAGTCTGGCCTGTATTATTTTTCCTCTGAAAGCATCTTTTGTTTTATCGACGATATAATATTATGTACTAACCTACCTTCTGCCCATCGTCTAATAGGCAGGAGTCCTGCCGCAGAACGCTGCCGATTTAATCAGTAAGATTTTAGAAATTCTCTATGATTTCTTGAATTGATACGTTTGTGATGTACCGACTTATCCGTCGATATACCGACGTATCGACGCCTCCGTGGTCTAGTGGTTCAGAGCTTGGCTCTTGACTCGGAGGTCGTGGGTTCGAATCCCGCCGAGGAACAAAAAGCTTTAAATGTTCCTGAGTCTTGGATGTGTATTAAATTTGTGTATTAAAATAATAAAAATCTTAAATATGTGTATAGTATTAAAGTATTAAATATATTTCCGTTGTCTGGTACCTGTAACACAAGTTCTTCGGATACTTAGCATGGGGCCAGATTGACGTGGTGTGAAGCGTCCATAGAATATTATTATTATTATTATTACTTATTGCTACATGTATTTAACGTTATAGACGAATAGCAGATTACAATAGCCAACCGTCACGTCGATTCGACAATAAACACAACATAACAATGTGAACTTATTGAAAAGTAAAAAATAAAATAGTAATATACCCACCTACTATTTTAACGCTATGGACTCGTAGATTTGGTAAGTAGTAAGTACCTACCAGTATCAACAATCTACATATGTAGATAATTAGTGATAATTCGTTGTGTGTATTTCTATGATGTAAGTACAAAACGAAGAACGGAACTTGTTTTGGCCCACAAGCTTGCGGCGTGTATGTGTCACACGGCACACCGGTAGTAGAAGCGATGTGATGCTGTGCGCCAAGCTATGCATTTGATGATTGATTTCATGCGGTGTCGGCCAAATTATATGTCAACGTTTCCATCAACAAATAATAGATTCTACAATGCATTTGTCTGAACTTGTATATGTATATGTATTTGTTTAATAAATTACCATAAAACCTTTGTGACTCTTAATTGGAGTGATGCTGAAGTTTTTTGAAATAGCCTAACCCGGGACTCAATAAACCCCTAAAATGAGAAGGAGACGGCCTTAAATATTTTACACTGATCTAATCCTTCCCTGATACATAAGATTCTAATGACGATGTCGAATTTATGGGTGAACGATGCCATGGATGTTACGATACTTAAAAATGAACATGTTCATAATTTAAAAACATTAACATGGACATAACATTCGTCGAAGCACTGTACGAGACATAGCGAATGCGCTGGTGACAAACCGTGTCGCTTGCAAGCGGTGCGCTCGATGGTTTGAGTATTTACATCTGATGCTGTACGGGCAGTCGGCACTCATGGCTGTACACTTACCTGAGACAGCTTGGGTATGTACGTCACGTACGGAATATGGTAATACGGTACATAGGACGAAAGGTAGTACACCGACGTCAGGGGCTGTACGACCGACGACCGCGACAATGGAAACAGGGATCACTTTTAGTTTATATACATTATAATATTAGGAATCCAAGGAAATATGTATTATACAACTCGAGAAGATCTTTAGATGCATTTGTACATTGGGTCGTAGTGTTTGATTCGTTTCAAAATTATGTCCTGTGGAAATCTACACCTACTTACTTCTATGTATTTGTATTTAAAGTAGGTATTTGGATTTTAGATTATGCGGTCACAATTTATAAATCTAAAAAAAACTATGCTTTTCTCTAAAATACATAGAAAATATAGAAAATAGAAAAAGAAAGAAACAGTAACAAAACAATATATCTACTAGTGACTCTAGCTAGTAGATTGTCAGATTATTGGTATCAAACAACAACAAAGTTTCGGGGTATGGGCAACCAACATATTTTCAAACATCAGTTAGTGTCAATCTTATCGAGCTCATCATCGATATTAGGAGGAATTCGAAAGAATAAAAAATATATTAAAAATGCAAGCTTTATTAAATCGAAATAATATTCATTTTAAATATTTTACTAAATTTCACATAAAAAAATATTAAAAACAGATACACGTCCACTTATGTTTTAAATAAAGTAGAGTGATCACATTGCGTTAGCGAATACTGATTAGGTCGGTGAAGCTAGGCTAGGTTAGACACGGGAGGGAAGGTGGTCGGGAGGTCGGGAGCCGGGGCGCTACACGCGGTAAGAGTAGTGGCGGTAGGTGGTGCCGTAGGGCAGGCGGCCGCTAGTGGTCGAGGAGTAGGAGTACCCGCCCGGCCCGCCGATGCTGCTGCTGCGGTCGCTCGTGTACGAGTAGCCGCCGGGCCCGTTGGCCGAGCGCCGCTCGGTCGTGTTGCTGTATGAGCTGCGCTGCGGCAGCCCGCTGCCGTTCGAGCGCTCCGTCTGGCTCGAGTACGAATACGAGTACTGTTCCTCGGCGCGGCGCGGCAGCGGGTCCCGGTCCACCACCACGTAGTGACGCGGCGTCTGCAACAACCGCGCCCTTAGCACCGCGTCCGCGCACCTCGCACCGACCCGACCGACCCGACTAGCGAAAGCGACACACGACTATAACGCGACTGTGTTCAGTATGTAGCGTAATTGCTGTAGAAGACGTGGCGGTGGGGAGCGTGTAGCGGGCGCCCGTGTGCCTGTGCCAGGACCACGTCCATGTGATCGCGCGGGGTACCGAGGGGGTCCGCCTCGAAGGCGCGCTCGTGATGTCCCACCGACGCCAGCACCCGCGCCCGAGTCTGATCGCGCGGCGAGACGTACGGCGCCAGCGGCGCCAACTTGGCCTCTGCTTTTGGTAGGATGTTCTGCCTCGTCACCGGATCCAGGATGGACGCTCGGGTGCCCGGCCTGCTGCGCCGGCCGAAAGCCGTTATTGGATCGGGCACGAGACTCGGTCGCGGCACAAACGGCACCTTCTCCCAATCGCCCGCCCGCTGCAAGCGGAGAAGTCGCCGTTAGTCGGGCGGACGACTCCAGCCGCGGCTATATTTGGCGCGCCCGGTAGCTCCGCTTTACGATTCTCGTCTCAAAACGATATGACCCACTTGCGGATTGCTACCGCAAAATTCTAAAGAGTATCATTGTACTAAAGGAATCGCTCATCGCCTATGCTAAACTTACAAAGCAATGTTGTTTACAAGCACTAAAAGATTCGATTACCTGCCTATATTATGCACTTAATTAGATTAAATTAAATAAAACACTAAAGTTGTCACTGTACTGTACGACCACCACTTTAGCTTATGCGAGAAACAAGAAAGAGACGAGGGTCGAATTGGTGCGAGGACGTCCGGCTCCCGGGAGTAGTTTGGAGCGAGGTGCACGCTCATTAGGTGTTAGATAAGGCAGTGCACTCACCGACACGCTGTAGTTGGAGCGCGTAGTGTAGGGACGACGCGTCGTATAAAAATCACTTTCGTAAACCATGGTTGCTGTTCGTTATAGGTCGGCTGTAACTCGCGGCGATTGATCCTCGACTGCGGAGCGCTCGCTTTCAGAAGCCGCGCCACGCTTGCGACCTTATTTTTAGATCACTGTCATTGCAATTTTCACGTCACTCGAGCTTGGCTTTAGTAAAATCTTACGAGACGCCTCCGCATTGCAAGTCTGAAGTCATCAAATGGGTTAAGGATATCCACACATCATAAAGCATACAAGACCGCGGGATAAAGTTGGTATGCATTTATTAATAAGCTGAGTCATGAAATTCTTACGAAACTGAAGAACGTATCTTAAAATAACCAAGTCCGAATAGAAAATACACGAACGTTATTTGCCTAAATTTATGATTATTTTGTCTACATCGATTGGTTATGTAGTTTGCCTACTTATTTTCTTTTTAACTTTCGTAAATAATGATCTTCTTGAGATTTTATGTAAGTAGGTGATACGATGTATATGAATTTATTGTAAACAAACCTATAAATACATTTATTCACCGCGCAATATCGATGAACACATTATTTTTTCTTTAATTTGGTCTAGTTTCATTTTTAGAGTTACCCGTACCCAAAGAGTATAAACTAGACCCTATTAATAAGACTCCGCTGTCCGTCGGCCTGTCACCAGACTGCATCCCATTAACCCTGATAATCATCGGGGAATGAGATAATAATCAGACAGTTTTTCAGAAATTTTGAGAAAGAGCGTATTTCTGTTGCCTCTATAACAACAAAATATACTAAAAAAAATATATAAACGGTCGAATTGAGAAACCTCCTCCTTTTTTTGGAGTCATTAAAGAGATTAAAAAACAGAATAATTTAAATATTTGAGGGGAACAAAGAAACTACCATTTGCATGGGATACAAATTGTAGTTTCTTGTTTTTTACGGAACTATTCGTACGCGAGTCCTACACGCACTTCGCCGGATTTTTTTTACATTGATATCACATTCAAATCGAATTTCGAACGGAGTATAGGTCCATTAAAAAGTTATTTTTACAACATAAGCCATCGTTGAATAGCACCAAAGGTTCCTACACTATGGTAACTCTACCGACTCGAGCTCGTAAAGCCTGCGATTGGCTCGTAGTGTCGCATTGCTGGAAGTTGAAACACGTATTGGTCTTCGAGCATACACTTCACGCACAGGCTTACCCTTTTGGTCACTTTCCAGCAGCAAGTAGCTGGAGCTTTTTACCCGACTGCACGACGCAAAGAAGTCTTATGTCTATCATTTTTAATACCTATGTTGTTTGTACCAATCTTAACTATATTATTTATAGTATAACAGCATTAAATATAGGTACTACTTAGCACAAGTCCATTGACCAGTGGCGTGGTATTATAGCTACTAACTATAGATATTGCTATTATGTATAATAGTAGGTACATACCAGCTTTCTTTCACGGCTCCGCACGCATGGAATGAAAAGTATCCTATATTACTTCTAATACCTCCAAGAACACAGGTTGTACACCGATGGATCCAGTAGTGATGGGGGTGTTGGTGCTGCGTTCATTGATGTGCAAAAAAATATATCTTTCAAATTAAAACTCGGGGTAAGCGTTTCTATCATGCTGGCTGAGCTGTTTGCAATATTTGAAGCACTTCAATATGCACAAGTTAACGGATTTGAGAAAGTACCTAGTTGTTCTAACAGACTCAATGTCCGCACTCCAACACCTTATTAGTTGCGTCTCGGGTGCAATAGCTGTCCCCATTGCATACCTATTATATTATTAAAATTTTGAATGATTTTAATGAGGCAGTTCGCGCTAGACTGCAATGGATCCCGTCCCATATCGGCGTGGGAGGCAACGAGATTGCCGATCGACTGGCCAAGGAAGCAATCTGTGATGGCCGGGATGTGTCTGCTCAATTACAAACATACTACACAGAGATTTTCCAAATAGCTAAACGAATTTGTATCGATAGGTGGAGAAGTTATTTTAACGATCGCTCAATGTCCAAGGGTACAGGACTCTGAATAGTGAGCTAGGGCTAAGTCCATGGTTCCAGGATACTAATATTCCCAGAATTAGTTTAGTTCCAGCTATGAGGTTAAGGTCGGGCCATGTTCCACTCAACAAGTTTAATTATATGATTGGGAGAAAGGAGTCGCCTCACTCTGATCACTGCGGTGTTACAGAAGACCTAATGCACTTGTTGGTGGAGTGTGGCCGGAATCGTGACCTCAGAAGCCGGATGCTTCCGGAAAATTTGTTTGGGAAACAAATTAATATTATTTTGGCGTCGCCACTATCTAGGGATGCCCGTTTATTAATTAATTTTTATAATATTATTTTGGAATAAAACTATGAGACTGGCATAGATGCCTAGTGCATCATAAGCCTCGTTAAATAATATATAGATTTAAAAAAAACCTCCAAGAACTAGTAAAAAGTTTAATGATAAACAGTTTTCGCGTGCGAGTGTAACAATTATAAGGACATTTAAGAATTAGTACGGAAGTAGGGATTAGTTTCAACTCTAGAATGTTCTACATGAATGTTCACTAATTTTTATTTTTTGCTCTCCGTATACTACTTTGTATACGACGTCTATTTTCCAAAATATTTAATTTCAAATTCTCGATCCGATGACGTCATTTTTCAACGTCATCAAATTTTCAAGAATTTCAAAATATGTCTGTAAATTCGTTAATACTTGGTATCTGTCAATGAATAACTAGTGTATTTGCACCTCAGAATAAAGAATCATATGGAACTGGCATAAGCATGTACTTTGCCTGCATACCTAAATAAACAAAACTGAATACAAACATGGCGGATTAGGGTTGCCCACTTTCTTTTTTTTAAGAATATTGCGGATTTTATACCCCACAACTGAGCTAACTCAAAGAAATTGATTTTTAAACACTTTATATCAAATAAACTAAACAATATACAACAATTTAAATAAATGTTAGCTACTTACCGGTGATTTTGCATAGGCCACAACTTACTACAGAGGACTTCGTGGTACCAAATATAATGAATTCAGAATTATTTTACAGTTTTGCGCAGTAATTAAATCGAAAATCACTCAAAAACCCTAAAAATCTCACAATAACAACGTTTGACATGTAAACAAAGTGACATGTAAAATGGCGTCGGTGGCAGCAGAAGTATATCACAACCAATAAAGGGGGCGTTGATAAAAAGAGTGTAGATACTTATTTCTTACTTAAAACTCTTGTTGTAAGAAAGAGACAGGTAGTCTACTATTATTGCCGTGTGAAATTGAACTATTAGTACAGTTCCATATGATCTTTGTTCTGAGATTTGCACAGACACAAGACATAATGTGACAACAATTTTAATTAATTTTGTATACCTAGAACATTCTCTTTGAACTTACGTAATAGACATATTCTTTGAGCTTCGATGTAGTCTGAGCCTTTGAATATTCTTTATCATCAGTCTCTTACTAACGATTTCTGTAGTTAAACTTTTTTCGAATATTCAGGTATACTTACTTCGAGGACTTATTTTTTAATCACATTTGTCTAATATTTTTTTTATAACGTTATTAAATATAATAACCGTTAATAAGCGGTTCAGCGCGTTGGTGCTCGACCGAGAGGTTGCGGGTTCGAATCCCGCCGAGGGAACAAAAATTTTTCAATGTTCCTGGGTCATGGATGTGTATTAAATTTGTGTATAATATAATACAAATCTTAAATATGTGTATAGTATAAAAGTATTAAATATATCGGTATTTCCGTTGTCTGGTATAGTACGTCCGAGATAAATTGAATCTAAACGTAAACAAACCCGTCTATGACTCATCCAAAGACTAGTCAGTGATGCTTTGTTTGCTATGAATCCATAGACTATAGGCTTACATTCTACAATCGGCAGTGTCAAAATGGCGTATTTTTTCTGTGGAAAATTTTCATTTGACGTTTAAACATATTAATTATTGTTTAATTGTTATAAAATGTATTGGATAATGAAGTTTAATCCTATATTATACCTGTGAAAGTGTTGATAAGTGTGCACATTATGTGATTATGGGAAAATTTCTGTTTTCGGTTTGTTTACCTTCAGGTTAAATTTATCAGGGACGAACTATACCTGTAACTCAAGTTCTTCGGATACTTAGCACAGGGCCAGATTGACGTGGTGTGAAGCGTCTATAGATATTATTATTATTAATTGCTGATGTTGCAATTTTTTTTTCGGTAATAACCTTTGATCATTAATCTCGATCTCGATAACGTGCCGCATACAAACAAGGTTAAAATGTGTCCGCGTGCTATTTGCCAATAGAGCGACACATTAATAACGAACTGAGATAAATGTTTATATGTATTGAAATTATTGAAATCGTTAATTGTAACTTAAAATTAAAAAAAAAATGTAAATTTTAAACATTCTACAATGTTTAGATTTAGATTATGAAAAACATGGCACATTAACATTGTTTTAAGCAAACTAAATTAAACTGAGCTGATATTCGCAGAGGCGGATTTTTTGTGCTGATACGATATCTAGTGTATCGAATATTGATCGAAAGATTATAACATAGTAATAAATCAATTATTATAATTGATCATGTATCTCAGACCAGTTACCAAATTTCAAGACAGTTTCGATTGTTCGGGTACTAATATACATATCTAATTATATATTGTTAGTAATAACGGAGGACCGTTTATATCTAAATTATAGTATTGCTTGCTTTTGAACAGACTTCTGTATAATAAATAGTGGAGTAGTAATGTATAACTAACAGGTATTAGTGCTGCAATGATACAATACTCGAAATTATTAATAAACTTAAACTATTTATTCATTTCTTTTACAAAATGACCTTAAGAATTTACAATATTTATTCCAGCTGTGTCGCTCAGACGATCACAGTAACCGACGATCAGTGTTGGACCCAGAAATAAACACAATAATATTAAATATATAATTATAGTAATCGATCGGCAAATCAAACACCCGGTATCCCAGACCCACTGCTTTATTGACTCACCAGTGTTTTCAATACAATAAATCATAACAATTCAAGGTCAAACAAAAACAACATGTGCCGAACTTAATCATAAATATAACGGTCTGGCGCGGGGCGCCGCGCGCTTCTCGTCGCCAATAAATATAACTTATGCGACGAGCGCGGGCGACGCCGCTCTCATATAATTATAACTTTTTTAAAAAATTTATAATTTATTTCGTTTTGTCCTATCTATTAACACCGATGAGCTCTGCACTAGCTGGATTTATTATTTTTCAACGTTGCTCCTTAATGCGAAGTGCCACTGCAACCTAACGGTGTCTAGCGTTAATATTAATATGATGCACTTAATCAGTATTGCGGTATAAATGAAACAAAATATATGGGCATTCCTTAAGAATAAATAAAATCCCAGTCTTGTTGGTTGCATCAGCTATGCAGCTAGTGCAGAGCTCAGAGGAGTAGATCGACTGGCCGGCGCCCGACTATACTTGCGTTATTCTCACCAATTGAATCCACTCGATTTCCACATCCGGGGCCTACGTCCAAACCTTGCACTATGTGGTCACTCACTAGCGACACAGTTCAATACAAAACTTTGTGAAGATTTTTGACAAATCTGCCAAGTCAATTTCCGAAATTTTTGTCTAATTTCGACGTTATGATAATATAATGCTACATGCCTTCGGTACTGGACTACTAGTTAAATGGTTTTATAATACAAAGTATATAAAAGTAACATAAATATTTTCCTTTCATAGAAGGAAATCTGTAAGTTAACTTTTATGGATGAAAATCGTACGAAATATTATCTGAAGAAACTTTACTTTTTTAAACATTTTGAAAGGTGTTAAAAATATTTATAAACATAAAGTCTTTGGTCTTGTGGCTTAAATAGATATCTATTAATAACATAATATAAGTTCAAAACCTATGAAATTAAGTTAAGCAAATACAGGCTTACATGTAAACAATAATTTAAGCACCCAATTTTAGTGTAAAATTTCTAAACATTATTGTCTCAGATGGTAAAAGTGTCAGTTTCTATAAACAAAGGAGTACCTATTATAATAAATAAACATTGTATATTAAATGTTACAACTATAAGAAATGATATATCAAGGAGTGAAGATAAATACAACCTCAAACCCTATGAATTGCACACTGATGCATTTCTTTTTTTGAGCAACACAAGATCTAATCAAAGTTTGCTTAAAACTTCCAGACCTACATTATCTATTTCGATGTATGATAATGATGTAGCGTCTCGTCCAGTGTAGACAAAGGCAGTAGCATTGATATTGCCCGAGCAACAAAACAATCCCGTACATTAACATGCAACCGACCATTACTATTTATACGCGTAATAGAATAGCCGGTGAAGAGACAAAATCATCAGCTTAAAACGTTAAGTCTGGTGCATTCTGTCTCTGTCCGGCGACGCACGCGTGGATAATGGGCGGGGCGCACTATGGTCACGCGGTTACTGCACGGCTCGTCGCGCGGGCCCTGGCGGCAGGATTGCCAGCCGTAGGATGCGGTACGTGGTGTCATACGGTCGGCAACACTGGGCCACGCGGAGTGCGCCGCTACTGCGAGGGGTACTGAGCGGACGGCATGGCTGACGCGTACATCACCGGCTGTGGCCCGCCGCCGCTCCACCCCGCGCCGCCTCCGCCCGCGGCACTGCCTGGCATGCTCATGCGATATCCCGCTGAAAACAATAATATGACTGTTAAATCGAATATTCTGATTTTGAATTTCGCGCCTATTTGTGCAGATGCGCGCTCTAAATATCTTTCTCTCTTTAATACGTGACAGCAAACGAATGGTATGGCATAATGTAGTTCTGCTGGTTTTGTAATAGTGATCTGTAATATGCAGCCTGAGCTACTTCGTTTTATTTAACCATAACATTATACGATTTAGCATGTAGAACATAACGGCGTCGTAATCATGGCATTCACAAAGTAAAAAAATTTTAGACAAAGTTTCACATTAAAAATATTAGGTCCTTACATACTATGAAATTGGCGTTTTGTCGTATTGGCCACTTTGATATTAAATATATCCTCTTTGGTTAGGAATTCCAAATTCAAATTTAAACAGCTATTTACTCATGCATTTGTGTTTTGAAAACCGTAATTCATTTGTTTTTTTCTCTTTTGATTTTTTTTCTGCGTAACTCATTTCACAAAATGGGAAACTTAAAATATCGCATTATTTACGAGTACGAGTTCCACCGTGGCACCAGTGCTGCAGAAACGGCTCGAATGATTAATGATGTGTATGGGGGTGGTGTCGCAAAAGAAAACACGGTGCATTTTTGGTTTCAACGCTTTCGTTCTCGAAATTTCGACCTGCTGAACAAGCCCCGACGGCCGGAGACCAAGGTCGATAATGATGAATTGAAGGCTATTGTGGAAGCAGATCCATCGCAAACCACATCAGAGTTAGCTACAGGCTGCGGTGTTAGTGACAAAACCGTTTTAATCCACTTGAAGCAAATTGGGAAGGTGAAAAAGCTTGAAAGGAAAATGAATTGAGTGAAGCAAACCGTATGAGCTCAGGAATTGAGTGAAGCAAACCGACAAACGCGCGTCGACTGCTGCGTTACATTGCTCAACCGGCACAATAATGAAGGAATTTTAAATCGGATCATTACATGTGACGAAAAGTGGATCCTGTACGATAATCGTAAACACTCATCGCAATGACTGAATCCTGGTGAACCAGCAAAGTCTTGCCCCAAGCGAAAATTGACTCAAAAAAAGTTGCTTGTAAGCGTTTGGTGAACTAGTGCCGGTGTCGTACACTATAGCTTTCTTAAATCTGGTCAGACGATTACGGCTGATGTCTATTGTCAGCAACTGCAAATCATGATGGAAAAGCTCGCCGTTAAACAACCGAGACTTGTCAATCGCTCTACGCCACTGCTGCTTCAAGACAACGCTAGACCACACACGGCCCAACAGACGGCTACCAAATTAGAGGAGCTTCAATCGGAATGTCTAAGACATCCAGCGTACTCTCCGGACCTTGCTCCAACAGATTACCGATGACGCAGTCCAAACCGCTTTCAAAGATTTCATTGATTCCCGTCCGAATGGTTTTTTTAGTAAAGGGATCAATGAACTACCTATAAGATGGCAAAAGTGTATAGATAGCAATGGTACATACTTCGATTAATAAAATATATTTTAATATAAAAAATATCACCTTTATGTTCCTCCCATACAAAAAGCCAATTTCATATGTAAGGACCTAATATATTGTTATATTTGCACACTAACAACTGATAAACAACTTAAATATTGTTGGATCTAAACAGATTATACAAATATGATTTTTATTGTATTTTATTTATCTCTATAGTTCAAGTTATAAGAAAAAAAAGTTATTAATTGTATTAACAAACACACTAACCTTGCAATATGATAAGAAACAAATGATGTTTGTTAAGGTTCATATAACATAATATTTAATAATAACTTCTCATTAAATTCACACATCATAATATTCATAATAATATGAAGTACGCTTCAACTATACTTTATTCATTCAATTTGATTTAAACATAAATAATAATATATACTATATTTGTCCAAATTAACAACTCACATTGACTTTGTTGCACACGGTAAATAAGAAACATTTAAATTATCGGTAGTGTCTTACCTATTTTGTGTGACATGTTTAGCAAGCGGGGATAAATTTTATTTGAATCAGAACTATTTTATAATATAAAAAGTACATTTCGAACAGGCGAAATGGAAAAAGAAATAATAAAAGAATCTGCATTTCCTACAAACCAGGAGTTTCTGTGCTTTAGAAATAAAATTAAAAGATAAAATAAGATTAGAAAAATCAGAGATAAAACAAAAAATATTAGCGAACTAAAATGGAGATAGGCAGACCATATGATGAGAGGCATACTGAAGTAGTCAAAATAGGTAACCTACTCTGGTTTAGAGTGAAAAGAAAAAGACAAATACAAATATGAGGAAGACAACAGGAACAATAGACAAGGAAAACAACAGACAAGAATGGAAGAATTTATAGGAGGCCTATGTTAAGGCGAGGAATAACCGCAACTAGCGCCACTCTTTTTAAAATAAATTTTACAATGACACAAAGATCTTATTAAAAAAGTAATTGGTTCAAACTTTAAGTAAATAGTTTAACTAATTTATTATAGTAATATATAATAGTTAAACTAATATTATATATAAACAGTAATAACTAAAACGGCCACTTTAGTTATTACTTATGAGAGTAAATACAATATAGGATTTAAAGCTGTATGCCAATAAATTAGTTTTACTATTTACTTAAAGTTTGAACAGAATACTTTTTTTAATAAGATCTTTGTGTCATTGTAAAATTTATTTTAAAAAGAGTGGCGCTAGTTGCGGTCATTCCTCGCCTTAAGGGACAAACTCGGAAGTTAAATTAAGAAAATAAATTAATGAATACAATGAATTTTTCAGATAAAGATCCAAAACTAATAAGGAAGTGTGAGGAAAAATGAATTTCCATAGCCACATATTGAGTCAACTGATTTGGTAGAAACTGCACAGTGCAAGTGGATGGCACAAAGTGCAAGCCATTAAAGAAAAAAATAATGTCTTGTGTCAGCTGCTAAACCTATATTGATGCATAAAGTGTATAAAATAAAACAAATAATGTTTAAATAAGCTTTCTAATGACATATAGCTTATGTTGAGTATTTATTGTATGAGTATTTATTGAGTTTGAAGACCAGAAAGCCCACCATCTTCTTGCCATATAATATAAGTTCAGTGTATGTTAGCATATTTTGTTTGTTATTTAATGTATGTAATCTGTTAAACTCTTACCTGCTGCAGCAGCCTGGGGGTTACTATAGGCGGCAGCATATTGCTGATAGTAGCCAGGTGCCATGTATCCTTGCAGTGCAGGGTAGCCCTGAAAATTAACACATAAGTGTTAGCCTACTATAGTTCGTCCCTGATAAATTTAACCTGAAGGTAAACAAATCTAAAACATCGAAATTTTCCCTTATTCACTTATTGTGCACACTTATCAACACTTTCACAGGTATATTGAAGGATCACACTTCATTATCCAGTACATTTTATAACAATTATACAATAATTAATATTTTTATACATGAAATGAAAATCTTTCAAAGAAAAATACGCCATTTTGACACTGCCGGTTGTAGAATATAAGCCTAGTCTATGGATTCATAGCAAACAAAAATCATTGTATTAATATTAGCCAATTGGCATCACTGACTAGTCTTTGGTTGTGTCATAGACGGGTTTATAATAATAATATATCTATGGACGCTTCACACCACGTCAATCTGGCCCTGTGCTAAGTATCCGAAGAACTTGTGTTACAGGTACCAGACAACGGAAATATATTTAATACTTTTATACTATACACATATTTAAGATTTTTATTATATTATACACAAATTTAATACACATCCATGACCCAGGAACATTGAAAACTTTTTGTTCCCTCGGCGGGATTCGAACCCGCGACCTTTCGTTCGAGCGCCAACGCGCTCAACCAACTGCGCTACGGAGGTCGTCAGTTTGTTTACGTTTAGATTATACAAGATTATTCTGTAACATTCACATTTTAAGATATGACCCAGTTAATTATTTACTTTAAAACTCATTATATTATTTTTTATAAAAATATGAATAACATCCTTATAATCAAAAATATAAGAAATAATATCTTATATTCATTATTCTTAGGGTGAGTTTCACCAAGCAATGTTAAAGTTAATTCATTAAATATCATAATATTGTCCCTCTCGTAATTCCTATCAATGAATGAGAAGGCATGATATTTTAACAAGCCGTTAGCACTAACATGCATTGGTGAAATCGGGACTTAAACTTCATCATAGAGTAAATAACATCCAAGTATTTTGAGTATAATTTTTAAGTCAAATTTGATTATTATAATTTTATGTGAGCTTTGAATTAAAAATGCACAAAAAGTTTGTACATATGTTTTTAATAATATGGAGGTCAAAAGTTTATACACATTATTTAAACTGAATACCAATGTACCAAACCAATAAATTTAAATAGAATGATAAGCATAAATAACTGGCTAACTGGTAGACTTTTACTTGCTAAACCTTGATGCTAAACCCGAAGACAAATTACTATGCAGTTAGTTTGCAGGCTAAATGTTTTAAAAATGTAATTTTCAAAAATAAAGATTTTTTATTTATTATTAACTATTTATTTTGTTTTTAATATTTGTTAATAATAAATAAATAAATTACTACTTATGTAGCTTTTGATATAATTTTCACAAATAGAGAGTATAGTATTTAATTAATTTGGATATGGAAGCCTTAAAATGATTAGCAAAAGCAACAAAAAGTATTTCATTGTATTTGTTAAATTAATCCTATGAATTTTAACTTTACAATTTTAGAAAACTATCTACTTTAAGGGTCATACTTTTACGTTACAATTAAAATGAAATTGTCAATGCTACATGAGTAATAATCATTATTCTAGGAATAACTATATTTATAGTACCATAATTTGTAATAATTAATTCTCATTCTCATTACTAATCATTTGACTAGTTGGATAGTATCCAGCTAACAATAATTTGTAATAATGAGTACAATATATTTTAATAAAATAAAAAACAAACACACTTTATAAGCATAACAATACATTGTTAAATATTATCTAAGTTGACACAATATATTTGTTTTATACAGGATGTAAAAGATCAGTAACTATAACTTTGGAATATGATAATACTACCATTTCTCATCCAAGACATGTATTTTGTTTCCAATAAAATTGTTTTTTTTTTGCTTTTTTTGTTATTCTTGCAACTAAGAAAATCTAAATTCCCGAAAGTAAAAACTTTTCTTAAGATGAAGAAAAAAACTAAAATTCCTGTCCTTATATTTAAAAAGTAAAATTATGTTTGTATTTACCTGAGCATACCAATAACCCATTCCTTGTTGATATCCATATGGATACTGTGTTTGGGCTCCCATTGACGGAGGAGGCGCTGGTGGATTGTTTGTGCTCTGAAAAATATTATCATGTAGGTATTATGTAAATCACTGTAAGATGTTCTATAAATCACATGTTCCAAAAGCTGCTACTTTTATATTAACTATAAAACAGTTATTTACAGTTGATTCTAAATATTAGAAGTTCTATTCAACTTTCACTTCTATAAACTGGTCATAATGACAATTTCTTTTTGAATTTTTCATGTTTGTGATATGGATGGATATAGGCATTGTAATTAAACAAACCTGGTTTTCTGATCCACCATTTTCCTTCCCCCAGAAACATTTGACTGTATGACCACTAATATCTGTATTGTGGGTGGCCTCTATAGCATGCGCCGCTGCTTCTTTTGTAGTAAACCTAATGAAAGCATATCCTTTATCCCTGAAAACTCTTATGTCTTGGATCTGGCCAAATTGAGAAAAAGTGTTTTGCATTAAGTCCTCTGTAATAATATTGCTTGTAAAACCACCACAGTACACTGTTGTGTTTGTCGGTGAACTCTGGTTGTAAACCTCGTCAAAAGTTGGCTGTTTCGCCCTCTTGGTGCTCGGTGCACCTTCGTTTGCTCCTTTAGCTGGGGGTTTTCGTGTAGACCAATTTGTACGTATAGATCTAGAACCCAGCCATTGTCCATTCATAGCTGTGATTGCAGCTTCAGCGTCAGCCTTTTTTACAAAAGACACAAAAGCGTATCCCTTAGATTTGAGCGTTTGAGGATCACGTACTATTCTACAATTCGATATCTCACCAAAGGGGGCGAAAGCATCTCTCAGTATATGAGTTTCAATTTCTGGTGATAAATCACCTACAAATATGTGGTGATGATTACTTGTATCCGTCTTCGGCTGATTACCAGGACTTGTAGCCCAGTTAACCTTCATTTCCTTGTCAAGAAACACTCGCTTGTTCATGGCGGCCAGGGCCGTAGCCGCGGCCGTGTGATTTGTAAATTCCAAAAAGGCGTATGGATCATTGCCTGGTTCACGTATAATTTTACAACCCTTAACTTCACCTATCTGCACGAATAATGCACATAGAAAATCTTCAGTGACACTCGCGTCTAAATTACCGACGTAGAGAGTTTTCGGATGGCTTTCGTCACCCATATTAGCTTTTATTGTAATCTAGCTGTTACTTAATTACAACTATGAACACTAACAACAAAAATACTCGTAAACTAGCGTGTTATTTCATCACATAAAACATTTGATGACGGATAAAAGAAAGAAAAATGTCGCAAACTGCGCCTAGAACTTCTCGAAAGACGTTGCTGTTGACTCGTGAAACGTTCACTATTCGGAAACAAACGCACATATAGAGTATTTCCGGTTTAAAAATTTGAAAATGTGGGCGGGAAACACTAAATGCCAAATAAAAAGATAATAACTAGAAAATTATATTTTACGTAAATTTCTTCTACACACTATTACTTAATTAACTCCAATAAATATACATTTAAACAAAGTTTTAAGTTAAAGCTTTGGTTTAACGGGTCATAATACTTTCGATCTTGCAACACTTTCTACAAATACATAGACAATAATAGAATTTGACTATTCCGGAAACGTGTGTCTTTTTGCTAGTGAATCACTGCTGGTTTTTTATGTTAAAAATAAAAGTGCAATGACTTAATAACGCAAAGTTAATCATGTTAAAATATAAAAATATAGAAAAAATATTATAATGATAGCCATTTTGTATGGTTTAATTGTTTGTATAATTCTAATTGCATACATTACAAAAGTACTCATAAATGCATATAAAGCGCAGTTAAAAGTTTAAAAAGCATGAGTGTATTTGCCTAAGTCCTATGATTATTGTGATTATATGGTATGACGTGCATGTATGACGACATACGTGATAATCGTTTTTACTAGATTAGATTTTTACAACTTAAAATAATGATAAGAACAATTTTACCTTATCAGTAAATTATGTCTTTAACCCTGTGTTCCAGGAGCTGATAGTAAACGAAAATAACGTTTTTTTCGTTCAGATTCGCGTTTCTTTAGCACTTTAAAGAATTATTATGATCGTTTTGAACTGGGGCCTGGGCCCTGATTACCTAACTCCGGTCGCTTTCCCGTCTCTCGAGATCAACTGTCATTGTGACGTTAAATCTTTTTAAAAGACGATTTAAAAAATGAATATGTCATAATTTTGACGTTTTAACTTTTTAAATCGTGTTTTAAAAAGATGTAACGTCACAATGGCAGTTGATCTCGAGAAACGGGAAAGCGACCGGAGTTACGTAATCAGGGCCCTGATTACGCAACTCCGTGGGCATCAATTCTCCGTGGATATCTACTTCTTCTTCTTACGTGTCCGGCTGTCATAAAACCGGACAAGTGAACTGAAATATGAACTATTGTTGTAGTCACAGATTAGAATAGAACTAATGTGGTTGTAGTTCAATATGCGTCTCGTAATGGTAACTTAATTCTATGCTATTAACCAATTACGATACATAATAAGTACATATTAACAGCATTTTAGCACTATATACTATGTACTTTTAAATACAGATACCAGAATATAAATAGCTATTTACAATAAATAATATACAATAAATAAGTTGTAAAGGACATATGAGATTCCATGATTGGAAATTTTTACAATAATTTACAAACAATAGGTATTTATCATTATTAACTTACTGTTTTGTGTAGTTTCCCTAAAAAGTGTGAGTAAATTGTAACTTATAAATGATTGCCAGTAATTGCCAGTAAATAAGAACCCGGAACTCGCAATGCGGAACTTTCAAAGCGGAACCCGAAATGCGGACACTGCAAACGCGAAAATCTTCTCATATTAATCTTCGTCTTCTTAAAACACGATTTAAAAAGTTAAAATATCAAAAAAACCGGACACTTATGTCTAAAAATTGATGTCCATTTTACCTCAGCATTTTACCACTCAAAGAAGGAACGAAATGCTTGTAAACAGTGCATTTTGACATATGAACACAGCTTTGAACTGTCAAATGAAAGCCGAGGGCCCTGATTACGTAACTCCGGTCGCTTTCCCGTCTCTCGAGATCAACTGCTATTGTGACGTTACATCTTTTTAAAACACGATTTAAAAAGTTAAAACGTCAAAATTATGACATATTCATTTTTTAAATCGTGTTTTAAAAAGTTTAAACGTCGCAATGACAGCTGATCTCGAGAGACGGGAAAGCGACCGGAGTTACGTAATCAGGGCCCTGCCGGCTTGGATGTTTCATGACTACTTTCTTCTTCTTCTCGGTTGAATTCCAACCACAGACTATTTTTTTTTTTTACTGATTAAAGTAGTCTATTAAGTTTTTTTAAATTATTTATTCATCTAAAATTACACTTAAATATAATACACTATTATCTCGCCAAACACATGTTTAACGGCAAGTGTTTTGACAGCGGATTGTGTGTGGGGTATTCGAGTAATACTTTTAAATAAATTACTCTAATCTATGGCTTTGGTGAATTTAATTTCCCTAGCTGGGTAAAATTAGCCCCACTTATAACGATTTTTTATTTTATTAGCCATAGCAAGTTGACTGGCAAGACAAGCACATGGTGAATGCAGCCGTAAGGTGATGGTTCGTTTATTGATAGAAAACTAATGACTAGGCAGTATGGTCTATGACCTTAGCCTGTGCATCATGAAGACCTTTTAAAAAAATTTGGTTAATTAATAATTATTTAGGAATTTAATAGTTTAAACTACTAAAACTATTTGGATTTACAAAAATATTAATCCAAATAGTTTAAGCTGATTATAATACAGTATATAAAGCATTTCATAATTTTTATTTTTTATTTGTAAACAATATTGTTACCATGACAACTATTAGACGTTATAGACGTTAAAGACTGGCCAAGATCGAGCCGAGGCGTTCCAAATCGATAAAAAAATTAAAAAAAAACGGTATACAGTCAAATGTGATTTGATTTGAAATCCAGAAAAGCCAACATCACGTATAAGAAAACTTACAAAAACTTCGACAGTTACAACAAAAGTAGGAATACGTGTATTACGTATTCCTACTTTTGTTGTAACTGCCAACAAAACAAACATGAACCTTTGAATTATACTCTCCGCCATGGTAATGTTATCGAATGTGAATGAAATAAGCGCTATTACGCTTTTCATGTAATGAGCGGTTTTTATTTTGACAGTTCTACTAGTTTAAGAAAAATGCTGATAGATGGCATTAAACCTAAGTAATATGTCAAATCCTGTGTAAAATGTCAATTTCCGCTTTGTTTTTTGTTTGTTTATCTTACAACTTTCTTTCTTTCACTTGCAATAGTTTATTATTAATTGTGCCCTGAGAACTAAACTAAACATGGCTAGTCCATGCGTGGTACAATTTTGTAAAAATATAGGTAATCACCGCTTTCCCCAAGATGAAACTCGGAGATCAAGATGGATTAAATGATTACGCCAGCCTGCAGATTTCATCTCTCCGTCATCACATTTGGCAAGAGGCCCAACATGGAAAATACATATTTATCTTAGCTTGCAATAAGAAATAATAATAAAGTTTATTGACATTAGACTTAAATTAGTAACATTTTTTTAATTTCTTAACCTAAATATATGTACATATATTTATGTTTGTTACCTATCTTGGGTATCATAACTTAATGGAAACATACTACAGTAGGTACCTATCTTAGGAGTTTATACCTAAAAACCAAACTTTTGTTTGCAGCTCATCGCCTAAAAATACTTAAAAGAAAAGCTGTTCCTTCTATATTCCCATGGAATGAAGCTTGTCAGCAAGCTAACCAGCTCCAGCAGCAGTCAGAGCCAATGTTTAATCCAACTGCAGTTCAGGCTACATATTCTCAATATACCTATATATACCAACCACTTAAGAGTCGAAAATACTCGGCAGCAGGCTGAAATTTGGCATGTATCTTTCATAGAATGTAAGTATAGGGGAGTACTAAACAAGAACTTCCCGAAATCCCTACGGAAACGGGAGAAAAGTGTAATTAATTATTTGTTTGAAAAATCAAAGATATTGAAGCCAGCTAGCTATAATGTATGTAGGTTTCCTCGGAAGTGTAGGAGATCACTAAGAAAGGAATTTGAAAGGATTATTTTTGTGTATGAAACAGCATACCTACAGCGACTTAACCACTTTATGAATAATTTATCTACCAGAAAATGGATAATAGCTTTATTCAGGCAACCCTATTAACCACCCAACAAAGATCAAAGATTTTTTTGACATATTACATTATGCAAGCGCCATCTTACGGTAGTCTCTGTACCTAAAAGTGACACTTCGAAAACCCCTCATTGTTATTATCATTCGTCGACATCCTTTTACGTTACTTTACCTTGCTGTCAAATGTTTCCGGTTGGCCTACATTATGAGGAATAACTGTAGTAGGTACTCTAGATGCGAGTTCCGCATACCAGTTTTCGCGTTGCGGGTTCCACGTTTAGAGTTCTACGTTGTAGGCTTCACGTTGCTGGTTCGGGTTTTGTTTTTCTTTAAACTGAATTTCATCACAAACTGTCGTATGCTCAACGAAATGGGCACATGTCAGCTAGTCTTACGTTTTCGTAAAATGCTATGAAGCAATTCAATCATGAAATATAAAAGATCCAAACAACGAAAAGGATCAATTACCTACATATTATAGTTGTAGGGGTGTGCCCTATATGTGGTCGTTAAATAAAAGTTACACTTCAGACTTCATAATATATTATCACGTATACATATTATCTACATAGGTACACATAGGTAATTACATAGGTGCCGACAGGGCAACATACCCTTACGGATACTAAATTATGAACTGAACAATAAAAATATTAGTCTTAAAGACTAAGCGGGGCATCTCATTACGGGCTACATCACACATGCATTATGCGTATGTGCATATCTGCTTACGCGGCACGTAACATGTTACATAGTGAATACTTACTTATTTTCTGAGTTATCAAAATAGGTTTTGGACTTTCCATAGGTCCATTTTTTTTGCAAGGAAATAACATTATATAACATTAAATAACAATAATATGCCAAATTAATGTCAATTATGCATTTCGTTCGTTCTTTGAGTGGCAAAGTGGGAATCAATTTTTTGACATAGCTGTCCGGTTTTTTTAATGATTATATGTTATTAAAACGTATTTTAAAAAGATTTAGCATCACAATGACGGTTGATAATGACGTATGACGAAGAAGAAGAAGTAGATATCCACGGAGAATTGATGCCCACGGAGTTGCGTAATCAGGCCCCAGGTGTCAGCTGTCAAAAACTGTTCAAAACGCTCAGAATGATCCCATCTTGTTTTTGACGTTTACTTAGATTTCACTGATCTCGATGTTATTTTTAAGTTATGGATCGAGCAAATTTATTATAGATTCTTTTATAATGTAGTTATTATTGTTAATTTAAAATATAAATAGAATTTATGAGATAAAAAGGAAATGTTAAATTTTGACATCTGTCAGACGTTCCACTAGCAGTAAAGTTTGTTGAAGAAAAAAAAGCGCGGGAACTTAAAAAAGGCGGACGCGGGTTTTTCTTAAAAAATTTCAATAATTATTTTTTATGTAAATAGTTAGTTATATATTTTAGTTTTAGTCTTATTTTACTTTTTTATTAGTGTGTATATAATATTTATTTGGTAAGTTACATTTTCTTGTATATTAATAGAAGACCATGGAGGAGCTGGACCCGGGGGGACCTGGTCCCCCCGTTGGTCATTATATTACAGTAATGTCTAATGATTCGAGCATGGACACAGATGCCTCATGCTCAATAAATAGTCGAAAACGTCCTGCGATACCCAGAAGGCGTTGTAAGAAATGCCAGAAAAAAATTAAAAGAGACCAAACAAAGGCTAAACCCGACATAAATTGCATGTGTCTTAGTGACAATGAATCGAATGTAAGCGTTAAACAGGACATTATAGCGGAAACCCAACCAATGACTAACAATACTGTAAAAAACCAAGGCTTAGTAGATTCACGTGTTGGCAGAATATTGTATAAAGAAACAGATACTGCTCCATTTATTGTCCACATACAAAAGGTTACACAAACGCCTAATGAGAACACCAATTTTCATCCGATAATATTTGGTCACTACTTAAAGAAAAATAATATACAAAATATTGTCAATGGTAGCATTAAAAAAATTGCTAGAAACAGACTATCCATAGCATTTTCTACATATAATGAAGCTAACAATTTTATAAATAATCAGCAATTCAACTCTGATCAATTCAAATGTTTTATTCCATCCTTCCAGGTGAGTAGGATAGGTTTAGTTAGAGGTGTACCAGCTGACTGGTCAGATGAGGATGTAATTAATAACATAACTGTACCGCTTGGATGTGGAGAGATTTTAAAAATTAGGAGACTTAAGAAAAAAACAATTGTAAATGGAACAGCTCAATTTAATAACACGGAATCTGTAGTGGTTACATTCGATGGACAAACACTTCCTAAGAGAGTGTATATGTGTTATAACGCACTTCCTGTAGATTTGTATATATTTCCAACCATACAGTGTTATAACTGCTGTAGATATGGACATGTTAAAAACCAATGTCGGTCCACTCCTAGATGTTATAGATGTGGCCAAGGACATGCTGGTGATAGTTGCTCAGTTGAGGAGGAGTCAATTTTCTGTTGTATCTGCCAAGGTTCACACATTGCTACTGACAAAAAGTGCCCAGAATTTCAACGCCAAAAGTCCATTAAAGAGTCAATGGCTCACAAGTCTTTGTCTTATTCAGAGGCATCTAAACTTCATCCCACAATTTCAAAATTATATTCTGATGTGTTAGCTTCTCATGTTTCATTATCACCTGTAAATATACCAAAATCAAATTTTTTAAACAATACTATTAAAAACAATGTCAATTTAGTACAAAGATCATATAAAAAAACTGTTTTCAAACAGCCTAAATCTCCTCAGAAACAGGAGAATGGGTATGACAGGCAAGCTCACAATAACCTAATAAAAGATTATAGTCCTCCAGTAGGAAATAATGGGTTAGCGTATCCAGCTCCTAATCTTGATGTTAATTCTATTCAAGAAACTATTTTAGCATTAAATAAATTGATAGCTACGCTATCAACCTGTTTGTTACCGTCCAACGTAGCCTCAATCAATTCTGAATCATTTAGAAACACATCATCCAATAATGGACAACATAATTCAGTGGAATTGCCGCAGTGTAGTTAGTAAGAAACACGAAATTATATATTTAATTAATAAATTCAAGCCTTCTATACTTGCCTTACAAGAGACATGGCTTAAACCGGGATCTCTTTTTAGGATTTCTGGTTATACCTGTCTTAGGGAAGATAGATCTGATGGGTATGGCGGTACAGCCTTGCTTATCAAACATCATCAATCATATCATCATATATCTGTCCCTTCACATCATCCTGATTTCTCAATTATCGCTGCATCTGTAAATAACATATGTTACATTTCATTGTATATACCTCATCCTACATATAGTATTTTCCAAGAAATTAAACATATTATTAGTCAACTACCACAACCAATGTTAATACTTGGTGATTTTAATGCTCAACATCAGTCATGGGGGAGTCACAGGGATAACCAATGGGGTTATGAATTGATAGACTTAGTTGATTATAACAATCTGTGTATTCTTAATTCTGGCCATCCAACCCGTTGCACTGCTCCACATGAAGGTTGTAGTGCACCAGACTTGTCAATTTGTTCACCAAATATTTCATCTATTTTTAATTGGTATGTTTTAGAATCAAGTTATGGTAGTGATCATTATCCTATCATTTTATCATTTCCTGGTAAAAATAAAAATAGATCACCTAGCCCATCACCATCATTGAAATATCGTATTAACAATAATTCAAATTGGGAGAGTTTTAAAAGTTTACTCATAAATCAACTATCATCTCTTCCTAAAATAACATCTGGAAATGAATCTGTTTGTGCAGAGGCCTTAGCTTTTGCATTTACTAAAGCAGCTGATGAAACTTTCCCCAAAAAAAATAATTCATCTCATTATACTCCATCTCCACCTTGGTGGGATCAGGAGTGCACAGTTGCTATAAGGACTAGGAAAGACATTGAAAAACAATATAATAGAAATCCAGATGTAGCCAATTATCAACTATATCTTGATTGTGTTAAAGACACTAAGAAATTATTTAGGAGAAAAAAGTTATTAAGTTGGAGAAACTTTTGCTTAACATTAAGTCCAAATGTTCACCCCACTGTAGTGTGGAACAACATCCGACGATATAGATCAGCATTTAAAGTTCCGTTTCATCCCATTTCTGACTCTTTGGCCTGCAAATTTCTGGACAACTTAGCCCCACCCACAATATCATACAAATCTCCTTCACCTGTACAAAACGTTAACCTCCAAGGTCTAAATTCGCTTTTCACTATAGAAGAATTAAAAGGGGTAGTAGCAAATTTAAAAGATTCTTCTCCTGGTTTAGATGGCATACCTTATTCCTTTTTTCAACATGCAAGTGATGGCATTTTATTGTATTATCTTAACTTAGTAAATCAAATTTTAATATCAGGTAATGTACCTAGTTCATGGAGAATGCACAGGGTTATACCTATATTAAAGCCTAACAAACCCCCTTCTGTAGCTACATCTTATCGTCCAATTATACTGTCCTCAGTACTACTAAAAATTGCTGAACATTTGGCTAAAAACAGGCTAGAATGGTTTGTTGAAAAACATAACCTCCTGTCAAACACTCAATTTGGATTTCGTAAAGGTAGAGGAACCACAGACAACATTGCCATTTTAACCACAGATATTAGAATTGCATTCACAGAGAATAAATCAATTGTTGCGTCTTTTTTGGATATAAATTCTGCGTATGATAATGTTATCATTAGTATTTTAGAGAAAAAGCTACTTCGCATAGGAGTTCCTTTAATTTTAGTTAATTTTATTACAAACATATTATTAGAAAGAGTTATTGTTTTAGTTTTATGCAATACTACGGAAATGAGAGTTGTTCGAAGAGGTATACCTCAGGGTTCTGTTTTAAGTCCGTTACTTTACGATGTATACACAGCTGATATAGACAATTATCTGGACTTAAATATAATAAAAATCTTACAATATGCTGATGATCTGGTTCTATATGTCATTAATAGTTCTGTAAGTAACGGATGTAGCGAACTGAATAATTCACTACAAAAGTTAAATTTGTGGATGGACAAAAACGGTTTAGACTTGTCCGTCAGTAAAAGTTCGGTTGTTTTATTTACCAGGATGCGAATGCCTCCTCCGGTAACGGTTTATTATGACGGAATGCCTATACCTGTTAGAGAGAACGTGAAATTTTTGGGGCTATATTTAGATTCAAAATTAAGTGGTGCAGCCCACAACGATTACATTACTACAAAATGTGAACGCCTTTTAAATATTATCAGGAGTACATCTGGTGTTTGGTGGGGATCGCATCCATTTACAATGAAATTAATTTATAACGCAATTATACGAAGTGTAATAGATTATGGGACTTTTCTTTTAGATCCGTGTAATGTAAGTGGATTACAAAAGTTGGATAAAATACAAGCTAAAGCTTTGCGAATAATTTGCGGTGCTATGAGATCATCTCCGATTAATGCACTTCAGCTGGAATGTTGTGAACCTCCTCTACAACTCCGTAGGCAATATCTCGCAGATAAATTTTTTGTACGCTGTTATCAATTCCAAGATCATTTGTTAATTTCAAAACTCCAAACGTTATTTCATCTTTGTTTTAGTAACAATAAATATTGGCTCCACAGATCTCATCCCTCTCTTGTAACTAGTTACCGTAAATTTTTAATACTGGATGCTCCCGCTTTCCGCTCTCCCTCATTTCCATTATTTGACTCGTCCTATGAAGCCCTAACGATTGTACCTAATATTCGGTATGATATTGGCATAAAGAAAACTGATAAATATTTTGCGAATAACATATTAAAATACATAACAAATAATAATTGGCAGGGGTGGCACCACATTTATACAGATGCATCTAAGAATAAAACAGACAGTTGTGTGGGAGTAGGAGTTTTCCATTTACAATATAATATAGTGCAAAAAGTTAAATTTCCTCCTGAAACGTCTGTGTTTACGGGAGAGTGTTATGGCCTTTACAAGGCTGTTGAGTATATTCTACTTGGTAAACTTGAGAAGGCGTTAATATTTTCAGATTCTTTAAGTGCGCTGCAATCTCTTAGTAAATTTCCGTTTAAATCAAAAAAATGTTTTCCGGTTATTATCCAGGTCAGAAATCTTTTATACAAATGTAAAATGAAAGGATATTCACTAACATTTGTGTGGATACCTAGCCATTGTGGTATTATTGGTAACGAATTGGCTGACAAATTGGCGAAAGATGCTGTTTTCAGTGGCGATGTGTACCCTTATAATAATTACGCACATGACTTGGCTGCTCTTGCCCGGAGCTCTCTCCTGAAATCATGGAATGAGTTATGGAGTTTGAGTAGTCAAACAAAAGCACTACATTACCGAAATATACAACCTGTCATCCCTATTAAGCCTTGGTTTTCTAAAATTTTGCTTTCTAAAAATATAACAACATCAATTATTCGAATGAGACTAGGACACATGTGCATTCCAACTCATCTTAAGAGAATTGGTATTCGTAATGACGTTTTTTGCGACTGTGGAGAAATTGGTGACTTAAATCATATTATCCTGGCTTGTTCCCTCCATGATCATTCCCATTTATATAATAACTTGTCATTAATTCCTATCCCATTTCCTACTTCTGTAAATATACTACTTAGTTCTAACAATATATTAGTATATAAATATTTATCACAGTATTTAACGATGAATAATATTAAAATTTAGTTTTTTTTCTATACTTTAAGATGTTTATTATTATTTTTTGCTATGTAAATATGTCTATAAAGTAGACTCTTATTTTATTTTTTAATTTTCCAAATTCCGTTTTATTCCTTTCCTGCCGTTTCCTAACCTTTTGTCTTTGGCACAAAATACGCATCATTTGTGTCAAGTTGCCAAAATACAAGAAAAAAAAAAAAAAAAAAGTTTGTTGAAACGTTCAGATCGAAAATTTCAATTGTGCTAAAGAAACGACTGTGTGCGTTATGAATGATCTGAGCGTTCAGTGTAAAATGAGCGCTTTAAGGAACACGCCCATTATAAAAAACATTTGACTTTGACAAATGACAATTGACAATAGTGAATTGACATATCAAACTGACGTTTATCAAATTGTCTGAAATCTGATTTATATCACAAAATTTGAAATTATTTATTAAATAATTTTGTTTTCTCAGACAAATGTAACGCTAGGCTTAAGTCATATTGTTTTCATATTTAATTTAACTCTTATTATATTACTTTTCTCACATAAATTCCTTATCTACTATAGGTTATAAATCGCTTACGGAGTACACGTATGCAGTGATATTTCCTAAAGATTTCGTGTTTTGTTGAAATATTAGTTTGAAATGACACAAAGTGTATAAAATTTAGGCTCTACAATATCATGCTCCCGCTAATACAGAAGGATACGCGGCCATCGCGCGGGCCCCTATCTGGAGTGCGTGAAAAGTTACAAAATTGGTTTCGTTTAATATATTCAGACAAGAATTCTCGGAATTTGTTTCTTTTCCTGATATTAAATTTATCATTTGCCTTTGTTGAATTATTTTATGGAGTGTGGACGAACAGTCTAGGTAAGTGCATATAATTATTATGGGTTAATTTTATTTTACAAGCAGGTGACATTGAAATTAGGCTCTCACTTTATGTAGAGATTAAAATGGATTAGGCACATAGTTCTCACTTATTAGACTAAATATAAACTGAAATCTTTTACAGGTTTAACTTTATCACAACTTCAAAGGTGGAGGTAATGTAAATAACATGTTTTATTGTTTCAGGTCTTATTTCTGATGCATTCCATATGTTCTTTGATTGCACTGGGCTGGTAGCCGGCCTAGCTGCATCTCTAGTTTCTAAATGGCGTGCAAATGAAAGATTTTCATATGGCTATGCAAGGGCTGAAGTATTAGCTGGTTTTGTTAATGGTCTGTTTCTACTGTTTATAGCTTTCTTTATCATGAGTGAAGCTGTAGAAAGGGCTATAGAACCACCAGAGGTAAATAGATATTTTTTTAAATAATTTGTATGTACAAATTGAAAAACTTTGTTAACATTATAACATACAGTAGGTATATTGCTAAAACTTCACATAGTATAATTGCTGCTGCTGTAATGGATTTTAGCTTATTCTTCTTAAAAGGAACATACCTATACCCTGTGACCAGTTTAAGGGGGTCTTTAAAGTATAATGCTTGTTTTTAGGAGGGAAGAGGGTTTTGAGTTTGTTACATAGTCAATCTCTTCTGTGAAAATCTTGTTTATTTTTTATTTCAATCTTTGGCTTGCAAAATACATTTCTAAACAGCTCACACCATAATAATATACAGTTTATTAATGTTGGTATACTTAGAAGGGTGGGAAGAGATTAAAAAAGTTATGTAGTTTGGATATGATTAACATTATGCTTTAAAGGGTCCTTATAACTATAACAAAAGGGAAACACCCAAATCTAGGGCTTAAAAGTGACAAAATAATAAGATAATGACAAATCTATCTATGTATTAAGGGTGTGTTTCACACAATATTATGTTAAAGGTTAATTTTCCATTAAATATAATGTTATCCCTCTCATATTTCTTGTCAACAATTAAGAAGGCATGGTATTTTAACAAGCCTAAAAAAAATTTTAAATCTATAAAGCTTTCGTGGAATTGGGACTAAAGCTACCATTTTAATAGAAGAATCAGTGTTGTAATTAACAATTTTGCCCTATTGACCGATTCAGATATCATTTCATTTACAATTGAAATAAAAAAATCATCTGATTAGCAAACACCTGTACAAGCCACTTGGTTATATATAATTTTGAATAAGTTATTATTTGGGATAATTCAAAAAAATCTAAAAGATTGTACCTTTTACCTACACAAAAATCAATAAAGTTAATTAAGATTGGATTGTGATGTAACTGATAAAGCATGTAAGCATTTGATAAGATCTATTTCAACATTTATATTTTGTAACATTATGACTATTGACTAATCCAAGTTAAAATTTCTGAAAAAGGATAAATAAATTATGCTGATATGATTTATCTACTTTTATATTAGTTAGCAATAAAAAGGTGTACAACGATAAACTCGTTCTAATGTTATGATTTACTAAAGAACTTAGTTGTTGATATAATCACAGACTTTTTTCTGTCTCACTCCGACGATGAATTAAATGTATTCAGAACCTTAAATCAAAATTTTCATCTGTGTTTTCAAAGATTTTCCATATAAATATTTATACTCTCTTTCACCCCTTTAAGCAGCCTCGAATTTTGCGGGCAGCGGCGCGGGAGCGGCGGCGGCGGCGCGGGTGCAGTACTCGTTACCCGCTCTCGCGCTGCCGCGATGCCGCCGCGCCGCTGTTTTCGAGACCCGGTCCATTTGATTATACGCAAAAGATCCTGCCGCTCCCGCGCCGCCGCCGCTTCCGCCCCGCTGCCCGCAAAATTCGAGGCTGAGGCCTAAGAGTGTGCAGTGTTCGTATAATAAAACAACTGTCCAAATTTCAAATTTCTACCATTAGCGAGCATATAAACGTCAGAAAATGAGTGGTGAAATCTCCTTTAAACATGTATTTTATATTAAAGGAAATCGATTTATTAAAATTGTATTGATGATTCATTTTTAATACTTAAATCAAGTTTTAGTTTTTATCAAAATCGACCGCGAAAATCATTTTAGCATTTTTCGCTATCTAATACAGTCTCGTACAATGCACTTTTTAAAATTCATCCAGTATATTAGGTATATAGGTAGATATCAGAATTTAGAAGAGCAGAAAGACAGATTCCTAGTACTACTAAAGAAGCCTAATCAAAACTATTGCTAGAAAGCTTACCACACTTTCGGTGGAAGTTGCATTTTTTTCAAGTGAAGGTCAATGCTCTATTATGTTTCTCGTTTGGTTTGTTGACAGAATGACTTTAACATTCGAATTATATTTCATAAACCGATAGTGCAGTAGTGAAAACTATTGTAATAATTGCGACCTACATACAATATCAGTCCGGTTCCATTGAGACATTTAATCAACGATAATTTGCGTAAGATTTGTTCGGTAGAGCCATTATTTAAAATAATGATATAATATTTTTTACATTATAACTATTAACTATAGCATAACTTAGTACTTGATGGAAAATCTTTATGTAACTTAATCTCATGTACTTTTGTTTTTTAGGTCAAGCATGAACGTTTGCTGCTTGTCTCAATTCTGGGATTTTTGGTGAACATGGTGGGGATATACGCGTTCCACCACGGGCACGGGCACGGGCACGGCGGGCACGGGCACTCGCACGGCGGCCACGGTCACTCGCACGACCACGACCACGGCCACTCACATGGCGACATCGAGGCGCCCACCGGCGCCGGCTCCGCTATCATGCGGGGAGTCTTCCTTCATGTGCTCGCCGACACCCTCGGCTCCGTGGGCGTCATCATATCCGCCATACTGATGAGAACGTTCGGTTGGATGCGCGCAGACCCCATCTGCTCGATGGCAATCGCACTCCTCATCGCCGCTAGTGTCATACCTTTAGTGCGCGATTCGGCCGGTGTGCTAATGCAAAGGACTCCGACGTCTTTGGAACGCGCTTTGCCTAATCTGTTCACTCGTGTGGTAGGATTAGCGGGAGTTCACGCAGTACAGGAGCCTCACTTCTGGACTCTCTGTAGTGACGTTCACGTTGGTGCTATGAAACTCGAAGTGGCTAGGGAAGTCGATCCTAGGTATGTTACCGAGCAAGCTGCGAGAATCTTCCGAGAGGCGGGCGTGAAACATCTCACCGTTCAATTAGACTATTCTCCTCTTTGATCGTAAACAATGCGTTGTTGTAAATGTACTTGAAATAGAGAAAATATTTTTTGTATATAAGCAAGTGTTTATCGAAGTAAATGCTGAACAGTATCTAATAATATAATGAAAAATGAAGTAGCCAATGTTCATTGTCTCAAATGGATCCCATTTATTGTGGTCATATTTATTGCTGATCATTTTATTTTTTGTTTCTATCTTTTAATTTTTACTTGGGTCACAATCTTTTTGTTATTTAAAATTTCTTGTTATAAATTATGTAGTAACTAAAAAGGATGGTTGGTTTAAATTATTTTTTGATAAACAGTCTTACTAATTTGCAGTAGGATAGTCTTGCAGCCTCACCACAGCCTAAAACCCCAGCAGCGGGGGGGGGCATGTTAGTGGTTGGTGTTATAAGATACATTTTAGAAACATTGATAAGTCCGAAGTCTCATTTAGGTAAATTATGATTTGGCAACATGCAAATCATAAATTCACAAACTGACATTTTGCTTCGAAAACTATCATTCCTGGTTCCTTCCAGCAATTTTTCAGAGCAAATGATAGCTAATATTTTTTGATACTATGAAGTATGCATGTCATAAATCATTCCAAAATAAGAATGGCAATGGTCATAATAATAGAAAACTTTACCATGTTTAAGAGTTAACTTAAAAAGTAAGCAGATTATAGTAATATTATAAAGTATTTAAGTGATATTTTAATAAGGTGTAATGCAATTTTGCTTGTTTCTTAGTTACCTACATAATATTTTTTAAATTTTCCTATTATTGTATAAATATGATAAAGCATCTTAGATTCAAATTCGAATACCTAGCTTGGCTGAATTTGATCTCAATATTTTTTATACTTGCTGGAGCCATATCAATTATTAACACCTATTTTAATGGATCGGTCCTGTATCGGCATGTACATAATATATATAATTTTTCCAAAATTATTATTAAAGATAATAATTTCAAGTATTTTTCCATAAGTAAATGTTTGTAACTAGAAAATATTAACTGAAGTGTAAACAATTTGCCATTTGAATATTCTTAAATAAATAATTTCTCATTTGATTGTATGATGAATGTAGGTATTATTTTAATTTCAGCGATTTTATAAACTATTGTCCAACAAGGTTAGTGTACAACACTTCCAAATGTGAAAATATTTGTCTGTTTATAGTATCATTATTATGAATTAAATTTGAAAACATTATGTACATCGCTTATTTAAATTTTTTTACCAACTTGGCATTTACAATAAAGTAAATACCTATTTTATTGAATTTTTTTTTCGACCTCGAAATGAGTCTATTTTACGCAAAATAACATATTGTTGTATCAATGAAATCATTAGGTTACAATTGTTTTTAATTCAAGGTAGAAAGAACTCATTTCTATGTGGTGAATGTACAAAAAACAAACACTAGATTTTCAATAAACCAACGATGTCAGGAGACTCGGACTTCCATTTATGAGGGCTTCGTAGTGAAATAGTAAAAAAATAGCACAACGCCATCTACCGATCGTCGTTGATAACTTTTTAATAGTGTTCAATAGATTCATGTTTTGATATTATATTGTCATATAATATTATATAGTCAGGGTTCCCCCATACATGGTTTTCACTTGATTAGTATCAAGCTAATTTTTCGTGAGTAGCTTCATTTTGATGAGTCGCCCAAAAATTTCTTGGACGGAACTCTTGTTTGTGGTAGCTAACAGAGATATCAAGGATAGAGTATGTCGATTTGGCGAGTCCAAAAATTTATTGGTAACCGAATATTTTTTAGTTGAATCTTAAGATTGTAATCTAAATGATCCGAAAAAATATTTGTCCGACAAAATCCATGGTTTGATCAAAGAGTTCCCCCATCTCCAACATGTATGGATAACGAGGTCATCATACATTATTACATTATTAGTAACCAGCTGATTTTTTCTTTTTACTACTTAATTAATATTAATGTAATTTAACAGCCATATTGTCCTACAAATTGTGTGGTACGTTATCCCGGTCCTACACTCAGAAAATGTCAAGAGAGTCCGTCCAAGAAATTGTTGGGCGACTCATGGAAACGAAGCTATTCACAAAAAATAAGGTTGATACTAATTATTTTTACCCTTGAGTTTTTACTAAAACTTTCTAATGTAGGACCGGGATAACGTACCACACAATTTGTAGGGCAATATGGCTGTTTAATTACATTAATATTAATTAAAGAGTAAAATGAAAATCAGCTTGTTACTAATAATGTATGATGACCTCGTTATCCATACATGTTGGAGATGGGGGAACTCTTTGATCAAACCATGGATTTTGTCGGACAAATATTTTTTCGGATCATTTAGATTACAATCTTAAGATTTAACTAAAAAATATTCGGTTACTAATAAATATTTTGGACTCGCCAAATCGACATACTCTATCCTTGATATCTCTGTTAGCTACCACAAACAAGAGTTCCGTTCAAGAAATTTTTGGGCGACTCATCAAAATGAAGCTACTCACGAAAAATTAGCTTGATACTAATCAAGTGAAAACCCTGACTAATATGTTTATTTCGGTCTATAGTCCGGTCAAAATAGTTTAGTTTTCCAGCTAAACCACCCGTGTAGTGTACATGGCGCGTTTTTTTTACGCGTGGTTTCCCCGGTAGGCTTATTCCACGATCTATTGAGTGAAAAACCTATTGTATTAAATTGAAAATAGTAATATTGTAAATGACGAGAGCGGTGTAAGTAATGAGTAATTTGAGAAAATTATTAGTCTGATTGATACTCTTCTAATTGAACATAATCCAGTATGGAGGAATTTATCTACAACAATTTATATTACTAAAATAAAAATAACTATCAATACAAATAATATGTCTACCTACCTCCAGACCTACCTATAAATAGAATAAAACCCCCAGGTCGTCCCCCTCTGGCAGAGCACCTAGCAAACTTTTACGTTTTTTTGTATGCTGTAGCATTGCCGTGTTGGAGAGCTGTGGCTATGTGTTGTGCTAGGTAGTTCATAGCTCTGGGATCCTAGGTCGCTTTCATAAGCTTTTTTGATATTACTTTAATAAGCTTATGTGCACCCGGTTCCCTTGCGCGTTCAAATATGAGGTCTCCGCTAATGGTATCATATTTGCGCCGCTTGAGCTTTTCTGCTTGGTTAGCGGCCGCGCCCGCACAGCTAGTAGGGTGGCATCCCATATAAGAGCCCGTCCCACACTCCAAGGAACCAGGATAATTCCATTGTCACGTGCCAGACCGGAGGGCTCCCGTAAAACCGGCGATGTGAGCTTCACGAATGAGACGATGATGAGTTAAAATGAATTGCGGTCCAGCATTGTTCCAGTGTTGGGAGATGAAAGTGACGAGCCCATTCTGCAGGACTGAAAGACGTGTTAAACCTTGTATCCACTTGAGCATGCTCAGGCGAATGAGCGGCTCATTTGGCCGAGCCACTCAAGTGGAGACCCCTGAGCACGCTCAGCCCGAGCAAATCCGAGCGCGCTCAGGGCGAGCCGGCATCTGTCGGTTTTGTCCCTGCTCAAAGGCGCTCATTATTCGCTCGGCGCTCAGTGTGGACGTGAAGACATGACGGAGCCGAGCATATACTGAGCAGCCTGAGCACAGCTTTTTCAATGTTGAGGCTCGTTCGACCAAAACATTCATTTTGTTCCTCTGAGCATGCTCAGGTGAATGAGCGGGTCATTCGCCCGAGCATGCTCAAGTGGATACAAGGCTTTAATAAAAAGACGATTCCGTATCAGTCGGCAGATGGGCTCATCCCAAAGCCTTTGGCCCGTGTTGTTGGGCACATTGCTGCTGGCACTAACGAACGGAATGAACGCCTTCTAACGGTCGGTTAAATTTTGAATTTCTAAGTCCCGATTTCACCAACGCATGTTAGTGTTAACGGCATGTTAAAATACCATGCCATCTTATTCATTGATAGGAATTACGAAAGGGACAACATGATATTTAGCGAAGGATTAACTTTAACATTGCTTGGTGAAACACGACCTAAAGCAGATACTGCGAACGTAAGTTTCGACTTCTTAAACGAAATATCAAATTTTGGTTTTTGTGACAAAAAAAAATTTAATATAAAAATGTCAACAAATTAATAAGGGTCCTCCAGTTATATTATTGACATTCCGCTCGAAATTAACAAGTAAATTCTTCATAGAGATCTTGTAATATTGACTTTTGCGATTTCGTTATTTTTATTTGAATTTAGTAGATATTCTTTATCCTACTACTAGTAATATTATTTATTTCCAAAATCAAAATTAAAAACAGATTTCTTTAATAGTAAAACGAGTAACCAAAAATGCATCATTCGATTTTGATAAATCAAAAATCCTAGCTAGAAATCGGACCGACTGTAGTACACTATTTGATTGTTGCTATTATGGAGCAAATTGAGATAAGGCAAGGTAAGGTAATTTGTTAATACTTTGGATAAAAGTAAATAAGATATGTACTAAAAGACTTTTTATTTTATTATAATCTTAGACAAAGTTTCGATCATATACACACAACAAAATATAATAATTTAAATCTGTTAAGTAAACAAATCTGTTCCATTTTATAGTGGCATAGCCGCAAAATTACTATGCATAAATATAGTCACACAAGCTTTATCAACAAAAATTGGTTCATGGAACATGTAAAAGAATTTCAGAAATTTAGTCCTGAAATTATATGTGATAAAATTTAATTGAATGAATAAGAAAATATCAAATCAAAAACACCAAGAATATAAAGTTTCACATAAATTATAACATGCATAGCTACTGAAGATTAACATTCATGATTTAATGTAATATTTAAGATTGTACTTGCTTCAGACTGCTTTCAGATCTGCGCACCTGTATTGTATACTTTGCAAGGTGTTAATCGTCATCTTATGTAATATTAGATTAAGTCAGTTACTTATCGAGATAAACTTTGTTCAAAACGCGTTAGTAGCCCAGTTTTTAAAGTGAATTTGCGCTATTGAATAGATAAACTACCGACAAGTTTACCTCAAAAGCTGGGCTATAATGAAACTGTTTATAAGTTACATGATCAGTGTGACTATATTTTAAAAATAATTAACAATATGTTAACTATAAGTTACTCTATCAGCTTTTTAGCCTTGAAATATCTACGTAGATATAGCACCTGCCACGTCGCCAATCCTAGGAGACACACCATAGAGAATATGCTAAAGAACAAAACACGATTGTTTGTTGACTCTGAAACAAAGAAAAACAAATATCTTGATTAAAGGTATTTTGAATTTACTTACAATAAAACATCACGTAACTTTCAAACAACGAAAAAAATAAATGTAACTTAAAGTAGACTTTTAAAATAATAATAGTAATGACCAGGCAGGCTAAATATATTGAAAAAACAGCATTAATAAGCTTTACCATTGGTATCTCTCATTTCCTCCTCCCTTTTTCTCATCATTGTGAAATCTTGGACAATAGCTTCAGACAAATCCTCTAATCTCTTCAGTTCTAACTCCATGGGCTTAAGCTTAGCTGCTTCACCAATCTGTATAAGATATACATAAAATATAATACTAGTATTTTGGATAAAAACGTGATTATTTAAATCACGATTTTATCTAAAATGCTAGTTATTAAATAAAATTTGAATTTTCTGGACTTACATACTTTACAATTTAATAAAAATAATAAGTTTATCTAGTTTGCTGATTAATCGATTTTGACTAAATGAGACATACAAAAAATTATTAGTGTTTTTTAAAATTAACTTGAAGAGAATGTGTAAATACAATAAAAAACAATTCCTTTTTACTGTCATCTATTTAGATTTACAACAAGAGTAGTCTTATTCAAAGGTTACAAGGTAAGTATTATCTATGCCACATTGCCATTACTAAGTGGATTACATTATCATTAACACACCATGCGTCTGTTATATGAGTATCAATAATATGAGTGTAAAAGATACAAACATTATGTATTTAAAAAACTAATCTTAAATTATTTAACAACAATAAGTGTAATAAATGCAAAAAAAGTTTATATTATATCACAATAGGTTTTTACATTTTGAAAACTCTAACCATACAATTCCTAAAATATACTTGAAGTAAACTATATAATCTACTTATTAAGCCTTCCCATTGAAATGATAAAGAAAAAATATTTAGGTACTAAATATAATTTTAAATTTATCATAACCTGAATTAGTATAATATACTTATGTTTAAACATGACAACTTTATTCAATTAAAAACAGTCTTTGGGAATAAGGACTTCACACAAAATTATTGAGTGAATAAAACCCCACACAACATGCTTTTGTTAAATCAATTATTAAGGGCCCTACTCACATAATAATCAATTGTTTTGATGAAATTGGAATGTACTGGATTTGCAATGATAGTGAATTGTTTACGACTAACAATTTGGTAATTACTAGAGATGAAACAGATAGTAGTTTGGCCGGATACCGGATATTCGGCAAGCTACTAGGCCGGAGCGCCGGATATCCGGCTGCCGGATATCCGGCCTTTTTGATAATATACAGTGTGTAAAAAGAGCAACTATAACTTTGAGACACGATTATACTACCTTTCCTCATTTTGGAAATGTTTTTTTTTTTTGTCAAAAACTAAATTTTTTTTTTTTACTTTTCACTATTTCTTATTTTTTTGTCGCAAAAATTACAATAAATAAAAAAAAAATTTTTTTATTTTTTATTTTTGTAGGTAAATAAAAAACATTCCTAGGATGAGAAAAGGTAGTATAATCATATCCCAAAGTTATGGTGACTGCTCTTTTTACACCTTTTATAATAATAAGTTTGATTTGAATATTGGCGCGGTGAACGAGATCGAAAAATATTCAGGCGCATTCGGGTCGCACGTAACCGGAGATCGGGTCAACTTGGGGGCGTTCGAGTGTTATCGCGTAACATTTGGTATTTATTCATCACAATTTGCCACTTGTTAATAAAACAAACATTTTTGATGTGCGATTATAAAAATAAACGGTGTCCACAACCTATTGGAGTATGATTTGCCTTTATAAAATAATAAGATTTTTTTAAATTTTACTATCCGGTATCCGGCCGAATACTGTATTACTATCCGGTATCCGGCCGGATAGTGAAAACAAGGCCGGATAGGCCGGATACCGGATAGTTACCGGATATCCGTTACATCTCTAGTAATTACCTGCCTGTGATATTGAAAATTGTGCATTAGGTACAGGGCACCAAATGTAAGCCAAAGGTTGTAGCGAATGTAAAGAATTAAAAATAAAAGGCTTATTTCCATCCAAATTTTGTGAAAAATGTTCTATTTTACTTTAATTTAAATATGAACTTTTTAATTTAACAATATCACTTACAGCCTTACACTACATTTACACAATTTTTTTGCCTAACTCAAAAAGAGAGATCAAGAGAACAATGTATACAAAATAAACTACCTATACTAAAATAATCTTTTGATTAGTTTCTGTACCTCATGGACATGTGATTATATAAATATAACATTGTTTTTGATCAAGTACATCAAAACAAGTCCAGTTCCGTCACATGTGAGTGGAGCCCTGTAGTCTTTCAACACACAGCATTAAGAACAAAATATTTAAGGTTCTCAATATTACCCACGAGTTCTAGTAGTTTGTTGATTGGAAGTTCCACCGATAAAATAAATAATTTTATAATCACTTACATTTGTAAACAAACTGTTTAGTATTTTTTTTTATAACATTACTATGAGTACTTAATGTGTTACTTGCCATTAATTACTACTTTCTACTCTGATTTTATTACCTACTATGAGAATAAAACAATAGTGGCACACTGGCTCTGTCAACGACCATACCATCCAGAATTGGTATTGTTCTCTATACATATATATAAATAAAATCAAATAGCCATCTGATTTTCTTAAGACAAGTAGTCACAGTTACTAAAACATACTACATTTTCTTTTATTTTAAGTTTCATTTCCTAAGATAGTCAGTTTAGAGAGACTAGATCAGTTAAAGTATAAACCTAAACCTTTCAGTATATATTCTGAGGCAAACTGATTAAATAAAAGAGTTGTATATATAGATTTGCAAACAAAGTTAAATAGTTTTTTAATATTACTTACACCTTCATAATTTTTAGCCTCAATTCCAATTTTGATATCTAATGTTACATCCTGGGCAACTCCCCTTCTCTCTGAAAATGACAACTGTTCTATTGGCACTATTTTGTAGGAAAACATGTTAAACTTTCAATTTGAAACAGAAATATGAGATGTTAATGTTTTTGGTTACAGATAATTATAAAGTACATAATATAGCTTACCTTGTGGAACCTTTGATATAAAACATACTTCAAATGTGTCGTATGTTTCAGTAACAAATGTAAACTTCCCTTTGTTTATATCATCTTTTTGTGCCAAAATGTGCCCTTTAGAATCACGCACCTGAAAAGTAAAAATATACAAAAGATATTAACATGCTGCATTTTAAACAATTGTTACAATTTGTGGTATACTTCATTTATTTTTGTAGATCTTTTGGTTTTTTCGAACAATATGGGTACATCCAAAGACCTAAGAATACAAACAAATCTGTAATCGAATTGATAACAAACTTTGCTAGAAAAAGATTAACGTATTAGTAACTCACAATGTAATCCATTCTCTGACCGGCAGCTTCTGTTATTTCATACTCTCCGGCCACTAGTACGTTGGCATGTAATTCCTCTTTGAGGCATTTTTGAGTGTTCGGAGCCAAACTCCACATTATCGCACTACACCCATTCCAAAATATACTTAATAACAAAACGAGATAGTAAACCTCCATTTCTGACTTTACTGATTATATATTTAATTTCAAAGAAAATATTAATTACACACAAACATATTTCAGTGATTTTGTGTCAAAAATACCGATGAGTTGGCTTGAAATCGGAAAACGTCGGCGTTCATGAAAGTTGAAATTGTAGTCTATGGATGGACTATGGTAGAGCATTCATAGACACGAAGGCAAAAAAAAAACTTACCATAGTCATCGTCAGGTGCGTTCCAGTTGCAAGGAAATATAGTTTTAAACGAAATTTTCAATAACCATATGTTTTTTACCCGACTACGGCGAATCCAAGAGGAAGGGTAATGATTTTGGCAGTATAAGTATTTACGTATGAACTTGGCGAAAGAGACAGGAATCTGATTAAAATTTTTGTTCAAAACGTTATTTCCTTGCAACTGGAACGGCTGGCTAAATTTGGCCCCCCTTATTTCGATTTCTGTTTTTTCATTATTTGGTCGTCGTTTGTTCATTATTGTTCGAATGTAAAAATCGTTTGTCAGTTTTTATTTGTTTATAATTAATGAAACAATCTTTATTTTAATCGCTCAGAGTTTGTCCAATAACTACTGGTGATTATTCGATCATAAAAAAGAATACCTAATCAAAAAAATCCCAAAAATGAAATTAATACTATATAAAAGATGATTTTCTTAACATACATTTACAAAGTTCTAAAATTACAATGTTTTCTATCATAGTCTTCTATCACCCACTGATATTTTTTTCTTCATAGTCTTATACTTACGAAATACTTCTACAAATTGAATGAAATTTGAGATATGCCGTGTTTGCAATGCACAATTAGTATATAGAAATGCAGGGTTATAGTTTTATCGACAACTAAGATAAAAGGGGTCGAAAATGAATTGTTTCGAGAAAAGCGCAACGTAGATATCTAAGGTCACTAACCAAAGTCAAAAGCTGCGGAAACTCGTTTTTAGTTATTGATTAAACACTTGACCGTTAGTTAAAGTTTACAACCTTGAGAGTGGCAACACCTAGTTTCCATCAAATCTTTTGTCCTTTTCTCTCCTTTTTAACCTTTACCTCTATCTATCTCGCTCGCACATTCCCCACGAGGTAGTGTCGAGCTGAAAATTAAGCTCTGACACCTGCCTCATTGGCGTTAAATTTTACGTAGTAACTAATTCTTAATCTGTGGTTAAATTTTCCATCAACAGCGGTTCACTTTCGATACTATAGTCATTATCGAAGTGCTGCCGCAGGATACCCGGTAAGTTCTTATAATTATAACTTTGTTGAACCTCTGAAACTCATGGAAAGATTCTAAGCTCTAACGGTTTTTACCGTTTGCATACTATTCATTGAATTTTATATTCTTAAATATCCAAGAAATAAGTAATCTTTCTTTGTTTCAGAGAATGTTATACTTATTTTATGTTGTGTCCTTTGTAGTGTCAGGAGTTACTTATTGCAAAGTGAATTAATATATTTCTGTGGATAATTTAGTACTTTTGTCGGTATTATGTGGGTACCTACACAATATTTTGTGTCGTAAGAAAACGTGCTAACGTTTGTAATAGATTTGGTAAAGATAAAAATAACTTTTGCGTTGCAAATTTACAATCTTACTACCCACATTTCATTGATAATTCTTTAAATAATATTTAAATGTCATTTTGTCAATTCACTTTGTCGTCGCACACTATTTCTCCTTCCTTTTAGTTATAATGGATAATACAAATGCAAAAACGTCCATACCACGTTGAACACACGGGTTCTCGTCCGATCACCGAAGTTAAGCAACGTCGGGCGCGGTTAGTACTTGGATGGGTTACCGCCGGGAATACCGCGTGATGTTGGCTTTTTGTTGGTTGCCAATCTACGGCAGGGCCCTCTGGTTTGCAAATCGAACGTTCGCATCGTACTTCCCTAAAAAAGGGGGGGTGGGGCAAACATAATCGCAAATATGACCTGTTATAGAAGTTATCGAACGAAGTAACCGAACTTCGCTGACATATTTATGAAGGCGAACCTTCTTGTATAAATCATCAAGGATCTCAGGATTTTTCTACCATTCCTAATGATTTAACTTTTTAAAAATGAGGGTTATGATCAAATTTCTTTATTAAATATTAATGATTATGAGGTTTTAAATAATTGTGATCTATCTGACAATAATACTAATAATGAGATTAGTACGAATTTTAATTTTGAATTACAAGTTAAATTAAAGGAACCAACGACACCAAAGGGCCCAGAAAATTATTATTTTGAAATGCCAAAAAAAAAAAAAAGTCCAACATTTCAATAAGAATGAGTAGTTTGATGTCAGTTAAGCTGACTTTCAAAATCTTTATAATAATTATTCCCCGGGTTTTACCCAATTAATGACGAAGTTATGGCTTATGATGGTCAGCGTCGCTTTGCTTACAATGACAAATGTTTTGGTGCTCTTTCCGTCTGTATTTTAAAACAAAAAGAACTGTTGCAAGATAGCATATATAAACTTATATCCTGGGCGCGAGATAGTTGTAATAGGTACTGTAAACGCTAACGAGTTACATAAAAAAGTTGTTGAGCTATTTAAACAACTAACATTAGTCTTAGAGAAAACAGATGGTGTAAGAAAAATTTTTATACCACTTATTTGCCTCGCAGGCATTAAACAAAAATAATTATCACCCCTCGCAGGGGTTTGATAATAATCATAGAACACACTCTCAGAGTACGTTCCAAAGGCAGCCCCCGCAGGGCTCGTCGTATACCCAACCCACGCAGGGTTACTTTTATACCAGACCCACGCAGGGTACATTTGGCACAAATAGGCCTGAAAATAATAGCACACGAGGGTCCTTTCGACCCCGTGAAGTTTCACAAAACAGACACGAGCCTGGTACAAGAATTAGGAGACGTGGTCCCCAGGATTCACAATCGGGGAATAGGCGACGTCAATTCTGACCACTTCGAGGCGGGCCAATTAATTTTTTTGCATACCGGTTGAGATATCTAGGTGCACCTTGCACACTTTTAAAAGATATCCGAGGGTACCGCATACCCTTTCAAGCGAGACTCCCTCTCTTATTTCTCAAAAATCAAGGACGTTTGACGACTCTAGAGAACCCATGTCCGACAGTATATCACAAATGATTCGGAATAGGAGGAGGCTCCTCTTTTTTGGAGCTTTATCTCGACTATGTTTTTAGTCTCTAAAGGAGACGGCACAAACCGATCCAATTTTCAACCTGAAAAATCTAAACTGGTATGTCGCAACTCAGCTATTCAAACTAGTTAATGTTTCGGGTGCCAGGGTTTCTCCAATGAAACGACTGGTTGTGATAAAAATAATTATAATAATAATAAATAATAATATATTGTATAACGGGGCCTCTGCGTGTGGCTTCGGCCCCACGCATGCCTTCCAAAGGTCCGGGATTTAATTGCCCGTGAGCAAGCTATAGCTATAGTTTTTTTTAATTATTATTATTACATCTGTATACACAGACATAATAATAATAATTATCACCCTTCGCAGGGGTTTGATAATAATCATAGAATACACTCTTAGAGTACGTTCCAAAGATAGCCCCCGCAGGGCTCGTCGTATACTCGACCCACACAGGGTTACTTTTATACCAGACCCACGTAGGGTACATTTGGCACCAATAGCTTGGAAACAATAGCACACGAGGGTCCTTTCGACGCCGTGGACCAATGGACCAATTTTCAACCTGCAAAGTCTTAACTGGTATGTCGCAACTCAGCCATTCAAACTATTATTATTTTTTTTTTATGGAAAAAGGGGGAAAACGAGCAGGCAGTTCACCTGATGTTAAGTGAATCCTGACGCCCATAAACATCTGCAACTCCAGAGGAACTGCAGGTGCGTTGCCGGCCTTAAAATATTAATGTTTTTAAATTAAAAAGTTAATGTTTCGGGTGCCAGGGTTGAAATATTTATTTGCATATTGACATTTGACAAAATACAAAGTCTACCCTTACGGGTGTACATACAGTGCGTTTAAAACTAAATATAATATAAAGTTTCTCCAACAAAACGACTGGTTCTGGAAAGTAGACCTTTCGCAAGCACACTTCAATGTGCACATCTGACACAGTCACAGACGTTTTCTTCGGCTAGTGTACAAAGGGAAATTACTGCAAATGGCTTGTCTGCCGTTCGGCCTCAGTACAACTCCGAATATCTTCGCAACACTTTCGAATTGAGTGGCCCAAACTTTAACGGACGAAGGCATCAGAGTCCTAGTATAATTTGGACGATTTTTAGTAGTACACCAAGAGTACCAAACACTCACATGTGCAGGTCGTCCTTGCACGTCTAAAAGTTTTTGGGGTGCCAGATAAATTATCAAGTCAGTGTCTAATTCCCAAAAGAAATTAGTGTTCCTCGATACCCTTTGGGCCATGTGGTTAAACAAAAATATGCTCCCCAACGGGAAAATAGTTAACTTACGCTTACGTCTCGAGGAAGTTCTACGAGATGTAACTAAAAATCTTTAGAGCTTAATAGACATACTGAATTTTGCGAGCTTCGCAGTTCCATAAGGCAGATTACACTTTCGAGAAACCTTGTCTTACCTCAACAAAGTCCTATGATTGATGTTGTGATATTGCCAACGGAGTTACAAAAGGAGATGAGGTGGTGGTTAGAAAATTGTCATGGGGAATCGATGATTCATTTTCCAATAGCGGAGCATTTTCTAACGGTAGACGCATCAGACGTTCCGTGGGGAGCTCTGCTGGAAAAACACATGATTTAGGTAGAAGCCCAACATATTCCGGGCAAATACAACAGTCATGCAGACCATTTTTCTCGTCATCAGCGTCCACCCGAGTGGCATCTGCTTCCCCAGGCTATAGAGAAAATATTTCCAAGGTTCGGGGTTACTCTGATAGATTTGTTCGCGTCGGAACAGGTAAATGTGGTCATGAATTAGGTATTTGTCACTAGAACAGAAGGACTATGATAGCAACGTTTCACGTTGCCTTCTCACAGATATGGTACTTTCCCACAGCACGGGTGTTCCCACCGCCGTGCATTATTCCGAAAGTCCTGAAACACCAGAACCTTGCACGAGGAATCTATCTCCTCGTAGACCCCTTGAGACAAGCTCAAGAACGCTCGTTCCCAACGGCACTGAAGGCACGAGCAGTATAGCACCACCCTTCATAGTCAAGGATCTCTATCACTGTTGATATTTTGCAGTTTTACATATTGTAGAGGGACTGGCTTATAAGACGATTAATCTTCGTAAGTCCGTGGTAGCCACTTTAACTAACCCTGATAATGCCAGTAATTTGAGTTCAGACGTGTAAGTATGTCATGTCTTAAAAGCTATAGCTTTACAAAACCTGTAAGGAAAAGTATTTGGGATCTTGATATTTTAATTACATACTTGCGCATTATAACTGTGAACGAGGCTAGTATATTTGCTTCTTCTCGACATACAGCAACTCCTATAATACTTTGCTCTGCCCGCAGGGTCCATGAACTTTATTAGCCACAGATACAAAACATTATGTTGAATAAGCTAATTCTTTGGTTTTATGGCCTGTTTTTGTACCTAAAACCGACACTGCAGGCAGTCTGGATGGGGTTTTATTGCAATAATGAGAATAAAAAACCTTGATCCAGTATTTTGGGTAAAGCTGGAGCACGCCAAAAGCGGCCTCTCCATACTCTTATCAGTCCACTACTGTCTAAACTAACTGTCCACTAGACTGCATCCTGTCGGGGGGAAACTTGAGGTTAAAAACGACATTTACACGTTTTTACCGTATATCTGATGTTAATAATAGCGGTTTTATACGCTTGTTTAACCCTGCTTAATTATACTGTTATAAAGTTTCAATTTCACAATGACCTTTGCATTAGGTTAGCCATAATTAAGCTACATACCTATTGCCTTCAACTTATGAACTATATTGAATTACTTTATTAATGAGCGGTTTTTATTTTGACAGTTCTACTAGTTTCAGGAAACTGCTGATAGATGTCATTAAACCTAAGTAATATGTCAAGTCCTGTGTAAAATGTCAATTTCCGCTTTGTTTTTTGTTTGTTTACCTTTCAACTTTCTTTCTTTCACTTGCAATAGTTTATTATTTATTAATTGTGCCCTGAGAACTAAACTAAACATGGCTAGTCCATGCGCAGTACAATTTTGTAAAAATATAGGTAACCACCGCTTTCCTCAAGATGAAACTCGGAGATCAAGATGGATAGAGGCTTAAACATATAAAAACAGGATTAACTATAAGAAAAAAATCCTTCATATTATGTTCAACTCACTTTACGCCAGCAGATTTCATCTCTCCGTCATCACATTTGGCAAGAGCCCCAAGAGGTAAAATATTTATCTTAGCGTCGAGTCGAAAATACTCGGCAGCAGGCTGAAATTTGGCATGTATATTTCTTAGAATCTAAGTATAGGGGAGTACTAAACATGAACTTCCCGACATCCCGGAAACGGGAGAAAAGTGTGATTAATTATTTGTTTCAAAAATCAAAGATATCGAAGCCATTTATGTAGGTTTCCTCGGAAGTGTAGGAGATCACTAAGAAAGGAATTTGAAAGGTAGTCCAGTCATTTTAGTAAGTTCACCTCGGAATTCGAGATACCCAGCTGTAAGTCTGTAAATACTTGTATATTGACTCCCCAAAAGTTGTCTCAAAACCTACATATGGTAGGGTGTACGCAACTATTAAATTTCAAGGGTTAAAGGTCACAAAAATCGGTTTTTTGTAAATATCTCATTTTCTATGGGTTTTTGCTATTTATTTGCTTTCATTAGAAATATTGTAGAATACAAAATTCTCTACAAGTTTTGTTTAAAATTCTTTTTATACGGTGTACCGTTTTCGTGACAGATAGCAGAGAGCACGCGGTCACAGTATCACTTCAGGTCAACCGGTGCCTTCGGTCGAAAACGCGCGATATACAGTTGATGAGCTATCGATAACTCAATTATTATAAATACTTGTAAATTTTTATTAACCATTGTATTTTTTTTTCCTAACCTATCGGCTTTTTTTTCAGTAATAATTTATTTGACAACATTTACCTGCCCATGTGATTGCAGAATTGTTAATGAAATTATAGGAATTATATTTGAATTTTAACCTAATTAATATTAATAACATCTTACTATATTTATACCATATCATTTTGATCATATTCTTTCTCTTTTATGTCGTCTTCCGGCTACTGGTAAATTACAAACTTAATTTACAAATATCTATAATGATTGATTTATCGATAGTTCATCAACTGTATATGGCGCGTTTTCGACCGAAGTGGGTCGGAAGAAGCGGCACCGGTTGACCTGAAGTGATGCTGTGACCGCGCGCTCTACGTCATATATCACGAAAACGGTTGACCGTATAAAAAAAAAATTAAACAAAACTTGTAGAGAATCTTGTATTCTACAATATTTATATAATGAAAGCAAATAGCAAAAACCCATAGAAAATGAGGTATTTACAAAAAACCGATTTTTGTGACCTTTAACCCTTGAAATTTAATAATTGCGCACACCCTACCATATGTAGGTTTTGAGACAACTTTTAGGGTGTCATTATACAAGTATTTACAGATTTACAGCTGGGTATCTCGAATTCCGAGATTCTTACCTAATTTAAGCTTAAATGACTGGACTAAGGATTATTTTTGTGTATGAAACAGCATCTGGCAGTTACTAAATTAACCACCCAACAAAGATCACAGATTTTTTGACATATTACATTATGCAAGCGCCATCTTACGGTAGTCTCTGTACCTAAAAGTGACACTTCGAAAACCCCTCATTGTAAAAATTGTCTAATCATATTTTGTGAAATCCAGATATTTGTTTACTGTAACTAATAATTCCATAAATATTTTATTATGAAAGTAACCAAGTATGGTTTGTACATTATAACAATTATAATCTCTTTATAATTAAGTTCAAAAATTATATTAATATTATTATCACTACTGCACTGATATTTATTTTTTATTTCATTTTATTTGTACAGTAACTTATGCCTATGATGGCTACATTTTATGATGTTGTAATAAATGAGTTACAATTAAATGATAGTAATATGTATTATAAAAATTGTATTATATTCTCGCTCAATAGGTTAATATTAATAATCTAAAATGCCAGTTGTTTCAACACAGCATTCTATTTTAATTTATACTGAATATTCTTAAACTTTCAGTTTGTATGCATTTTAATGTCAAAATCACATTGGCGTCCCTAAACAGATTTAATTTACCCACCAGGCGATAATAAACACGTCTCAAGGTTGTAAACTTTAACTAACGGTCAAGTGTTTAATAGAAGTGTTTTACCTGAAATAAAACACATATTAAATACTTACCTTAGTTAAAGTTTACAAATTTAAATTCTGCCTGGCAGTTCCTCTCGACTCAATGAGGCAGGTGTCAGAGCTTAATTTTCAGCTCGACACTACCTGGTGGGGAATGTGCGAGCGAGATAGATAGAGGTAAAGGTTAAAAAGGAGAGAAAAGGACAAAAGATTTGATGGAAACTAGGTGTTGCCACTCTCAAGGTTGTAAACTTTAACTAAGGTAAGTATTTAATATGTGTTTTATTTCAGGTAAAACACTTCTATTATGAGTCTCCGCGGGGACACGACATAAGGCTGTAACGTTAAGTAAAAAGAAATCTTCGCTAAGGCTAATTATACTTGCTAAATGGTTTATGGTGAAAACAGTTCAAAACGATGGAGTTATAGGAACGCGATGTAAAAAAAAAAAGCGTTATTGTCGATAATCTTAGGTATTGGAACACACCGATAGACTAAAGACTATAGAACCGGAAATGCACGCATTTATTTTTATTTTGATTTTTGACATTTACAAATATGCAGTTTGTCAAATGATAAATGTCAAATTTATAACCTAAAAGTTTGTAATGAAATAAAATCTGATTATTTGCTACAATTTTAAACTGAATTTAATACAACAAACTTTGTACAAAAAGTTTATCACGATTCAGATAGTTAATTATTTAAAATAAGGAATTGCACTTGTCCTTAATGGAAAAATTGTCACTCACTACTTGACAAGTAATTATTGAAAAATATTAGATAAATACTTAACTGCGTTTTAATTTCTTTTGTAAACAACATCAGATTAAAAGAATTATCTACAACAATTTTAATAAGCTCCAATTTATAGAAAGTTAATGAGGTATGTCTTATTTCTTAGTCTTAAACAATTTTTCAGTATTTACATAATAGTTCATTTTGCTTTATTTTAATAAACTACTTGTACAAAAATTTAACATAATAAGTTGTATTAAAGAAAATATAATGCAAGTAACTATTTAAATAAATTTAAAAGTATTAGACCTTTATGTTGTAAACAATAAGGTTTAATTTAAGTATACATATAAATATAAAAAAATACTTTAATAGGTCAAGGATAGTCTGTATTAATCTGAAGTAATGTATTAAAAAGTGTACTTATAACATGTAGGGTATGTGTGAGAAATTTACACAAATAAAACAAAGTAATTTTGTTCTAGTTTGTACAATGGCCGATCAGCTGGCACATGTAATTTTACGTAAATTACATAAACCTACTTGGATTTAGTGGCTTCAATCTGTGTGATACATATTTATGAAGACTATGTCTAGTTGTTAATAATCTATGGCATTAAATAGGCTTCAAAACTACTAAACCGATTTGAAAAATTCTCTGGGTGAATGAAATTTGGTACTTAATCCCTGGAACATAATATGACCTTTATTAAGCTGTTAGTTACAAAAAATTAAAGAACTTCATATTTTAATAATTCAAAGGCATTTGCATATGAAATGTTTCCAAAAAAAGACATTTGATTTGAAAACCATTTTTTCACTCTTTGTATGGATCTATGGTGTAAATTGTAATGCAAAGTATATTCTGTATGTAATGAGAACATTCTATCTAAAGATTTATTTAAAATATTTTTTTGTTCAATTATTATTATTTATAAATCATATTATTGTGATACTTATATTATAATTATTGGTAATTTTCAGGATACACATGAAAATGAAAACAAAAACTATGACATCATTGCTTTATTCAGTTAGAATATTCGTCTGACCCAAGGTAAGTTGTGGCTTTTCAACTATTATCTAAGTTCTTTTATTATGATTTTATAATATAAACATATAAAACTGATACTGGTGGCCGGTTTCTGGAATCTGGATGGTTATTCAAATGTATGTTCAACTAACACAGCATTTAAATGAACAAAGGCTTGTTGAAATTCCATAGATAAGGTTGATTCAAATAGTATTGGTGTCTTTGATGAATAAACCTTACCTGTGGATTTTTTTTATTATAGCAAAAATGCTCTTCTATCCTCTTTGTTTTATTAGTCCTATTTAATTTAATAACAGATTTCAAAAAAAATTACATTGTTCCATATTTCTGTTTTCTTTTGGAAAACACGACTTTTCCTAATTTTATATTAGAGCATACAGCATATTGCCTATTTGGAGGACTAATTAATTGACTGACTAACATTATATTGATAATCCTTGTACAACCATAACTGCTTATGTAAAAAGTATGTAAATTGGACAGTAAGTTTTAAGTTTACAAAAATGGTGATGGTAGAGCCGTGGTCGCACCCGCCTATTTATTGCACCAGCAGACGAATAATATGCCTTTTCAAGTTCTTTTTTCTACCGTATTTCAGTGTGAACTGACATGATGGTTAGATGTTATCACCGGGTCCTACCACGTCTCTACCTAGACCATTATTGTACCTATGAATTTCTAGATTTTTATCTGCATTATTTTTAGAGCTCTTTTTGTGCTAAATCGGGTTACAATTTTTTATATTTTTTTTATTTCATTTTTTTCTATTTTCATGTGGAAAACTTAATACCTTTTTGTAAAATTAACCGTTACATATAATCTAAATAAGTAAACAATTCCTAGCTAATTAAAAATCAAATAAAATAAAATAAAATATTTGCTACAATTTTTTTAAGTAAGATACGAATAGTGCCATCTATTGAACGAATAAGTAATTAAAGTCATAATCATTTGTATTTTATTGTTAGTCGTTTCCCAAACGTAACTCGATTAACCGATTTTTGTCTAGTTATTTTTCTTTAAAAGCTGACACGATAGTGTTTTTAGATATAATTTTCAATCTACATAATTTTCTGCAAATTATTGTATATCCTACTTTTTAGTTTTTACTTACAACGCTTCTCCCGGCATCATTACGTATCGATAGACATCTCATGACCCAGGAACATTGAAAACTTTTGTTTCTTCGGCGGGATTTCCGCGACCTCTCGTTCGAGAACCAACGCGCTCAACCACTGCGCTATACGCTAACATACCTACATAGAGTGCCAAAATCATTTACACTTCCCTTTGGCTTCGCCGAAGTCGGGTAAAAAGAGAAAATCTATGTCAAAATCTGTAAACGTTCGTATTTTTGGTTTTTTATTTATTTATCCAGTAGAGGGTTGAACTTCACTTCCAATGTTTGTATAGTTAACTTGAGAAATAGCAGACATTCTATAAAAAAAGTTTAAAAACTATAACCCGATTTCGCAAAAAGGGGTCTGTCTAAAAAGGCTTAAACAAGAAAATAATTCAATTTTAAATCCAGATAATAATAATATTCGTCTGCTGTTGAAATATACAATCCCAATAGCGGGTCCGACCCGGCTCTACCTTGACCATTTTTGTACCTATGCTTATCTGGATTTCAAATTGAATTATTTTCTTGTTCAGCCTTTTTAGACCCCTTTTTTGCGAAGTCGGGTTATAGTTTTTAAACTTTTTTTTATGAGACCCCTCTTTTGCGAAGTCGGGTTATAGTTTTTTAAACTTTTATTTTATTTTAAATTTATTAAAATCGGACCAGTAGTTTCACCGCTACGGGGGAACATACATACATACATATATACATACATAACCCTTCCTTTTGGCTTCGCCGAAGTCGGGTAAAAATGTGTAGGTGACAGTTTGAAATCAATTTTCTCGAAATCAAAATTTTATAGTAGGATGTTGCAAATATAATATTTAACTAAACTTGCTTGTGATGCATCTTACGATTATAAGACTACAGAGAAAGGAGCTAACTTTCTCACCTATATATTATTAGGTTGGGAAAAAAGTTTCTTCGCATTTTGTATAAAAATTGAAAAGGTTTTTTTCTAAAGTTTGTTTACAATTATTGACTAAAGTATATAGGTGCCATTTTGTTCGATAACTTTTTGCCATCTTGTTGGTAGGGACATGATCCCATTGCTATACAAATTTTGGGGCTTCTGATGAAAAAACTGCGACAAGTGGTTTTGGCAGTCTTCTTGTGATGTCAACCTGACCCTGCCTAAGGAATTCGGCAGCGACCGAAACAGTTGGAAATCTGAATTACAAGGTAAGGACTATACCTACGTCGGATGCATAAACACCTCCCAGCCAAACTCCCGTAATTTTTGCTGAGTGGCTAAAGATGTGTGAGGTCTAGCGTTATCATGATGAAAAACCACACACCTGTTGATTAATTCCGACCGCTTTCTCTCAACTTCTTGCTTTAATCTCATCAGTTGTTCGCAGTACAGTTCAGAATCGATGGTCCTCCCTGGCGATAACAGCTCATAATGAATAATGCCCTTCCAATACAACCACACACACAACATGTTGCGAGTTAACCCGGGTTTCGCCATAGTCTGTGAAGCCTGACCGGCCTTTGACTACGATATTTTTCGCACGTTCTTGTCGTACGTCCCTAATACTTTTCATCACCAGTTATCAGCTTTTTCAAAAATTGTTCGGTTTCATTATGTCGTTATAAAGAATCACAAATGAGTACCTACACGGTTAGTTAGGTTTCCTTCAGTGATCAAATATGAAGCTTTTTTTGTGTACCCAGCTTTTTTCAAATGCGCCAAAACCGTTTTGTGGTCATTCCCCAGTTCATCAGCTACATCGTTACTACTAATATGGCGATATTCCTCCACTTTTTCAAAAATGGCATCAATTTTATTCGTAACAGGGCGACCAGAGCGACGTGCATCATTGATATGAGAATTTCCGTATTGAAAACGCTTAAACCAAAATTGCGCTACTCTCACAGATATTGCATTAGGTCCATAAACATCACAATTTTTTTACGCTGCTTGTGTTGCATTTTTACCTTTTATGTAATAAAAATTTAAAATGTATCGAATTTCTTCATTAGAATCACTCGTTTTAACAATAAGAAAAACAAATGAAAATCTAACATTTACCTGATTTGAATTTAGAATTGTCTTCTGTAAAATTAAAATTTTTCAATGATACCAATATGATTGTATCTACAATAATTGGTATAGCCTAAGGAATAATAATATGACAAGTTTATACATACTGTAATGCGAAAAGACTTTTTCCCCAACCTTTTATATAGTGCTGAATTGATTCCTATTTTTTGCGCCTATGATTGTACTATCGTTTAATAATTATAATATTGCAAAAAAAATTGTTGTAGGCGCCGCCGATATAGAGTATTTCGATATACAAATTATTTAATAGTAGGTTTACCTATGAAATAGCCGTTTTGTATAAAAAAATAAAAAAATTTTTTTTTCATCTGTTTTTTTATTTGTATTGCTTTATGATAGCTGGACGGGAGGCAACACATTCTTCATAGGCATTTTGTACTGCCTCTCTTGTAATAAATTTTTTTCCCGCCAAGAAGTTATCCCAATTCTGGAAAAAGGAGCAGTCTGAAGGCGCTAGGTCGGAGAGCTTACTACCCTATTATATGCAACTTGGGGACCGTCTGTTGTGCAGTCTTGGTCGCGTTGTCGTGGAGGAGCAGCGGAGACGAGCGATTGACCAATGCTGGTTGGAGATGTGCCAGCGTCTCCATCATTGTGTTCAGTTCTTTACTGTACATATCTGCAGTAATGCTTACCCCGTTTGGTATGAAGCTGTGACGAATCACACCAGCGCGCGGCGCTAGACCACCAAACAGTACCATCACTTTTCTAGAGGTAAGTATTCTTACCCCTAGAAAAGTGAAAGTGACTTAATTCCTTCGTTTCTGTGTCTGTTGAGCAGTGCGAGGCACGTCTCGACGCGTACTTCTCGCTGGCGATCATTGAGTTCGTGGGGCACCCATTTCTAAAGCTTTTTACCTTGTCAATTTCACGCAAATGGACCAATATTGTTTTGACGCTAAAGTCGAAAGCTGCTGCTAATTCAGCTGTAGGTTGTGTATCATCAGCTTTCACAATTGCCTTTAATTCGTCATTGTCGACCAAAGTCTTCAGACGACAGCGAGGTTCATTTTACAGGTCGAAATTTCCAGAACGGAAGCGAGCAAATCGTTGAATTCGTTGATGTTGCTTTTTCTGGTTCTAGGCATAGCTACCTTCACCACGGTTCCGTAATATTTGCCATATTTTTTTTCGAGTACGTCGAAACCAAAATGAATTTTGATAGTTAGAGTATGTTCGCTTCAACGTAGCGCTGAAACTACTGATTTGGATCAGTAGTTTCAGCGCGTTTTATTTGCGGTGTCAAAAAGTCTAAATATATTTTTTTAATAAAAAAAAACATTAACCCGTTACATTCTAAGTTTCTATGATGGTTGATGTTTTTTTTTATATTTTTTTTTACAAACTACCGGTCTACTGCTCGTACCCGTTGGGTTGTCGTATCCTGATTTTCTATGTGTTGTTTGAGTTATCTTTTCATATTTATAATTGTAGGTTTTTAGGTTGTTTTAATTTTTTTATTATTACCTAAGTAGTTATTATTACAATTTTTTTTTTGTAGAGTATTAAGCCTTATTTATTATTCTAATCCTTAATATTCTAATTTTAGTACAATCTTATAAATCTTTAAAACTAACTAGATTTAAAACAATTATTTTAAATCTAGTTAGTTTTAAATCTAATCTTTAATACATTATTATTTTACTTCGATTATTCACTGAACACATAATTGAAGACATGGATGGATAAAGGTGATATGGAGCAAAATTACGATTTCGAGAAAATTGAGTTCAAACTGCCACTTAAACATTTTAGAATACGTCGTAAAGTCTTAAGTTTATTAATCTAAAGATCCGTCTTTAGAATAAATGTACTTCATACGTCACTACATATCCTAAAATGTTTAAGTGACTGTTTAAACTCAATTTTCTGGGTATATTTTTTGCGACATATCACCTTCATCCATTCATGTCTTCAATTATACTTAATAATTAGTACGTAGAACATATTTAAAGGACTTTTACATCCTTTGTCCGTTATATTCACTTTTCGTTGTAATGCATAATGTAGATTATTTTTAATTGTTTTCAATTATAATTTATTTTATGGTAGTTAGTATCGCGGTAGAGCTATAATTGGTCACATGGCTGGTAGTAACGGGAATAGAGCACGCCCACAAGTAGAATCCTGGTTCCAATAAAATTTAAAACATTATTTTATTTATTTGTCTACTAGATGTCCCGGCGAACTTCGTACCTTCACGAACTGACAGCACTGCCACCTATCGAGTTTAATAAATACATGAAGGTTTATGTATTTATTGTACTCGATAGGTGTCAAGAAACACTCTATCCATTGTGAAACAGCATGACTTTATTTATTGACAGACGGACAGACAGACGCAGCGGATGACTGTTGATTTATAATGTTACTAGCTATCTAGGAATACTTCCTAACAACTTAGAAGTTGAGATGTGAGTTGTGACTGAGAAATGATGTAAATTATTTTAAATTAAATATTTATTTAGTTAAAAAAATCAAAGGAGTTTTTAACAGCTCCATTCCCAAGCCTTTATTCCTATTTTAAATTATAAATTTGTTTACTCTCTAGATTGATGGTTAGTTTAGGGTTAAATTACGTATTAATTTTACTAAAATAATTGCAATACAATTGAAAACTCTATATGTAGAGTCTAATAAGAAGACGGTTAATAAATCTACCATCCATCCAACACGGTATTTATAAAAGGTGATATACATATTAAATATCCAATCATAAACTCGATTTAGCGCGAGCGAGAGTGTTAAATTATAATCAAGCGATGTAAATACAGGCGCAAGTGCGTGATGTAATATTATACAATGAAAACGAGAGTTGCATCGACGTCGCGCGAAAATGTTCTCTATGCAGTCAGTTCCATTCAGCTGTGGCGACCGTGACAGTGCGCGGCGGCAGCGCGGGGGCGGGCGGAGTCGCAAAACTGGGTCGCTCGCGATGTACTGTCAAGTTCAAGGCCACGCCGAAGGGGAGGGGGCTTCCGATCGTCCCTAGATGGCGTTGTTATATTCGAAAATTTCGCGAGCGGGGGCCGGGGCGAAGCGCGGGGAGTAAGCGGGAACGAATTTTTCGGTGCAACATACGACACGACGCTGCACTCGTGTGTCGAACGTCGCGACGCGTAGAACACTTTCGTAACACAGATCGCCGAATATCAAGTTATTTCAAATAATAAATAGGCCATCATGGACTGGATGGAGATGGAGGACGTGGTACGTACTTTTTAGATTTTTATTGTCTACAAATTAGCAAACACTAAATCTTTCATCCAATAAAAAATATTTTTGAACATGCCGGTATTTAAAACATGACCTACGCTAACGTTAGATAAGTTAGGCGTATTGTAGTTATTCTTTTCAATTATATATTCTCATTGTAAAAAATAAAAGCCGTGCCTTGAAATCATTATTAAGGAAACTTTTTTAAATAAACTTAATCATTTAAATATTGAAATCTTGTAGATTAAAATTAACATCTCGCGAGCTAATATTCATAAGTGGTTAACAATCGTCCCCAATTCTTCGGATCAAAAATTGGCATCGTTTTATTCTTGTTCGCTATTCTGTCGGTAGTGTTGCGGAAGTTTATAATTTAAATAGCCTTCAGTGTTTGTTTAAAAAGTGAAAAAAAATGCGCGTCTGTTAGTTAACTGTATCGTTGTGTGCTTTATATTTTTGTTGTGGTGGATATCTTTGGATAAGGCACTGTTTAGGCAAGCACACGTGCGAAACGCACAATTCGTTCCTGACCTACCTCAACACGTTATCGATCGCCGCCCGCCGTCTAACGCTAAATGCCTATTGCCTAACGATTTTTGTCAATCCAGTATTATTCTTGTTTCTTCGTAGGCTTCGTCCGTTATATTCACTTCGAAAACAACTATTGCTTTAAACGGATTTTCTACATTGTTTACAACAAGTGCATAAATAAGTTTAATTGCATTGTTCAAGGCTGCTGTGTGTTTAATAAAAATTTTACATTTAATATTCTTATATCATGTACGGTATGAGAAAATTCTACTATTTAATATAATTTAATTCACTTACACAGTATTTTTTTTAATAGGTTCACAAAACAGGATACAATTCACAATACATGTAAGGTTCTTATATTCTATAACAATTAAACTAGGGAATATATCCCCCTAGGATGTGAACACAGCATGCACTTAATATTAAAGTTGAGTTACCTTACTACTTAACATAGTATTCGTATATAAAATTAAATCTAACAAAAAGTTTAATACATTATTAACTAAATAGTCTAACCTATTAAAATTTTTTTTTGCTGAAACTACTGAGTACTGTAAATCACATACTGAACTGATTAATCGAAATATTGGCTTTGGGGGTATTAATGATTTTCCTGTCTTGAAGAAGTCATCGTTTTTTGGTTACTATTCGCAAAATTTCTCTGTTATTATCAACTTGATAATAAAATCGAATAGTTAGAAATAAGTTGTTCAAGGTTCGTAATGCATTTACGAAATTTATTTCTGCAAATGCATAAATGAAAATGATCTAATAGGTTTATTGCAGGATGTAATTATTTATTGGTATTTTTGTCATTCCTGTTCGTAACTGCATAGTATGTTATAATAAAATATTTCTAATATAATATGGTAGAAATAGTATTATTTCTTTTCTTCCTTGGTCGTATGATCTTTAGTCCCTGCTTCTTTCTGTATTTCCGATCCGATATTTATGTATTTCTACAATGTGCAAAAAACCTCAACGACTTCTTCTTTAAAAATAATTTTGGTATCAAGAATATGTACCGAAATATAGCGAAGTTTACTTTTCAGTATCTAATCTGGCTGTATGCATGTGATGATAATATTATATAGGTCGGCCTTGACTGCATCTTTATCTCCCACACACGCATAATATTCGTTTTAATATCCTTTATATTGTTCAAGATATTATTCAAGATTTGTTATTCTTATAAAACTTTTGCTATCATCATCAACAATAGTATGAGCCCAACAAATGTGGTTGATTTGTTTTGTTGTTTCATGTTTCACCATTGTTTGTTCTCTACCATTTTCATTTATCCTTGATATTTTTTCTTAGACGTCTAAACCAACACACTTTAGCAAGTACTATAAGGATTACGAACGTACTCTGAGTTGTCAAAGCAGTTTCCTATTTTGTAAAAGGCTGGACCCTGATGAGATTCGAGTAGTTTCGGGTTAGAAATGCCCATGGGGGCTAAGTGGTATTTTTGTATTTTGACCGTCGGTGATTTTGAGTCTCACATACATAAGTCCACCTGGCCTAGATACCTAGTAACTGTGTATAAATTCCTTATATTAGTCCTCTAAATTTATTTTAATGTGGTCGACGTAAATTATACATTTTTTAATAATAATTCCACATAGTTTATTTCCGATATAGATATTAGCTACTGAAATTAATTACTTTGTTCGGTTTCCTGTGTCGTTTTTTTTTATATTAAAACTACAGTCGTGATAGTTCTACAATCGTTATGATGTCAACAACAGAACTGTGTTTCTTACTTTTATTTTTATTAGTGCTCACGATTTATTTTACTATAGCTAAGCTGGTCGCGTCAGTTAAATTTTTTTTAATATTTTTAAGTTCCATGAAGCTAAAACTGCAAATTGTTTCACAAACATTTTTAATGTAATATTTCTTAAGTTTCAATGTTTATGCAGTGTTATATTTTATATATCGCAAGTGTGTATTTAAAACGCACTAGCGATATTTGTGTCAATTAGGTCATGTAGCATTTTATGGTCATGGTCAGTATGCTTAGATAAGTATAAATTGCTTATTAGTCTTCCGCATTTGTATCCATTAGATAGTTATATATTTATTTATTTATTATACTACATTAACTTGCAGTAGCGAAATGTTATTATCTAAATTCATTTATATTTATTTATACATAAAAATTCGTTACTGCTTCAGTACAAATCCAGTTAGCAAGATCGAACCCAACTGTACAATATTTTCTCTGACAATTTTTTCGTACTGCCAATCTGCCAATATCAAGTATGTAATTACATCATTTTACATTTCCATGACGTCATTACTAGATAAGTTCTGTTTTTTCTCATGAAATATCGCAACTTAGCTAATATATTACTGTTGTTGGATCGGCCGTGTCAGAGAATTTTGCAAATTAGGATGTGATGATTTTCCTGGAGATGGTGCAAGTCTTAAATCAATAGAATTCGGTTCAACTTAGTGTCAAATGATGAATGAAGAATGACTCGTGCCTCAAACTTGAAGGAACTGGGATAATTTTAATACCAAATATGATTATTTATTTTGGACTTTTTCATTTCTATATTATAAAGTGCCTATGATGTTTATTTCTCTATTGAATGTCCAGGTCAAATAGTTGACGCTTAATATCTTTTGACCTACAGATAACTAGTATTTATACTACAAAGTTATAACATTATCAATTATCTGTTAGGTATAACAATGTGCTAAATGATAATAAACCGGTTTTATTATATTAGTGTTTAACGATCTAAAATTGTACTAGAGACAGTTTCTATTGTGCATGATAAAATCTACTACTGACTCAGACATCTTTGATATTCACAACAGGCAACCGAATAAATAAAATTTAAAAACTACCTGACAAGTATCCTTTAGTAACGATATAATTACATGGTCCATGCAACTATTATGTTCTTGGAAAACATTAAAGTTGGGATATTGTGTATATGTCGCAGTCATCTTATTGAATTTGGTTATTTAATTGAATCACTAGGCGGTTATAAAATGGCGTCAAAAAGCTCGTACAGATAGCAATGTGTTGATATATTTTTTGATTAATTTACTTTAATGTTCGTTTTATTAGTACTCATTCGGAAATTTCGAAGTTTAAAACTAAAATATTAAATGGCTGTCCTAGTCTCGGATTCTAAAATTTGTTGGTAAAAACAGGATTCAATGAAAGCGCTAGTCATTCAATTAAATAGCGGATTCAATCAGATGACTGCGACATATATAAATCAAGGTCTGTTAGTCGCAGAGTTTAGCTTATACCGGTTGATAAAAAATGGCGTTCCGCGATACCAGACCCAAAATACATAGTAATTATAGCCGCAGCTCATAATCGCGAACAACCGTGTACCATTAGACTGTGAAGCAATTACGACCATATGGAAGCTATTGTTGTTCAACGGTTCATTTTTCTGATAAATATTTTGATAAATACCGTTTGACACAGACTGTAATTCCTAATAGCTTAACATACTAGTTTTTCTATACTAAATAGACATATTGATGGTGAAGGAAGTGATGCCTTATACATAATAAATAGTTTAATCATCTCCATCGTCTTGATTTTATCGTAGGTTCTAAGATATAGTACCTAGTGGTAATGGGTATCATATAAAAGTATTGCATTGAACATTTGTAGCCCAGATCGCGATAGCTTCGCCGAATTTGTAATTGACAGTGGATGAGGGGAGGTGGGAGTGCGGGAGATTTGGCAGTTGGCCTTGACAATGAACCGGCGGCGCACACAGACGCGGCTCACGCACACAGACAAGACTCACGCACACACTCGCACAGCCTACAGAAGACCTCTCCCACACAATTAATGTTGACGTAGGGTTGGGCTGTGCGTTCGTATTTTAGGAACGATAACGTTAGTCTGGAACTTATTCCTCGACACGACTACGATGTTTACTTTTTTCTGGATTCTTTATATGAATTTGTTAATGACAAATAGTAATAATGGCCCATTACAAAATATGGTGTAAGCCGTGTTTTCGGTTTCTATAGGAAAAGTTTTGATAGTTTGTCAACCGTATTTATGTACATTGTACCTAATTTATATAATATATCCAATACTATTGGATTGGATATATTATATAAATTAGGTAGGTAGCATACAGTTCAAAAGTATGGTATATATGTTTATCAACAGAATGTTTGAAACAGTGATGTATTTTGGTGTGTATGGGTCCCGTCATTAGAGTTTACTGTGAAAGTACCAGCTCTGAAACAGTTACTGTTTTAAATTATTTATTAAATTTATGATATTGAGGCATTTCTCATAGAAACATAAAAGTCGAAAGTGAGTCTTTCAGCGCTGGTACATTCACAGTAAACTCTACATAGGGGACACATACACATTACACACCCTAAAGTATTATCACTCATTTATTTTACACCTTGTAGATAGGCAAACATTGAACACGACCCTACAGTTTTAGTCCAGAAATGTTGCTCAGTTTATATTATGAAATATCGTAGACGTTTAACAGATTTCTAGGCACAAAAAAAGCTAAAACTAAGAAGTATAAATCAAAAATAAGTAACCACATTTTGTTTGTTTTTTGGGATTAAAAATATTCTTGGTATACCTAGTCCTGCCATAAATACTGATACAAAGAAAAATATATTTTTTTCTATTGCAAATAAAATTTATTTCTTTTACAGTGTGTTAGTTTAATTCATAAATAAAAAGGTATTTAAAATATGAAAAGTTTATTCAAAGTGGCCGCCGTTGGCTGCAATACCAGTTGAGGCCAGATATCAATAGAAGCACGCACGCTTTCCATGTGAAAATTCCTCACTGCCAATCGTATGGATTGCTTCAGGGACTCCAAATTGTCATGGCGTTTAGAGCAAGACATACTCTCTAAAACTGACCATAATTCGTAATCTATACTTATAATAAAACTGTAGAGAGGTCAATTCTGTACATTGAATATTTTTTCAAAATACATATTGGAGGATGATTGGTGATCGATACTGATGCCAAAAATGCAATTAGTAAAATTTTTGTCTGTCTGTCTGTCTGTCTGTCTGTATGTGCACGCATGGAACAAAAACTACTGCAGGGATTTTAACCAAACTAGGTACGATTGTAGCCCATATTCCTGGGCAGGTTATAGGCTATATAACATAACGCTACGATACATAGGAGCCGAGCAGTGACGATAAATTTGAAGTGAGTCGGATGAATTCCGCGCGCGTGGACTGCGGACTGCGGACGAACGGTTCGTGCGGGGGGCGCGGGGGGATCGCTTACACAGTGACGCGAAGCAATAGATCGTGGCACTAAAGTAGATTAGAATATGAAATAAGTACCTAACTAACAGGATTTTTTTTCTGGGAAGACAAGTGTTTCCACAGTGTCATAATAATATAAAAATTGTATTTTTGAACTTGCTTCACAAATTGAAATAAATTATCATTTATTGTATTAAAATCAACTTAACTGTATTATTAAAAGAAAGCCTTTCGCGATAAACTAAAAAACGGGCAATTAAGCGGTTTTTGGAAAGCTATTTATACCATCACGGTATTAATCCTTATCATTTTTAATACGTTAGTTGGCTTAAGCATTCCATGAAGACTATTTTTGCCCTTTATACTATGCAAATATTATAATGAATAGTTTAGGGATTATAGCAAAATTAAAATCGTTTCGCCGTGATTCGACCGGGCGCCGCGTGATGCAGGCTGCTGCGTGACGTCTACGTCCGAGCCGGGCTGCTGTAGTGTAGGTATCAGATGCTGGTAGGTAGGAATTTTGGCGAAGGAACTCCACCCCACTGCTGGGTAAAAATACTATTAAAATGTGCTGACAGGCAATACCGGTAATTTGAATTTAACCACGCACAGCCGCTAACTGTGCTAACTGTGCCCGTGTTATTATAGGAGACTTATTTATGCAATAGTACCCAACACAATAATTTTTTGAATTTTTGTCTGTTTGTCGGTGCATTTGAGCACGCTGATCTTAGAAACGGCTTATGCGATTTAGATGTGGTTCAATCATATATCATATTAATCTATTGTAGTAATCTTGACTTAACATTTATTTCATCTCAATCGGTTCATAATTAAAAACTTATGACAATTAAAAAAAAATTGCTGGACGTTTGTATGAAGCGCGGCGAGAATCCCCTTTGCTTCAAACATTCAAATTTAATCTTTTTTTATTTTATATTGGGTGTACAAAAAGTTACGTTCTAACGGTTTTCTTTATCCTAATTAGTTTCAAAGTAATCTACCAAATAAAACACCAAAAACCGTTGCGATCGAACTGATTGGATTTTCGGTTGTGTCGAGAGTAAGCCTGCTGGAATCTGGATCCTCGGCGGGGCGTGCCGCTGCGCCCATGTCTAACCGAGAGTTTCGTTTTAAATACCTTAGTAATTGCAATATAAGTTTCAATTTAATACCTCAAAACATTATTGACAAAAACGGTAGTAAGTTCAAAAAAATTGAAAATATTTTTATGGTTTCGAAATGTATGGTTTATCCTATGTCCTATTAAGACGTTGCTTTATATAAAATTCTGAGTTCCCGGGAAGTAACCTTTAGGTTTTGGTTCCCTTTGGAGTGTCGAAAATTACAGATTCCAAATTCAAATCGAATATTTTATTTATTTTTAATTGTAACAGTATTTATGGCCAGACTAGGTAGTCGTGATTTCATTATTCGATAAAACGTAGAAGATGAAAAGAATTGAAGATTTTAGCTGTATCGGGTATGAGCTCGTGTAGATTTTTCAATTAGGCAGTAAATATTTAGTTATTTTGTTTAATCTTGTTAAAATATTTTCTCTTATGTATTTAATACTATACGTTACATTAGTGCAACATACTTCACATAAGAGGAAAATTTTGCATTGTATCAGGTTTTATCACACATTGATAACGCTACCTAATTCCTAAAATATTGAACCTGATTTGAGTTATAGCTTTTTCATGTAAATAAGTGTTTTTCTTGTCTCGTATAGCTTACTATACGAGACGAGAACGTAGAACACCGAAACTCCGTGGCTAAATCAATAACAAAATGTTCGGGATAGAGGCCTGTTTAGGTCTAGGTGTTTAGGTGGGGGAACTGATTGTGCTATAATATTTTGTAGTTTGTATAATAATTGGAAATTAATAAAAAATGAGGATTAATTCCACCTACCGCCTACACAATATTTCTACGCCTCTATATTATTACCTCCAAATCTTATATTTATATAACAATTGGAAATTAATCAAAAATGAGGATTAATTCTATCTACCGCCTACACAGTATTTCTACGTCTCTATATTACCTCCAAATCATGAGTAAATTTAAATAATCCCAACTAGGCTACACAGGTACCGCCGCGTCGTCACCGTAAGCCTGTCATAGCTTTCGGTGGGTAAAGAATATATTCAGTTTAAAAGAGTAATATTGTGCCACCAAAGACATTTTCATGTTGCCAAGACGAGCTACATAGCTTACCCTGTGAAAAACTTGTCAGATATCGTATTTAGCCAAGCTCTAAAGACTACACACTCTAAACCTACAAGTTCTACACTATACCTTAATGAAAATCGATTAAAAAGTGGTCAATATCTTATGTAGAGCCAAGATTCTTAATCTATGCGCCCTTACTTTACCAGGCCTAACTTCACATACTCTACATTTCACACTAAGGGCGCATAGATAAAGAATCTTGGCTCTACATGAAATGTGACCACTTTTTCATAGATTTTGATTTGAACTTTTCGAGAAAAGGTAGGTCTTGGCGGGGAACTGCCGTGCCCCCCAGATCTATTTTAAAAATGTTCACTAACAATATTCACATGCATTTGCTTAAAAGATCAATGTTATGTTTATTTATTCATATGCTTTGGATAACGTAATATTACATAAATACGATGTATTATACAGCCCTTTTAATGTAGTACACATTATCCGTTCGCGCATTCATTTATACGAGCGACCAATAGCGGTAGACGTCGTTTGGCATCGCATCAGAGAGTGCATCGAAGTGCATTCATTCGCCGAGTTGCATTTAGAAGGTACCGAGCGTAGGGCAGTCATTCGCCGTAGAGCCGGGGAAGGGACCAATGTGAACTGCGCGCACGTGAGCTCGTGGGAGGCGCGGCGGCCGGTGGGGGAACACGCACCGTGCGTACGCGCAGTGCGTAACTGACGCGTCGCGCCGTTGACTCTGTAAACAAATAACCTTTATTCCATTACACTGAAAGCGTTGGAGCGGTCAACGCGCTCGGAAAATTATCATTGTATGGGAAAACATTTAATTGCAGTGTAGAATGTGGTTATCGCAGTGTTCGCAAAATGTTTTGCGCTTTTCGGTGTTACTTTTCTGTAAGTAGATGTTATATAAATTAAACTTGAATGTCACACACAAACACACTCGACATTTTTGCCGTACAACATTATTTCAAACTCGTTTTATGCAAAAACGCGTTGCATTTTATTAATATATCAACTTTATTATGTAACTGGTGAATCGTAAGAACTTTTTTGCACTGAAATATACTTATTATTTATGCTTCCTATATGGTAACGTGACTTTGTTTGGTTGAATGACCAAAACACTATTAGGTAAGATAACTAGCCAATTAACTGAAAAGTGTGCGATTAAACTTTCTAATACGAAAAAAGTTATTTGGATGATCAAAGTAGACTATTAAAAGTTCTATAGGATTATTTTTGTATAAAAAATAAACTATTGTCTGACTAATGAGGACCAAACTTCATTCAGAACTTAAAAATAAATCTGTTATTAATTGAAAATACAGTTGATATATTTTTTTTTCATACACATGGATAATATACCTTTCATTTAGCAACACCAATATTACAGTACAGCATACTAATATAGGTGTTGCATACATTTTAGTTATCTATTGGTTTTGATTAAAGTTTAGTTATCCCTTCTTACTATCTGTTTTTTTAGCTACATGATGACAACTTACACAAAAACCTTTCATAAAATAGATTATAATTTATATATATATTTCGTAACTCGTACTGACCACGGAATTCTATTTAATTTTCTCGATTGATTTTAAGTGGAAATTTATTCATTCCTAAATGTCGATGTGGGAGCCAACGAACTGCACTCCATGTTTTTTTTGTAATTTGCCATTTTTTGTGATAATTTTATTGACCTTGACTAAATGATTGGCAACGTACCTACCTGTGGCAACAGGTAAAATGGTAGATGCGATAAATATTGAAATATATTATCATAAATCACATTTTTAATTTCATTTTAAATATAGCTAGAAGAGAACTTTATTGTTTTTGAAATACATAATAATGATGCCGTGCATATTGTGACAATATTATTATAATAAATTGTTAACAAGTTTCTACAATAACACATTAAAGGATTTAAATGGTTATAATATTTCAAAAATTTAAAGTGTTTCATTCAAAAATTTTTAGTATACGTAATAATTTCGTAGCACACTTTAAATTTTACTGTAAACAAAAAAAAATTACTGTCGTGATTCTGAAGTATTAATAATAATATATTCTACCTACTGGAATGATTTTCTAATCATTCCAGTAGGTAGTAGCAACAAAACTAAAATTTGTAACATACGTTTTGTTCCATTACATAAGTATAAAATATGTTAAAGTGAAACTCTTCTGCTCCCTTTTCGTAGCACCGCGTAGCACTTCTACGAAAAATAGTAGCTTCTTTAATAATTATTATTTCTAAATAAAGTGTAGATAAGTGTTGCTTTAAGCAATTATTGTAGTGATGTAATTGCTATTGGAATACTTAATGATTCATAAATAAAAAATATTCCACGGTAAATTTTTAAACGTAAAATATGATTATATGAAATCAAGCTAAAGTTTTGCATAATCATTTCCAACATGATGGTGATACGTACTGCAATACAAACATTTTGCAAATTAAGTTCGACAAATGTCTAGATTAATTTACAAAGAGCGTATTGACTACATGTAAAGTATAGGCTGCCACTTAACTTCGTGAGAGCATAGCTTACGTCTGCTGATGTCACTGAGACCTTGTGGGTAAATGAGTAGACAGTAGGTAGTCACTAGATAGCTACCGAACCATTTAGTCTAGCCCTATTGATTTTGTACGCAACGCACCCTACCTGGCCCTACAAAAATAAACTACGAAACATATCCTGAATTCGTCCCAATGATTAAAGTATTTAAAGTATGTACTTGATGATGTTAACATTCAAACTAAATAAATCTAAGTTCTAAAATGTACCTAAAAATGTACCAGAGTACGAATGTAATTGATATTTTATATTATTTCTAATTTTAAACACTTTGATATTATACCTAAATTTTTTCAGACCTACTTATATTAAGGTACCTAGTTGAACTGAAGACCTATAGATAACCTTCCAAGAAGTAGAGTACATTAAAATTTAACCTCAAAATCATAAATGATGTTACCTCTACATTACACGGCAGATGTACGTAACACAGTTGACGTCAAACACTGAAACTACTCCAACTATCGCTTCTGAGTCAACGTGTTAATCGTTGTGTCATCGATAATTTTAATATTTTACAGATATGCCTCACTGATATATACGTACTTTTTAATATTTACCAGTTTAATTACGTACCTAGCACTACATAAATTTCTATCTACACTAATATTATAAAGAGGAAAGATTTGTATTTTTGTATGTAACGACTTAACTCAAAAAGTACTGGACCGATTTTAATAATTATTTTTTCGTTAGAAAGCTACATTATCACTGAGTAACATAGGCTATATAAAAAACAATTGCTGTTCGTTAGTCTCGCTAAAACTCGAGATCAGCTGAACTTGAAATATTCGTGGAAGTCCCGGGAAGGTTTACACGGTTTCCATGCTCAACGAAGTGGGCACGGGTCTGCTAGTACATAATAAATTTAGAATTTTGTGTAGAGTGGCAACTGGCTGGAGTATACGAAAAAATCTAAAACTACGCTAAAGAACACCTTCACTTAACAGGAAAACTATGAACTGTCTATGCATTATTATAGGTTAATAATGATTTTATTTATTACGAAAGTTTTTATCAAGGTATTCTAATAATTTCGTCGGTTACCCAAAAAAAGTAGTCGCCAAACCTAGTGCGGCGCGCCAGCCGTGGCGTAGGTCGGGCGAAGTGTCGATGGCCGCGCAATGTCACCCGGGGCAACCCCCCTCCCACCACCGCCGACGCCCCCCCAAACGTCTACGTGAATCAACAACAACCCACCAAACCATTTCCGAACGACGATTACGTCGGTATTTTTGATTCCGAAAATATGTGGGCTTCAAGATGGAAAGCCGGCGTAATGTGTACAGCGTAACCCACTTGATTTTATTTGCTCATTAGTTCCTGATAATTTTTAGGTCAATATTACACTTTACTACTACGAGTAAATTGTAAATACTTAGTTCGTAGATAAAATTAATTGTTCTAGTGACTTGTGCCTCAATACAAAAGCGGTTTAAGATAAATATGGAATATAGTTTTATATGAATATGTATTGAAAATATAGACGTGAATTTTAAACCTGAAAAATAGTCCAACTCAACTTTGTATATTATTTGAAAGAGTAAGTAGGCGGCTCATGGCTATGTAGTATGTAGCCAACATGGTAACATTTGAGGTAGGTCTCGTAGGTCTTATATAACGTCACGCGATTTCAGCTGATATTTTAGCCGTTTCTGTGTGATATTAGGTATTGTCGGTCGTTAACCTTCTGCTATCTGCATTATTTAACTCGGCTCAATGTCGACACAAAGTCGAATCGCTCGAGTTCACAGACCGGGCCGAGGCGCGCTGCCTTGCTCTATCTAATTTTTATCACCTGTAATGCGTCAAAATTGACGATAAAGAATGATTTTATTTTTTTAGTTAAAAATTATTTGCACCGATGGCGAATGTATTGGCGTACCATGTTGCGATTGGTTGAAAGATAGAGCCATTTGTCGGAGACTTTGGCGTAAGTTGCAGTATACATCAATCATTGTAGGATACAAAAATAAAGTTTATAAAATTTTTTTTCCCATTTTTTGGAAAATAAATAAGGTTAATTTAGCTAATATGTAGGTACATAGTAGCTAAACTGACGTTTATTTTTTTAAATAAACTTAATAAGGATGTAGATTACAAGAGTTAGTAGGAAGATGTGGTTGGTAGTAATACCACACTTGCATTCTCTACAATTTATGAAGCTGTAAATTTTCTTTTTAGAATTTGATTTAACGTTTGCTCTCTTTGTATATGATAATTATTTCTTTTATAATATCGACATTTGACGAAACAAATTACTCTCGGAATGTCAATTCAAGAAGATTCTATCTAGAATTCGCACGGGTCCATGTTTTAGCAACGATAACAGTAACGTATTGCCAATGAATATATTTTTATCAGCAGGGAATTGTGACACAATATTTCATTCTTTATGAACGTGGGGGCTGCCAGGCAAACATTTACGTAGCAAACACGGTCCCTAGTCTACCGACATCGCCGCCCAGTAGATATCGGGTGTTAGATACCGTTTATTCCGCCGGTCGCAGTCGGTCTGTAGGCTGCTGCGGCGACCTTGTTCGCGCGGAAACGCCTCGGTCAAGGCCGCAGTCTAGACGCACCCCGCCCGCCCCACCACACCCCACCCCAAACCCGTACTAGCGGGGGTACCGAGCAGCCGCCGCCGAATTCGCCTGGGCAGAGCTAAAACCTGACCTATCGTAGTTACTATTATGTATACGTTCGTGTACTTGCGATTTGAAGTAATTTGCATTGTATTTAGATTTCGACGATGAACGCTTGCATTTTAAGTTGTAGGAAAATTAAGTTTATCGGGATTTTTGTATAATTTTTCAAATGTAGAGTTTTAAATGTGAATATTAATTCGATAAACGTAATAATGAGAAAGGTGAACTATGTGTTTAAGAAAAGAAAATTACTAGAAAAAAGAAAACGAAACTTCTCCTTTTTCCTTTTCTCAATTTCTTCTCTTGAGAAAAGAAAATCTCTAGAAAAAAAAGAAAAACGGAAACATTTTGCTTTCTCAATTAGATTTAGACGATAGACAATAATTTCTAAATGAAAATTCTATAAACTTGTGTAGAAGCCTTATTACATGTAGAGAAATGTTGATTACCTTCAAAGTGGTTAGCGCTTTGTTACATGTTATGCACAAATTGTGACTGTATCTACTTAATTAAATACCTAAACACTGTCTGCTTCACGTCTAGTTGGATAATACGATTCAAATAGCACTACATTTTAAATATACGCCCTTCCTTCTAAATTCCTACACACATACTTAGTTTATAATATAACATTACATAAAGTGTTATAATGTTATAAAGTAAGTTAAAATTTCCTTGTTTAAGTCACTTCAGACTAATAATAAATAATCAGCTTAAAAAGTTTTGAAACTTTATGTTGTAATTATTCTTTTATTTTTAAACTTTTCGAGGAGCTCTACTCTAGTATTATGACGAGTGAAGTTGTTCGAAACCATTCTGTTGATTGTAACAGGTGTTTAAAACAATGACAGCTGCTTAATTAAGCGTCACATTTTCATTCCCTTTTATTCCTTGGTAGTCCTATGTGTTTGGGGACATAGACAGTGTAAGTTAGTTATAAGTGTTTTCTACCTTCACAACAGTTGTAAAAGTCATGTGCAAAATTCAAGCATGTTGTGAAAAATGTAGTTTCGTATGTCTGGTATTCTTTATTTCTAAATTCGTACTTCGTGCGCTACTGCGAGCATAGCATGACCACCTTTTTTTTTCACGCTGGGAAAAATCCTCATGGATACTCACAATGCGTTTTGCACAAAGCGAGTGATGCCGGACTCTTACCGGCTAAAAACCCAACGGTGTTTTCACACTGCGTAACCAGCAGTGTCATGGGTACGATAGCATGACCACCTGCTACAACATTAAACATTTATGTCAGAATTGGTTAGTTTCGACACCAAATTGTTAGTAGCCCTCGGCAATTACCACGCAAATGTTCCTACGTGGCCTATAAATTTAACAGTCCTTAAATCTAGCATAGGCCAAGTAGGAGCAAATGAAAGTTCCGTAAAGTAACGTTAGAGCCATGCATGCATGTAAAGCGTGACGTCGCCAATACAATTGATAGTCGATTACTTTACGAAACTTTCAAATATTCCCGCTTGGGCTACTGCTCCAAGTAGCGTTTGTTAGTGCATTAAGATATTGAGATATCCGAGAGGCAATTAGGACTCGAATTAGATTGTATATATAATGCAACGTTTGTGCCGAACGTCCAAGGTCGCATTAGCTATTCGCCGCCGCCGTGCCGGTCTCCAGCGATGATTTCATGGTCACATTCTTACACGAGTGCAGTATCTAAAACGGCGAATACAGCCATCCGTTCCGTAGATAATTTAATCCCGATATCGCTTCAGTCACTAATGTTAATTGCAATACTATCCGTAATCTCTATCCCTTTTGTAATTTGACGACCTCCGTAGCGCAGTGGTTGAGCGCGTTGGTGCTCGAGCGAGAGGTCGCGGGTTCGAATGCCGCCGAGGGAACGAAAAGCTTTCAATGTTCCTGGGTCACGGATGTGTATTAAATTTGTATATAATATGATAAAAATATTTAATATTATGTGTATAGTATAAAAGTATTTCATTTATATATTTGTGTTGTCTGGTACCTGTAACGGATCCTTAGCACGGGGCCAGATTGACGTGGTGTGAAGCGTCCATAGATGTTATTATTGTTATTAATATTATATATGTGAATGTGCGTTTGTTTGTTACGCTTTCAGGCGAAAAATACTTTATCAATCATCATCAAACTTTGTACACATATTCTCGGGTAGGACGCGGGCTTAGCGGGCCAAAGCTAGAATTATGTATTTAGGTAGCAGAATAGGTTTTCAGACCTACTAGTTGTAATACCTATCATTAGCGTGAGACATAGTAATTAGTAACGCATAAATCACTATTTTCGATGTACGATGCGTAGCTCTATTATTTACATGTGTCGTTAAATTTGACATCAACGCGTTTGAGGCATGTTTAGTATAATATTTTGGTACAGTCATTACTATTCATGCCGTGTAGATTTATAATAAAAGTCAGCTTTATACGATGTATGATATTGCGTTTTATATTTATTAATTGTTTACAAATAAAAAACGATGTGATCTGGACCCTCTCGAAATTAATTCCAATGCCGGTCCAAGACGAAGCCGATTCTAATGCTCTCAAGTGTTACCATGTCAGGAAAAATCAATGAGTTACGACGCTAACTTATTTCACAGTGTATAAAATATCAATGGATTGGAAAATTTTTATTGAAAGTAGATCATGATTTTCCATCTTGTTGATCTTCTTTTTTTAAAAAGTATTATTTCCTCAAGATAACTACATTTGTATAAATATAGTCATAAGGTCAAGTTATTTGGGAATGGGGTTAAGAAACAAAGATTAATTATCGAACGAAAAGGTTATCTACGGAGATTGCGTATTTGACGCGCGAACATAATATTCTCAGCGAGAAATGTTTATATCGTATGGAAAAGTACGACACTGCCGGCCTACATAATAAGTAATAAATAGAGGTGGACCTGTCGAAATTTTCCTACAATTCTTATAATTATAAGAATTAATCTGAAAAATGCTTTCTACACACCTTCCGACCCATACTTTAACTGTGCCAAATTTTACACTCCTCCTAAAATTGTACTGAAAGTTTTTGGTTTTACGTATAAATATAAGACGTTGCGGTAGGTCCGGGTGTTACAAAAATATGTCGCAACGCAGGCTTGTCTATGACATGACGTAGAGATTACAATCATTATGCCCTGATAATGTAATCATGTATAGATGTTAGAATAACACAGCTGAATATTTCGATAACCCAGAAAGATACGTGAATAATATTGCAATTTCCAACCTATCTTGTGATCGTTACGTATGTTTTAGATGCTATAGACGTCACATATTAACATGCCATTGTTACAAGTTTTTCAGTTTTCAGCAGCCACGAAAAGTTTTGTAATGTGAATTAGAATGGCTAAAAGTAGGTACAATTTACATTCGCATAAATAAATATAATATAATAGCTTGGCAAAAATAGTATGACGCGGTGACACCAGGAACAAAAAGGGTTTTTGACTGTATCATCTTTTGGCTGTATTAGATTGGTATTACATAAAAAGGGGAATACTGGATAGTTCCAGTACAAATATTTAATACTCTGAGAAAATGCTTGAAGCATTGCACTATTACATATTTTATTTATGTATGAACAACGAAACGTTTCTCTTTTCAGCTGTATCCCACTCAGCGGCTGTTGAAGTTAAACAAGCATTTTAATTCAAATTGCATACTAAAGTTTTGATACTAAGTACTTGCGTGAGTTCTAAATTGCCTTAGAATTTAGATTCACCTACGTCATTATGTTATAAATAGCTAATATCGTTGTCTTGCTTCAGTGCTTTCGATTTCTAAAACGTTAGACCTTGAAATCGATATAAATCGGGTAAGAATTTGGGTGTGCGGCGCAAAATAGACATTCATAATAACAAGCGCGCCGGGTCATCGCTCGTTTGCCCCTGGACTCACCTTGCCTCGTAGATAATTCGCGAGCCGACGGAGCGCCTGCCGCCTCTGCCGCGTGGCGAACCTCCTCCATGTTGGGATAGGCTTTACCGTACGCCTTGTCGCTGTGTGCCTCGCGCCCGCCCATTACGGCCTATGTTATATAAAGACGGCAACCAGAATCTTGACTTATGAACGTGATATTAAAGCCACACATATTATTTACTTCTAAACAATTTTAGATATTATAATCGTTTTATATTTATACATTAAATATAAAATTATTTGTGATTCAAAGCCGTGATGCACAGATTAGGATGTTTCATTATGTTACTAATTACTTGTTACTAGACGGCCTTCACAAATCATACGTTTTATCATTTGCAGCTGTAGGTCACAGTTACAATGAACTGCATACAATTTGGAAACCTAAAAAAATAAGTGCTTAACGTAAAGATTAAAATCTAAAACGAGCGAAGGGTAATTTTATATAACTTCAATAAAAATACGCTTTTAATCCTCAAGACGTTTAATTGATAATTGATATCTAAATTGCCGCCGATGGGTTGATTCAGATCGAGTTTAGACCTCCCAGTGCTTTGAACGTTCGTGTCGATTTTTGATGATTTTTAGATCGCCTACCTCAACATATCGTGAAGCGTCGCTATTTCTGTTGACCACGCGTCTCGACTCGTGACTCCACCTATCACGGCCTGTTTATTACAATAATAGATGTTGTCCGCGACTTCGTGTGCGTAAAAGAAAATCCCGCAGGAACTGTACAATTTGCCGCTACAAGTGACATGTGTCAATCGTGTGTAATACAGACCCTAAACTACTACCATACCAAATTTCATCGAGATCCGATCAGTAGTATTTGCGCGAAGGAGTAACAAAGTAAGTAGGGTCAGTGTGCTAGGGCAGATATGACATTATATGATCCTTTTACCTACTAACCTATTTGTCGTAGGTTTACATAATATATTTTTTTGGTAGAAGTAGTAGTCTGTGTACAAGACTCTACGATATCTCTATAGGTATAATGTTTATACTAATCAAGTTTAGTAACATTTGTAAATAAATTTGAAAAGGAATAAGACATGAATTTGTTTTTCACAAAAATTATTAGCACATACGAAATAATATTAAAAGAAAACACGTTTTGTAGACCAAAATTCAAGCTGTATTCGTCATAATACCTATATTTGTTTATCAGTAACCCGACAATGTCATTGGGGCGATGAACTGGCATCCTTGAAACTCTTTGCAAATAGATAATAATTTTTATCGTTCGTCAACTAATCTTACTTTCGGTTTTTTTTATATTATGCATTTTGATATAAAAGATTTTGTGTAGCGTTTCTTGAGAATCTTGCTTGAACTATGAATAGACATAGATGACGTCACTTGCACTGAAATGCGGCAAGATTTATTGTGACGCATCGTGTTAAACGGAGAGGTACGATAAAAACTACATGATGTAACTTTGAGGTTTTCATAATAAATAATGGTTTCACATTAGGTATTAATATATATTTGATATTGATAGAACTTATATCAAATATATATTAATACCTAATGTGAATATAATTTATGTTATGTGCTATAGATTATAATTTATGTTCACAATAATAACACATCTCTTTTGTTTATACTTTTCCACTTTTATTACGTTTTTAATAATTTTTTACAAAAACACGACCGGTTTTGATTAAATCATCATCAAGTGTAAGTTAAAAATATTTAATTTTTGTGGGTAAATTGAAAGAAAAATACATCAAAATTAATTTTGTGCACTTCAAAAAAATATTAAAAACGTAATGAAAGTGGAAAAGTGTAAATAAAAGCTGTGTGTTAATATTGTATACAGATGAGAGTGATGATTTTTTAGAGACCACTAGGTACTAAAAGTGCGTTACTATTGTAATTCTAGTTACTTATTAGTAATTTAATATTGATACATTAATTTAAAAAATTATAACAAATAAGGTTTCGTTCTCATGTAATATTATATTATATCATTTAGATATGATTGACAATGATCATGCCGATTGCTAGTTTTTTAACCTACTCGACATAAAAAGTTAACTATAGTACGTCCGAGATAAATTTGACCCAAACTTAAACAAACCCGTCTATGACACAACCATAGACTAGTCAGTGATGCCAATTGGCCAATATTAAGAGGAAACACCATGGTTGAGAGAAATACAAAATAGGTATTTATAAAATATATTGCTGTCTCGCAGTGCCTTAGCTAGCCAGCACTAGCGCGATAGAGACAACTGCAACTTGGACTGAAATTACCTATTAAAAGTACCAGAAATCGACGTTTAGGGGATTCCTGTTTCCTCCTCCAAAACTTAACCGATTTCAATTTTTTTTCTGTATTAGCTAAAAAAAGAATTGAGCTGGGTTCCTATTTTTTGATTTTGTTGTTTATTGTACTATAGCGAAGAGTCTGGCCATTTTTTCTAGGTTTTTAAACATCCATATCTCTTTAAATAATTAATTTATTAAAAAAAGGAAATAGGGACGTACAAACAATATCCATAAATATTCACGAAAAAAATTGTTACTCTAGAGGCGATATCCAGGGAGGAAATAGAAATCCCCTAGACCCCTATTGTATGGAAAAAAATTCGTAGTGTTTCCTCTTAAGACAATGATTTTTTTGTTTGCTATGAATCTATAGGCTTATACTTTACAATCAGCAGTGTCAAAATGGCGTATTTTTTCTGTGATAGATTTTCATTTCATGTTTAAGCTTATTAATTAAATTATTGTTTAATTGTTATAAAATGTATTGGATAATGAAGTGTATTTCTTTAAAATTCCGGTGAAAGTGTTGATAAGTGTGCACAATAAGTAAATACTAAATATATGAAAATTTCGGTGTTTTTGGTTTGTTTACGTTTAGGTTAAATTTATCTCGGACGTACTATACAATTTGTGTGGTATGGGTATGACAACGCCCATAGTGGCAAAAATAACTAATTTGATGGCATACTTATAAAATGTAGTAATGTAAACTTATTCACGTCGTCTACTGGCTCGCACTCAGCACACTGCTACCGACTGCTACGAACTTGTAGGGCGTAGCACTGAAGGCTTACAAAAGGTACAGCATCACGTGCACACTGTAGACTGTAGAGTATTATACACGATGATGTAAGTTGTAACAGTAATGAGCTAGGGCCGTTATGCGACTGTTTTGTAGTACGAGTATTACTGTGTCATTGTGCTCCATTTTGTTCACTTTGTTCGTCCTTTGAGCTTGAACATTACGAAACATGCTTAAAACTTAAAGGTCTTTAGAAACTTGTTGCATATTACGCCTTACAATTTAACGTGTTTCTAGTTTAATGCAACACTATTTTAATAATGTTATGCAAACTTTTTGTTGCTTACTGTGTTTAGTGTTATTTAATCTGTCGGGTTCTCGTTTTTTTTTAAGATCGTCGGACGGCCATTTTGATTGCTACAAGTTGTAAACGAATAATATAAAATGCTCCTTTTTAATTTTTTAAAGGATAATAATTGTAGAGTTCATAATAAAGCGTATTTTTGAATGCACCTTTTTTTCAAATTGCAAAAGCAATACATTTTACGTTATCATTGATGTTTAAAAAATATATAAAAAATCTTTGATTCTTATGAACTTTAAAAGAAGACTTGTTTTAGCAAACTTATTTGTGAACAATTTGTGTTCTCCCTAATGGACTTAAAAAATGTGGTTATTCTTTGCACACATATTATAATTTTTTCAAAATTAATTTCTATGGAAGAATAGACAAAATTATGGATTTCTGAAGGAGATTTGTCATTTTGGTCCTACATTCTTCAGGATTACTATTTTTGTTTAGGATTGCATCTTACGGCCGAAAACGGACTCTATAGTTCTATGAAGTCTCTCTCACTCTAAAGTCAAATGTTGTCCTTTCATTCCGCCAAGCAGTAACGGTGACTCCCTGTGAATAGGAGATCTCCTAACTTGAATTAGCGTTTTACTATTTGGCCGTGAACGACACATCATGTTTTGTGATATCGTAATGATTGATATCATGTTTGTTTCTAAACTTGAATGCACTTGCTACTGATAATGCTGTGTCAAAAACCTCTACATACGATTGCATTTCATTCTGATGTTGCATTAAGTAAAAATAATTAGGGGCTTAGCTACTTTAAGGCGTCTATTCTCGTTATTATTTCTCTACCGTTTTGTTGCGTGAAAAATCATACGTTTTACATTTTTCGGACTAGAAACAATAGAATAATAATGGATGTGCCAATTAAAACCGTTGGGAAAATAATACAACAATATTAAGCAATGATTTGGAGAAAATAATAAGTATCCTTAAAACTTTTACATGTGACTTTAAGGTACATTTTATTTTATCACTGTCTGTGCATGCACAAAACATTTCCAAAGAAATGTCAGTCCTTATAAGCCCCTGTCAAACGCTACATTTTGCAAACCCGTTCTTAAATATTGCGTGATCTGACTACACACAATAAACTGTCGCGTGTTACCGTTAGGTGGATTTAAATTTTGATATTACGTAATTGTGCAAAATGCGTGATTCAGTTTGCAGACACGTACGACCAAAACATAATGTAGAGTTCAGATGTTTGTACCTACAGTCCTACACCTACAAGCGATGTGTACAAGACTTCCACTGACTGTCAAAGATTGTTAAAGTACCCTACTATTATAATCTCTATTAAAAATAGAGTTGGTGTAAGAAAGCCAAAATTTGGGTTTATAAAATATATTTATGTAATTTTTGGTGAGGACCACCGTTATCACTTAGGGGTATAAGGATAGTTTAAAACATTCTCAGACGTACCAAATACTGGTCATCGGGAGAAGTTTTTTATAAAACAGTGATATGCGATTTTTTTAAATATGTAACAAAATTGGTACTCTATTTTCATAGATTCTGTAGATGGAATAGGAATTTTTAGCGATTGTGGATTTGCGATTTAAGATCGTAACCTAAATAATAATATCACTTAATAAAAAAATATAAATAATTAAATATAATGCTGAGAATTAACTTCGTGCCTACGGCCTACTGGGACAATATCAAACCGTTTTGTTTTGAAATAATTACGACCTCTTTATTATAAGGTATATCGTTTGATTATAGTTAGATGTTAGAGTTTTGTCTGGTTCTCCAGGGAACGTTTATTGTTTTAGTTTTGACTGTGGTCTCCCGCAGACAAAAAGGACCTCAGACCCCCTGACAATTCACATTAATGAACCAATAGCCAATGAGCTACGTCCCATAAAACAGTTATAGGACTGTTAAACGTTTAAATACGCCTTTTGGGGAAAACGGTGTTGCCTTTTACATTTTATGAGGGACTTCAGTTTTAAATAATGATTACTTTTAACATACTTGCAAGTTATGATGCTATTCTTGTCCGTCTTTCCCGATAGAACTGGACAGTTTTGCGGTATTGGACACCATTCCTTGTGTTGATAACGTCACTGTAGATTTAAAAATGGATTGTTTGTTGAAGGTGCAGATTATGTCGGCGGTGAGCGAGGGGTCGCAGCCGCTGTTACGCCGCGTGAAGCAGGAGGCCGAGACCCCCACCTCGTACACCTCGCCCGACCTCAACCGGCCTATGCAAATGATGCAGCCCTGTGTAAGTTCAACTACTATTTAAAGATATATCACGTCATATCCTTGTTATTTTATCGAGCTTGTGAATAGGAGGGCTTCTAATTAAAATTTGCGTTTAAGTATTCGGTCGTTAGCATTTCTGTGACTTTCCAAAAACCTTTCTTACTTTTATACTATACTCGTTATGTTATTATGTTACTTGCTGGACTGTTACAAAAGTGCATTCTCAACCTGGCTTTAAGCTGAGGACAACAACAAATATACTTGCATAAGAAAAAACTACTACCTGCACATACTAATCCTGGCAATTTTACTTAAATGTGAAAGATAATTTTTATTATAATTTTCCAGCTGGACTTGGAGCCGAAAGAGGAGATAAAGTTCTCCGTGTCTCCCGGTGAAGCGAGCCTAGTGGGCAACGCCAGTCCCGAGCAGCAACACTGCTCGTCCACAACGGTCGCCGCGTCCACGGGCAACAGGGAGGATGACGCTCAACGCAGGCTCTGCCTCGTCTGCGGCGACGTCTCCTCGGGGTTCCACTACGGTGTTGCCAGCTGTGAGGCCTGCAAGGCGTTCTTCAAACGGACTATACAGGTATGATTGAGTTTTTTGACTTTTGAGAAATTACAGTAACGACTTTAAACTATATTGTGTAAATATATATTGTAAAAATGAAGGTTGATTATGTGTAAATTTTTAAATTCTTAAATTTTCTGTAAATTTTGAAATTTTTGAACTGAATGTTAATATAATACATTGTAAGTTAATGGTACTTTAGGTCTAGTTATTGTTATAAAATTTATAAATATTTGTAAATGACTGTTTGTTACCTAAATAAATAAATAAAAAAATAAAAAAATATATTCTTAGTGCTCACCTTGATGATTATATGACTGATAGATAGTGTATTGACAGTGTGTCTTAGTTGGGAAATTCAAGAATTTTTCTCATATCCCTCCGAACTCGTTACCACCTTAGAAATAAGTTTCTTGACGCACCGACAGCTGCGCCACCTACCATTCAATACGCTAAAACCTTCTCGAGAACCAGTCTATCCATTTGTGAAAACAGAATGAAGAGCGGTCATTGAGTTTATCGCGAACATACAGATATACGCGGCCTTTTATAATATGTTAGGATATACTTACAATTGGCTGCAATAATTAAGGCTGATATTCGAAGCAGGGCAACATCGAGTACACTTGCCCGGCGGCGAACGAGTGCGAGATCAACAAGCGGCGGCGGAAGGCGTGCCAGGCGTGCCGCTTCCGCAAGTGCCTGCGCATGGGCATGCTGCGCGAGGGCGTGCGGCTCGACCGCGTGCGCGGCGGCCGGCAGAAGTACAGGCGCGCGCCCGACGCGCCTGCGCCCGCGCAGCCCAGGCCGCATCTGGATGATATCAAGGTTCGTATTCATGTGTAGTTTTTTTTTACCCCCGTGTTAAGATGGAAGAAAGTAAGATGTTGTGCACTAACTTTGACATTTATACCAGTGCTGGACATTTTCTCTAAAATCATGGGTATAGATTGTTGGTATTCTCATAGACTATACAGATTCAAAGTTATTTATCGTAAATTTTTCAACGACTCCTTGAACACTCAAGTGGTTAATCCATTTCAAGTGATGTAATTATCTACTTAAGGGCCTTATTACATTGGCGACTTTTGCTCTTTATCTCTCTTCTTCCTTGTGATAGAAATTAAAATTAACTACCCTGATACCAACTCTCCCGTATTTTTTATGGTAGCCAAAACAAGGACGACAAGGATTTAAAGTAATGCCATAGTATCCTTCATTGAATTGTAGGTGCTGGAGGCGCTAGCATCGTACGAGCCCGAGATGCTCACGTGCGGGACCCCGCCCGCGGGCCTCACCGATCCGTCGGCGCGCACGCTCGCACAGCTGGCGGACCTGTACGACAGGGAGCTGGTGGGAGTCATCGGCTGGGCCAAACAGATACCAGGTTTCACTGACCTGGCTCTAAATGACCAGGTAAATTATATTTACAAAAACTGCTTTTTTTTTGTGAAAACTATAAAATTAACAATATGTAAGTTAATAATAATCAAAAATCGAATAATCGTCTTGAACAATTATTAGTCATAGTAAATAAGCGAATGATGACGCCAGTTATATGTATTGTCAAATTGTTAACTCTCTTACTAATAAAAATATTACACTTAAGCTATACAAAGTTGTGTCTTTGTCTGCCAAATGACTTTTCTAACGTATCAGACAAGGAGAAAACGTAGTATAGCTTAAACATTGAGTAAATATGATGTTAATTAGTTAGAGGCGAAATATTTAAGCTCAATATAAAATAGATATTGCTGATATTAATAAAAATATATGTTCTATAACCAGATGCGGCTGCTGCAAAGCACGTGGGCAGAGATGCTGAGCCTGATGGTAGCGTACCGCAGCATGTCGGCGAACGGGGCGCTGCGGCTGCGGTTCGCCGCCGACCTCGCGCTCGACGAGCAGCAGGCGCGCGACATCGGCGCGCACGACCTCTACCTGCAGGTGAGTTGTGCACGTGATGACCACGTGATCGTGACGTTGTGTTAGTTCGATTATATATTTTGTGAACTTAATCCATAGACCAATCCCGCTTTTAAAAATCTGAAACACATCAGTAAATATATTATAAGTATTGGAAGCTTAATAGTACCTGCAGGTGAGTTGTGCCCGTGATGTTCACGTGATCGTGACGTTGTGTTAGTTCGATTGTAAATTTTGTAAACTTCATCCATAGATAATACCGCGCTTAAAAATCTGAAACACATCAGCAAATATATCATAAGTATTGAAAGCTGACAAGGATATAACCACAGAAATATATCAAGATAGAACGGTTACGATGTCGCATGCACTTACATTTCGCGCGTGTCATTTTTACGATAAGCCCCGCCCACAGTGTGATGTCATTTTCTTAGTGTGCATGTCGAATAGTGAGGGGATACCCACGTTAGATTATCGACAGGTCTCTGGTTACTGGGTGGTCAAAACTTGTTCTCAAAATATTTGGATCTAGTTTGCATTATAAAATAGAAGCCTAGCTATGGCTTATATGATATGCTATGGCTATGGCTATTTATTCCATTCCCAGACAGCGTTCCCGTGTGACTTGAAATAAAACATCAGACACTATGAAACGTGGTAAAAGTTGAATTTCATCAAATACTGTTTTTATTACCCGACTTCGGCGAAGCCAAAAGGAAGGGTAATGATTTTGGCAGTCTATGTATGTATGTATGTATGTATGTATGTTTGTATGTATGTATGTATGTTCCCTCGTAGCGGCTAAACTACTGGTCCGATTTTAATAAATGAGGTATCAATCGATTGGTAATGATGCCGCGAGTAACATAAGGTATAAAATTTTTCGAAAAATTTTGGATTTTGAAAATTATACCTCAAAAACTATCTCCAAAAAAAATTAAATTAAGATAATTGCCTCGTGTTTGGTATCAAAAGATAGGTCTTGGCAAGCACATTACGAATATGTATTTGAATATTTTATTTATTGTTAAATTTCATTGTTAAATTCAAAATAACGTTTAAAATGCGGTCGTAAAGGTAGTATCTAGGAGTTGTTTAGTTACTTTCTATGCGTTAATTGAACGTTAGTTTAGTAAAAAAAACTATAACCCGACTTCGAAAAAAAGGCCTCTAAAAAGGCTGAAACAAGAAAATAATTCAATTTGTAATCCAGATATGCATAGGTACAGATATGGTCAAGGTAGAGCCGTGGTCGTACCCGCTATTGAGATTGTATATTTCAACAGCAGACGAATATTATAGATTTGTTTAGCGGGTACGACCACGGCTCTACCTTGACCATATCTGTACCTATGCATATCTGGATTACAAATTGAATTATTTTCTTGTTTCAGCCTTTTTAGAGGCCTTTTTTCGAAGTCGGGTTATAGTTTTTTAATCTTTTATTTTATTTTACATTTTTCTGTTTCCACATAAACTATAACATTATATTTTCACTAAAATAACGTTAAATTAACACATAGAAAGTAACTAAACAACTCCTAGATACTATTTGTACGACCGCATTTTAAACGTTTATTTTGAATTTAACAATAAAATATAATAATTAATTAAAAATTTAAATACATGTTTGTAATGTGCTTGCCAAGACCTATCTTTTGATACCAAACACGATACAATTATCTTAATTTAATTTTTTTTTGAGATAGTTTTTGGGTATTAATTTTCAAAATCCAAAATTTTTCTAAAATTTATATAGCCTATGTCACTCGCGGGACCACTACAAATCGATTGACACCTCATTTATTAAAATCGGACCAGTAGTTTAACCGCTACGAGGGAACATACATACATACATACAAACATACATACATACATACATACATAGACTGCCAAAATCATTACCCTTCCTTTTGGCTTCGCCGAAGTCGGGTAAAAATATAATGTTATATTTGATGTTGAAACAGAAAAATATAAAATAAAATAAAAGTTTAAAAACTATAACCCGACTTCGTAAAAAACTGGTCTAAAAAGGCTGAAACAAGAAAAAATTCAATTTGAAATCCAGAAATGCATAGGTAAAAAATGGTCAAGCTAGAGCCGAGGTCGGACCCGCTAGCTCATAATATTCGTCTGCTGTTGCAATTATATTCAATCCCAAAAGCGGGTCCGACCTCGGCTCTAGCTTGACCATTTTTTACCTATGCATTTCTGGATTTCAAATTGAATTTTTTCTTGTTTCAGCCTTTTTAGACCAGTTTTTTACGAAGTCGGGTTATAGTTTTTAAACTTTTATTTTATGCTCAACGAAGTAGGCAAGGGTCAGCTAGTCGTCAAATAAAAGTATAAAAAAGACATGCAATATAATATATGTAGGCATATACGAACAAAAGTCTTTAAAACATTGCATACATTTATTTTTACTAATTATTACAATTAATTTAATTTTCGTACAAATAATAATTTATTTGTAGGAAAATTAAATTAATTTATCGATAAGTCCTAAAAGTAATCGATACACGGTAGTGTCAATCACTATCCCATTCGATGACCAATCACAGCACTTTATCTGACCTATGACCGCTACGATATTACCGATGCAGGTGATAATATTTTTTCGTACAGTTCGTTGTACACTGCGCGCGCATATTACGCTTTTGAATACGAGCATTGTATATGAACAGCAATGGATATTAATTTCAACGGAAGACAATATAATTTATGTTCCTATTTAATGATCATGGTATAAGTAGAACAATTATTTGGTTTCTCAATTAATATAATTTTTAATGAATTTCAATACTGACTGGTGATAAGAAATGTTTCCTTTCTGCATATTAACGTCGCTACTTTTGCACGAGTCCCGTTGCGTAATGAAGCAGTTTTTTGATAAGCATGCAATATAGTGCATAGTTTTGACACGGGTGCCACGCCTACTTCGCCGTTCTATCTTGATTTATTTCTGTGGATATAACACTAAAATCAAAAGGCTGAAAAAGAAACTGAATAATAACAAAATATATGTGATTGTTAATATAAAATGATAGCTATTTCCATTCTATTAATTACCTACCCCAGGGCCCCGATTCAAGATGTCATCGCTATTTATCGCTTACGAAGTTCGGAAACAAAATGTATGGGATTCTAATTAAGATTCGCTAAGTGGCATACGAATTCGCTTGTCATTTAGCGAACCTTATTTCAAATCCCATACATTTTGTTTTCGAACTTCGTAAGCGATAAATAGCGATGGCATCTTGAATCAGCGCCCAGGTTCGGTAGGTCCGGATCGGAATCCTAACACAGCAAGAAGGATAGCCAAGTTTTATATAACATAAATATACGTCTATATCCTACAATTGTTGATACTACTGTGGTGTCGCAGATGGTGGGCGTGGTGCGGCGGCTGGAGCGTGCATCAGCACTGCGGGAAGAGTGCTTCCTGCTAAAGGCACTCGCCCTGGCCAACTCCGAGGCGCGACTAGACGAACACGCCGCGCTGCGCAGATTTCGTGATCACATACTCGCGGCGCTCAACGACGCCGTTGCGGCGCTGAGGTGCGTACAGTACGCAGTATTACGTACGAGTGCGTAGTTTCTGTGTATCACATAGTTACGAACACGTTTGAGTTGTACTTTTATAAGCTGGTTTTATTTTGTATCAATGTTCACTATACTGTAATTGCGCAATGATTGCATAGTAATCAGTGCAAATGTCTCAGAAGTCTAGTTCACATTCGTAAATTTGTTGAAGTCATTAAGTAATCTAGTGTGGACGCGTCATTGGTAAATTTTAACATTTGCACTGATGGCCCACTGTAATCTTAACTCGAATATAGTATTATTATATAGTTTGAATTCATTGTATTTTTTTAATTACACTAAATACCCACTGTACAAATTGTATAAACAAAAATATTTTCTAGTCTTGAAATACTTAACGAAACAAAATAACTTTATATAAAAACTGCGTTTTTATGCTCCAGGCCGTACAACGCGAACGCGGCTTTGCAACAGCTGCTGCTGGTGCTGCCGGCGCTGCGGCACGCGGACGTGGCGGTGCGCCGCTTCTGGTCTGGCGTGCATCGCGACCGCCGCGCGCCAATGAACAAACTCTTCGTCGAGATGCTAGAGGCGTGCATGCGGTAGGCGCCTACGCACTAGCTATCGTGTACCTACGTAGAGCGGGGCCGCGACTGGACCGCGGTGGCCACAGATATAAAACGCGCGCATGACAGGTCACAGAAGCCAGCTGGATATCTTAATTTATTTATTTTCACTTTACAGTTATAAATCGCTGTTTGTTTTAAAGGAACAATAGGCGATATTCTTGTGGTTTTTGCAATTTTTTCAACTTCCTCCTGGCCTATGTTGTACATTCTGTTAAAGCAGCGATAGTTTTACATTCTGTTGGACTTAGGAAAATAAATGGTAGGAAGACGATAATGTTGTGAGAGTGTGATTCGTTTGCCATATTTTACAAGCATTTAGTGATGTACATTACTAGTGTGTGTAATTGTGTACATAAATGTTATTTTATTTGAGTCGATGAGTCTGTTTTTGGCTGTGAAGGCGACCTCGGAAAGTCGAAGTTCTTTTGAGGTTGGAACGTCGCGCCCCCGCGCAATGTACAAAACGGATTTAGTACAAAACTTGTTACTATTTTTGTATAATATAAGGTAATTGTAGCTTATGTACGGATGAGGATATGAGATTATGAACGCGGATTAAATCCATTGTTATGTTTTATATCGATTTGAATATTGTTAAGTGCGTTTATATTTTTTATAATTAATCAAACATCAAAGCAATCAACTGTGAAGCCCGACCATAAAAATTACATTTAGAGCGCCGGATGTGTACAATGAAGATTTTAATCTTAAAAGACTAATTTCTTAACTAATATGGTTTTCCTGGTCAAGCTATTAAAATAATTGCACTTTAGTAGACTACAAGTAAACTTTTTTTTTTTTTTGCACTGTTATAATATTACTATTAGATATAAATATTTCCTTTATTATTTTTAAAAATTATTTGTTTTTAGTAGTCTTTTTTCTATTTTTAGTGGTAAAACATTTTAGGTACTATAAACAAAAAAATATATATAAAACCAATAAAATGCCATATCAATTTTCTCACAAAATATTCGGCCTAACATTTCATCTGTTATAATTTTTTAAATACAAATAATACCTCAAACAATTAAAGGACCAAATATAAAACTAGATTTAATGATGTAACACACTTTTGGAAAGTGTTTAGTATTTTTTATGCAGAGTTAAATTTTATCCCCTTCAAAACTGCAATATAATATAGTCTAATTAGGCTAATGGCAAAGTCATTTCATTTATTGTTAAATTCCTAAAGTTGCTACGAGTCTGTCTCATATTATGCCACATTGCTAAAATTGTCACCTTGTTTATACTAAATTGGTTTTACAAAATTGATATTATAGTAATCTGTTTAAGCAAATGTATTAAACATATAATTGAATTGCTTGGTTATACAATCAAAATATCTAACAAAACCGGTTGGGTATTATAAAACTACTAAGAACGCCACAGACAATAAATGTAAAAACACAGATACTACTAGATTGTACAGTGATTATTATTAACATGAAGTAAGAAACAATATTATTGTACAAAGTACAGCGATTATTTATTTATCACAAATTGTCTGATGTATCACAGTTTTGCTAAGTATCTGTATATATTATGATAGGATTTAAAAAATTAAATGGATCAGTATAATATCATGAATACCTCAATTAGTTACCAATGTAATGTCTGTGAGGGCCCTTAAGCATTCAAATAATATATTTTTATAAGCCACTTTTAAAGTTACCAGTGCCTATATATTCTTTTTATATTATAAGTGTATGTTTATGTTGTTTGTTCGTATTTTATGCACTGCCAAACATAAGGATATCGATAAACAGTATTTTACACAGGCCACTTTGTAACACATTAGCATGGCATGTTTAATCATAACTTGTAAAAAAAAGTGCATGACAGTACAAAATAGCATATCTTTGAAAGTGCAAGGATTTTTTAAAAATATATAGACTTCAACCAGTGAAAAAGGATATTTTTATTGCGAAAAGAATTTAAGTATCTGGGCGGCGATTCTCCGGCAGTGGAAAAACGTTCATACTCGAATAAATCGTCGACATTCGGAAATTTTAAGAACGATGCACACTTGGTGTATTCTCAGAACACACTGAAAAAAATCCGTTTATTACTTATTTAATCATAAGTGTGGAATGAGCAAAGAATAATCGTTCTTAGGCTGCCGGCATAAGTGTGAAAATTCTTTGTACATTTTTAAGTGATAAGAGTTCATTTTGTACAATATGCTTACGCATATTTCGCTGCTAAGAAAAATCGTTCTTGTTAGAGGGTAATAAGAGTAAAAATTCTTTACTATTGCATATTACTTTTATAAGTAGTTATATTTTAAGCGGCTTATTTTGTACTTGTTAGAACTTGTTAGTTGCGTTTTGCAGGTCGATGAAGTAACGTGTTTTCATTATTTTACTCGACGAAATGTTTCGTATTGTTTGTTTGTTTTGGTGGTGCGTTTAGGTTATACAATATCGTTGACTTTTAAAGCGTCAATAATACTCGTAATTAATCATTTTTGTTGTAGACGTAAATATATTAACTATGTTTGTTTAATTTTTTAGTTCACATTAATAAATTATATAAATACTAGCTAACCCGTGCCCACTTCGTTGAGCATACAAACCGTTTCGCCGAATCGGTTCAGTCGTTCTTGGGTTATGCTAACCAACATATTTTGCGATCAATTTTTATATTATAGAAGATGTAAGGTTTACTTCGACAGTTCGATTGGTAATTGTTCTATTGGTACCCCAGAATACGTGTTTCATGAATCGTTCGAACTTTTCGGTAGTAGAACGGACAACTTCATACATACGGTGGCGGCTGGTAGGTTATCAAATTGGTGGTGCACTTTTCTTACTTAGCTTTAAAAAAACTTAGCGTTAAAAAAACGCTATGGGAAACTTCAAAGACATAAAGTGATTTTCTTGTAAATATTGTTGTTGTTTATTGAAATATTAATATTTTAATTACCTAAGTATAATATTATGTATTATAAACGTATCAATTACGTATTTCGTCAATCATAGATAGTTAAAATAATTTTTACCCGACTTCGGCGAAGTCAAAAGGAAGGGTACATGATTTTGGCAGTTTATGTATGTATGTAGCTCGCAGCAGCTAAACTACTGGTCAAAATCCAAAAAATTCTAAATTCAAAACTTTTTATTTCCATAAAGGTTATTAAATAACACGTCTTATAGAATTATCCTACAATATGATGCCTACCACCGGTTCGGAAACTAGCCCGGCGAGAAGAACCGGCGTAAGAAACTCGCGCGGGGCCATCTTTTAGCAAGGTCCGATTTTAATGAATGAGGTGTCAATCAATTCGTATTGTTGCCGCGAGTAACATAGACTATATAAATTTCATTATCTTAATTGAATTTTTTTGAATATAGTTTTTTAAGTTTAATTTTGAAAATCTAAAATCGTTTTTTAAACATTACACCCACTCTCAATAACGACAACAATTTAGTAATAAAAACTACTTTTTAAGTTGCTAAAATAAGTAAAAACTGCACAGCTGTGTATGGTCTTTTGTCGCTTTATGATATTAGCCCGCAATAAACTGGACTGTCGGCATCATGCATAGTGAACTTTCTAAGAAATTCGTTCTTTTGTTTACAAATTGGGATTGCTTGCACGTGTTGACTGTTTTTGACCATTACTAATAAGTAGGAGTCATGGATTATCTATACGTTAACATATTCTTAGTTGCTCACAAACTTTCAAACTGTAAGCATGGCTAGTAAAAGAAAATCACTGTGTATTGACGAAAAAGTATTACTGATACGCGCAATAGAAACGGAACATATGGGACATATCTACTATCACTAATCTGAAATAAACTTTTTTTTCACATACATACATACATACATACATACATACATACATACATACATACATGCATACATACCTACATACATACATACAAACATACATACATACACACATACATACATACATACATACATACATCCATACATACATACATACAAACATGCATGCATGCATACATACATACATACATACATACATACATACATACATACATACATACATACATACATACATACATACATACATACATATGTACATACATACATACATACATACATACATACATACATACAAACATGCATACATACATACATACATAAATACATCAATACATACATACATACAGACATACATACATATATAGTACATACATGCATACATACTTACATACATACATACAAACATACATACATACAAACATACATACATACAAACATACATACATACATACATAAATACATCAATACATATATTACATACATACATAGACTGCCAAATTATTTATTTGTACATGTGGATGCGGACATCTACCGGTCCTTACCACTCGTTGGATATCGGGGACTTTTTCACGATTTACTTCGACTGTGAAGATCTGAGAATACACAAGTGTTTTTCGTTCTTAAAATTTCCGAATTTCGATGTTTTATTCGAATGTGAACTTTTTTCCACTGCCTGAGAACCATGCGCATTACGTGTTTTGTAAACCGCTCGAACGTTTCGGTAGAATGGAAAAAATCATGAAAAAATGTCATGCGGAAAATGTTCTAATAGCGAGAATCGCCGCCCTGGGGCCCTTTAGACGTAAAAGTCAGTGATCAGTCATATCTTATTTCGTACGATCGGTAAAGTTAATAATGATCTGATTCTTGTTATAATCTGATTTAGTTTAATTCTTTTGGTTATAAGGGATTTGTAAATAATATAGAATATAAAATTATATAAAATCTTAAAATGGCTTAGCCAATTGAGGGTAATATTAAAATTTATTGATCGGTTTGAGATTTTACTGATCGTGGTAGTAATGGTAGGCCACTTGGTTATTATGACTTATCTGGTTATGATGCTCATTTAAAACGATTATTATTGTATTGGAGAACTATCGATTTTAATTCAAACATAGGGCAGTCGATATTTTTATACTAGATATATTAACATTATGATAATTTGAGTAACTTATAAAGTTATTTTGTACAAACTAGTACAATATATAATATCTAAATATAAATATGGGTATCGTAACTCGATATTGTGTACTAATTATGGACATGTTGTATGTGAATGTTTACAGTTTTCTGTATTATATTTCCAGTGATTTATTGCTCCTGTTGTAGTTATTCTTATGTTAAGAATATTGAAGTTTATAGTTTTCAGTGGGTTTGTGGTGTGGGAGTGGAAGTGCCAAAGTGGGCCGACGTATTTGTCGAGACTATTGATGGGTCAGAAAGAAAAATTAATAGTTTCGATAGATGTTGTTGTATACTTTTATATCCTTATAGTAATAATGAAATCGTAGTGAAAAATACGTTCTAAAATATGCTTTAATTTTAAAGAAGGATTTCTCAATCTTGCATTAGTTCTTACTTATTTACAATATTTTCCTAAAACTAATAAAGTTACTAATTTATCTGTAACATATTATGCACAAGGCCCACTTGTCTTTTGTATGTTTTAATTATGTTTATTTGTTATTATTATTATTATGTGAGTTGGTCCTGGAGATGTGAAATAAATTATGTCAAAATTGAATGGTTTTCATTAAACTCTGATCAAACCATAGATTTTGTAGGACAAATATTTTTTCGTATAATTTAGATTTATATATTTTTTATAACCTTGAGATTTATAAAAAAAAAATTTTTTGGAATCACCAAACTTTATTCTTGCTACCACAAACAAGAGTTCCGTCCAAGAAATTCTTGGGCGACTCATCAAAATGAAGGTACTCACGAAAAATTTGCTTGATACTAATCAAGTAAAAACAATGTACGGGGGAATCCTGACTAATAGCTTATTGTTCTAAATTTAAAAATAAACAGAGTTTCCTTAATAATACCATTTATTTATCATTTATATTACAGTAGTCAGTCACTAGTTACGAGGTTGTAACTACACTATAGCGAATTGGTCGTACAGAAGCTCTCGCACTTTGTAGTACTCCTCTGATAGAACACCTTCCAACGCTACTTTTCCGTTCTCCAACTGCAAGAAATACGCCCATTTAAAGTCATGTCGGTCTTAATATAAACAACACAATATATGTAGTCTGAGCTCAACATAGGAATCAAACGCCCCGGTGAGCTCTGCCTATAGAGCAAAATACTTGTAGGAAAAATAGTTTTTAATCATTACTATAGCGATTGTGTTGGACTTGGTTTGTATGGATATATTTAGCACAAAAACGTTTCGTTAGTGGTGCTGTGATTCAGCGCCTATTACAATAGTCTATTTTAGTATATGTCTGATCAATACCAGATATCGTGATCATAAATAGTCTGAAACACATTTCTTCGACGAACTTGTGTTACAGTTACCAGACCACTATATTTAATACTTTAATACTACATATATATTTAAGACTTTTATTATATATATTATACACAAATTTAATACACATCCATGACACAGGAACATTGAAAACTTTTTGTTCCCTCGGCGGGATTCGAGCCGCGACCTCTCGGTCACCAACGCGCTCTACCACTGTGCTACGGAGGTCGTGTGTGTAAAGGTGAAAACTCACCCGTCTTATCGCAATAGTTCCGTTGCAGCACTCCAACGCCCCGCCCACGAACTCCGCGGACAGGCCGACACGCGCGAGCGCCGCGCGCAGCTCCGACAGGCGTATTGTGTTGATGAAGGACGCGGCGTGCGGCGCGCCGGCCAGGCACGGCTCCAGCGACATCATCTCGATGTCGGTGCCAGACTCTGAAAAATATAAAGAGTTTAGATTGCTGTAGTCGTTCAAGCTGTGGGAGTACAAGTGGAAGCCCCAAAGGGAGATCACCGACCTCACGAGATGGTATGCTCGGTCAGGCCGAAGCCCACTGTACTAGTTTTCAGATGTCGTATATAAAGCGCCGGACTTAGAAAACTTCGATAGCGCGATGCAGGATGTGACGCTAGTAGTACCGCTACATCACTCCCCCCCGAAGACCGGAGGTCGAAACTTAAGTCGTCTTGTGCTTGGGTCGCCAGTGCCAGTGAGTCCTAGTGAGTCGGAACTGTGCTGCTTGCTGCATGGGCTCCAGTGAGTCGGAGTGCTGCCGTGCGGGCCGATGCTACGTGCTGAACCAGGAGAGATGTGCTCTGCTTGCTGACCGGTCGTGTAGTGAGAGTGCCCGTTGAAGCCGATGAGGGTTCGACCAGGCCGCGCTGCGTTGCGGCTAGTGGACGAGGTACCCGAAGAGGCTGAAGCTGGCTGGCGTGGTGCGGAGGGGAGTGATGATGATGAAGGAGGCGTGTTCTGTCGAGGGTCACCAATGTGGGAGTACAAGTGGAAGCCCCAAAGGGAGATCACCGACCGAGCGAGATGGTATGCTCGGTCAGGCCGAAGCCCACTGTACTAGTTTTCAGATGTCGTATATATAGCGCCGGACTTAGAAAACTTCGATAGTGCGATGCAGGATGTGACGCTAGTAGTACCGCTACAAAGCTATGCCGTCCACTGCTGAACATAAGCCTACCCCAAATTATTTATGGGGGGTATCTGCATATACTCACTACTCTTAGTAGGCGGGTCGGCAAGCGCAGTGTTAAAATAATAACAATGACGAAATAATATTTATTTGGTAAACGCAGAACAACAACACATACATAAGATAAAATACAAGATTGTTTTTTCCAAATTGACGCATATAGCAATCTCGCAACAATATGCTATGTATGTGACATAGTATATTGTTGCGAGATCGCTACACTGAGTATAAGAAAATACATTGCTCTTTGAGCTAGTAATACAGTGCTGTGATATTGATACACACAGTACGGAATTCACATAAATTATTATGCATATATTCTTAGTGGAAAAACCTCAATAAATAAGGGTTTTTTTTAATGCTCGAATTAGCCATACCAACTTCAAAATAGGAAGATTGAGAGAGTAAATTATATCCAATATTTTATTTGAAAAAGTTAATATTTTCCATAGATATTTTCAGATCGGTCGGATTTTGCTTACTGAATTGAGAAGGACATCAACATACCTTCTGGATTGTCCCTGGCGCGCGGCGCGGCGACGACGGCCGACAGCCAGGCCAGCTCCGCACCACCCGCCGACTTCCACACCAGGCTGCTCATCACGCCGTCTGTTAGTTTTACCTGCAAACACATTCATGAATCAACGAGGAACTACTTAGCATAAAAGCGAGCATAAACAAAATAATTGATTGACATGTGTGCGAACTGACGATGATGAATAATAGCTAGCTTGAACATATTATTTTGTAATGTGCACGTGGTCCGCTATCAACCACCGCGGTCTTAAGAACCCACTTTAAAATTTTGCCCAACAAATATACCCGATATTTGTTGGGCAAAATTTTTAATTCCTATACTTGGGTGTTAAAGCATTATTTATATTTTAATTCCTATACTTGGCTGTTAAAACATTATTTATAGTGTAATACAATATAATTATGAAATTTACATAAATGTGCAAGAAAAAACACTCACTTGATAAATGTGAGACTCCGTAGTGGCGTCGACTATCTCGCCTCGATTCGGCATGAACACCTTCTCTATTCCTTCGCTTTCACAATGTTTACTGTAACAAAAATAATATTTGACACGATTTAGGCAAAATTTAAAGTTCCTAAATAGTTACTATTATAAAATAAACTTTATTATAAAATTGTAAATATTTCTTATATTAATATGCTTGAATAGTAAATAAATGTTCCATATTTGACTTCATTAATATATCCAAGCTCTAACCACTGGATACCTCCCTGTCAAGTACAGCTTGGCTCGCGACTCGGATGTCGTGGGAATGTCGTCGATTTTGTTGAACCACTGTGCAGGCTTATCACTTAATTGTCTGACAAGATGGTGTGTCGGATGACCATGTATAAATTGAGAATTACCTGTTGTCTCCCCAGTGTTGGGTATCCGTCCCACTGGTTTATGAGAGTACTACGAGGAAGGGAAGACAGATTCACCAAGCTAGTCTAAATTGGCGTCGTCAAGTTTCCATTTCCGGCTAGATGATGGAACCGAAAGCAAGTTTCTAATCTTCGAAGTCATTAAATGACACTTGAGGCCCGACAGACTGAGACCAAAAGGATTATCGACGCCACAAACCTGAGCGCGGCCCTGGCGGCGGGCAGCGCACGCAGCGCGATGAGCGCGCGCGGTTTGGCGTGCGAGACCACACGCAGCAGGGACTCGCCGTCGCACCGCCCCTCCAGCTCCACCGCGACGATGCCCGCGCGCACCGCTACTGGCCGCATGCTCGAGATGCATTTTGTTGGGATCTCGATAGGGACTTCTGGAATGTAAAATAAGGATAAGCATATGCAGTTGTATAAACTAAATATTATAATGTTTTTTTTTTGTAATAATGTTCCGTTATATATGTCGCAGTTATATGATTGAATCAGCAGTTTAGTTGAATGACTAGCGCGTTTATGAAATGACGACATTTAATTGAATGACTAAAGGACAACTCGTCAAATTGTTTAATGTAACGTTCAGCGTCTTGACTGAACGTCCTTTAGCATAGGCGTTGAATGTTTAGTAGGGGTAGGTTTGACCATAAGTTCGCAACTTAAAAGGTCCTCAAAAATAAGGATATGACTTGTCACATAAAATAAAAATGTGCATGTACGACTCTATTTGTGCGAGCTGTTTGCAGCCATATTTGTTTTGGTGACTACTAGCGCCACTGCGGGGAAAAATTTACTAAATTTCAATCCTGACTGATTTTACGTTCGCTCTGTTTAAAGGGCTTTGTTACAGTCCACTAACTAGTTGATCGTTGAGTGACGCTTGTTCATTCAACGTTCGGCCTAGTCAACCAATTAAATGTCGCCATTCAATAAACGCGCTAGACATTTAATCAAAAAAAGCTCATTCAATTTAATTACTGCGACATATATAATGTTCCCTTTAATGTTCAGTTGAAAGTGTTAATAAGTGTAAATAATATAATAAGTAAACATGTAAAAATTTCGGTGTTTGGTTTGTTTACGTTTGGGGTAAATTTAATAGGGACGTACAATAGGTGTTGCTATGTAGGTCAACTATAATAATATTATTGACATGTCCGAAACCTCATAATTAAATTTATGTTCATAATTATTTTGTATTCTACAAACCTTCAACCTCCTGTCTGGGCGGGGGCGCCGGAAGTACGTCTCTAATTTCTCCGTCTGCGTCCACTATTTCTGCTAAACGATAATCTTCTGGCTGCAGTAATAATGAATGTTTGAATTTAATTAATAATGTTATTATTGTGTTTTTTTAAAGTGATATTTTATATCTTGCAATGGCTTTAAACTACTGATTCGATTTTATTGAATGAGGTGTCTTTATTTTGATTTGTAATAATGTCCCAGGTAACATAGGCTATATAATATTCGTAGTATGTTGTAGTTAATAAAAATGTGGTCATTGTTATATACTAACCCCCTTATTAATTTAAATATGTACATACTATACTAGCTATACAATGTTGTAATATCCTTGTTCGATACGTTAGAATTTACTATTGACAGACAACGATAAAACGTTTTGTCGCTTAACACTTACATATTTTTATTCGTATGAGGGTGTATAATTATACTATTCATATTATTAACCTTAATATGTTCCCCATAGTCATCATATCGCGACCTCTCCTCATGACAGGGGTACATGGCGTAGTGGCGTTTGTTGGACTTGAAGCACCCCGTCGGAGCGGCGCCGCCCCGCGCAGGTATGTCGTGTCGCCCCGTCACTACCAGCATCTCTAGCTCGCCGTCCGATTCTGAGTCGGAGGATACACCAGTTTCCATCTCCCTGGAAATACAATACAAAAATATATTACCAGAAACCGACTTACACAAAAAGTATTAAAAAAAATATTTTTTTGTATAATGTAGTTACAATTAATGTTCTTTTTGAAGTCAGTTTCAGCAAAGGTGAGTTTGTAACACACTTATAGGTCAGCAACTTGAGGATGTTGTTCTTTAGCTGACACCAACTCCAAAAAGAACATTGATTGTAACAACAAAATAAAAAAATAAATATTTAAAACTTTTTAGTTGGTGAAGTTGGTATTTTTAACGTAGTTTTATTTATTTTTTACTTTTTAGTGTAGTCCAACTACTAACAACACATTAAACAGACAAGAAAATAAGTTGTTTTGAGATGTTTTGTCATAAAAAAACCCAATAATAATGAAGGAAGAATTAAATTTTAAATGCGATAGACAATATAAAAAATTGAGAGAACATACTTGACAGAATCCTTAATTTTGTTCCGCTGCTGTTGTAGGAATTCCTCTAACTCGGCGCCCTCAAGTCGAATGCGTTTTCGTATCATCAACTCTATGTTTCGGTCACCACCTTTGTCGTATAGGTCGCGTGCTAACGTACCAGGAGACGACCTAAAAATGGGTTGGTATATTATAGATTATGAACTAAATACAGGTTAATAAAAAATATTTATACAACATTGTTCGATGTTGCGTCTGAAATTTTGAGACGTTACTTGATAGACAACGAGAATAATATTGAGAAACAAAGAATTAGTTCCCTTAGTATTTTAGTAAGAGCAACACAATCATATATATTATGCTGCAGTCAAAAGGCTGAATTGGTTAAAACTACTATTAACTAGCCTTGGCTTGTCAGTCAATAGTAGTTTTAACCAATTCAGTCAAAAACACTTTTAACTAGCATAACAGTCACAAGGGTAATAAAATAACAAACATTAATTGTTACTTTGTGTGCTCATATTAATTTATTAAGTACTATTTTCTTTTACATGCTTTTGTATTAAATTAATATTAAAAGTATAAGGAATAATTGAAGACATGAATGGATGAAAGTGATATGTTGCAGAAAATTTTCACCAAGAAAATCGAGTTTACACTGTCACTTAAACATTTTAGGATATGTAGTAACATATAAAGTACCTTGATCCTAGAGCCGAGTGAAACCAGAGAGGGAGGTTTATGGAGTATGCCGAAGAGGTATATAAAATCGTCGCAAGAGAGAACAGTTCAGGTATTTAAGAAGATGCAAAATATATATATTAATAATATAAAAAGAGAATCAATGGTGCTGCACTTTAAAAGCAGCAGATGCTAAAAAAAAAAAATTGGTCCTAGAGCCGGATCTTTAGATTACTGACACCTTAATCCATTCATGTCTTAAATTATATTATATTATGTTTCACTCACTTTGATGTGATAACAATAGAGTTTTGAGGGTTTGGAGCCCACTGGATGAAGAGATCTCGTGCATATCCTGTCTCTAAGTCAGGAAAGGATGCAAGCACCACTTTGGGGCCTGGCGTTCGAGTCACCTCAGCCACCGAATGACAGAGCTGAAGATGCCTTAGTGCAAAAGGATTACTCCGAGCACCTTCAAATGCACGGGTTAATTTGTCACTCATCCATTCTATCTGAAATATTTTATTCAATCATTAAAATAGTTCCTTTTTGAGATCAAATTAGGTATTGTATTAATTATGCATGGAAAGTGCACAATGAAATAAAAATGGAATCATGTTAAAGTTCACATGGCATTGTTGTCTCCAAAAACATAATATTTGTAAACATCCATTCTATATTATAATATGCAGTAGTCTAAAAATTACCTGTGACTTTGCAAATTCCACAACATTATAGCTGACATTAGAAAGCAACAGGAGTGAATATGCAATAAGACCAGAGTCCTTGTTCCTCCATAGCTGGTCCAACATGTGTGCCAACTCCAGCACTCGTCCAGCTGTGTCAGTACATACCAATACTGAACCACCTCCTCGGAGTGTTGTTAATATTGTGGCTGTAAACATCATTATAATATTACATTGTTATTATTGACATCTTTACTAATATTATAGAGAAAAAAATTGTGTTTAGTTACACAAAAAAATTACAGATTTGTATGATTCTTTCAACATTAGAATGACATTAATATAATCTTATTTTTTTGAACAAATTATAAAGAGTAAAACCCAATATATTGTGGGTAAAACCACAGACAAAGGCAAGTAAATAAAAATTACTGTTATTTAGCAAATAGTAAACAACATTTATTAGAACAAAGTATAGACACACTACACATCAAATTGACACAACAATAAAACCTTACTCATAAGTTTTTCATCCCGTAATCTTCTTCTTGGTTGCACGTAGTCTGCATTCATTGCACCAAGCAGTAGCAGAGAAGGTCTCATGATTTTCTCTATTTCACAACCATTAAGATGCCTCTCTTTCTTGTGATTAAAGTCTGGTGCATAGACAATGTCTTCTTCACCTGGTGCTGCTATCCTCCAAATTGTGCCTCCAAGAAGATGACCAGCCGGTATGGGTGTTATCCGTAGACCCAACCCTTTTCCTAAAATAATAATATGAGATACCTACATTATTTTCTTATTATGTTTTGGTTAGCTATAATTGTACATACTTATTTCTCCTTTTTTCACTATATTAAATTGTATAAATTCAATAAACAGGTAACATACCTTTCATGTCCACACTCTGGTTATATTTTAATTGCGTAATTCTATCAAAAGCAGTGTCCACATCATCAAGAGTGAACAAGTCAAACTCTTCAGCATTTTTGTGTGATTGATACAAGTCGTACATAAACATCTGCCCCATTTTGTATACAGGCAGGGTTGCATATATGGGGCAGTTAAGTCCTAATTGGCCTACTGCATAAGGTAATGCGCCAAGATGTAGAGGATCAGAATGTGATAATAATACTGCATCTATAGTGTTTACATGTCTGAAATAAATGTTGTAAAGTCATTCATTAACTAAACTCACAGTTTACAATACTCACTATATTCTTTGTATAAGTACATAGTTTTTATGTGTTTAAAGTAGGTACATAATATTCAACAATTTCTAACCTGCAATACTAACCTTTTCAATTCTTTCATAAAGTCCATATTAAACTTCTCATCCCAGCCACAATCTAACAAGAATTTAAATTCATCAATTTGTAAAACGTAGCATGGTGGAGACTCATCGCCAGCTCCAGAAAGGCAGTGTAACTTTACAATTGAAGTCATTGTAGGGGTAACTTAGGTTCTAAAGTAATTTTTAACATTAAAATATATAAAATATATCACTGTAACTTTAGGGAAATATGAAGAAGTCACATTCAATAAAATTTGTATTATTTAAATTATGTTTTTTATTTGTTATTATTTTATTTTTTGATAATTTGCAATGCCGCCGTTATTTCAGGCAGCAATAATAACACAGCAATAAACACTGACGTCTGACATTGAAATCTGACTTTGACATTATTTTTTTTTCCAAAGTATAGTAAAATTTGCCAGTGTTAAGTTAAGAAGAGTTGAATTTTCATTTTAAAATTAAAAAGAAAGAAACAATAAAAGTTCCAGGGATACATCATACACATTCAACAGAATATTGTGATTTGTGAAATTAAATGCCAATGTGTAATGTGTATAGATAGTATAAACGCCACGTTTTTAAATTGCCGCTAAAACTCAATACTTTTCTTATTTTATTGAAACATGAAGGAAAATCGCAAAAAGTGATCTTTCTTTTTAAACCGCATCTCAGAATCATCATCAGAATTTTCAAGCAGTAGTAAACGCATTGATTGATTGATGATGAATTATAGCTAACAAAAAAAGTAAATCAATACCAATTTTGGAGCTGCTCTACGATGCAACAGACAGAAACGCATACACATTACACACACATCTATTAGACAAGTCAACCATATAACACCTCTTTGTGTTCTTCGGGGGTTAAAATACCTAGTATTTTTAGGGTCTGTATAATATTATGTATAATATAGCGAAAAATCACGTACCTATTTATATTGTATGTGACCTTCACTATGGCTTCACTCATTTTAAAATTAATTTTCTTCGACTTTTAATATATTTTTACGCGTGTAGTTTGATGGCTAATGTCGATGTGCCATCCCAACCAACCTATCTGGTCTAAACACTTTATTATATTATATTATATCAATTTGAGCTACGAAGTCGAGTAACCGGCCAACGAAAAAAAGGATAGCTTTGTAGAGGAGTATTAAAAACGACAATACATTGTTGCTTAGTAATATGTAATTATATTCTTTTTGATTATGGCTACAATTCTCTAGGATAATATGATCGGTCAGAATATTATAATTTGTATAGGTAATATAATATTGTGAATGTAAATGTTTTAAGGGGGCTTATAAGCGGAAGTATTGGTTAGCAATAAACTAAAGGAGTCGGCACCTCGATTATGATAAAGAATAAAACTGTACCTTTACTTTTTGAATAAGTTTTTCTTTAACCAAAGGCTGGCCTTGTCAGGCCCTCCACTGTCATCGTCACTGCAACCATTATGGATCTATTGTGACTCCTTCGCTTTAGAGTACCGTCCGCAGTCTTATGTTACTTATGAAACGAACGATATGGTGGGGGTCTGCGGTGCGAATTTTCTCTTCTGTAGAGTATGCACTGCCCGACGTACTTGCTCCTGCTCAGATGACGTGCTGGACAATTAAAAAGAAGGTGTCTCGTCTTTCTCCTTGCAGAATATGCAAGTTTTTAAATCATCTACATTCTTTCTGTGAAGGATCCATCCAGTTTGTTAAGCTTGCAGTGCCCGGTTAGAGTTCTGATGAGGATTCTTAGTTGGTTAGTACTCATAAAAAAGCGCCAATTCCGCGTGTCGTTTGTTCTAATCTAGATTTGTTTGAAGTGCTCTAGTCCTGGGGCCACAGCCCACTGCTCTATGGCCTGCGGCTCCATTCCTTAAGCTTTCGTTTGGTAGTACTGGGATGTATTCTACAGACTGGTTCCGGGCCATACATGGGGCTTTCAGCCCCCAGCTTTGCTAGTTCGTGTGCAGTTTGTTGCCGGGGATGTTGCTGTATCCCGGGACCCATACTAGTCGAATGTTGTTGCTACGTCCTAGTTTGTTTAGTGTCTCGGTACAGTCCAGAACTAATTTGGATGTGATTTTGGCCCCAGTCAGTGATTTCAGCAGAGCAGCCTGACTATCAGAAAAGATCAAGATGTTTTGTGGGCTAGTGCCAGCACTTGACTTGAATAAGTACCTACCTAAGTTAATACTCCAGCCAGGAGCCGAGTCTATCAAACATCACCTTTCTCTATATTCCTGAAAAGGAATAAAATCTAATATTTAAGAAGTGGCTTGTCAATTGGTGATAATTTTTATTAAAACACAGCTCATGTTATGTACGGGAGGAGTACGTAGAAATATGAAGTACCTAGTAAGTAGGTACGTAGTTGCTTGCTTTATTATGATGGCAGTTAATCGACGATAACCCTAATAGTTTAGTTACCAAGCTTTTTGGCCCTCAGTATTGTCATTAGTTAGTTAAGTTATAATGTGCGTAGATTCATTTATTAATAGTAGGCTTGCCTACTTACCTATATGATACATGCTATTTGATTAAAATTTGTCAAGATCAAAGCTCGATTCCGTATAGGTATTATTCGAATAATATTATACAGAAATCGATTGTGCTGCTGAAAGGCCTATAGTTAACCGTTGAATTAAACACCAAATTAACAATCGCCACTAATGAATTTGATTGCCTCGATTGTGCCAAACATAATAATGGCGTTGAAATTGCCATAGTAAATTGTGTTGAAAAGAAATTTATAAATATCCTGGTGAAATGGAGGTCTTACATTACTCATAATGATCATAATACCTAAGATCTAAGTAGGCATATTATCACCTTTACGAGAGGAGGAGCAGTTCTAGCTACATTTTTGCTGGCTCTACAAAACTTATAACTAATATAATACCATAGTGTTAATATTTTGATGACCTGAAGATTTTGGAAATATTCAGTTTTTTTTTTATTTCAACATATTTTTAACATCAACAGAAATGTTCATTAATAACTTTTGGTACTTCAATTTTTTTTCCATAGCCGTTTACAATTCAACCATTGCTTACTAAAAAGTTATCTCAAAGCCACTAAACCCCTTATCAAAGACTTCCCGTGAAATACATTCTTGTTAGTTGCTACACAGTAGCACGTATTAAGGTAGAATTAATCAAGAATTAACGCGTACGTAGAAGACATGTTTATGTACGTAATATGCGTATATCGAACTTGGAGAGGTAATGTAAGGCACATAGTATTAAATCTATAATTAAATTCCAACATAATTGGATTCTGTGACGTCGTAGATTTGTTAATAATAACATACCGCGACGTGAAGTGATTTCAAATTAGTGATTAGTATAAATTTTACCTTGTTGCTAATTTAAAGGCTGTAGAGCGCGCAATATGCAAATAAATTTAATATTATTTTTGCTCAAAAATGTTATCAATATATTTTAGAAACTAATAAGTATCCCTAAAACAGTTCACTTTACAGACCCCACAAAAATTGTAAGGTACTATCACTTACTGGGTATATAGTTGGGTAGGTTAAATGTAAGGCTTTACGATATTAATACGACCACACGACTGAGCTCGTGTCAACTTTTATGATCACTAAACTAGCTTTTAATAATGTTGCCTACGTTGTTATTACGTTATTTACGTGTGGCAAAAGTTTCAGAATAGTTTTACGAGAATTGTAGTAGAGGAGGATACAATTTTACACAGTTAAAGTTTATTCGGAGGAAAGTTCAGAGTTTATTTTTTTAATAATGCTAACTATTTACTGATCGGGAGTTTTAATTTACAAGTTATTCCTACAAGTTGAACTACTGATTTCCAATATTATATCGTCTAGATAACATTTAGTTCTAAAAATTACCGCGGGACTTCTTTATACGGGATGGACTCTGTAGAGTTTGAGATTCCTCCGAATAAACTTTAACTTGTGTTGTTGAGATATTGTAATTTGTAAATTACAATATCTCAACAACACAAAATTGACATCACAAAGTATGTGATGTCAATTTTATTTTTTTCTATGTAATAGGAAAAAAAACCTTATAAAGATCGAACCTAAAATTTGCATACTTCATTATCAAGAGCTAATTTTGACGATAGGGCGATCTATTAGGCCTCTGCATCAGTTATTGAATGATTTAACCGTTTAAAATGCAGCAAATACATTTTCACAGCATAGTCGGCCTATTCCAGGGGAATCCAAAAAGTACGGTTTTCCGTACCTTTACCTCAGTGTAGACCGTACCTTTTTCGTACCTTACAGTATACTGGTAATTATTTTTTTTATACAAACTAAAAAAGCATTACTATGGGTAGACATTTTAAATGTTTTGGCAAAACCGTACTTTTCGGTTAAAACCCGTACCTTTTCAGAAAGCCAGTCGTACTTTTTTGGAAATCATATTGGCAACACTGATTATAGATCTCGTGATCCGAAAAAGTCTCATCGGTAAGGGTCGGCAAGGGTGTCGATTTTTTATTTATTATTATCCCTGGGAGTCGAACCTGCATCCTTTCGAGTGCTAATCAACGTTCTACTAGCTTACGGACGCAGGGCGATCTTTACGTATTGTTTAATCCTTCTCATCCTTGGTAATTCTAGTAAATCTCCCTCTGTATTGAATGTTTAACGAAGACTCCCGTATGCAGATATTAGTTCACATGGTTAACTTTATAGCTTACTTGTACGATCGTACATACTGCACAAACCGAATTAACCAATATTGACGACGTCGACAGCACAGAACAGGCGCTAGGCGTGCTACCGGACACCGAATGTGTTAGTGTGGATGCGGCATACAATTACTAACGAATTTTCACCATAATATTTTAGATACCTATTATCAGAATTATTTAATGTAGCGTTTTTAAATAATTACAACAATAAAAAACATTGCCGAGATCATAACAAAAATAATATGTGATGAAAAATATTATTTTAGTATTGTTAAAAGTAGTTAGAAATAGATCGATAAACAGAAAAAATCTTTTGTAGTATTTAGTTTGATTATGTTATTAGAATAAAGATAATATGTATTCAGTTTAAAGTCAGAGCTTACGGAGTTCGCCACCTCACATGTACTAAGTTAGTAACCAATTACTAGCTTACTAATTTAGGTAGGTTGTATAGGACAAGCGAGGCTTATACACTTACTAATAGATATACTCAGTTACTATTATTACCTATACTTTTATTCTTATTTCAGGTTTAAGAGGAAACCACACGGACGAGAGAAATGAAAAATAGGTATTTGAAAAGTTTGTTGCCGTCTCCAATGCGCCTTGATCACGTGGTTCACGCCCGCTATCGATGTGTGAGTGTGATCGTCTATGTGTGCGTGACACGCCGCGCGCGGCGCGCCGCCCTTGTTGGGCCTCTCGCTACTTAAAATGCTTAAAGTAAATCGGACTATATTTTATGATTATGACAAGAAATGGAATCTTCGTTAGACACTTTTTAGTTTTTACCTCGACTAGGTACCTAGTACCAGAAATGGTCGATGCTCGTATACAATAACTAGTGAAGTCCATAGTTTCATAATATTATGGTGTTAATTCTACATACTATGATTAAAGTATGTGGCTCATTCAATCCAAAATTGTCTAGATCATTGTGCTATTTCGGCACACAATTAAATTAGCCCATTAAAAAATCTAAAAGTTTTATATACTCAAACACCTTCAAAAAATAATGTTTGGTTTATAGGCTATTGTTCGATAACTATAAATATTTACAAAATTTGAAAAAAATATCCTGAAAGAGGAGGAAATTTACCAAAAAAAGGTTACACTCCCGGAATTGTACCTCTATTATTTATATTTTTAAATTAACGCTGAAAATCGCCCTCCCGGCCATTGTTGCATGCAGACGGCCTCTTAGGCGTCAGTTAATATTTTTAAAGTAGGTACCTAAGTACTTAGAGTTAAATGAAAAATATAAAAATATGTAAAGTATAATCTAAATACTCAAAAGAATTGATTTCTGTCGGATTATTTCATATAAACATTATATTTCAATAATTATGCTAGATTTTATCAAACTTCCGATATCGTTCTAAACTAAAAAATATTTAAATAATATCCGTTTATAGAATAAATAACTACAAACCAAACACTATTTTTGAAGATGTTAATTGTTTATAACTTTTGAATTTTTTTTGGGCAAATTTCATTGTGATCATTACGATCATTATGATTATCAAATGGTCAATATGATCTAAATATCATCGGATCGAATAAGCTAACCACATATTATGTAATTTTAATCGCAGTATTTTAAACATTTTAAACTTCTTTAAGTTATTCTACATACTAGGTAGTCTAGTCTACCACGAAAGGATATGGATCATGCTCCATAGAAGTCTAGGCCATAAATTCAAGTAACCAGCCAATGAAAACAAATATGCTATGCTCACACACAACTATGTATAGTGAGTCAAACTGAAAATGTTCAATTAAGTAACTAAGTATTAAGTATTCTCTAGGAACACAGAAAAAATATTTATAAGCATTATTCGGCGAGTGGTCATAACCGTGGTAAATTGTTTAGCGCCAACGCAAAATTACTTTTGCATATTTATATATTGCATTTGTTAGTTTTTGAACTTAGGGTACATTTGTTTAAAATTTTAATTAAAAAAGCTTAAAAAAGGTTTTTCCCAGTTTTTTTAACGGTTTATTTTTTTATTAAAAATATATTAAGTATCTCAGACTTGCTGTAACACTTATGACCGTATTAATAAAGAAGTGTAAAACTAGGACTCTCTTGGTTGATACAAACTCATACTAAGATTAGCTTCTTCATTTGATTAATAGTTTGATTTCAAGGACGTATCAGGTGAACCGGGTTTAGGAACGCTGTTTGAACTAAGATCTAACCTTTCAAAACTGCTTTTTAATGTGTGACTAGTAAATTATTATATAGCAGATTTATTAGTTTTGTAACAAATATAATATTTTTCAAAATTTCTGTAAATGAATGTAACATAATTTTATAGTATAAATATCAAAAAGAGACTTAAATCTTAATTATTACATTAAAAACCAGTTTTTCATTAATATTTTGGTAGAAATAAAATATTCCATCACAAAGAAAGTTCATATTCGGAACTAGAAATAGGTAAAACGGATTGAGATAGTGACATAAGCCTCAAAACAACTCTCAAATCACTGTTTACTTTCCAAAGCTCATCTACTCATGTAGCAGTTTGACAGCTGTTGATAACACTCATACTCAGTTGAGACACCGTCTTTAAGTTAAGTGCTTAAGTACTATTTATTAATTCGACTGTCATCTCAAATACTGACTTGAGCTTGAGGTTGAGATCGTTTTATTTATATGTAGTATGTATTACTTAATTCAAAATTCACAATATTTTATTTAGAAATGAAACTTTACAAGCTATTTTCGGAAAGTCAACAAAAAGGCTACAACACCAGAAATGAGCTTGTGCTTATTTATTATTAAAAGAAAGTTATATAGTAGCTAGTATATATTTTGTCTACAAGAAAGTTATGTAAATGAGAGTTGTCATAGACTCTCCTTGCCTGTCAATGAATTAAAAAAATGGTATGTTGATTTATAAATTTGTAGAGTAAATTATACTTAGCAGATTTGGAGCATCAATAATATTATGTATAATTTTGAATAAGTATAATAAGTCAAAATATAAGAGTCTGTTTTCAATAGACTGAGTTTTATAGTATATAAGTAAATCGTAGTAATTTAAATTTGAACGGCCGGGGGAAATCAATAAGTTGACGATAATAAACAATTTTGAAGAATTTATTTCAGTATATATTCATAAACACAAAGAAAAACTAATATTGGTCCACAGACGCTGGAGTATGATCAACGATATAGAAAAAAGTATTTAAAAAATATATTTACTTTAAAATAACAATATTATAACTCACAAACAAGCCGAAATCTTAATAATTATTTTTACAAAAAATTAAAATGTATAATGTAATCTAAAATATTCAAAACACTTACACCAACTGGGGTCCATTCATAAGATATTATTTCTCTAAAAATAAAATAGGTATTTTAGTTAAGATTTATACAAATCGAGCTCAAAATTATTTTGGACACTTTTTACTAACATTTTTAGAGTATTCTTGCTATAATTATTCAGTTCGGTTGCCTTTACAACATTATAATATAATACGTTTTGGCCGACCGGCTATTTGACGTTATGGCCCAATACGATCCTCGTTATTTGGCAGTAAGCATGAGAGAATGATGGACGCATAATAGTTTTTTATATTTTTTGAATATAATTTAATTAGATTTATATAATTAAAGTTAGTGTAATATAATAATTTAATAATAAATATGAAAAAAGCTATAGACTTCACGAAAAAGATGTAAGAAACTAGAAATGTCGATATCGATAAACAACACTAGTTTATCGATATCATTATCGACTACGTGTCACATCACGCGTGTGTGTACGTATTTGTCCGCGTCCCCCTACCAAGCCTCGCCCCTCATAGTGCGATAGGGACAACTGCAGCTAGAACTGAAATTACCTATTAAAAGTACCAGAAATCGACGTTTAGGGGATTTCTGTTTCCTCCTCCAAAACTTAACCGATTTAGATAATTATTTCTTTATTAGCTAAAAAAAGAAATTAACTAGGTTCCTATTTTTTGATTTTGTTGCATAATGTAGTCAAATCTGTTTCCTGGATGTTTAAACACGGCGGAGAGTCTGGTGGTTTTTTTTAGGTTTTTGAACGTCCATATCTCTTTAAGTAATTAGTTTATTAAAAAAAGGAAAAAATAGGGACGTACAAATATTATTCATAGATATTCATGAAAAAAATAGTTACTCTAGACTAATTATCCAGGGAGGAAATAGAAATCCCCTAGACCTCTATTTTTGTATGGAAAAAAAATCGTGGTGTTTCCTCTTAAGAGGAACATACTTTTGGCACTGGCCCCATCTTTACTCAGCATAGATAATACTCCCTCATCTTTAAACTGTGTTTTAGGCTGAATACTTCAGCTATTGAAAAACAGTTATAGCCCAACCGAGCTTCTAACGGTGGCGATACAAGAAAAAAGATATAAGAAAAATAATAGAATGTTCTCGTTCTTCTTCTTAGTCGTATACTCTTGGCAGAGAAGTCGTGGTCATGAGGGTCGTAGCACGGCCTTTTTGACAGTCTCCCGCCATCGTTCCCTCATTACATTCTTGAATTCTAACATAATATGGTTATAATAATCAGACCTTAAAATATTATGTAATTTGTAACTTAGTATATTTTACGTCATAGTACGTACGTCATTTCACATCTCTAAATCTGAAATATTTTGGTTCTGTATATAACATAGCGTTCGTGTGTCTATGTTACGTAACATAGAGTAGAACTTATAAAACTTTAGTGCTGCGTGTTTCTCATAACTTATCCCGGGTGTTCAGGGCCCAACGACTTGTGTTTATGTTCCGATGCACTCTACAACAGTTAACAATGTACGAGATTGCCAACGATTTCATTACGTGATAAGTATTTTACTTGAACGATCTACATATTATATTAACCAGTTTCAGGAGGAACATAGTTTCTAGTTTATGCTAAATATATTTAGGTAAGTAGATGCTCTTCTATTATATTTTTAATTCCTATTGCTGAGAGAGTCTTAGTTTGCATTACAAGCCTGGACGATATAAATATATTTTTACCTACACGAATGCTCAAGAAGATGAAACGTTACAGTAAAACTTTTAGATGTAAAACCTAATGTCTTCGCTGATGTTTTGCGCAAACAAAAAGCCATCAACAAATGAAAAGGTAGAGTTAAATGATATACAAAATGTATGACGCATATTTCACGCTATAATTATAAAGTTTACACGCGTGTTCTATCCCTGATATATTCAAAACAAAGGAGAAGTAGAGGTGCCATGATATATTTTAGCGGAATATTGGGCTGAAGCGAGTGGAGGCGGATGCATCGCGCCGGTGATGCCATACTCAAATTTTTCCAATGATAATTTGAAAAAGAAAAAAATATAAATAAAAATATTCTAGTGCATATGCGGATTTTAATAATTCGGATATGTACTGCACCAGATAAATATTTTTATTGATGTTTTTACATGAAAAAATTTAAATTGGTATTAAATGGGTAGGTATACTTGATAGGTAATAAAAAAGATAATTAAAATTTAATTATGATTTCATACAAAAGTAATGCTTACGTTATATAATAGACGACCTTCGTAGCGCAGTGGTTGAGCGCGTTGGTGCTCGAACGAGAGGTCGCGGGTTCGAATCCCGCCGAGGAAACAAAAAGTTTTCAATGTTCCGGGGTCATGGATGTGCATTAAATTTAAACCTAAAAACCTAAAACCTAAACCTATATTTCCGTTGTCTGGTACCTGTAACACAAGTTCATTGGATAGCGTCCATAGATATAATTATTATTATTATAGATATAATTATTATTATTATTAAATACAAAAGTAATGGAAACAGTCTAGGTAAACAAATAATTTAAAAGATTACTATTTGTATGATTTAAAAAAAACTACACATTTTCCAGAAAAATACTTATGATCTTTGATTTCTGGCAGATTTTACGGGCGAGGTGTGGCAACAATGGAAGCAGCGCGTTCGCAATCAAGGTAATATTGCTGGAAGCGCCAGGTGCGTCCCGCGACGGCGGACCACGAATTTATAACGGCAACACTGACAAGTTGATTTACGCGCGGGAAACATTTGCGTTCCAATACCGAATATATTGTAAGTACGTAAACGGCCTGTTCTCGCGAATGGGTTTCATTGCTTAAAATGTTTCGTTCAATGTAAAATTTAATTGAAAATATAGGTTTCAATATGATTTGCGTCGCATTCGATGGACGAGTTGACCATTAAATAAGCAAGGTAGGTATTACGAGAAGTGTTTCATTGAGAATTGTTTAAATTATTATCAGTTTCTTTCTGTTACCGCAAAGTAACCAGTGATAATTACTTTACGAAAGGAAATGAAAAAAATCATGTCTATCAATAACAGCAAAAACTTTAATTGTAAAACCTTAGTTTTTGCGAACTTAGTGAATGGTACCAAGTAATCAGAAGTGGGGTAGGAAATAGTGGTACAATTTGAACCGCGGATTGATGTATCGCGGCGGGAGAAGTTTTGTCAGCCGCGGGGAGGCGCGGGCGGCATGGGCGGTGGCGCGCCCATGACGAATTGATTCATCATCTGTCCCGCTCGTGCACGCATGATTTGATGTACGTGCGAGCGGGAGAGATTGACATTCGAAACGAAGCGAAGAGATACGAGAATCGGGTCCGATACAAACGTGAACATTGATCATTTACGGATTTTTTGTCAAACGAGTTGACTGTGATATATTTCAACATAGTAGGCATATTAACTGCATGAGTTTTAAATAAATTGACTGTTATTTACGCTTCATTAAGTAATTAGTAACTGTTCTTTCAGTATCCAGCTAAAGTTTATTTAACCGTATGGCATAAATTAACTTACGTGACCGTCGAGTAACTTGGGTGATCGTAATTCGAAGCCTTAAATAATACTATTGAACCAAATAGACGGTAACGTCACTAAACCTAAATTAATGATTATATTCCAATTATACCCGAACACTCACGTAGTGAACTACGTCGTAAATATACGGGTCATAAAACAAATTAATCCTTTGGAAGGTAAAAAATACGCGCATTTAGCTTAATAACATTTATGGCAACACTTCTCGAGTTTTCTCCCTTCATTATCCCCAAGAGCGTTGAACGTAATAAAAGCGGAATCCTAAAAAAGGCCTTTCATTAAATCGTGTCGTTACCAAGGTGTATTGTAATATAACGTTATATTACACGTTAAGTAGCCTTAAATTACAAACAGATAGTAGGTATGTTAAAATACGCTAGCTCTGAATCTAACTTAATTTGTTTTCCTACAATTGTGTCTTTTTAACAGCAGGCCTACTCTTAAATATATTTTCAATAGATATTTGTATTTGATAGCATTTTGTTCTTTAAGACAACGCTTGCGTCAAGTTTACAATCAGTCTGATTTCATTTAGTTCTATAGAACTCATATTTTATGAAATGGACACTCAACTTCAAAAAAACTTCAGTAGTATTTATGTAGATGGCGAATTACTGTCAAATTGCAATCTGTTGGGAGCTCTACTCTTGAAGTTGTTGACGAATATAATATATACCTAGGGCAGGCTGTCCGATTAGGTAGGTCCAACTTTAAGAGGTCAGTAGACGGATTCAGCTCGGCTGGGCAGCGTTCGGTAAATTACTCTACGTCTTCTCGTCCAAAATACCTCAGTGCCTTAAGACAAAGGATGTGACACAAACACACAAACCACCAGTGTGTGTTACCAGTGACGGTGTTACGGTTCTGAGACGTGGTGCTTCACGAGGGATCTTTTTTGAAGGCGCAATGTCGCTCAGCAAGCTATGGAAAGGGCAATGCTCGGTATTTCTCTACGTGATCGAATCAGAAATGAGGAGATCCGTAGAAGAACTAAGGTTGCTGACATTGCCCGTAGGATCAGTCAGCTGAAGTGGCAATGGGCCGGCCACATAGCATGAAGATTGGACGGTCGATGGGGCAAAAAGATCCTAGAGTGGAGGCCACTGGCAAGCGCAGTGTGGGACGGCCACCTACCAGATGGACCGATGACCTGGTGAAAACTGCCGGGTCACATTGGATGCAGGTGGCAATGGACCGGTCGCACTGGAAATGTGTTGGAGAGGCCTATATCCAGCAGTGTACAGTAAAAGGCTGAAATGACGACGAAACGACAAATTATCGTCTATGATATCCACATACATCAGTGAATGTCATAAGCCGATAAGATAATAATTGGGTAGTTCTGAATACTTAATGTAGGTACTTATTTTTTTGACAACCTCCGTAGCGCAGTGGTTCAGTGCGTTGGTGCTTCGTAAGCCTGTCCTGCTTAGCGTGGTTTCAACGAAACCGACCAGTGTGGCACCGTAATCTGGTGTGGGAGCATATTAATATTACACATCAGATAAGTCGAATCGTAAGAACTGCAGTGCTGCAGTAATGTACAAAAATCGAAGGACACTGTGCAAGGAGCTTAAGGTTTTTTATTAAAGTTTAGGTGATTCATCATTTTCAACCAGCAAAGTGATTGATGTCTCAAACTAGATGAGACATCGATAAGTTAAAACTTATAGAGAGTGCCATTGTTGCCCCCACAAAGAAGATCTTATATTTTTATAAAATTCAAAGTATTCGACCGTAAAAATATACGTCTTAAAGGTTTTATGTTATAATTAATCCTTCATTAAATATCATGTTTTCCCTCCTTTGTATGTCCTGTCCATGAATGAGAAGACGTGGTATTTTAACAAGCCGTATTTTACTATGTGATAATTTGGATGGGATGAAATTAAGATAGAAAAGCTGTATCAAGTTAATAGACTGAACATAGTTTTTTCAATAATTAATCGATTTCAATAAAATTTTGCAAAGTAGGTATAACCTAAACAAACTTATTGTTATAATATATTAAACTTTGCAAGTAGGTATAACCTAAACAAACCTATTGTTATAATATATATGAAACTTTGCAAGTAGGTATATGTTACCTACTTGCAAAGTTTCATATATTATAATAATAGGTTTGTTTCGGGATCGAACACTGTGACTCAAGATTTCTATATACCTATTTGAATTTGTATCGGCTTACAACTATACCTACTTGCAAAATTTTATTGAAATAGGTTTATTTGGGGGGACCTATTAGAATTTGTATCGCGATGTGTAAACGATGTTGTCTTTTAGATGGCCCACTTATTTGGACGTGCGTGTGTTTCTAGAGTGCGAACGCAGCCTTACATTACGAACGGATTCGCTATTTTCGTCGCAACAGCCTTTTCTCCCGGCTTATCATGACTGTCGGAGCTTTGTATCTGATTTACGTGGTTGTAGATATACGTATAATACCTACCTTATGCTGATAACTATAGCGACCACCCATATCAATAGGGACAAGCCATTATCGGGACATTTAAAAATATATATTTCACAAATCAATTGATAAACAATTTCATTGCGTTTCGATTGTTCTGTGCGATTTTAATATTTTCAAAAGCTTGTGTGGTTTCACGAATTACTTCCGCGTTCTGATTTGATTGAATCGATATTGCGTGCGTTTTGTTTCTTCATTCTTTACTCTCACAAAAAACGTACATCGTGTACAGTGTCATAAATTTTCCCGAACAAACAGATCCCCATCAAAAACATAACTTAAAAAAAAAGCAAAGCAAGTCTCGCTACTTAGTTATTCTACCTGCTACTATATGTGTTATTTAATAACCTCTATATGGAAATAAAGTTTTCTACTGTAAAAAATTGTGGGATTCATGTTATCCCAAGTCGGGGTTAGTCGGTTAGTAGTATTATTAATAATCTTTTATGTTATAAATAAATAGTAGATTGACTTGACAATAGCCTAAACGATCTCATTTAATATGTATCACTTGTGAGATATTATGTACATTGTTTTTTCATGCGATTACGTCAATCTACTTATTTATTTAAAAGATGAAAGATTATTATTAATAATATTGATGATAATCAGTCGGTCTAGCAGCATCTTATATTGAAATGATCAATATAAGATGTTGCTAGACCGACCGACTAACCACGACTTGGCATTAACATGTATCTCAAAATATTTTACGGTAGAAAACTTTTTCAAGTATGCCTAATTATGCGATATTAAGTTTTATTCGTTGTTTGTTTTAAGTTAACGAGAAATATAATAAAATTTTCTGAAAAGACCTTGTTAAAATCTGAATTTTTGATTACGCTTTTGGATGTTAAGAGCACTTACTAATTTAGAGAAAACTACATTTAGATACGAGTTTCATTATGTAGTTGTACCTTTGCTTTGTACCTCATTTGTGTCGCTTTGTCCGACCGCGACGTGACGTAACCATTGTTCATGACGCCTCCGTAGTCCTGTGGTTTAGAGCTTGGCTCTCGACTCCGGATCTCGAGGGTTCGATCCCAATGTTGGCACAATAAAAAATATTGTTTTGAAATGTATAACTTCAATCCATTGTTATTTTCAGCAGATGTTAGTATGCAGTGATCGATATTTCGTGAATCAACCATTGAAAAATTTCTAATTTATTCTCTTTGTGTAAAATGAGATATCACACCAAAATATAGCTAGCTGTTTTTTGATTGCTCCATTCAAATGTAACTCGCATTTGCTTTACTGAGTGTACAGTGTACAGGTAACAGGGTTTAAAAAATTTAACAAAACAAAAATCGGTACATTTTATTTACAGAATTAAATTATAAAGAAGATGCAAAATGCATGACAATTTCTGTGGTTTTATCGTCATTTTCTAAGATAGGCCGGCCTGAGCAAGATGCATCTTTCATATCAATAATCCCTGAACAAAATCAACAATTATCTGTTACAGTATCAAGAACACTATTTACAAATCATGGCATGATTCTAAGATAGGCCGGCCTGGCATCATGGCATGATTTGTAAATAGTGTTCTTGATACTGTAACAGATAATTGTTGATTTAGTTAAGGGATTATTGATATGAAAGATGCATCTTGCTGAGGCCGGCCTATCTTAGAAAATGACGATAAAACCACATAAATAGTCGAAATAAGCATGTTAGTAGTCATAACATAGTTGGGAAACTGAAGATTTACCATAAAACATCAATTCGACAATCCGAGATATATTACTTATATAAATTCTTAAATTTCATTAAAAATAATTGGTTTCTTCAATGATTTTCTAAAATTGATGTTATTGTAACAAATTATGTAAAAATAAAATTATTATATTAAGTACGATTAAAAATAATGAAGATATTAAACTATCAAAATATATAATGTGTGTTGTTAATCCTTCACAGACATTATAACCAATCTGCGTACAAATATCGTTGTGCAAAAATGGGATAGATGTTTTTATTTTATTGCTTAAAACTTAAATGTTTTATATTATCCTAGTTCTTATTTTAGTTTTTGCTCATATTCAGTCTAAAAGTATTTTATATTTTAATCCTACATTGTTTATTTGATACATTTCAATGTTATGTATTTTGATATAGCTGAATTTCGTAGATATCATTGGTCAAACAGATTTAGTAGAAGAAATGTTTGAATGTTTTCCTATTAAACGACCTAAATGACTCCAACGAAGCAGATTAATAGTTAAAGTAATTAGGACCGAATTTAAATATGCTTTGGAAGTTAAATAAGAAAGGGGAAAAATCTACAAGTAATAAAAAGTTGGCTGATGAACTTGTTCAAACTTACTTAAAAGTTCTCTACCTACGCGTTGCATTTTTATTCTTATTCTTATTTAGATTTTTGTCACCGAAGTAAAAGAAGATTTTTATAAAATTATTTTTAGGTAAATAATGTTCGCATTTTATATAAAAATATTATGTAACGCTTAGAAATGCTAATCAAATTAAAGCTGCAGCTTTTTGTAGCAGATCTGTCCAAAAATCCTCAGTAGGTTTTCCCAACAAACCTACTGAGGATTCATACTGAGATACATACACACTAATACTGAGTTTTAAATACTATTTTACTATATGTATTTGGTACTACAGTGAATTTCTTGTATCAGTGATGTTTGAAAAATATCGAAAACATGGAAAAAAAGTTTACATCTTTTTAGCATTACAACTGTAATTTATTAAAATTTAAGTGTAATTTATTAAATTTTACAATATATTTATAGAAATATAATAGTAAAAAAAATTACACTTTTTGTAACAAACTTTAACCATTGAATGTTTTATTTAGTGACTAATAATATCTTTTCATGATAAAAATTCCTGTAATAAAAATTATTCCTGAGCATTTATGAAAAAGGTTGCGAAATTGTGTTTTTAAATCAGAAAAGGAAGTTTTCCGTATTAACCACGGCGGTCCCGAAGTTTTAATTAAGAACGCCTCAGTGGAGGCCCATTAATCCAATGGTCTGCCGGAAAATTAAAAAGGACAAGCGACAAAAGTACAAATTAATAAGAATCACCTAAAGGACTAGGGTTGTGATTAACTTTCACCATAACGTCGCCTTAATCTTCGCGAATTTTCTATTTTCTGAAATCTTGTTATACTTCTTTCGGCGGAAAGTTTTACGTCAATACTTCTGGACTTTGCCGGCTACGATAAAATGGTAATATTATAAATGTTACCGTTAACCTTTCTAATTATTTATTTATCATCAGATTAGATGATGATAAATAGCTGCAATGATGATGCAACTGAGTACAAAGTAATAAATGAAGATTTATTTTAGACTTTGTTTTGTGTTCTGATCGATATCTTACAAGCTTTTATTTCGTTTCACCTGTCTACTTGTGTATACAAATCATGAAACTTAATTACGTGCAATGCTAAATTATTATGCCATGGTCTCGAATACTTTGTATCTATATGGTATTTAAGGTCTTAAGGGCATAGAAACTTCATAGTTTAAACCCTATTTTCTTAGCTTCGATAACTAGACGCAGGTTTGTTAAATGCTATCAATAATAGTAATATCATACAGAGCTTCGTAGCGTGACGCCGTGCGTAATTTCCAAGTGAGCTGACTGTTACGTCTCAGTGTGAATTGACCCTAAATGAAACGTACGTAAAAATAATTTACACCGAATAAAGAAAAAAGTTAATCCTCAGTGGCAAAGCTTTGAGTACGGCGTAGTGTGCGAACGCTTATTTGCAGTGTCCTAAAACACGTGTTAATATTTTAGCGCAACTGTATCGCGCAATTAGACTCGGCTCGTTACACAGAGATCAAAACCTAATGAGCCACGTATATGTTTTAGTGCACACGCTGGATCAAAAATTATAATTCAGTGCTCCATCCTCGAGGAAACCTCTTCCACTGGCAACACTGTCGCAGTGGGGCTCATATTACACTGGCGCGCAGTTATGATGACAGTGGTATGACTCTTGACATGCTACAATGAACTCGTTCCGAGGTTTACGCGATTCCAAAGTTATTTAAAAATCGTGCTTATTGCTGTCGCATTAAGTTTTAAAATTGTGCAAATATATAACGTAATACACGTGCTTAATGCCTCGATGCTCGACTGAACACTGGAAGATATTTGAATTTAAAATGTAAGCTGTACATTTTATTTCTTACCAAATGAAATAGCGAGATTATATATTTGGCAATATATTTTTACGGCTGGCAACATCGAGTTAGCGATGATTTCAAAGAAGTTGATAACATGAATTTTTGTACCACATCAACATGCGCTAATGAACAATCTTTTTAAACGGAGGATCTTTGTAAAAAATTGATTACTTGTGTAGTTGATTACTAATGTAATATAATGTAAGCTTCTGAAATTATATTCAATTACCTTCAAAAACTATTGTTACCTACATTTAAAAAAATGCAAACGAAAGGCAAGGGAATGATTTAAGTGTACTATATTCATAAACCTTATGTTAAATGTACGATATTCAAATGGCTGCCGAAACTAACCAAAGAAGTGGGGGTGAAGCGGAGCAATTAGGGAGATTTAGGCGAATTTGCAATTCAATGTATCCGATCTGATTTACCCTATGCCGCCATCGAAGAAAGTTATAGCTTTTAAGTTTTAATTCGTTCCGTCGATCGGTGAAATGGCCGTTTTAAATTCGGAGAGTTTAATTAATTGTGTCTCAGGATCGTTGCTTTATATAACCGGTACAAATGTTTCTGAGCACTACAAATTCAGCTACAAGAATAAATGTATGATTTTAGTTTTCCAAATAACAACTAATAGTTTTTTATTGAAAAAATATAATAGCTCCCCTCACCGATTTCGGTGAAGGTAGCCGATTTCATTGAAACCAGGCTAGCTACGCAGGAGTTATTTTATAGTGCCCAAGTGTGTGCGCAATACACAAAGACACTCTCTCTTCCTTTTACTCTCATAACCCAGTGGGACGGTAAACCGACACGACTGGCGGGAGAGCAGACGCTGGACCGACTTTTTACATGCCCTGGATCATCTTTCTTGTCAGACAATCAGATGATTAGCATACATTGTCCTAACCAAACTTAAAAACAATTTTTTTTTGTTGTTCCAACGCGGGAATCGAACCCTCGAACCGGGTCTAGAGCGAAGCTCAGGACCACTAGACCACGGAGGCGCTTTTTATTGAAATTGCGTAGCGTAAACCTCCTAATGTTAATCACAAGCAATACTTATCTAACGTCACTGCTGTCTGTTTAATTCGGTATCTCATATGTTGATACCGAATAATACAGAACATAATTTTCATAGCTACCGAATATTCAATAATTACGAAACAACTATTTTGTGACAACGGTTCTTCATTTGTTCCATTCTCATATATCACAAAGGTTCTTAACTAAAATTACTTTCCCTTTTTTCAAATAAACTCCCGACTTTCATATTCAAGTCCAATGATGTATCGTTCACTCGAGAGCCCTACTTTATGCGATCATCGACTTTGCTTTGTGACAAATGCCATATATATTTCATACGGAGAAATCAAATAGGACGGTGTAGGAGAGGAGGCTGTCGTGAAATATTGATACTAGAGATGTAACGGATATCCGGTAACTATCCGGTATCCGGCCTATCCGGCCTTGTTTTCACTATCCGGCCGGATACCGGATAGTAAAATTTTAAAAAATCTTATTATTTTATATAGGCAAATCATACTCCAATAGGTTGTGGACACCGTTTATTTTTATAATCGCACATCAAAAATGTTTGTTTTATAAACAAGTGGCAAGTTGTGATGAATAAATACCAAATTTTACGCGATAACACTCGAACGCCCCCGAGTCGACCCGATCTCCGGTTACGTGCGACCCGAATGCGCCTGAATATTTCCGATCTCGTTCACCGCGCCAATATTCAAATCAAACTTATTATTATAACGGGTGTAAAAAGAGCAGTCACTATAACTTTGGGATATGATTATACTACCTTTTCTCATTCTAGAATGTATTTTTTTTTACAATTTAAAAAAAAAAATTTTGCCTTATTGTTATTTTTGCGACAAAAAATAAGAAATGGTGAGAAGTAAAAAAAATTTTTTTTTAGTTTTTGACAAAAAAAATACATTTCCAAAATGAGGAAAGGTAGTATAATCGTGTCTCAAAGTTATAGTTGCTCTTTTTACACACTGTATATTATCAAAAGGCCGGATATCCGGCAGCCGGATATCCGGCGCTCCGGCCTAGTAGCTTGCCGAATATCCGGTATCCGGTATCCGGCCAAACTACTATCCGTTTCATCTCTAATTGATACCATCTCTTGAAACTAGTTTCATTTGTAGTTATTTGTTGCCCATTATAAATGTTTGTTACCGTAAACTTCCATGTGGATATATTAATTAATGTTTATATCAAAAACAAATTGAAGCACCATTTAACACTAACACCTCATTAAAGAGTCTACAAATAAATTGTCAGGTGTATAAATCATGATGTTTCATTGGAAAATAAAATAAAATAAAAAAGCTTTTATTCAAAATTAAAACATAAAGTTTGATTTTTGAAGGTCAATTTTGAAAATAAATTATAATTACAGTTACCAGTTACCACCGGTTCGGAACCCTATATTTATGGAATAATATATTTTCAGTAAATAAATGAAGTTTTCAAAATTATTATATTAATCTATTATATTTATGAAAATAATCTATAATATTTATGAAAACTGAAAAAGGAAAAAAAAAGTGAAATAAAGTATATACCCTGCAGCGCCTAAACTTCTGATCCGTTGCTGTTGAATGAGGTGTCAAATGATTATTATCAGTTTGGGTAACATAGGATATATAATTTACGTAACCTAGTTAAAGTTTTGTTATAAAATCGTTTTAATTATACTATTAATATCATGGAGACCTGACACACCTACAACTCTGGACTATAATCGTACTTCCTAAAATCTTCCAAAAATACTGATTCAATTCCAGAGTGGGTTTTTGTTTAGAAATATTATATCATTCAAGTTTTCTCTTTGTAAGATCTTTCCTTTATAGCATAAGAGGGTATTATGTGAATCGATCTTCGTAATAAATACAACATCGTATAAAATTGCCTTCATATCATTTTTCTTCTGTCTCCTTAATAACTATTAAAGGATTGATGTTGTGAAATAAGAATGAAATATTGATTTAAGTTGATTTTCCCTGTAACTGTATAGTGAGGAGCTTCTTTTTAAGGCAGGGAACTTGACGCTAGAGATGCGCCTTTAATCCACAGTTTAGAGATACTATAGGGATGAAGGATATAAAAAGATTAACATAATTCCTGATACGTCACTCCCGGACGGAATCGTTACGGTACAAGCGGCAAACAATTTAGGGCATTTAACGAGGCGGCTCGAAAAGTCGTAGTAACAAAGGGAAAAGGAATTCCTAACTCGTAAGCACTCCCTTTGATGTTTCCACTCTTTGTATCGCGGTAATGGAGTCACGCGCCGGCTTAAATGTCTCGATTTCTTCCAAACTCGATCTTGTTAGGTATCGAGTGATATCGATTCTGGATTACGTATCGTTTTGGCGCGCACGTGTTATGGTGCCTTTATATAGTTATTTTACAGCGCATGTTCCTAGTTGATGGGAATTGCCCCGTTCGTCACTCCCCATCGCTTCTGAAACGAAGGAGTAAATTAGAAACGCATCAATGGAACTTAAAAAGTTCACGGTAAAACTTAACTTATTTCAAGCGTTAAACATAATCCACACGACTCTGAACTCACTGAAAATATATCAGAGCATATTATAAAACATAAAATATTCGTTATAAAGTACCGAATAAACTTTATTCTAAATTTTCATCTTAAAATTATATCTCTCATCATAATTTGTGAGGTTCAAAAATAAGATAAAAGGGTCGTCGCTCATTTTTGTTTTCCTTTTCTAAGTTATTTTTATCTGTTTGTAGAGGTCAACTGTCTTCGCAATGTTGGAAATGAAGAAAAATTTTCGTATTTCGGATACGTTTTACGAATACTAAAATAAAAAGAAATATACCCATATCAAATTTGAATAAAGAGGCATTGCTTTTGATTACAAAATCACAAGAAAATTCTGATGGGAGTGTGAACGGCCCCCTAAATGGGAAACGCAGGGTCCACTATTTGATGTAAAGATGAAATACTGAGGGTCCGGGATCCTTTCGTTGACAAATATATCACATAAATCTCTAAACAAATAAAGAACATTTTTGACAGTCCAATTCTTACGTTATAAGATTCTAAGGCTGCGAATATGATTTTACAATAAATTAAGTGAAGTACGTATCAAATTCTAAGAATTATAAAAGGAGGTCAAGAAAGGTTAGGTAATAAAAATATTTATGCCCGTTCTTGTTTGTGGAATATAGGCAAAAAACAAGTTTTTAAATTAAGTCTCAATTTTAAGGGTATCTTATTTTATACGAGCGTCTTCAGAAAAAAATATAGGGTTTCTTTTATCATTATTGACGTTACGTATTGGATTTTACAGGTATTGAAAAGCGTATGGGACGCGGCAAAAATTTCATTTTTTCACAAGGAAATTCGTATACAAAACTGATAGGATCTCCCAATGCGAAATATTGTATCGGCGATGTTTTTCACAATTCTATTAGAATACTTTCGAGTTAATAACATAACTGGTTCGGATTGTAGCGGGGCAAATGCAATTTCGTTTCCTAAGTTTAATTTCCGTGCCACTGTTAGCAAATGAGTCTGCATTCCGGTTAGCTGAGGGAAACTCCGAAAAGGTTTAATGTATCCCTGCGATAAACTATAAAAACATTCATACGGAAATAGCAAAACGTAGTAACAATCATTGTATTTTATAAATGTATTTTACTAAGTTACAGATTATTTAATGAAAGTGATAATTGTCACCTATAGACACTTGCAACACCAGAGAAGATATAAGTTACTATCAACGAAAACTTACTATTATAAATTTGAAACTTTGTAAGGATAGTTAGATGCATGTATGTGTGAGACTTTTTTACGCAAAAACTTCTAATAGGATTTTTTATTATTTTGTGTGGTTTAGACTATAAGACATAGGATATATTTTATGTCGAAAAAGTACAGCGTTCACGTGGGATAAGGTATTAACGCGCACAGAGCCGTGATCAATAGCCAGTTGTTTATAACAATTAAATTGAGGTGTGTGCTTATTTTTTCCAAAGTGAATGCATAAAGAACAGTCAATTTTATTCTAATTTCAAACTATTGATTTTCGCCGTTTTTATCCTGAATAAATGTGGTCGAGCATAATATGCACTCAGGACAAAGACGACATAACACTGAAAGAGTCGATGCCATGATTGAGGTTTGGACACAATATCATTGTTCAGTACATTAATTATGCATTGTACCCGCAATAATGTCGAATTATAATATTAATAGGATCTAGAAAAGCAATTTATATGATGTCTATAGAACATTATAGATATCATATACATTGTTAGGATAGTATATATATATATATATATATATATATATACAGGGTGTTTTGCACATGGACCGACATGATTTTTTGGGGGGTGGGGGGGGGTCATGTGCTATTTTCCCCCGTGAGACCCAATATCCTAAGTCTCACGGTAGTCTAGATATGTTTTTTTTTTATTTTTTTGAAATCTACCCGAAATCTTGCCTTTAAATCGTCCTAACTTTTTTGTTTGTGGTTATAATACCACAAAACAAAGTATGCTTGTATTCTACAATGTTTTCTAATTCTAAATAAATCATTACATGTTACAATTGATATCCACAAAAAAACTTCTGAGCTTTCAAAGTGGTAAATCGGTGTAAATGTTATGAAAAGTGACAACTTATCAATTCATTTAAAAAAAAACTAAAGTTCATTTTGAATTTAGCTTTTTATTAAAAAGTTCTTTACTTATTACCCTTTCTAACGATATGCTACATGACAGAAATAATACATCAGGGGTCGACCTAAGAGATACTTTGTTGCTAGGGTCAAGATAATGAAAATACATTTTTTATGGTAAGTTGTTTTTATTAAATTAAAATTACAAAGTTTGCTCGAATTGGCCGCCTCCACACCTTATGCATGCACGACACCTTTTTCTTATTTCCGAGGTTGTAGTTAAAAGCCGCATTTCCTCTTGCATTTTTACGAATGCTGTGTTTATTCGTTCCACTAAAATTTCTTTTGTGGGCACCTCTGTTGCATACACTAACTCTTTTGCACGTCCCCATACGTAGAAATCCAGGGGTGTTAAATCTGGGGACCGTGCTGGCCATGGAATGGGGCCAGCTCTACCAATCCACGAGTTTGGAAATGCATTATTTAAATGCTCTCGTACCGTTCGTTGGTAATGTGCCGGACAGCCATCATTTTGAAAAACAATTGGCACATCTTCTAAAACTGGTAGTACCAGTTCAGGTAAATCATTTTGAAGAAACTCTAAATAATTGTTTCGTACGGGCACTTCGAATCGCAGAGTAATCTCGACTGATTCCCGGCAAGTGACCTTCACTCACTTTCAACTCGATAGACAAAGACAACAATAACTGTACTACTAGTAAGAAAGGGACTAACTTTTTACCTGGTGCTTGATAATCCGCGTTGACTGGTTACATTGTTCAAACCAGTTACATTGTTAGAGTGCGTGTTCAGGCAAACGAAGCTTAATTTGACCACTTTAAGAATGGTTTCTTATATCATGTAGCATATCGTTAGAAAGGGTAATAAGTAAAGAACTTTTTTAAAAAAAGCTAAATTCAAAATGAACTTTAGTTTTTTTTTAAATGAATTGATAAGTTGTCACTTTTCATAACATTTACACCGATTTACCACTTTGAAAGCTCAGAAGTTTTTTTGTGGATATCAATTGTAACATGTAATGATTTATTTAGAATTAGAAAACATTGTAAAATACAAGCATACTTTGTTTTGTGGTATTATAACCACAAACAAAAAAGTTAGGACGATTTAAAGGCAAGATTTCGGGTAGATTTCAAAAAAATTAAAAAAAAACATATCTAGACTACCGTGAGACTTAGGATATTGGGTCTCACGGGGGAAAATAGCACATGACCCCCCCCACCCCCCAAAAAATCATGTCGGTCCATGTGCAAAACACCCTGTATATATATATATAATCCTAATTCTATAAAATCTTGATCCGATTAAACTCTACAACTCTACTACATAACATAGACTGGTCAAACTTACTCTCAGCTGATTCCATTAATGACAAAATTGATATATTTAACGCTAAACTTAAATCTCTTTATGATATTCATGCACCTGTTAGGCCTGTTAAAATCAAACATCTTCCCGCTCCCTGGTTATCAGACGAAATCAAATCTTTGATAAATGCTAAGCATGCAGCCAAAGCCAAATTTAAAATAAAAAAGACAGAAGAATATCGTAACAAATATATTAAAATCCGGAACCGCTGTAATATGATGTGTCGTGACGCACAAAGACGTCATATTCACGCCTCCGTTGAGAACGGGGATCCGGCTAAAACATGGAAATTTCTCAAATCCCTCGGCGTGGGCAAATGCTCTGAACCGCAAGACTCTCATAATATAGATATAGATTCACTTAATAACCATTTTACTTCCTCTTTTAATCTCGACCCCAAAATTAAATCACAAACGTTAAATTATATTTCTTCGCTACCTATATTGAATTCTGATCCGTTCCTTACTGTTCCAGTTTCAGAGTGTGAGATTAAAAAGCACATCCTTTCCATATCGTCAAACGCAGTAGGAGATGACGGTATCAGTCGTAGAATGATCACACCAATATTAGATATAATTGTTCCTGTTCTTGCACACATTTTTAATTCATGTTTAGAGTCTTGTACCTTTCCTGAAGCCTGGAAGGCAGCTTACATAATTCCTTTACCTAAATCCTCCTGTCCTAAGACTGTGTCTGACTTCCGTCCTATTTCCATCCTACCCTTTTTATCAAAAGTTTTAGAGCGAATCATTCATCACCAGCTTACGAAATTTGTTACCCACAACAGCTTACTCAGTCCGTTCCAGTCCGGTTTTCGCACTGGTCACAGTACGACTACCGCATTGGTAAAGGTAGCTGATGATATACGGTCAGGTATGGATGATAAAATGCTTACTATTCTCACACTTCTGGATTTTAGTAATGCCTTCAATTCCATAGACCACGATATTCTGCTAGCCCGGCTTGCATCTTTAAATCTTTCACCATCAATAATTAATTTAATTCGTAGCTACCTTGTAGGACGACGGCAGAGAGTTAAATCATCTGATTATTTCTCCGATTGGAGTTATATCTATGCCGGCGTGCCTCAGGGTGGTGTGCTATCTCCTCTTCTGTTTGCAATTTTTATAAACCCTATAACAATATCGATTTCATCATCCTACCACTTGTATGCGGACGATCTTCAAATATACACACAGTCTCCTTTGGACAATCTGAATTCCGCTTTTGATCTAGTGAATCACGATTTGTCGAATATTTGTGAATGGAGCAAGAATCATGGACTTCTTATTAATCCTATTAAAACTCAATTAATTGTAATTGGTAGCCCCGGGCTAATTTCTAGAGTTGACCATGATTCTTTACCTCCTGTCCTTATAAATGGTGTAACAATACCTTTCAGTAAAGTGGTTAAAAACTTGGGAGTGTACTTTGATGAACATTTATCGTGGACGCATCAATTGCAAGAGATTAGTAGAAAGGTTTTTTCTACCTGGCGTTCCCTAAAACGTCTACGATATGTTCTTCCGATACCCACTAAGGTAGTTTTGGCTGAATCCCTACTCCTTTCCCATTTAGATTATGCGGACGCTTCTTTCACTAACTTGACGGAGGAACAACTGAACAAATTGGAGCGCCTTCAAAACCTGGCTTTGAGGTTTGTTTTCGGTTTACGTAAATTTGACCATATCTCCGAGTATCGCCTCAAGTTAAAGTGGTTGCCAATCCGCTACCGCCGTGACTCTCGTGTTCTCTCCTTCCTTTATAACATCCTATTTGACTCCCATTGTCCCACTTATTTAAAAAGTTATTTTAACTTCCGTACCTCTGACAGACTGGAACTACGATCTATATCTAATCTTCTTCTTGACATTCCTATCCACCGCACTAAATACTTTAATTGCTCTTTCATTGTAAAATCCATTTCCCTTTGGAATTCTTTACCTATCCATATAAGGCAGGCTGAAACTATACATCGCTTTAAAACTCTTATAAAAAATCATTATCTGGAATCATATTGTGTCAACCCGTAACTTATGTAACTAACACTTATTATTATAAATTAAAATATCATGTAGGTTTATCTATTGTATATATATATATGTAGATATATATATTATATTATATTGTATACATATATTATATATTTATTGTGTTTATGTATTATTTTATTTTATTTACTTTTATTTTATTAAATATACTTTTGCGCAACTCCCATTCTCTAGCATTGTTTTCTCTAACACCATAAGGTTGTCTGGAAGAAATTGCTATCTAGTAATAAGGCCGCCTTTGTGTGCATGTCTGATTTTTGTAATGTATATTTTTTTTGTTTTTTTTGTAACTTGTTGTGTGCACAATAAAGTATATTTGTATTGTATTGTATTGTATACATACATACGTATGTACCTGGTATATAAGTCTAACTCAAATTAGTATTCGCAAATTCATTGCCTAAATCCCTTATGTCTCGTAATACGTGGAATTCGTATGTAGTAATGGAACTTCTTTTTAAGTCTTTTTCGTGTGCATAAAAGAGTTCATTATCGGTAGTCAAGGCACAGCCTAAATGACTGTGTCTGGAGGCTTCGAATTCCTGTTGTGTGCACCGAAATTCATGTTACTACGTAGTTATGTAAATGCCAAGCAAATTCTTGCCCGAGACCATTTTGGGTTTTTTTAAACATATAATTTTCTGAACAATATTTAAAATAGCCATATGTCCACTGAGCCAAATGGCTATTTTCAGTCTTTTTCAGCAATATGATTTATAAGCTCTAGTAGTGACTAGACCTGCAAAAGAGCAGATAAATCATCTCATGGTTGCTAAGCAAGGACAACAAGAGCTACAAGCGCCTTGATGACCTCTTGAGATAGGAGACCCTTTCCTTGTGCCTTTGGTCTTTACTCGGCAAAATACAACGCAAGCATTACACATAGTTTTTCTTTGTCGACCAAACTTACCTCATACCCGAAACACAGTTTTTCTTTGTAGATCAAGCTTAAAAATCTACTGTTTATTATGCTTTTGCTGTTTATATTATGATTTTTCAACATTTGACATAATCTGTCTCAAAACATGGTAATAAATATAAAGTATATACTTTGTAAGACGCCGAAAATAATCAGTTTAGTATAATAAATAATTTTACTTTATTATTATAAAAGTGAAAGTTTATCTGAATAGATGAATGTTTTTGACTTATTCACTCAAAATATATACTGAACAAATTTGAATAAAATTCTAATAGTAGTTTAGACACTGGATCAACACAGGCACTTCTACTATTTAATTTTTATTATGAAAAATGTGCAACATTCTTGACATACTTTTTTTTTTATATATTAGTTTGTGAGGATTTATGACTTTTTGTCGGAAAAACTATTCAATACATTTTATATGGTAGTAGTTTAAGCACTGGATTAACTTATGCCTATTTTATCACGCAATCTAATGTTCTGCATGAGCCTTGGGGAAGAGTGTAACATAATGATAATATAATATCTATGAACCCTTCACACCACGTCAATCGGGCCCCGTTCTTAGACTCAGAAGAATTTTTGTTACGGGGACTAGACAACGGAAACATATTTAATACTATACATATATTTAAGTTGTATTACATCTTACACATACTTAATACAAATTCGTGACCCAGGAACACAAAAAACTCTTTGTTACTTCGGCGGGATTCGAACCCGCGACCTCCGGCTCGAGCGCTGGCGCGTTAAGCACTGAGCTTCAGAGGCCGTTAATTTACTGCGTTAAAGTTGGTTAGTTCGTAAGTTTAGGGCTCTTTAGAAACATTTCCACCAATACCAGATCACCAATGCGCTCAACCACCGCGCTGTGGAGGTCGACATAATTCATTATAAGTATCTTAAAAAATAACAAAATGTATACAGTCGGCTGTAGTGTCTGTCTGATTGATGCAGAGTTCATCGCCGCCGCCGACAGCCGATCCATCAAACGGCCGACGTCTCATTAATATTCCACACTAGAGCGTCTTATGTGTAAGCATTGTATTGACTTCTTGTGAATAAATTTCCAACTGATATATACGTCACACTCGCTCATTACCATAGTTACCGAGAATTTCACAATATGCAACGTTTTACGATAGAGAGGGGTGTAAAGTATATTGTGGTATTTTTAAAATATAGAAGCTTTCATACCACGTACAAAGTCCCGAAGAACTTTTACTCGGCATTTACCCAAATATATTTTTCTTTTACTATACATGCGAGTATATTTGATATTTTTATTATCAGACTATACACATCTATGACTGAGCACAGTAGTACAGTTTTTGTTTCTTTATTAGAATTTGAACCCGCGACCTTCCTTGATAGATGTGCTACATTGAGCTGGTCAAACTCATTTGGCGAAAATAGCATTTTCCCTTCGCGTTGCATTTCGGTATGTTTAATACGGAACACTGCTACATTAGCAAAATGTAATTAGTAAAAAACTTAAAGTTATATTGGTGTTATAAAACTTAAATTGCTGCTCCCGAGCGTATAAAACTACGAGTTTAATATAATTAGACCCCAGCACAGCGTAGCGATTTAACAGTTTCTTTAAATATCTAGTGCTGCTACGCCATCGTAGCAGATCTACGATATAATAAAACTTGTAGCACTGCTACGAACCGTAGCAAAGCTTCGAGAGTTACACGCTCCGTAGTTAATTACAGCATGTAATTTGTAAATTGAAGACATGAATTGATGAAGGTGATATGTAGCAAATTTATGATTTTAAGAAAATTGAGTTCGAACTGTCCTCTATACATTTTTCATCATCACCTTCATAGATTTATGTCTTTGATTATTTGACAGTTTCAGCACCAATGATAACATACTCCGAGTAATTTTTTCAAATTCATTGTCTTCGATTTGGTAGATCAATAAAAATTATTTATTTATCATATTATAAAATAACTACATGTAAAATGGTTTTCAGGTTATGTCATCATAATAGGTTTAAAACAATTTTGATATTCACCATAAGAAAATATTGAAAAGCATTAAAAATTTAAAGTAATTTTACACGTATACCGTATGTAGTCGACATTTTATCCACACGTTAGACGGCGCGAAACGTGACCGAAATAACGGCCGCAGCCCAACTTTGGTTAAACGTAATTTTAACATTAAAAACAAAATTATGTCCGTCAACTAATTTGCGTCGGAATTGTTGAACGTCAGCCCACTTGCGTCGGTAATAACGCGCTTTAAATGTGCCACTTTATTAATGAAAGCGAAAATTAATTATTAAGCAATTACGGAAAACAAATTACTCAGTTGTGTATCGTTTTAATTTGGGTTATTTGTCGTTTAGTTTCACCTTCCCCGTCTTAATTAACGAAATATTTTCGTGATTACAGCGCATGCTAACTATGTAATACAAACAATATTACTCAAGAGAAACAGTGCTGAAGAGTCTGTGCTGCGTAAATATTATTCGAAGACCTTATAAATGGAGCTCTTAAGTAATTAACACTTAGCTAGGAGGAGCTGTTTACTCCAAGTTTTTGCTTCTATGCTCCTGATGCCGTTTTAATTACAAAGCTCTTTGTTTCTACATTTTTAAGTACTAAAATAAAGTATTTTTACTTGGTATAGAGATCTATTATCTGCATTATCTAAATTCAGAAGCCACTATGAATATTACAATTTATATAAGCATATTTTTTATTATAAACTACCGGTTTTGAGTTCACAATAATAGCTTTCATCTGAAATTCAAACATCAATCAATTTGAACTATATTAGTCCGCCATAGTTAATACCGAGAGGAAACAATAGGAGGAAATGACAAATTAAATATTAAAATGCCTCGTGATTGCGACTCCACGTCTTTTGTGTTACAATTCCATTTTCATTCCAAAGGCCTAGTAAGGACAAATTGTAAATCAAATTACGTACAATCAACAAAATCGTGTTCAGTTTCTATTACGTCCAGCTCACTCTTTGTAACGAGTCTGCTAACTTTCATTCAGTTTAGTAAACATTCGATCCTTAATAGAAACTCAACATCTTGAGGGATAATATATTTAGGAGGTTATCCGCCAGTTTGCTGAGCAATTATAAAATTAGACGTAAAACTTATCTTATAACTCGATGTTGCCCGTCACATCGAGCTTGGGATGTATGTACCGTACATTTTTCCGCGATAAAAAGTAGCCTTGTGTATGTAGACTACGTTGAAGAACATTTCTAATGTTTGTGCTAAACGAGTTCAATATATTCAGAACCAATAGAAACAAAGTAATAAATATAAAACATCTATTCGTTTTTAATTTATAACAGGTTGTAAAAAGAACAGTCACTATAACTTTGAGAAACGATTAAACTACCTATTATATTATAATACCTCATTTTAAATGAGAAAAGGTACTATAATTATATCCTAAAGTTACAGTGACTGACCTTTTTACAACCGTTATAAAAATTTATATAAAATTAAAATAAATATTTTAGTGCTGTCAACATTTTTGTTATCAAGAGATGAGTAGGAGTAAGTAGTATTATTAAGTAAATTTGTCTAATATAGTTTTTACCATTTTGTAAATAATCTTATTTTATAATTAATTTAAAAAAAAATTATGAAGAAAATATAATAATAGTAGTTTTATATCACACTTGCTAGTGTCTGGCTTCTGCGTCATTGTTTGATGTTTTTATTGAAATATGAGAGTTGTTTATAGTTATATTTTTTTACTATTTACAACATCTTTTATATTGTAAAGTGAGCGTTCGTGGCTTAGTGCTCTACCCAGAAGGCCCTTGATAAGTACTCGAAAGGGTACAGGTTCGATTCCCAGGTTGTGGTTGGTTCTGAAAAAGTCCACATTGGTACTTACTATGAGACTTTTTCAGATCGCATCTCAAAAGGTGAAGAAAACCATCGTGAACAACAACCATCAATCAACCCACACATGGTTGACCCAGAGATATTGTACCAGTCCTTCCTCTGGATTCTTTTTAATTTTTTAAAATTAGTTTGCATATGCTTTGCTCCTGTAAAAATATTTCCCGCGTAGCTGGTCTGGTTTCAGAGAATCCATTCCCGTTATTAAAGTCAATAATACTTAGAGGTGGTAAAACAAAGTGGGCAAACGAGCCAATCTTTTCAAATAAAACATAAAACACAATTCCAAGAAAACCCACGTCGTTAGTTGTTTATATTAAAACTTAAGGTAAAAATTGTGTGAGAGAATATCTTTATCAAGTTTTATTTTGCAAAATCAAAGGCGGCTGCTAAAAGCCCTTCAGTATTACGCGTCACGTACAGTAAAAATATAACGGGCCTGTTTATTCTTTATGCGGGCGCTCTTTTGCCGCACGACACGATACAACATGGCTACAACACGATACGACCACTGCAAGATTTTTATATTAAAAGTTTGTTTTAAAATGAAAACATTATTTATTCTATTTATGAATTATTTAAAATATTTTCACTTATGATTTAGATTTCTATTATTTAATTATTATTATCAATAACGTATATGCATGAATTAATTATTTCTCAAAGATTTCCTTGTATGACCCTCAATAACCATTTTGCTCAAACATATGTGTTCGTACTTCGTAGTAGTAAGTGAAAAATTATACATCAGTCGATTCCTGCAGTAATTTATTATAAGCCCAAATACGTATATAATGCGTTACTTAAAATATGTAAAAAAGGAAAATACATTTCATACGTTTGTAAAATAAGCCAAAAGATTGGGCCAGCACACGTTAACGATATTCGGGGGTTAACACAGATGTCGTTACTTCCGCAGTTTAACCTCACAGGAATTTTACAACCAGAATGCCAAATAAATAACAAATCGGACAGATTTATGGCCGCTTAAAGCAAATTACGAGCGCAATTATGCGTAAACACGAAAATTAAAAGTTGTCGGCTTTTGCCCTGCTTAATTATTGTGAAGGTGCGCGAGTGTTAAATAGCTGTGACAATATACAAACTGTTCTGCAAAAATAAAAGTAATTAGTGAAGATTGATTAATTGACGATCTCTGTTGTGTCTGGTTAGTCGTTGGAGCTTCGGCAAATTAGTCGGAGGTCGCAAGTTCGAGATGCAAAATATCATTTTTGTGGGTATAATATAGACAATATAATAAAAATATGAAATACTTGCTGACGCGTGCCCACTTCGTTGAGCATAAAAAAATCTATCTATACTTATAATAAAACTGTAGAGAGGTCAATTCTGTACATTGAATATTTTTTCAAAATACATATTGGAGGATGATTGGCGATCGATACTGATGCCAAAAATGCAATTAGTAAAATTTTTGTCTGTCTGTCTGTCTGTCTGTCTGTCTGTATGTGCACGATGGGAACAAAAACTACTGAAGGGATTTTAACCAAACTTGGTACGATTGTAGCCCATATTCCTGGGCAGGTTATAGGCTATATAACATAACACTACGATACATAGGAGCCGAGCAGTGACGATAAATTTGAAGCAAGTCGGATGAATTTCGCGCGCGCGGCCTGCGGTCGAACGGTTCGTGCGGGGGGCGCGGGGGGATCGCTTACACAGTGACGCGAAGCAATAGAACGTGGCACTAAAGTAGATTAGAACATCAAATAAGTACCTAACTATCAGGATTTTTTTTTCTGGGAAAACAGTGTTTTCACAGTGTCATAATAATATAAAAATTGTATTTTTGAACTTGCTTCACAAATTGAAATAAATTATCATTTATTGTATAAAATCAACTTAATTAACTGTATAATTAAAAGAAAGCCTTTTGCGATAAACTAAAAAACGGGCAATTAAGCGGTTTTTGGAAAGCTATTTATACCATCACGGTATTAATCCTTATCATTTTTAATACGTTAGTTGGCTTAAGCATTCCATGAAGACATATAATATTTGCCCTTGCAAATATAATGAGTAGTTTAGGAAATATAGCAAAATTAAAATCGTTTCGCCGTGATTCGACCGGGCGCCGCGTAATGCAGGCTGCTGCGTGACGTCTTACGTCCGAGCCGGGCTGGTGTAGTGTAGACTGCTGGGTGAAAAATACTATTAAAATGTGCTAACTGTGCCTGTGTTATTATAGGAGACTTTTATTTATGCAATAGTACCCAAAACAATACTTTTTTTATTTTTGTCTGTTTGTCGGTGCATTTGTGCACGCTAATCTCAGAAACGGCTTATCCGATTTAGATGTGGTTCAATCATATTTGTAGTAATCTTGACTTAACATTTATTTCATCTCAATCGGTTCATAAATAAAAAACTTATGACAGTTAAAAAAAAATGCTGGACGTTTGTATGAAGCGCGGCAGGAACCGCGCTGCAAACATTCAAATTTAATCTTTTTTTATTTTATATTTTCTTTAAAACTAAATTTAATTTATTTATATTATTGTTATACTTAGGGTAGGTTAGTAAAAAAACGCTACTAAAACCGATCGGCGCGCCGAGCTGGGGCCTAACTCTCCAAACTGATTCGATTTTGATTCAGATTCGATCGTGCCGCATACTCCCGAATAAATTTATTTTTGTTCTATGTCGATTGATATCGTCGGGTGTACAAAAACTTACGTTCCAAAGGTTTTCTTTATCCTAATTAGTTCCAAAGTAATCTACCAAATAAAACACCAAATCCGTTGAGATCGAACTGATTCGATTCTCGGTTGTGTCGAGAGTAAGCCTGCTGGATCCTCGACGGGGCGTGCCGCTTCGCCCATGTCTAACCGAAAGTTTCGTTTTAAATACCTTAATAATTGCAATATATGTTTCAATTTAATATCTCAAAATATTAATGACAAAAACGGTAGTAGGTAAGTTCAAAAAAATTGAAAATAATTTTATGGTTTCGCAATTTATCCTATGTCGGCACTATTAAGACGTTGCTTCGTATCAAATTTAGGTTTTGGTTCCCTTTGGAGTGTCGAAAATTAGAGAGATACGGCTGAATCTTTGGGTAGATGTGGCTAAGGAGTCTGTTTTTTTCAAAGCCAGAAGGGACAGAAGATCCTGAGTATTTAATAGGATTGTTAGCTTGATACCTACACGTGTTAAAGTTTTGACAACCAGAGAGATAGACAGACGGACATCGAAGTTAAATAATTTACTAAATTAACGTGAAAAATTGGCTGGGTCTATACGGTGCATTCGAATAATATTATCCTAACTTCGAATACCTTTGCTGACTTCTACATATTGTTCGAAGGCCTACTTCTTTTGCCGAGCTCCAAAAGGATGGTACTATATTATTATTATACCCTGCATACCAAGAGGCTTGCCGGGTACGTGACTTGCTGGATCGGGATCAACACTGGGATACACTGGGAAGTACCTATTGGCAAAAGTTGTCAGCGGTTGCGCCAATAAACTAAAAATATATTTAAAAACATAAAAGTGACCTAAATCACTTTTCCACGCGTACGAAGTCGCGAGCACAGCTAGTAAATAATAAAAGCCGTTTAAACATTCCCTGGACTTCCACGAATATTTCAAGACCAAAAATAGCCGAATCGGTTCAGTCGTTATCGAGTTTTAGTGAGACTAACGAACAGCGATTCATTTTTATATATAAGATATATGTTTATTTTAAAAAAGTAATAAATACTTTTCCAATGACTGGTACTCGTAACATGTTCTTCGAGAACTTCGCACTAGATTGGCGTAATATGAAGAGTCCTTAGGTTGGCCTGAAAAAAAAGCACAACACTTTTAAAATGCGTATTTTAATTAAATAGAAGTTACTGATTATATAGTTTGGAAAACATACAAATACAAATATACTTTATTGTGCACATAATAAGTAACAAAAGAGACAAAAATAAACATTACAAAAATCAGACATGCACACAAAGGCGGCCTTATTACTAGTTAATAATTTCTTCCAGACAACCTAATGGTGTTAGAGAGAAAAATGCTAGAGAGTGGGAGTTGTGCAAAAGTATTTTAAAAGTGTAGTACTTTCTTTATCAGTGTATAATATTATTATCAAGTACTTTGAATTGTGAATGATATGAAATAAACCCATTCGCACACGCTTCTTAAGCTAATATACTCTACAGTACATGCTGCCCTTATCACACTGCCAATCAGAGGGACAGTAGGTTTATAAATACCTACTATATAAATTAGGTATAAGTAGTTATATTTCAGTACTAGTAGAAATCGACCGTAACCCACGGTTACCCGATCGCAATTAAATGAATGATCAACTAACATGGCATTCAAATCAACAACCCATATTGAACGCTGATTGGTGGAATATTATCAGACAGAAAGGAACGGACATATATTTTATAATTACATCACGCTCGCACTTGCAAGATTTGTTGAAATTCCACAGATAAGGTTAATTCACCAAAGACACCGATTAGTTGACATACGATTTAAATCAGCAAGCGAGCGTGATGTAATTATAAAATATATGTCCGTTCCTTTCTGTCTGATAATGTTCCACCAATCAGCGTTCAATATGGGTCGTTGATTTGAATGCCATGTTAGTTGATCATTCATTTGAATAGCGTTCGGGAAACTGGGGGTAAGTCTCATAAGTCTAATAAGGAATGTATTCTTGTCAACAAAGTTTGAAGTTATTCCAGTTCAGTTCCACAATAGTGAAGATTACTTCACTATTGTGGAACTGAACTGGAATAACTTGTGATAAATGACTACACTACTACACTACACTACATTAGTAGTGTAGTGTAGTAGTGTAGTGTAACACAATGGTCGTACCTGAATGTGTATGGCAATGAATACGGCACATCACTCCGGGGGTTTGTTTGACCACCTCCATCCCCCAGCCTGTGCTTGAATCAGGTTGCGAACGCTCCCTCTGCAATAGGCATCGCGACGATTTTGTTATATACTACTTAGTTAATTTAGCATTTTAAGAAATATTTAGGTATTACTATTAGATAAACGTAAAAAATATATGGGCAGTTTATTATTTAGATATAAGATATATACATAGTAAGTTAGAAAGAAGTTTTTTTTTGCTTAATCTCTTAAATAAGTATACAATTTGACGACCTCCGTAGCGCAGTGGTTGGGCGCGTTGGTGCTCGAGCGAGAGGTTGCGGGTTCGAAACCCGCCGAGGGAACAAAAACTTTTCAATGTTCCTGGGTCATGAATGTGTATTAAATTTGTGTATAATATAATACAAATCTTCAATATGTGTATAGTATAAAGGTATTAAATATATGGGCAGTTTATTAATTAGATATAAGATACATACATAGTAAGTTAGAAATAAGTTTTTTTTTGCTTAATCTCTTAAATAAGTATACAATTTGACGACCTCCGTAGCGTAACATTTCCGTTGTCTGGTACCTGTACCACAAGTTCTTCGGATACTTAGCACGGGGCCAAATTGACGTGGTGTGAAGTGTCCATAGATATTATTATTATTATTCAATTATTCAATCATAATCATAATTATTCAATAGTTTACTTACATCGTATACAAAAGCACTGATTATAGTCATTATTAATATCAATATAAGAGGCACAAACTCACAAACTTCGGAGATATTAGCAAATATAATTCCTTCGTCCCGTTTCACGTTTTTACAAAGTCAACGTTAATGACGTCATGCTACTTTTGTACAGACCGTCTTCACGAGACCTGCGAATTTTTGTAAACATTTCGCTTTATCTTTGACAATATTGATTTTTATCATGCTGTTTCTTCGGAGACATTTTTTTGGCATCTAGGCTATTGAACAATGATTTTACTTCGTATTGCCTAGGTTTATGTACAATATATAGGCTGTAAAATTAATGGGTAAATACGTTAGGGTGTGTATGGGTCCCGTATATAGAGTTTACTGTAAAAGTACCAGTGCTGAAAGATTTACTTTTTTTTTAATTATTGTATGAGCAAATTAATGAAGTTGGGGCATTTCTTATAGTAACATGAAAGTCAAAAGTAAGTCTTTCGGCGCTGGTTTTCGGCACTTTTACAGTAAACTTAGAGTTTACTGTAAATTGCAGGCTCATATATACACAAAAAACTCACTCATTTATTTTAAACCTTGTATATAGTATATGCAATGTTATTCTGGTGGCCTACTTGACCCTTTTTCTTTGTCTTAACTTCAGATTTTTATATAAATTATATATATTCACTTTTCCTCTTTCAAATTAAAATGCAAAATTTTGAATAAGAAATACACATTATAGTATATTTTACACAAACGTGTCCAAAATTTTTACTTAATAATATACGTATGATATGATTATATTTTTTCTCGGGAGAGATGGGTACTCCATATCAAATTATATTCCTCTTGACTTTGAATCAAAGTATAACTCTTGCTCCAACTAACCTTATTGATATATTAGTAATAATGCAGGTAACGTGATATTTATTAAATAAGGTTGCGAAGTTCAGGTTGATAATATTGACTTATTTAAGCGAAACACAAAATTTCCTCACGCAAATTGCCAAAGAGGCAAAGGGTTCGACTGTAATTAAAAATTAATTATTAATTTATGCAGGCTTATAGGCGCTGTCAAGGTTGGGAGTTAGTAGTGAAATTAGACAAAGTGGGACTCTGCAATATCGTCCATAATATTTATACAACATTCATTATTCATTTTCGGTGAATTAACTAAAACATTTTTAGGTCACCAGCCAATCTAAAAATTAAAATCTGCTCTCATATTCATCGACGAATAGCGTACTCATGATGTTTTACATAGTCACAAAATTGGAGTGGTAATGAATCTGATTGTTGTCAATGTAACATAATTTATTTTGCGTTGTTTTTTTAATAATTGGCTCAACGTGAAAGGCTACGTTGATTCAATACCTACGTACGTATTTGATATAAGAGGATTTATTTATACAGAGAATAAAATTTTCAAAACATAAAGTCACATATTTCATTTACCATATAAGTCACTTACCCGGAATTTAAAGTACAGTAGTCTGAAGGGAAATCCAGGAACTGTGGGGCGCTGACGGAACTCGGTGAAATTTACAAGCACCTGACTAACGGTTCTAGTATTTTCTTTAGAATTTCGAGACGCTTAAGGAAAACTATCATCAACGTCGTCACCTGTTTCCTTATGATAGGTCCTTGTAAAATTACAAAATATAACTATAAACATTTCTAGAATAACATTTAAACTATTATTGTGATTTAATAATTGAGTCAAATTTACTTGTAAATACATGGTAAAATAAAGCTTGGCACAGTACGGTTGCTAAGTTATTCAATTTCTTTTGGTAATAATGTTCGTACAAAGTTAGTCACTTAAGACACCGCCATAATACCTCTACAACGACCACAATAGATCTAGCATTAAAGGTTCAGACTGCTAAATGTTACTTGAAACTTGCTGAAAATACGTACACCGTATGTAGTATTTGATACGACTTCTATGATTAAATGTTGTAGGGATGTGTCTAATTGATGCAGAACGTAACAATTTCGTCGGGTATCTTGCGGTACACCATATCATATATTAAATTTAAACAATACATCAAGTAACCATATACATACGTGCGCCGGGTCTCGGGTAATTGCCTAAAGGAACTGCGCAAGACAGCCACCCTTGGTTATTAATGACCTACCTACCCGTTGCTATTTACAAGTCATTAAGCGAATCCAAGGCGGCATGTTTGTAAGCAAATATTGTTAGCAGTTGAATTTGATTTATCTAATACATTTTTTTATAATTCCTGCTGAGTCAAGAATATAATGCTGGGATGTGAGGCGTTTGATGAAAATTAATGTACTCGTAGAAGCATTTAAATACACCCCCTTTGCTGTTAAGTAAGGCGACGGGGTAAGTGAAGTAACTATTTAGAATTACACAGTACTTACGCACTCGGTCTAGGTAACCAGGACCTTCATAACTTTTTTAATTATGTTTATGCATTTATATTTACATTTTCTTAGACAGCAGAGTGTTTCTTAGCTTGCGTTTAACGTTACATATTATACCTATAGAGTGTAACATATTTTCATATGGTAACATAATATTATACTTTTACTTAAAACAAAATAAGAGCATGGCTGATTATTATCAATGAATATAGTTATTCATTTAATGCCAAATAAAATGTAACCTAGTCTATAGTATACTAATATTAAATAAATAATAATAATTGAATCAAAAGAACCAACCAGCGCTATCTCGCAAAACACATTCGTGAGCATAGATTCAATAAAACTCCATGGAAATCAAACCTTGTTGGCCGACAGCGCTGCTATAAATTCCTTCTAATATTAACAGGATGTGAAATTAATTTTCTCGCTTAGCAACACCGAACACGGCTAGCAGGTGCCGGTGCCTCGTACTCTATGAGAGCTCTTTTTAATTCCTTCGCCTTTCAACAGAAATTTATGTTTGGTATTTTATTTATACCATAATGGCAGCAAAATTGAACCTTATTTTATACCGTTCCGTAGTTTTTATCATGGTGTAAAGTGAAGTATTTGTAATTTGCCAAACACGCTTCATGATAATGTTGCCAGCTTAAAAAAAAATAAAGTAAAATTGAATTAGCTCCGGCAAGGATTTGTGTAATTAAAAGCATATTATCTTCGTGATATGTGAGACATTAGTATTATTTTACAATATTATGACTAGCTTATGCCTGCGTGCATTACGCCCCTTGGGAGTAGGATTTTTAACCCCCGGCGCAAAAACGACGGGGTGTTATAAGTTTGACGTGTCTGTATAAATGTGAATGTGTCAGTTTATGGCATCGGATGGCTGACGGACGATCCGATTTTAATGCGGTTTTTTTGTTTGAAAGGTATACTAGTCAAGAGTGTCCTTAGCTATGTTTGGTGGAAATCGGTTCAGGTATTCAAGGTCGTTTGTTTTTAAATTTTTGTGATAGGAATGTTACACGCTAGATCGGTTTTTTTATTTTTTATTTTAAGTTAAGTTTTTTAAAAATCCTTTCGTTATATTATGAGCAACATGTGTGCGAAATTTAAAGTTCTTATCCTAAAGATTTAACCTGTGTGTAGATACATCTGACAATTATAAGCTTTTCGTTTTAGATAGTACCTAATTACATAGGAACACCTATTATTATTCAATGCCTAATTATTATTACGAATGTGTGCTAATATCTATAAAGTACTATGGGCAAAACTAAGCAAAAATTTATAGCAACAAGCTCATTTTCGCGATACTCAATTATTATTGTAATTTGATAATTATCTTTATAAAAACGCATAGTCATAGAGTCATACCTACAATTTACATACGTAATTAAGTTTTCCATGTAAAAAGGATATAAAATATAAGACAAAGCTATTTTAATTAAAATAGCATCTAGTTCCTTGTTTCGGTCTGGCCGGGGCTCAAGAGGCTCAGAGGAGAGGAATGTTAGTTAATGCCTCCTTATCAAAATAATCACTCTTTTGCTATACATAGAGAAGTAGGCTACATAGTACATAAAGTTAAACCGCGTGCATGGTAAATCTAGGGATATGCGAGGAAAGACGCAATTAAAATGTTTAGTGGTTAATTGCTAAAACAAAGTCTTAGTAATAAAAACACAGCTTTAATTTGTTATATTAATATTATTTTCTTATAATATTTTATTCACACCATAGGTTCACATAGCCGTGTAATTAAAAGCATATTATCTTCGTGATATGTGAGACATTAGTATTATTTTACAATATTATGACTAGCTTATGCCTGCGTGCATTACGCCCCTTGGGAGTAGGATTTTTAACCCCCGGCGCAAAAACGACGGGGTGTTATAAGTTTGACGTGTCTGTATAAATGTGAATGTGTCAGTTTATGGCATCGGATGGCTGACGGACGATCCGATTTTAATGCGGTTTTTTTGTTTGAAAGGTATACTAGTCAAGAGTGTCCTTAGCTATGTTTGGTGGAAATCGGTTCAGGTATTCAAGGTCGTTTGTTTTTAAATTTTTGTGATAGGAATGTTACACGCTAGATCGGTTTTTTTATTTTTTATTTTAAGTTAAGTTTTTTAAAAATCCTTTCGTTATATTATGAGCAACATGTGTGCGAAATTTAAAGTTCTTATCCTAAAGATTTAACCTGTGTGTAGATACATCTGACAATTATAAGCTTTTCGTTTTAGATAGTACCTAATTACATAGGAACACCTATTATTATTCAATGCCTAATTATTATTACGAATGTGTGCTAATATCTATAAAGTACTATGGGCAAAACTAAGCAAAAATTTATAGCAACAAGCTCATTTTCGCGATACTCAATTATTATTGTAATTTGATAATTATCTTTATAAAAACGCATAGTCATAGAGTCATACCTACAATTTACATACGTAATTAAGTTTTCCATGTAAAAAGGATATAAAATATAAGACAAAGCTATTTTAATTAAAATAGCATCTAGTTCCTTGTTTCGGTCTGGCCGGGGCTCAAGAGGCTCAGAGGAGAGGAATGTTAGTTAATGCCTCCTTATCAAAATAATCACTCTTTTGCTATACATAGAGAAGTAGGCTACATAGTACATAAAGTTAAACCGCGTGCATGGTAAATCTAGGGATATGCGAGGAAAGACGCAATTAAAATGTTTAGTGGTTAATTGCTAAAACAAAGTCTTAGTAATAAAAACACAGCTTTAATTTGTTATATTAATATTATTTTCTTATAATATTTTATTCACACCATAGGTTCACATAGCCGTACTGATACTATATAATAAGCAAACAAGAATACAAATATGATGATAAAATGTGTCATACTTGTTATTTAAGTCGCTACAGACGACATTTAACTCACAGGTCGGTCGTAATAAAATTAGGGTCAATTCTAACTGGCGCAGAGTTCGTTAGTAATTTTTCTATATATTCAATAGAAAACATAACGCACGATTATAATGTTTATTTGTTATTGTTACAAACTGTTACCAAAAATATAATTCAATAACATTGATAAATTGTCCAGTCATTTTAGGCATTTTAAACCCCAATCTGGGGAAAAATTCCTAGTGGGCTGAATTTTTGTATACACCTTTATTTCGGTGATATTATGAAGATGTGAAAAATCAACATCGATATCATGCCGGCTAATAAAGTTACAAAGGTCAAAAGGTTACGAAAATCATTTACTTTTTGCAAATATTTCGTAACCTATTGCTCGGAGATCAATAGAGGTCATTATAAAATTGTTGCTCATAAAATTAAAAAAATCTCTTATAGTTTAAATTATCACCGAAATAAAGGTGTATACAAAAGTTCAGCCCCATAGGAATTTTTCCCCAGGTGAAACCTAAAATTACTGGACTAAAATGTTTTCGTGGTGGCAAAAAATTTCAACTCCTTCTCGTATCAAATGATTTCGTTATTTCGAACCAGTTTAAAAATGCCATCGTTATTGTTTCGTATCTTATTCCATTGTCTCTCTAAACATAAATCTTGGTAAGGAAAAACGTAAATTCTGGAAAGACAATTATTTGTCGAAAACTTTCGTAGTTAGAGTTTAGACCTTAGGACGTTAACGAAGTTGATAACAAATTTCGTTTTAACTTTACTCCGCAGTACTCGATGTACATGGACGCTTTTGTAAATTTATAAATTTCTAGTTCATTTAATGGCAGAATAATTTAGTGCAAGTAACGACCAAACAAACATTTTTATACGTAGATAGAGAGAAACATTCTTCATTTATACACAAAATAAAAAAAAACACAAAATATAATAAGAGGAACAAAAAGCGGTACTGTTTACAGCATATTTAACACAACCTAATATGTATGTAATATGTGTGTACTTAAATGGAAAATATAAGCTAAGATAAAGTAACGTACTCGAACGTTCCATTTGATGACCAGAGGTAGTCAAAGTGAGAGTAGCTCAATGGCTGAGCGCGGAGGTCGAGGTTTCGAATCATGCCGAAAGAATATAATAATAACTAAATCGTGTAACGTGTTGGCTTCGGCTCCACGCATGCCTTCATAAGATCCGGGATTTAATAGCCCGTGAGCAAGGAATGCTGTATACCAACATAATAAGTATCTATTGACTCTTTACACCACATCAATCCTGTCTCGTGCTAAGTATCCGAAGAACTTGTGTTACAGTACCAGATAACGGAAGTATATTTAATACTTTTATACACATATTTTAGATTTTTATCATACAACTAGCTGACCCGTGCCCACTTCGTTGAGCATACAAACCGTTTAAAATAGCCGAATCGGTTCAGCCGTTCTCGAGTTTAGGCGAGACTAACGAATAGCAATATATAAAAAATACACATCCATGAACCATGAACAAATAAATTTTATTTGTTCCTTCGACGGGATTAGAACCCGCGACCAGCTTGAGCACCGACGCGTTCAACCATGTGTATATTACAGTAAAATTCTTAAATATATCTTTAGTATAAAGTATTAAATATATTTCCGTTGTCTGGTAGCCGTAACACAAGTTCTTCGGATACTTATCTCGGATCCAAATTGACGTGGTGTAAAAACGTCAATAGGTGTCCATAACTTATGTACTTACTGTAAAATAATCTTATAAAGGTTCGTCCCTTCACATTACAATGATGAAGTGATAAAAATATATCTTCTTCGAACTTTCAGACAAAGGAGTGTTTAGTTTGATAAAATTATAAATAAAGTGTATAAGAGTTTTGTTATTGACATTTGTGTCCGGCTTAAGGGCGAAAGCCGTGATCTGTGACTATGACCTTTACACTATACCCTTATTGTGATGGTGTTATAATTCTTTTGTATCTCTTCTTTTATCTTGTCAAAATGCGGGAAAAAGCATTATATTAAATCCCTGTAGTTAGAAAATTGTAAGTAAATAAAAAAAAAAACTAAAATAGTGTATACCGTTAGCCTTAAAGAAATTGGTACATAAATTCTAAGTAGTTTTAGCTACAATAATAGGATGTTGTATATAATAAAAATAGCTCCCCTCAACGATTTCAGTGTCGGTAGCCAATTAAACCAGGCGAGCTACGCAAGAGTTATTTTATAGTGCCCAAGTGTGTGCGAAATACACAAAGACTCTCTCTTCCTTTTACTCTCATAACCCAGTGGGACGGTAAACCGACACGACTGGCGCAGGACCGACTTTTTACATCTCCATGCCCATCCGACGCATGGATCATCTTGTCAGACAATCTGGGGATCAGCCTACATTGTCCTAACCAAACTTGGAAACAACATTTTTTGTTGTTCCAACGCGGAAATCGAACCCACCACCTCCGGGTCGAGAGTGAAGCTCAGAACCACTAGACCACGGCTTTAATATTCTATACAGTACACATAGCAGTGGCGAAGGCTAGTAGCTCTTTTGAAAGGAAAACTCTAGAGATTTAGATTCTTCAAAAACTAAATGGTAAGTGATATTGAAAGTCCTCGTCCATGCTAATACACAGTTATCAAATATAGTACGTGAAAAATAATCGCCACTGCGGCAGCCACGTAAAAATATTTTCATTTTGAATGTTTCGTGAAATCGTGATCTAACAAGACACAAACTTTTAATTACGTCGTAATGAGATGAGGGATCATACACGCGATATAGGTGAATGTCATTAGAGATCTCTGACTTAAGCGTGCCTAAACTAATATTGAGCCAATCAGGGGCTGGTACTCGTTAGCGAACGTCACTGCGCGACTCAGATGTGTTCCTGTATTTTAATTAATAAACCGCTCCGCGTACTCGAGTTATTAAATTTTGTTTTAATTTCATATTAATTATGATCGCTGTATGTACAGGCATAAGGGCTGGAACTGTGCAACGTTTCATTTTGACGGAGATGTAAGAAAACCAAAGAGACGCGATGGTATTTATTTTGTGATTAATGTGGTAAGACGATAATTAAACGTACAAAATCAGAACGCGAGAGGAATAGACTCCTTGAAAGAATCGCGTAAGACTCTAGTTTAATAAGGGTTAAGTAGATTTTAACTGCTTAAGTAGTGGTATAGAATGGCATACTATTCTTAAATATACAGTTTAAATAATTGTATCTTGACTAAAGAGTCATTGGGCTTTACACTCCAATGTGGATAAGTTAGTATTTATCACTCACACATTTGTTTTTTTTGTTAGATATTTAACAGTAATAATACTATATGTATTATATAAACCTTAACCGATAAAAATCATAATAAACATAACGCTTTACGCGAACACAGTACAATTAAAATATAACACATGGCGTGCATTAACAACAAAAAAGTTATTTCAAATGCAACATTCAACGGAAATTTCATAAATAAATTCATCTAAAATTTTGTAAACCAAAATACGCGCCCGCATCTGTCTCGGTGCAGGGGTACTCAACTGAATTCACCCATTTACGTGCATTAGTGCTGCGACCAACAACCAAATGTTTACCGCGCCTGCACCGAGCCATTGAAACGTCGGTCCGGTGAATAAAACTTCAGGCTGAAAAGTAAATATACGGCTAAATCTAAATATAAATTGTTTAACTTGCTATTTTCATATTTTTCCACTACAGCATGGTGTTATTTGCATGCTTTTGATAAATTTGTTTAAAAGTTTAGGACTTACTTTTGAAATATTATAATTTATAGCCAAATAATATTATGAAAGATATGAATTAGTGTGAAAGATGCACATCATCAGTGCACAGTGCAATTAGTGTTCGAATATTAGAGTAGAGAGCAAAGTTAATTGAAAAGCCTGAATTTATTACCAACTAGCTGTGCCCGCGACTTCGTACGCGTGGAAAAGTGATTTAGGACACTTTTATATTTTTAAATATATTTTTAGTTTATTGGCGCAAGCGCTGACAACTTTCGCCAATAGGTATCCCAGTCCCAGTGTATCCCAGTGTTGATCCCGATCCAGCAAGTCACGTACCCGGCAAGCCTCTTGGTATGCAGGGTATAATAATAATATAGTACCATCCTTTCGGAGCTCGGCAAAAGAAGTAGGCCTTCGAACAATATGTAGAAGTCAGCAAAGGTATTCGAAGTTAGGATAATATTATTCGAATGCACCGTATAGACCCAGCCAATTTTTCACGTTAATTTAGTAAATTATTTAACTTCCCTTAACGGATCTTCTGTCCCTTCTGGCTTTGAAAAAAACAGACTCCTTAGCCACATCTACCCAAAGATTCAGCCGTTTATCTCTCTAATTTTCGACACTCCAAAGGGAACCAAAACCTAAATTTGATACGAAGCAACGTCTTAATAGTGCCGACATAGGATAAATTGCGAAACCATAAAATTATTTTCAATTTTTTTGAACTTACTTCCGTTTTTGTCATTAATATTTTGAGATATGTATTTATATTTGAAACATATATTGCAATTATTAAGGTATTTAAAACGAAACTCTCGGTTAGACATGGGCGCAGCGGCACGCCCCGTCGAGGATCCAGCAGGCTTACTCTCGACACAACCGAGAATCGAATCAGTTCGATCTCAACGGATTTGGTGTTTTATTTGGTAGATTACTTTGGAACTAATTAGGATAAAGAAAACCTTTGGAACGTAACTTTTTGTACACCCGACGATATCAATCGTCGAAGTCGTCAAAAAATAGAACGAAAATAAACAAACGTCAATTTATTCGGGAGTATGCGGCACGATCGAATCTGAATCAAAATTGAATCAGTTTGGGGAGTTAGGCCCCAGCTCGGCGCGCCGATCGGTTTTAGTAGCGTTTTTTTTATTAACCTATCCTAAGTATAACAATAATATAAATAAATTAAATTTAGTTTTAAAGAAAATATAAAATAAAAAAGTTTAAATTTGAATGTTTGCAGCGCGGTTCCTGCCGCGCTTCATACAAACGTCCAGCATTTTTTTTATTGTCATAAGTTTTTTATTTATGAACCGATTGAGATGAAATAAATGTTAAGTCAAGATTTCTACAAATATGATTGAACCACATCTAAATTGGATAAGCCGTTTCTGAGATTAGCGTGCACAAATGCACCGACAAACAGACAAAAATAAAAAAAAAATATTGTTTTGGGTACTATTGCATAAATAAAAGTCTCCTATAATAACACAGGCACAGTTAGCACATTTTAATAGTATTTTTTACCCAGCAGTCTACACTACACCAGCCCGGCTCGGACGTAAGACGTCACGCAGCAGCCTGCATTACGCGGCGCCCGGTCGAATCACGGCGAAACGATTTTAATTTTGCTATATTTCCTAAACTACTCATTATATTTGCATGGTATAAAGGGCAAATATTATAGTCTTCATGGAATGCTTAAGCCAACTAACGTATTAAAAATGATAAGGATTAATACCGTGATGGTATAAATAGCTTTCCAAAAACCGCTTAATTGCCCGTTTTTTAGTTTATCGCGAAAGGCTTTCTTTTAATTATACAGTTAATTAAGTTGATTTTATACAATAAATGATAATTTATTTCAATTTGTGAAGCAAGTTCAAAAATACAATTTTTATATTATTATGACACAGTGAAAACACTGTTTTCCCAGAAAAAAAATCCTGATAGTTAGGTACTTATTTGATGTTCTAATCTACTTTAGTGCCACGTTCTATTGCTTCGCGTCACTGTGTAAGCGATCCCCCTGCGCCCCCCGCACGAACCGTTCGACCGCAGGCCGCGCGCGCGAAATTCATCCGACTTGCTTCAAATTTATCGTCACTGCTCGGCTCCTATGTATCGTAGCGTTATGTTATATAGCCTATAACCTGCCCAGGAATATGGGCTACAATCGTACCAAGTTTGGTTAAAAGTTTCCCTTCAGTAGTTTTTGTTCCCATCGTGCACATACAGACAGACAGACAGACAGACAGACAAAAAATTTACTAATTGCATTTTTGGCTTCAGTATCGATCGCCAATCATCCTCCAATATGTATTTTGAAAAAATATTCAATGTACAGAATTGACCTCTCTACAGTTTTATTATAAGTATAGAAGATATGTGTATTTTGAATACTTAAATTTTAGTGCCCACTTCATTTATATGTCGGAGCCGGATATGAATATGGACACAAAACGAGACGGAAGCGCGCCCCCAAGTGGCAAAATGGCGCAACTTGTCTATGGCGCGCTTTGACATGACTCGGGACTTTCTCGACGAGACTGAATTCATTCGTGATTTGGTCGCCAAGTTGAGATGTCTTGAAACGTGTTATGTTTCGTTAGTGTCAATACTTGTAAAGTAAAGTAAAGTGAATTTAAAGTAAAGTAAATTCATAAAGTGTAGTGAATAGTGAATTTATAAAGAAATTGTGATTACGAATAAACAAGTGATATTGTTACTCTGTTCTCTTTTCACGATTTACCCACGAAAGCCCACAGTATCCGAAGGAATGTTATTAAATCATGAGAGCCCCTTTCGACATCAGAATCTGGGATCAAATCGTGCAAGAGAGAGAGGTTTTTCTTAAAAGTGCGGGTAGTAAAAAAAAAAAAAAAAAAGTGTACCTAATCTTTTGTGTGGTCTGCAAAAAGTGATAATAGTAATCATTGCAAATCAATACGAACTCGATCCACATGAGTTGGGCAGTTCGTACTAACCCGTGCTGCTTTGCAAGCTATGTACATGGCGTAATTGTGGTAAGACGGGACAGCGGTGAGCCGAGTGCTGCAAGGATTCCATGTACCAATAATCCCGCCACGATGATTAAGAAGGAGTAGAAGTACTGACAGCGGTGACGTGATGATGACAGTGACGTGACGTCTACACGGTGGCGACACCAGCAGTGGCGCTTTAACGACAGGCTTTGATTATGGTTTTGGTAAAAGGTGGTAGCCAACTTTTTATTCCTCAAATAATTTTTAAAGACCAATACACTAGTTATTAATTTGTGTTTCAAGTGTCCATAAAATATCTTGCTTATACGAGTATTATCACAAAATTTCATTTACAATAAATTGTACCTACACTAAAGTGTTCTTTTGTTTTGCTGTTTTGTTTTATGTGCAGATCGACAAAACACTGGGATGATGTTCGACCGGATGATGCATAGCCTCGCCAAGGGGAGAACGAGCAGTGCTGGGTGACCGACCAGCGTGCTGACTGCTGGGTGACCGACCAGCGTGCTGGGTGACTGACCAGCGTGCTGGCTGTTGGGTGACCGACCAGCGTGCTGGGTGTCCGACCAGCGCAGACAAGCATTGTGCATCTTATGGACTTCTCTACTCGCTTCGCAATGATGTAAACTGGTTGTATCATGATCGTTACTTATCTATACTAATATTATAAAGAGGTAACGTTTGATTGTTTGTTTGTTTGTTTGTTTGTTTGTTTGTTTGTTTGAATGGAATAGGCTCTGAAACCACTGAACCAATATGAAAAATTCTTTCACCGTTGGAAAGCTACATTCCTAGCGCTGAACATAGGCTATATTATATGTTTAAAAAAAGTAGGGTTCCTTACTAAAACCCCAAAAATGTAGCCCAAAGTGTAAAAAAACGACCTCCAAAATTTCTTACATCGTGTGCGCTTCGACAACGGCTTGACCAATTTCGCAAATTTTTTTACGGTATGTTCGTTATTGTTACGAAAAGGTTATTATGAAAGAAAATGTTGAAAAAAATAAGCAGAAAATTAGAAAAAAGAAGAAAATACGTGATGGTCACGCGGGGTTTGAACCTGGGCTCGATCGATTCACGTCGTTGGCAGTTTATATGACACGGCTGTCATGGCAACGTCATTATTTACAAATGGAAAATAAAAATTATGAAATGCTATAAATACCGTTTTTATATCAGCTTAAACTATTTGGATTAAAAAAATTATTAGGATTAACAAAAACATGAATCCAAATAGTTTCAGCTGATATAAATACGGTATGTATAGCATTTCCTAATTTTTGTTTTCCATTTGTAAACAACGCTGTTACCATGGCGACCGGTAGACGTTATAGACGTTTGGCTGCGTTTCCATTGACGCGGGGCGAGGCGGACAGGAGCTTGCGGTACCCGAATTGACCAATCACTATGCTCGAAATCTTTGCTCCACTCCGCTTGGGAACCACTAAGTTCCTATGCGCCCCGCTCCGCGTCAGTGAAAACGCCAAGATTGGAGAAGTTTTCCAAATCTATACATCTATACAAACAAATAAAATTGAAGTGTCAGTAAGTATGTAACTTTCAATTAGCAACGTTTTTCTAAATACATATGACATTTTAAACGATATCTTCTGCTTTTTTTTGCATTGGCAACGATATTTACTGAAAACGAAAATGTAATTTAAAAAAAAATGTCTGTCAGCGTCTCTCTTTGCTCCGGCTAATCTCTGGAACGGCTGGACCGATTTTAACGAGACTTTCACTGGTAGATAGCTAAAGTTATAAGGATTAATTTAGGCTACTTTTCATCATCATCATCGTCGTCATCAAACTCATGATCACCAAATTGGCTGGACCGACTGTGACATTCACCGGGCTTAGCTTATGTTAGTAGGAGTAATCTATACATCTATATGTATAAAAGTAAGTCGTGTTAGTTAAATTATTTATAACTCAAGAACGGCTTTATCGATATGGCTGAAAATTGGTGAGGAAGTAGCTTAGAGCAAGTAGACGGACATAGGATACTATTTATTCCATATTATGTCAGCGTTGCGTGTTCTGTGTTTGGGTTTCGCGTTGTGGGTTCCGCGTTGCGGGTTCCGGGTTTCCGTGTTGCGGGTTCCGGGTTCCGCGTTGTGGGTTCCGCGTTGCGAGTTCCAGGTTCCCGCGTTGCGGGTTCCGGGTTCCCGCGTTGCGGGTTCCGGGTTCCCGCGTTGCGGGTTCCGGGTTCCCGCGTTGCGGGTTCCGGGTTCCCGCGTTGCGGGTTCCGGGTTCCCGCGTTGCGGGTTCCGGGTTCCCGCGTTGCGGCTTCCGGATTCCCGCGTTGCGGGTTCCGGGTTCCCGCGTTGCGGGTTCCGGGTTCCCGCGTTGCGGGTTCCGGGTTCCCGCGTTGCGGGTTCAGGGTTCTCACGTTGCGGGTTCCGCGTTGCGGGTTCCGCGTTGCGGGTTCCGCGTTGCGGGTTTCAAGTTCCCGCGTTGCGGGTTCAGGGTTCCCGCGTTGCGGGTTCCGGGTTCCCGCGTTGCGGGTTCCGGGTTCCCGCGTTTCGGGTTTCGGGTTCCCGCGTTGCGGGTTCTACGTTGTTTTTTTTTTAGTTGAATTTCATCATAAACTCTTTTTATGCTCAACGAAGTGGGCAAGGGTCAGCTAGTTTCATTATAAAGTTCTAAATGGTTCTGGTTTTATAACCAAAGTATTATTTAAAAAAAATAATCGAAGTGAATAAGCAATCATTAACGCAAAGTAAAAACAAGTACTTTGTACATAGGACATACGTCTTACAGATATTCATAATTATTACTGTTTGATTGACCGAAGTAGATCACGCTGTAATACAGCAGTACTTGAAAGTTTGATCAGCAGATGATCATTATCGACATTTCATTTCGTGAAATCGTACTGTTTGTAATAAAGTGATCAAAATCAGAATATGATAAGCAATTCTCATGACGTGTATTTTGATAATACAATTAGGCATTCGTGTTATTTGTTGGGTGTTCATTTCAGAATAGATAAAGTTCCAAGGGATTCACATTAACGTGAAGTAAGAAAGTAGGAAAGGTGAATAGTACTATAGAGTCGATATCGTAACTACTGGGCGGCAGTTATTCATTGGTTACCAACACCTGAAACTTGTTATTGGATGTACTATATTCTTATTAGGTGTGCCTGAAATAAAGAACATCCGGTATGCGTATCGGTGCACCTGCACTGCATAAACAAAAGCAATTGACGTGTACAAATATTGTTTGGAAGATGCTACCTAGTTTGAAACGACTTAAATTAAAATTTCCGTAAACTTACCATGTCTAGTAAACCGGGAAGAAATGGATTTGAAATTTCGGATACGGATATGGATATTTAATGATATCGGATTACCCATTTGTTTCGGATAATTTCGGTTACGGATATTGGATATTGGTTTCCTTTTTACAGTAGCAAAAGTTTTATTTCGGATTCGGTTACGGTTACGGAGCTCCCTAACATCCCTGCTATTAAATAGTGAAGTTCATCAAGTGGGTGTTAATCACAGAAGATACATACAGTTTGTACACAGTTCTATTTCTTATTTGGCGTTACCGCATACGTAGTAAGAAATAGCCAGTGATCAGTTTCAAAAGTAACTTTAAATAATGTCGTGTTTGTTATTTATTCTGAGAGTGTTTAAACAAACAGGTAACTGATAATAAGTGCTAGGACCTCCGCAATAAAACTGTCAGTTTATGATATTGTTATTGTAAGCTGTAAAATTGAAACATGTTTGTCTATATTACTATAAGTTACGACAATAATAGTGTAATTTGCGTCGAAAAGAAAATAGATTGTGATTTAAATAAACTTTATTGAATTGACGCATTTTAGTTTCACGTTTCCAGAAGCTGCAGTATGTAAGCCTATTAGGTGCCTGTGGCTGGTGTTGATGGTGAACGCGGCAGCACACACTCAACGGTCCAGTGGCAGAGGCCGTGAGCTTGTGGCTGAGGTGGATAAGAAAGTTCATCGGTGGACTTCAGTCAGCTTCGGTGAACTTGGTTATCATGTGCAAGGTTGTAAACGCACTTGGGAGTCTTCTGGTATTGTGATCGCACACGTGACCAGAGCGTGGCTCTCCACTTAAGAATTGTGGGTTCAATTCCCGCGATGGTGCAACTAAAATGTAGTGGTCAAGTTGTGTTATTGGGACAGCTGCTGATCAGTTGTTAATATGAGACTGTTACTGTAACAGCTTTTCTTTAGTCAATTAGTTAGATCGTTAAAATTAAATGAAATGAAATTTATTGCAAAGTCAAATTTAACATTTTGATCTCATAATAATTGTCCACGATATTTGAACTGCGTTGGTTCTTGGTTGGAGCTTGGTTCTTGAGCTGCGGCCTGGTGGCAAACAGACATACAGCAAAGTTATAAAATTTTCTGTTTCTGTTATTTACCCTTGGATGATCATCATCATTTCGGCTATGATGTTCACTCCTGGGTATAGCCTCCCTTAAAATATTACATGGGGGATAGTTGCCTATACTCGCCACGCTTGGCAGGCGAGTTGGCGGGCGCATCCACGGGAAAGATGGTTGATAGGATGTGCTACTCTTTCTTCGACACCCCACGGATAGGGAACCCTAAAAAGAACATAATTGGACAGTTTGAACATTTTTTTGTGCTGCTTAATTTTGTGTACAGACGGAGATTCAATGAACGAGCGCCACGACGCGACGCAGACTGCGCGCGTCGAGCTGTGCTGGGTACTGCTGCCCATGCAATGCTGCAATGTATCGGCCTATGATGATGGCGTCAGGCGCCAAGGGGCCTGCACTCTGTACTTCATTGAAGTATCAGATTAGGATATTGAGTTTTTTTTGGTGAGCGTAATTGTTTATCTCGTGACTTTAGTGTGAAGACTCTGTATAGTCTTTTTCTATGAACCCTTTTTACAAATCTTAGTTGAGAAGGTACATTGACTGTTTTATACAGTAACCGAGATAAAAAGATAGTTCAAATAATACACCTTATGAAAGCAATAAGGCGTAAGTAAATAGATTTTCGATTGGTTGTTTTTCATAGTTGAAAATAAGGCTGTAAAAGTTGCAATTTCAAAGCGTACTTATGACTGTGCATACGTTAGAGAAAGATTCCTTCGGGTCATGTATTGGTGAAAGTTGATAATGATAAAGATTTTGCTAATGATGAACAAATTTGAGTTGTTGGGTAAAGTCTCTACCTACCGTACTATGAGCGAATATGAAGTTGACCGTCCAGTTATTACGTAACCAGTAACTCGGACTGTATCAAGTCCGTTTTATGTTCGGTGGGCGTTTGCCTGGCGATATGGGATTGGGTCTATGAGTAATGAGGTTGACCGTCCAGTTATTTCGTAACCGGTAACTCGGACTATATTAAGTCCGTTTTATGTCAGGAGGGCGTTTGACTGGCGGTCTGGGACAATGAACCTTGTGAGTTCTATGTCTATGAAATTGGGTATGGTAGTGGAGTTAGAGATTTTACTAGTTTATTTGTGTTCAGTTGTGTTACAGTTCCTACAGTTTTAACATGATTTAAGTAACATGACCCAGGGTATCATTCCATGTCGAAATTTTTTTGATCGAGAATTTTATTTGAAAGATTATTTGAAACAAAATTTCATTGAGATCTGAACTTTATTTTTGATGATTTGTGGAGATTGGTCAGAGTTGGCCCAGCGAAAGGCTCGTGATATTGCAGCTGGTTTTCTCTTTTGCAGAAGCATCACACGGGACGTGTGGCTTATCAGAATGGCCGTGTCGGAGCCGGATATGAATATGGACACAAAACGAGACGGAAGCGCGCCCCCAAGTGGCAAAATGGCGCAACTTGTCTATGGCGCGCTTTGACATGACTCGGGACTTTCTCGACGAGACTGAATTCATTCGTGATTTGGTCGCCAAGTTGAGATGTCTTGAAACGTGTTATGTTTCGTTAGTGTCAATACTTGTAAAGTAAAGTAAAGTGAATTTAAAGTAAAGTAAATTCATAAAGTGTAGTGAATAGTGAATTTATAAAGAAATTGTGATTACGAATAAACAAGTGATATTGTTACTCTGTTCTCTTTTCACGATTTACCCACGTAAGCCCACAGTATCCGAAGAAATGTTATTAAATCATGAGAGCCCCTTTCGACATATACATTACCTACGAATTATACATTACATACTTATTACTATTTAGATTTAACTTTTTTTGTTTTTGAATCAACTTGGCTATCATATTTTCATTTTTAACATTTGTGTTTTGATGGGAAAATTTTTATTACTAAGGGGATAAGTATAAGGTGATACCAACAAAATACTAGTAAACTGTTTCCTTGATAATATTTAACTAGCCTTTTAACAAGTAGTTTACCAATACAATAGTTTACCTTTACACGCTAGTGGAGCCATTGTACACGCTCTGAAACGATCTGATAGCATCGTTTACAAACTGTTCCTTGCTGATGTTTATGTGAAGACAATCATATACATAGATGATAAAAATCTAACAAGTTTTGTATAAGATACACAAGCAAAGATTTTACCAGCTGATACAATACTGATAAGATTTTTCAACAATCTTGTCTAATAATAATAAGATGTTATCAGCTGATACAATACTGTTAAGATTTTTCAACAATCTTGTCTAATGTCATTCCGAAACAGTTACATAAATCTTTAAATACCCTCCAGCTACCCCCAAACTTAGTATACTTAATGCAAAAGGCAGTTATCCTAAATACCTGTCGAATAGTTAGAAAGTTTTTACAAACAGATGAGGAAGTTTCTACTCATAGACAACAAACTCAATCAAATTCACATATTCACACACTTTTACAACATGAGCATCCAATTATACATCATCCATCTTCTATTACATCTTCCATAATACATTCTAACAGATAATACATTAATCACTTACCTGGTGTGTACTTTGGCTTTGGCCCGTACATATCATTTTGCCGGTAAAAACCGAGAAAAAACAAAATAAAAAGATAATAATAATAATAATAATAATAAGATGTTACCAGCTGATACAATACTGTTAAGACTTTTCACCAATCTTGTCTAATAATAATAATAATTCCTTGCAATATACCTACAGTAACGGGTGGGTCTCCGTGGGCGGTCTCCCATGGTCGAGAGTCGCCGGTTGGTGTCACATTACATTTAAATTAAAATTGTGTAACGGGGCCTCTGCGTGTTGGCTTCGGCCCCACGTATGCCTTCCAAAGATCCGGGATTTAATTGCCCGTGAGCAAGGAAAGCTATACACAAACATAATAATAATAATACAATTATTATTAGATAAAAGTGGTGGACAACATATTATTAATAATATCCTAATTATAATCGTGTAATTTTAGGCTTTAGATCCATATTCCATAGCACCTGTTATCGCAGCATAAGACGTAAGCATACCCCAAAATATATTCAGATGCGGTACTTGCCTATACTACCTTTTGCAGGCGGGATATAGAGCGCAGTATTAAAATAATATGTACGCGGATTACTTGAGAAATGTCAGACTTTGGATGTAGTTAATGGCATAACCTCACAATGGATGTCTCTCGTGCAAATCAGTGAACATCTATGAGCACCAAACAATATAGCTTCGTCGAAGTTATTTCTTAGAAAAACACCGATGTCAGGTACATTAATATAGTTATAAAAACGTCCCGCAACGCTTATAGCATATTTCTTTAAAAATAAAACAAGCGTTCACAAGCGCTTATATTTCATTCGGTAACCGCAGCCCTTGTACCACAAGCCGATAAATCTACAAGATTTCTATTACAGATAGCGAGCTGACTCTTTCCGGATATTTAATTTTATGTCCGTTTCGCAACTCGGAGATTTTACATTTGTTACGTTTTTATTTAGAAAAAAATCTTCCATCTTTATTTGCTTTGAGCGATATCTCAAAGCGAATAAAACGTCTTTTTATCCAAATAACTTTATGTTGATGAATGTTAGAAATAAAATGTAGAGTTTGTATAAAACTTTAGAAAATTACGTTAAGCTTTTACCCTTCTGCTACGGATAAGTATCTGGAGGGTCCATACCTCCATGGCATGACATGCATGCCGAGACCACTCTCTATGTACAAGGTGTAAGATAAATGAGTCATAATACTTTAGGGGGTGTATGTGCCTACTATGTAAAATTTACGGTGAAAGTTCCAGCGCTGAAAGACTTACTTTTGAATTTCATCTTTGTATGAGAAATGTCCTACCATCATACATTTTTCCATACAATTATTTGAAAATAAGTACCTCTTTCGGATCTGGTACTTTCACAGTAAACGGGACCCATACACACCCTGAAGTATTATCACTCATTAATATTAAGCCTGTATTATAATGCCTCACGAATTAAATATAAAAACGGCACGGCCATACCACCTATTCCTTGATGAACACCTTTTTTTGTTGTAACAATACTCATCATCGTCTAATAAGTGAAAAAGAATACAGGCAGAAGTCCATAGACGCATCTGATTAATTATTATAATAATAAAAAAGCTAGTACTTAGTAGTGTTAATAAAGTGCCAAGGATACATTAAAAAAAAAAAACAATGTACAATTTATGGTCAGAGTTATTTTTATATTAGCTACCACAATCGAGAGTTCAGTGCAATAAATTATTGGAGGACTCATCAAAATGAAGCTACCCAAGATAAATTTGCTTGATACTAATCAAGTGAAAACTATGTATGGGGGAACCCTGACTATTATAATTACGCACAAAAAAAACCACGTACGGTTTAAGAACAACTAGTTACAAGTTTACATCATATTATCTATTTAATTAAAATCCGATACATAAACACGCTATATTTAATTTTATTTACTTCCCAGCAATTAGGATTCGTTCCAGTATACCGCGCTAATTGCTGAACATCTCCGTGCGTTTCCCGTCATTAATACGGGCTATCTGATCGGCCGGCCCGATCTACTTAGCTAATCGGCTGCATGTTCCACCATCGTCCGGGTGACTGATCGCTTTAGATTACAGGTTGATTATCACCGAAGGCCCTATTTTAAGCGGTCAACGTAAACTTTTAAGATTATGTAGAGTTAAAACGTGGTTAATTTAAAACTTTGATACATTAAAATCGACCTGTGTCAGTTGTTGAGCAAGTTGGTGCTCTAGCCAGAGGACACGGGTTCAAATACCGCCGAAGAATTAAAAACCTTTTTTACCCCAACACAGAAAACTTAAAACGGGACCAGATTGACATAGAATTGATTATTATTATTACTTTTTATTTTTAAATAAAACTTAAAGCATCGCCAGGCTAATTATTATTATTATTAATTATTTAAATGTATGTCGATGAAAAAAGAGGACATTTGCGCAATTGTCCTCTTTCAACGGAATTTATTGAAATTATGTCGCTCTATTGTACGTAACCGGCAACCTTCCGTTGGCAAGCGTCTGCAAATTCCATTTCAACCACGAATGCATTAGGAAATGGAATGTCAAGGGTATACAATTTAAAATTTTCAGCCTTAGGAGCTCGCGTCATTCACGTTCGAGCGAATCACGGATTTACGTCAGCGGCACGTGACGACTGCAGTCCACGCTCCGGGCACATGACAGGTGTGAACGGTGCTGACGAGCTTATTGACACTTTATGTGCTGTAACGTGTTATGGTTTTGGAAACAACGTGAATCATCGGATAATCCGAATATGGATTGGAAACGGAATAATATTAACAATAGTTTTTACAGCGTTCATATTATGTATATGTTACGGACCAAGTAATAAATGGAGCATTATACATAATACCCGGTCATTATGAAATATTTCCAAGTGCAATTCCATCTAAATATATAAAAGGAGAAACTGACTGACTGACTGACTGACATATCAACGCACAGCCTAAACGGCTAAACGTAGGCACTTGAAATTTGGAAGGGAAGTAGCTTAGGTACCGTAGAGGTGCACTAAGAAAGGAATTCCCGAAATTCCCACGGGAACGGGAATTAGCGGAAAAATCCTTTTGTATGAAAAATCTAAGCCGCTTAAGTTAGACGCTTGAAATTTGGCATATAATAGTAAACTTACCGCTTAGTTCAACAGGATATTGCAAAATTCCCACGGGAACGGGAGTTAGCGGGAAAAAGCATTTGTATGAAAAAATCTAAACTGCGTAAGATGTTCAGGGTTGTGTTAAACTATTTATATGCTTAACAAAGTTAGCACTATAACATTAAAAAAAAATCTCATTTTACTCATTAGCCCGATAGATATTATTTATATCACCCGCATTAATCACCTGGTTCATAACATATATATATATATATATATATAAATACGCGAAGCAAAAACTTTAGGGACAGTTTTTCAAGAATTGTGTGAACAAAGGATTGTAACAATTGACACACTTCTAGTTTCTATAGTGAAGATAAGATTAATCGAATGCTCAAATATATAGTTAGTTATAATTATAATATCTGTGGGCGCTTTCACCGAACCACGAACGCGAACCAGATAACGAAAATATATAAGGTAAGTAAAAAACACAAAAGGCTGGCAGTATTACCTCACTGTATCGCCAAACTATCACGTTAGCCGAGGTAAGCGCCAGCCCTGGGGTCGTTCGTTTTTTCCACGACTCATTTAGAAAGGACTTTCAAAAGGTGTTTAGCACTGGGGCTCCATGGACCCAAAGTTTCGACGCCAAAAGACAGAAAAATATATCCATCATCGATGGATTCATATTTTCGCCTTTTGTGGGTCTCGGCGTGTGTATAACGTCCCACACCCGCGGCTCCATGGAACCGCGGGTGTATTATACAGTTTAATTGTAATACACATATTTACTACATATACATGACCTAAGGACATTGAAAACGTATTGCTCCCTCGGCGGGATTCGAACCGCTACCTCCGGCTCGAGCGCCAACGCGTTAACCACTGAGCTACAGTTGTCGTTACTAATAATACTAACAATAATGTTAAAGTTAGTTAGTTCATAAATTTAAGGTTCTTTAGAAATACTACTAGGGTATAAAACATTAAAAATACTAATTGCTACCTGGGCATGACATTGTTTTAAAGATTTACAAACTAAGCGGAGCTTTGAGCTGTTTAAACATCAGCTGCAGTAAATACCGTGTTTTTATAATATAAAACTCGCCGAGTCGGAGGACAAAATGAAATATACTGGAAAATACAGTTCCGCTTTGAGACTATTTCATTTGCCTCTAGAAAGATCTTAGATATCTGTTGACTGTTTTATAAATAGTTTTCCCAGAGAAAGAGATTAGACGTCTTAGCGGAGAAGTAAACATGATTTTTTGCTTTAATACGTACGAACTCTTAGTTTTTTATATATTTTTAACGGCTTAATAACTAGGTCCTTCTCAGACTTATCTTATGTTATAAAGTTTGTATGCTTCTGCTTATCTGTAGCTTACTTATCTCATGCCTTAAGTAACTCGCTCCATCTAAGTTAAGTAACACATTAAGTATGTAATTCTGCATCTCTACAGAGAATGTTAGTTTGGGACTCACAAAGAAAGTTTTATAGCTAGAAAAGAAAATAACATAGAATTGTAACTTATATAAGTCTAGTTTAGTAATAAGAATACTTAAAATAAGTGAATATATTAAACAATCAATTTATTTAGTAAGTTATATCACAAGATGACTGAAGTACATTTAGCTTATAATATGGACTAGACTATAAGCTAAGAAGGAAGTCTGTACACGTGGGCCCAGATGTATTGACTTGTCGTTCCTCTTGACTAGGCTGACTATGTTGTGAGAACTGTATGAGCTGGGCAACCACAAGACATTAAAAACCACCTGTCCCAGGCACTACTGTGTTACTAGAAGTATGAATTATCGGACAGATAAAAGGCCATAGCAACAATTATAATAGTACAAACTAGCGTGAAGTCGATTGTAGACAACTATTAAACATTTTTAATTACGCCATGTTACTTCTAAGTGCACTAAGCGCTTTCCTTTTGAATATTTCAGTTCAGTGTAGGTACAAAAGATACCACGGTAAAAATGCTTTCATTAAAAACATTTTAAATGACATTGCGGTATTCTCGCTCGACTCATAATGTATTTTAGCAACATTAAGTTCCCGCTGTCTTAGCCTTTCCCGGGACGTTACCTGAATTAATTACTCGGTAAATTATTTTTTTCTCGTTAAGAACATCGGTGTACGTGTCTCCATTTGCCGCTGTACTGATATTTTCTTAAGCACTTTGCTTCTTTAACTACTTTTTGCACGAATGAAAATTTTGCTACTACGTTTAATGTTAAATTACGCTTTAGGGAAAACTTAAAAGTTTAATTCTTTTAGACAAAATTTATTAAGATTGGAATGTTGCTACTATGATTTGTGTTTATTTGATGATTTTAATACTACATTGTGCTATACCAAGACAGTTAGTATCTCTGTATTTACTACAGATGTAGAAAAATGAAACAGATAATTACATATAACTGTGATTTTGATTTGTTTAAGTACTTTATAATCTAAATACTGACTCTAAATCAATACAGGTTCAATATGCTAGATGAAATAGCTGCATTGTGAAATTATAGTTTTTCCCATAAAACTACAATTAATATGAACGCTTACATAAAACATTTTCAATTAGTTCTCGTACGGTTTTAGAATGGGTGGTTGTATTCGTTTTTGTATAAAATGGTGTATGTCGTGTATAACAATGTTATACATTGTTTCCATAAATCATGCGGAATATATTTCCAGTAGGGAAGTGGTAAGTTAATTTTTTAATTTCTCTTTGAACTTAGTAAAGTATTCGCCCAAACATGTATAGTTCGTTTATGTGCTACTTTTAGGATGGCATATACGAGGAGGAAATATGTTTTGAAATTCCGCCATGGCATCAGAAACCAGTCAAAGTGGATCAGCATCTTAACAGAATTAAGAGCGAATTCGGAAACACCAGCGTAGAGAGACCACGAATAGAAAGACCTAGATCGGCTTTCATTAACAGGTACATTTGTTACAATAGTGAGAAAAAGTGTTTCTAGGGCAGGCGGAAAAAAGATAATTGACCCAAAGTATTATGTTATCGTCAATAGAAAACGATATGTATCGCTTTATTTATACATTCCTTAACGTAGCGCCAATACGGGGAGGCATCCTGCCCGCCCACAAGCGACAATCGGGGACGACTTAAAAGTCGGTTACAAATAATACGGAGGGAAAGTCTACTCGATTATTGGTTCTACAAAAAATAGTAACCAACCCTAAGTTAGCGTACCTCATTAAGTATAGGTTGAAGTGAGCTGTCATTCAATAATAGTAAAGATAATGGTAGTATTTCCTCCTACCCTAGAACTTTATTTTACAATATAAAAATCATACTAAAATTAAAATTCAACTATGTAGATCTTTTGTTTTTTGGGAGCAATTAGATATAATAGAATATACAACTATAATATCAAAGAAAACGAAGAAAACGTACCTACTTGTCTCAGAGATCAAACATTTTCTGTTTGATCTCTGAGACTAGTAGGTACGAATATGCAAATAAATTTATCGTTTCAATATCTCGAATAACATGTTAACAAAACAAAAGATTTATATCTAGAGATACTCCACTTGAAATTATCTTGTTTTTACAAATAAATTGGGATCCTATGTTTAATGATATAATATTTTAAATATATAACAGAGTGTTTACAAGCACTTGATACAATATAAACATATTTTTGTAGCGAATCTCATAGTTCTATTAAATACTTTAAATATGTAATCCTACTTGTGTCCCAACGTGTTCGTAAGTGTCATAGAAAACAACATGAAAAACTTCATATTACAAAAATATTAAGTACTAGCTGTGCCCGCGACTTCGTTCTCGTGGTTGTCGGAAACACTATCGCGATTATCTTTTGATTGTTCACGTTGGTTTTTGTTATTATGATTATTAAAATTCTTTCGTAGATATTTTTTGAGTAACTTAAACCGTTTATGCAGCGCGCGCAACGAAAGTCCTCAAATGTGAATAATTTTCCCCGTTTTTGCAACATTTCTCACTGACGCTTCGCTCCTATTGGTCGCAGCGTAATGATAAATAGCCTAAAGCCTTCCTCTATAAATGGACTATCCAACAAAAAAAAACAAATCGGACCAGTAATTCCTGAGATTAGCGCGTTTAAACATGCAAAGAAACAAACTCTTCCGCTTTATAATATTAAGTATAGATTTTTGTTTCAGCGAAATGAACAGATACGTGGATGGAGTAATAATACCATTCTTAGACACATACCACAGAAACATACAGAATTCATTCCATCAGTTAAGAAACAAAATTCTGCGGAAATGTAAGGAGGAAATTAATGCGGCTATAACGACGAAACTGAACCTCTACAACGACTTGACTCACTTGGCCGACAGTCTCAATATACCTGGTAAATATTTTAATGCAAATGTTCTATAAAAAAATATTTCAAGTAACCCCTAAATTGTCAAGCAGGGATAAAACATAAAAACAAGATCAAAATCAGTTTATCCGTTTGGGAGCAACGATGCTACAGACATACATACAGAAACACACGTCAAATTTGTATATGTGTCGTCTATGTGTATATGTTTGCTCCTCTGTTTTCGTCGGGGGCTTAAAAACAGTGTCGTTCATTGCTGAAGAAATATGCTTGCGTCATTACGAGTACATCCATAATAATCATAAACATTATTGCATAAAAACAAAGAACCAAATGATGCGTTACTACATTACACTGTCAATAGTAAATACAAATTAACCATTATTTAAATATATTCACGATATTTATCACAAGGGAAACCACTTTATGTAACACGGACACTATTGTTCCGGTGAGAGTAATTAATTTCGTGATTGATGAGTTAAAACAACACGATTATTGCAATGAGTTGAAAATACATGCGCATTGAAACGGTTTTAATTAAATACCATTTACAGAAGAATTATTGAGCAAATAGCTGGAGCAAAACAAAAAAATCTTTGCATGGTAAGCACCATGCAAAGATTTCTACTTCTAATGAAATTAAGTCTTGCTAACATAGTTCCTGTTGCTATTTTTTTATCTATTATAATATTTGTATTATGAAATTTCACAGTACCTAAATCAATACTGCTAAGTATTAATGACAAGTCTTTTAATGGAAAACTAATGATTTGCAGGTAACTGTGCCGAAGAGCGTCGAGCTATCCGGACACTATCTAGCAAGCATGTCGCCCTGGTATACAAATGCACGGAGCAGGTGAGGAAGTCTATATCTGAGATGGGAAGATATGCTGAAGAGACCATAAGCATCACCAGCAACCACATGGAGGCAGCACTGACTGCTTCTGCGAAAAACTTCCAAAACAATCGCTCGCAAAAGTAATATTCCTTAATGCTAATTAAAATGTTTATATACTACAAAACCATTTTTCCAAAAGTATTTTCATAGTTGACGATATGAATAGTTGAATATAAGCTTCGTTAAGAGAGCCATTCAAACAAGCTTTATACAAATATATAAAAGGCAGAAAAGGTATGTTTTGAATAGGTCTGTTTACATTTCTAATTAACGTCTCTAAATAGTTATGAGGTGACCTTTAAAATGAACCCAACTGCGACTAAACGACCCAAAAAGTTTAAAAGAGTTTAAATTAAATTTTATAATTAAGTAGATAATGAGTTGCAATAAAAGTCGCAATGAAACGTGTACACCTCGCAAAAGTAACCTTTTACTCGACCGAACTGCAGAAACTGGGTTATTAAAAATCATATTTCATTGTTTATTTCTTTTTTAATTCGTCGGCTCGGAGAGCGTTGATATAATAATAAGCTATATGGCAATAATATTATATAATTTGTGTCTTAGTTAAAATTATTTATTTGAAGAACTTTAAAAACAATCCATAAAAAAGCGTTCGAAAGCGCCTCGTGAATCTACTCATATGTAAAATATGCCAGTAGAAAAATAATCCATGATTTTTTTACAAGAGAGTCGGCTAGAGTTGAGATCATATAAGAAGCTAAAAGGCTTTATTAAAAACTATCCTAAAATTATATTAAACAATAAAATAATTTAATAGTTATTTTATTGACAACAGATACCAGGGCCCTGATTCAACATGAAAACGCTAAATATCGCTTACGAAGTTCGACTACATTATGTATGGGATTTGACATAAGCTTCGCTAAATGACATACGAATTCGCTTGTCATTTGGCGAATCCCATACATTTTGTTTTGGAACTTCGTAAGCGATAAATAGCGATGGCATCTTGAATCAGGACCCTGAGATGGATATAACAGATAGAGATAGATAAATATATTGTGTATTTATGCGATTGCCAAGTCTACTTATTTATTTAAAATAAGAATTTTGTTTTACATAGACTGTCTCCGTATCATTTATCACACATTTGCAGCGTGAACGTGACGGAGTGCCTCAAGGAGTTGTCTCGGGCAGCGGTGTCGCTGGGCTACCAGCTGGACCTGAGCCTAACGAACGCGCGTCGCCACAACCAGCAGTCATGCGAGAAGCTGGCAGTATGTACGAGTAAAGCCAAGAAAAGCACCGAGGACGAGGTGCAGAGGCTCCGGGAGTACTTGTACCAGTGTGTGTACGCGTAATGCTAGCTTTTTATAAAGGTAAACGCTGTTTAATTTAAATGTTTTTATGTAACCGCTAAAAGTAAAAATAAAATGAAAAATGAAAAATCTTTTATTTCCAAATAGGTTAGAAACTATAACTTTTAGAATTATCCTACATGATGACCTACGTTAGCTACCACAAACAAGAGTTCCGTCCAAGAAATTCTTGGGCTACTCATCAAAATGAAGGTACTTACGAAAAATTTGCTTGATACTAATCAAGTGAAAACCATGTATACCCTGACTAGTACCACAATTTTTTTTAGGAAATTTAATGTGCCATAGACATTTTTGATTTCTGATTTAGCCAATTATAGTGATCATTTGAATAAATGCTACATAACATAATATGCCACAAAATCTATCATTAAGCTATTTTCCAATCACTGAACTGAACTAATGAAATCTCATTAATAATATTCGTAATTAATATAAATTCATACGCATTTGAATAAATGTTTCTCCACTGAAACTAATTTAATATTCTACGAATTAATTAATAGCACCTTTACGATTAAGATTTACATAAACAATTTAAATATATTCTAGGTGAGGGCCCCAAATAATGAATTCGCCATCTAGTTTTAGTTTCACTTCTAAAAGGTCGTTCACACCCCCCAATAAGATTGAAAAGCCTTTAATAAATTATTCATCAAAATCCTCTTTGTATTTTAACTGCTATGTTTATTTAATGCTTGAGAAAATTAGATTTCAAACCCGTTGTAATTAACGTGTATGCGTCACGCGCGATCAATTTTCTATCCACAATGTCGGCGCGGGGACACTAAATGTGTACTCGTACTACACGCGTTACAAATTAATTACGCAGTAATATAATACTTTATCTAATGGGATACTTAATTTACTACTATTAAATAGACTAGCACATACTATTTATTTTAAAATAGGTTTCTTTTAAGAAAACGTAACGCGTCTGTCTGTTGCAACTTCTAAATGGATGAACAGATATTAACCTAGTGTTTTTTTAATTATAAATCTGACCGTGATGTGTAGCAATGTAGTTAATCAGTTCTCTACATAACAATTAGGGGTCATATAAACAAGAGTTATAGCTAGGTACACTTACAGCTACATTGATATATTGTGGAGTAAGTAGATCTTGTTGAACTATAGTTTGACAATAGTAACAAACTTAGTGAGAGTTACAATTAAAACATTTCTGCCCTTTAACTCAATATGAACAATCAAGGATCTGACTGACCCTCGTCCGATGTCCCTCTTAATTATAACATTTCTATTTCTAGTAATTTACAATTATTCGGATTCAACAAAGCGAAATCGAATTATTCAAATATTTAGAGACGGCTTGACCACTAATGAATTTAGATTAGTTGGCCTGGACAAAGGTTCGAAACGTTAACATTTAATTTATTGCTTCTGGATGTACGAGTACAGTTAGAATATTGTAATGGATAGCGTTTAGCGCGTTCTGATCGATAATTATCAAAATTTTCAGGTACTTTTAGCGTACATATAATTATAATAATATAATCGAAGGTAATCGATTAACTACTATAATATGAGCTTAAGCTTTTTCAACATTACTAATTTCTTTATACTTTTAAATCTGCATGTAGCAATTACTCTGTAACAATTGAAAGGACAAATTTCTAAGACGGTCGACATCATTATCTCTAAAATTTGTTAGTTCTGTATTAATTATTATCAATATAATATAATTATCGAATGAAGCGTCATTGTAAAATGATAACTAACGTTTGAGGAGTTATGCAAACGAAATTCTTCCCAACTGCCTAAGGCCATTGGAAACTTTGGGTTTGGCCTGTTTTTGGGAAATAGTTGAGATTATGTCATAGATAGTTGACCACTCTACAGCCGTGTGGTCGTCGAGATATGTGTCTTCCCGGAGATCCTTGTGCGTATGGCATGTAGGTTTCTGCTGGTTGTGGTTTGTGGCTCCGAGCATGGGTTCGATGTGACATCAGCAATACGTGTTATGAATAATTAGCATTGACATCATATTGTATCTATAGACGCTTCACACCACGTCAATCTGCCCCCGTGTTAAGTATCCGAAAAACTTGTGTTACAGGTACCAGTCAACGGAAATATATTTAATACTTTTATATTATACACATATTTAAGATTTTTATTATATTATAATATACAAATTTAATACACATCCATGACCCAGGAACATTGAAGATTTTTTTTCCCTCGAACCCGCGACCTCTCGTTCGAGCACCAACCAATCTACCACTACAACTACTGAGGTCGTCAAAATATTCGATTTAAATATGTTGTTGTAATAATCTGTTCTAATACTAAGCAATCAGGTGTATCATTCTAGATTTTTTTTATATATTAATACCATATTGTTTATGAATACAAACATCTTGCATAACCATTTATTTACCTAACACCAAATTTAATTGCTTCGAAAGTTGACAATAATTGAAGACACAAATCGATGAATATGATATGTCGAAAAAAACACCCAGAATTTCTTAAACAGTCACTTAAACATTTTGGGTTATGTATTAGTACATTGATTCTAGAGACGGATCTTTAGATTAATGTACTTAATACTTTACGACGTATACTAAACTGTTTAAGTGACAGTTTGAAATCATTATTTTGCTACATATCACCTTCATCCATTCATGTTTTTAAATGTTTAAACGTATCTTGATGGATGGTTTCACAACACATGACGCTACGAGCGCGCTACGTGGGCGCTACGGAAAAAAGGGTTCAACACTGACCTTGCTCAAACACAGCTAATCCTATTGATTATAATAAAGGATAGCATAAAAGGCATAAAAAATTAAGGCTAATCGCATTATTTTCGCGCCGAAAAATCTTCATCCACGAATCGGAAATTTAAAACACGCGTAAAATTATTTAGCATCGCATTCTCTCGCGGTAAAAATACGAAATAAGGAAGAAATATACCGAGGTTAAGTTAAGGTGCTTTGACGCTGGATGCGTGGTTCGTATATTGCAGATGTGGGTATATCATTTTTACGGCTTCCGTCGTAATGCCGAGATGTGAGAAGTTAAACCGTGTATTTAGGTGGGATTTTGCATTTTAACGCGTTCTTAAAACTTTATGTTCATAGCGACAGTGTTAGGGAAAGTGCTAAGTTAGTTATAGGTTTTATCGGCACACCTAGCGTCTATCTTGTTACCCAGGTCCTAGTTATTAGTTAGAATAAACACATACTAACAACCAATTTGTCTATGCGTACGTTTTAAAGAAACGTATTAATAAATGCGTCATACGGAATGTCTTAATTAGAAATTTGGCAAGTTTTCTCCTCAGCTTTCTAAATAATGACCTGTAATATTATCCTAACAAACGCATATCTACTACACTGTTAATGAAATATTATACTCATAAATAATTAGACATGACATTAAAACGCTCCATACAAAATTACACGATACTAATACATAGCTGAAAATGTAAACTATGAAAAAAGTCTATATATTAATTCATTTATTAACTTAACTGAGGTTTTCAATATAAATGTCATTAGAAAAAAAACTAAATATTTCCTTTCGAAAAATATACGACACTTGTTGGTTTAAAGATAGAGAGAAAGCACAATATGCATATTTCCTATCGTTACAGGATCTAGAGTTTTCAACATACCTTCGATAACGATCTCTTGTATTGCGTTCGATACTTAGGCATATGCCTTTTACCTTTTACCTATTAAACGTACTAAAAGAAAATACTAGAAGTTTTAATGTAAATTTCTTAGTATTATATATTATTTTATACTATTTTTCGTAATAGCACGAAACACTAAATATCAAAAGAATATTCCATAGGACCCAATAAGGATTATAATTTGTATCTTTGTCAAATATCGGACTCTCTGAGGCGTGACGAGGACAAAGTCCAGCACTCAATTGCCTTCAAGGAAATTTAATCAAATATAGAATGAGACAATATATAATATAAAGTATTCTCTTAAAGAAAATATATTACTAATATCATTTTTATAAAAAAGAAAACACATACTAACAACCAATTTATCTATTCCTACGTTTTAAGGAATTAATAAATGCGTTATACGCAATGACTTAATTAGAGATTAGGCAAATATTCTCCTCATCTTTCTAAATAATGACCTGAAATATAATCCTTACAAAGGCATATCTACTACACCGTTAATAAAATATTATACTCGTAAATAGTCAGACAGGACATTAAAATGCTCCATACATAATTACACGATAATACTTAGATGAAAATGTAAGCTATGAAAAAAGTCTATATATTTATTCATTTATTAACTTAACTAGGTTTTCAATATTAATGTCATAAGAAAAATAACAAAATATTTCCTTAAAAATACGTTTAAAAAACCCGACTTCAACAACTAAAAGATAAATCCAGTCAAAAAAGTCAAAGTAGAAGGTAAATCCGTCTCTAGCATCGTCAGTCAAAACTTGTCAATTAATTTTTTTTGTCGATAATTTATATATTTAGTTACAGTATTTGGGAGTTTTTCACTTTCGCATTTATAATTGACTCTCGAGTCTCGACACAAAAAGAAGGTGGAAATTATAAATATGGTGTCTGTCAGTCTATCTAGAATGAGTCACTGAAACCTACATAACTACATACATTATCGACATAAAAAATGTATTGACAAGTTTTGATTCGTCAAAAATTTTGGTGAAATATGTTCATAAAATAAAAACTACAGAGCCAAATTATGTAAAATAGTTTGAATAATAAAAAAAACAGACCAAATTTAGAACCTCCTCTTTTTTGGAAGTCGGTTAAGAATGGGGTATTGTGGATTTACTAGTCTTCTAGTAAATCCATAATAATACCCCACTTTTAACCGACTTTTGTAACAATTACACGTTGTTGATGTAATGTCTATATATAAGGTTATTACAATTACAATTATAATATAAATGTTTAAATTTCATTCAGTAGAATCACGGAGGATATTATATGGCTCATGAATGAGTTCTATTTCAGCACGTAAAAGCCCTGGAGCGAGGTCGGAATGGCAGCTATTCGTACTCCTTATCATAACATCGCGAGAAAAATCCATCAAGACGCAATAAAAATGACTATTGGTCACATTTTGATAATAGTTATAAGGAATATAAAAGTCTCTATAGGCGCAAAGGTGTATCAAGAAACACAATTTAATGTGTCATTAACTTTGTTCTTTTAAATTGTTTAACTTAGAAATATGTGAAATTATTATAGTTTACTGAAAAATACAACTGCAATCTTACTTTACAGTACAACAAAAGCTTTATCGTATTTAATAAATATCTTTGCCGAGCAAAAATATTGTGTTATATTTACATAGGCATGAAACAATGTATTTTTCTTTTGGTGTATACAAGCTTTGCATATCGTATGTGCACATAACATGCACGGCTGACGTAGTTTGCCGCGCGCATGAAATTCAAAATATGTTTTACATTTTCGCACTATCTTCTCCACCCATGATGTATCACATATTACCTCATATTTACAGTTCCTACGTGCAGAATATTGTATTATTTATAACGCCATCTGCGTCTATTGATAGACGAAATGTTTTGTTTTGAAAATATGAGATTATCCTTTTTGATTCATTTTTTAATAAAAAGAATAGAGTGGTGTTGATTGAGTAATCCAAGATGTGGGATGATTTATAATCTATTAGTGAGGACCAAAGTGTCGCTTATAATCCTTTATCCGTCGCTTCAATATAAGCTATTTTGCTAAATACTTTATTTAGGTGTGATTAGGTTATTATTGGATAAAATATATATACATATTATAGACACTGGGCTGGGCTGGGATAGACACTTAGTGAACTACAATTGTCATTATAAAATTAATCTTTATATCGGGTAACATAAGCCCGGGTTAAATATAACTTAAAAGTAACATGTATTACAAATAATACTTACGTTTGCAATTTAACCATTGTGTAAACACACATGACATTTGTTGGGCCGCGGCGGTGGCGCCGTCGCTCCCGCTGCGGTATCATGTAAAAACTGCCGAATATAAAAAAAATTAAACAAACAAACTATGATACCTTTACTATTTATTTGAAACTATAACAAAATTTTTACATTGTTAGCGAGATCTCTAAGTAAAATTTGGCAAAGTAAACATGGTATATCCTAATGGATATACCATGTTTACTTTGCTCAATAATTTGAACAAATCCATTCCTCGCTTGATTTCTGGACTACTTCGGAAATCAACACGGATAGATCAGTATTCTAGTTCATGGCCACTAAGTACTAATAAACAATAATTGCAGTTCGCCGGAGCTTATCGATACCCCACTAAAGTGTGTTTACTGGTGGAGTGGGTAGTAAATCAATTTGATTCACAGTTACGTCGTTACTGCTAATGTCCTAACTTTGACAAATGTGTAAACACCTGTGACTCGGAAGATTCTGAATAAGATTAAAGGTGCATTCACACCTTTGATTTTGTGGAGCGTCTAAGAGTATATGATAATAAATCGTAAAAGTAAGTGATAAAAAATCTAGACTATATGGTGTAATCTTATTTAAACCATAATTTACTATTATAATTATAATATAAGAAATTGAAATATATAATAATAATATAAGATTTATAAGGATAAATGTAGGGGACATTTACGTATATCCAGTAACTTAGGAACATAACCTACGGACCAAAAACACACGAAGATAATTTGTTATTTTGTAATGCCGGACGTTTAAGGTTCAAAAATTATTATTTTTGTGGTCGAGAATAAGTTTTGATAGTGTATTTATTCGGATAAAATGGTAGAAACAAGCATACCATCCATCTCGACCGAATGCAAGCTTTATTAGTACTAATGCTTGCGTTGTGCACGCGGCTTTACGTTAACAATATATCATGACAGTGATAAGGTGTCGCCTCAAGCGAGATCTGCTTGAGCTCGTTCATTTATCACGGGGACTGGATGTGCTCAGTCCACGATGACTATACGAGCCCACTTGCTCGGAAACTACACTTCATCATACTTATAAATTACTTTCTGGTACCTACTAGTAAATAGCTACAATTATTATAAAAATGGTATTCTAGATTGGTTTACGGATGATATCTTTACGTCATATCGACATAAGAAAATATTTAAAACATTGGAAACCGGATCACCTTTTCATTTCACTTTACGAACTCTTGAATAAATAGTTCACGTGTGTGCTGCCGCTATATTCTTTCTTTTACTCGGACGCATCGCGCTCCCCCTTGCACGTTAATGGCGGATGGTAATGAGTCATGCTTTTTCGTGCGTGCAGCCGGCGTTTATCGATTTATAAGAAGTCATCGTCAAAAATAATTTTAAACAAAAAAAAAACCGACTTCAAAAAGTAAACTAAAAAGCAAAAAATAATAAATTTACTTCGCACAAAGTAATACTTATTTTCACTTAAGTAAATAAATTTATTCTATAATTTTGAAGTCGGTGCCAAGTTCAGCGTTCTTTCGTAAGCCAGTACTTTGGTAGGTACATAATATATAGTAATAGTAACATTGATAGTTGTATATTTTTTTCTGATTCTTTTTTTCTGTGATTGCCTACATATATTTAGTAATTTGATATTGTAGTAAGGTTGTTGAAGTACTTACTTGGCACCGACTTCAAAATTATAGAATAAATTTATTTACTTAAGTGAAAATAAGTATTACTTTGTGCGAAGTAAATTTATTATTTTTTGCTTTTTAGTTTACTTTTTGAAGTCGGTTTTTTTTTTGTTTAAAATTATTTTATTTTAAGATTTTTAGTTATGGGTAGACTGAGTAAGGATAGGTACTCACCGCCAGAGCAGCGCAAAAATTATATATATCAAGTTGACTATAAAATGATATACAAATTTTAATAATATCAAAGTCGATACCAGCCAAACTGAATATGATTTCTATATAACTCTTTTATTATTTTTAGTCGATTTACATTTCTTTATTTGGCTTAAAACAATTTTTTACCGTTTTAATATTTACCTATTTCGTCATATTGTTATGATAGTACCTATATATAGATACCTACTATCTGGCGAAGACAGAGGTGGTGTTGAGTACTGTAATTGATATAGTGGCATATGCTTGCAGTACTTTAAGCGATGTCGTAATTTCCAAACTTATAACATCAAAGACTAAGCAGTCCTGTATGCCTGTTTCTGATCTATGTGGTATACCTTGATAGTTGATTCAAAATTATGTTTGTTTTTAGTCGGATATGCAAAAATACAAAATCACTATGAGTGTTCCTATAAATTTCGAGGAGTTCCCTCGCTTCCTCACGACACCATCATCAGGCATGCACTTTGATAACTATGAGACCAAGTTCGACTGTAATTTACGTAGTGGCGTATGCTTGCATTTCTTTAAACAACGCTGAAATCTTCAAACGTGTATCTCTAAGGAGTCCGAAGTTCTGTTCACTACTTTAGGTCCAGGATATGGTGCAAAATCTTACTATTTGGTAACATATGCTTGGGCTACTTCAGAAAAAATCAAAATCGAAATATGTTTCCATATAAATTTTAAGGAGTTCCTCACGGATCCCATCATCAGGTCACCACTTTGGTAAACACTGGTACAACACTGTAATTGACGTAGTGGCGTATGCTTGCATTTCTTTAAACAACGCTGCAATCTTCAAACGTGTATCTCTAAGGACTCAGAAGTTCTGTTCAGTACTTTAGGTCCAGGATATGGTGCAAAATCTTACTATTTGGTAACATATGCTTGGGCTACTTCAGAAAAAATCAAAATCGATATATGTTTCCATATAATTTTTGAGGAGTTCCCTCGATTCCTCACGGATCCCATCATCAGGTCACCACTTTGGTAAACACTGGTACAACACTGTAATTGACGTAGTGGCGTATGCTTGCATTTCTTTAAACAACGCTGCAATCTTCAAACGTGTATCTCTAAGGACTCAGAAGTTCTGTTCAGTACTTTAGGTCCAGGATATGGTGCAAAATCTTACTATTTGGTAACATATGCTTGGGCTACTTCAGAAAAAATCAAAATCGATATATGTTTCCATATAAATTTTGAGGAGTTCCCTCGATTCCTCACGGATCCCATCATCAGGTCACCACTTTGGTGACAATGGGACCAAACGGGAAGCACCACCTTTCAAATAAAAAAAAAATCATCCAAATCGGTTCACCCAGGCGAAAGTTCTGAGGTAACAAACATAAAAAAAAAAAAAAAAAAAAAAAAAAAAAAAACATACAGACGAATTGAGAACCTCCTCCTTTTTTTGGAAGTCGGTTAAAAACAAAAACTCGACTACGTAAATTATAAACTCTATGTTACTTCTCCTTAGTACTAAAAGGTGCTTGCTAGTAAGCAGAAACTATGACGGCCTGTGCTTTTAGGAGGCCCTTATCTTTAAGTATCGTTTTCGAATTCGACCTATAAGCAAACACGCTTCTAATTTGCATAATGTAAAATGTTACGAGGTTAAATTAAATTATGATTAAAGTGATACAAGATATATTCTAATTAGGATTAATATTATTAATATTAATGCAAAGATATAATATGTCAGCACTCAGCACTAATGAAGGCGTGGTAATATATTCGTTATTAATTTACTGCAAGGTATATAAATCAGCAATGCAGGTAGCCGGATTTACCACAAAAAAGGTTATTTGAGGTTTTCGTTAATAAACGATCATGTGCAGCGGTTGCGATGGTGAAATAATGACGCTGGTGGTATGTGTGTGGTGATCCAAAACAAAATACGTTTGACTTATGTTATTACGTGAAACCATTAAACAAAAATATTGTACCGCTTTTGACAAAAATTGCGTGGAAGGAGTAGTATGCAAGTTTTCACACTTATAATACGGGATGTAAAAAGAGCAGTCACTATAACTTTGGGATATGATTCAATACTACTTTTTTCATTATAGAAATGTACTGTGTGTATAGAGATCACGCGTAGCGTAGATAAGTATAAGTACCTATATGTATACTTATCTACGCGTGATTTTAAGAAATGCATTCTAGCATTCTACACTCCTTCTCTATGCAGTACATTTCTATAATGAAAAAAGTTTTGTTGTTGTTTTCTTTATTTTATTTATGTAAATAAAATAAAATAAAAAACAACAACACGCACTATTATATGGTATTAAACCTACCGTTATTGTACAAAATGATTACCCAATTAATACTGGTGGAGTTGTTCGCTACATTCTAGTAGCTAACATGTAGATAACAGTTGCACATTTTATGCAATTGAGTTTCAATCTACATAAACTATATTTTGCATGAAATATTTGTATTAAAAGCGAATAAAATCATACACACCTAGTTCTCGAATGAAAACTCGGGACAAGGAAAACACGACACAATAAAAAACGAACAAGCCTCAATTCACAGGTCGAGAAAAACGGGAGAGAGTTGTACAAACTTTTAATATAATTAGACTGATCTCCTCGATATAAAATAGTTAATGGATACACCAATTAATATGTTGATTAAGTCCATAGGTACGTTTGGAAAGTGTTAAATAAATCTGAATATGCATTTCGACTAGTTTTGATTCTTGTACTTTTCTATCTTGAAACTGTAGCTTTAAGTTATTATTATATAAACTTAAATAAGGAAGGGATGTAGTGTTTGACAACTGATTGCCTCTTTACCGCCGGAATATACCATGTACAGGACACTTAGAGTGGGGATAGTATTACCATAACCGCAGTGATGGATAGACGTGTCTGACATATATGGTAGTTATTACTAGCGGTACACAGAGTCAATTCTTATTTATGTGCATACTACATATACAATAAATAACTAAGAAATAATATTAAATAAATAATACCTGAAAATACGAGAAACGACAATTAATTTTATTCTAGTTCCTCCTTTGTATTCTTTAAACAATTAAAATAATAATTATATCTGTATCTTATTCGGATAACATTTTCTTCTATCATTTCTGTCAGTGTTGAAAATATACTTGAAAACAATCTATTCTAAATACATGAAAATCTATTTTAAATAAAGTACTAGATATTTTATTACATAAATTTCAATTGTACAAAATATACAACTAAAAGCAATAATTGAATTAAACGTACGTTTTAAATAGGAAAACAAATATACTAATAATATTTTTTTGTAACAATGAGAAACGTATCTACAGCATGGAATCAACGACCAAAATGTACCTTTTCAATTTTGTGGACTTCTCGGTTAAAAAGTGAGTCCGAAGTTTGAACTAGTTGACTTTTGCATGGGAATTAGTATGGAGATCGTGTTTGAGCTCAATTAGGATAATGGTAATCTCTGTCTCTAGACAGTCTACATTTTTGTTAAGAAATTCCTTTCCAACTCAATTTTACTCTCCGTTACCCAAGAATATTATACTAATTGTTTTATTTCTTTGAATAATTACTGTTGAAGAAGAAACGAAACTAATCAAGTTATAAAACACAAGAAATTCACTTGAGTAGAAATATGTTAAACACTGAAAATCTTAGAAACCTCTCAAACTTACGCAGTTACGTGTAAGTTTTAAGCAAAAGTTAATTCATTTTACCCGCAAAAATAGATATTTTCACAATGAATTTAGAGTAAATTAAAACATACTTACATAATTTTTACTATTGGGAATCAAATCTAGCAGCTCCTATTAATGGAATACCGGGTATATTGATTTGTATATTGCAGGCTGAAGTAACCAATAACATTTGCCGGTTTGGGAATACTACAGAATGTTGTATCACAGTATTGTTTCTTGATAATTACTGTACATGCGCTCTAGTGGCATAATTTACCACTAACTAGAATCATCAACTATTTTACCTTAATACATGTAGTATCACGTTTTAGAAATACTACATTTTAGATATTAATGGAAACGCAGTTCAGAGTAAATTACCGATGCACGTTTATTGACATTATAGTTACATAACAAGGACCAGTTGAGAGTTGAACAGTTTCTATATCCTTCTATACCCCACATAGTCATACTTAACTTTAACTAACTTTTCTCTCTTCCCTACTCTATCACAACAATACGATCTTACAAACAAAGCAACTGTAACACGTTATCTTAAAACTAAATATACTACATATAATAAACTACGGAAATACGAGAATTCGACTTCAATCCTAACAATTACCAATTGTCTGAAGCCTAAATGCAAAATTTTTGGTATTTTACATCTTATTTATTCGTTTTATTTATTTCAACATAATGCACATTTGTACATAGGCAAACTTAATGCCTCAAGGCATTATCCACCTTTAGGTGATTTAGAGACAAAATTAAGTTGATTTACTTCCAGTACAGAATAAAACATGTAAAGACAAAATCTTAGAATTATATCTATTTGAGGAAATAACACAATACACAAAGCCTAAATAAGGGTTTTACGATCATACATACTTAACATACAAGTGATGAAACTAAATTATATTAATTAATACATTATTATATTTTTCTAATGGCCGTGCTCTATGTAAAAAAGATTTCGTTCCAATGTTTAAAAAAGTTTAAAAAGAGAATCAGCCCTCTATGTCGCAGGAATTTGGTGAAACGTGGAATATTTACCTATTAAATAAGCACGCGCGGTTTTTAGTCGGCCGCCTTTGATGAGGTGCCCCGAATCTCGCAACACGGTTGCACGATCACACCGTTGTCGGAAATGTACCAGTTCGTAGCAGAATTGCATTAAATACTTATGTATTAGGTCGAGAGCTTTAACTCGCGTTTCAAAACAGGTGTACAATTAATATATGTGGTTGAAAAAATATCCTAGAATATAATGCACTCACGATACTAGAAATAGCAGTCCATAATAAAAATACACTTTTATTATTTAACATTATGTTAAAACCACAATTTGTATTGTACCCGCGAGAAATAATATGTACGCTGGACTAATGAAAGTTTGCTCTTATGTTATATTTAGATGTTTAGTTTTTCATTTGCTCCACATACACTCAGTCGTATCTGGGCCAAGGCACAGGTGCGCAACAAAAGACAATTTCTCGGGAGTCGGTTAAACAGCGCGAGTCTAATATAACTAGTATTATTACACCCCATCAAAGTTGGACGTAAAAAGACATCGTTTAAAGTGAACGGAACTTTGGAACTGCACAGCGCTAACAAACTTGCCCTGTCACTGTTTGAAAGTGCAGAATTCGTTCTCAAACCAAACTTGAGATTCTTGAGTCCGGGCGATGAGTAGGAAAAATTGTTGGACGTCTCTATAAGTACTTCGAATGGACTCGTAATTAAAGGTGACTGTAGACAATTGAGCGTGAAATTGAAGGGCCATTGTACGAAATTTTAAGGTATCATAATAAAATATTAAAAACATTTATTTAATTCACCCTTCGTCCATTCATTATGTTATTGAAATAAAATTTTATCAATTCGCCTTTCATTTCATTCATTGTATTATTTCAGCGAATTTACTATATGAGCTGTGAGAAAATTTAAATAAGTACCTACTATTTTAAAAAACGGGATCTATTTGACATAGCACCTTTCTCGAAAGGACGTTTTACATACGTTTATCACATCATACGTTTATATACGTATCATACGTATATATTACATACGTTTATACATCTACATTTGCCATTTTCAAGCAGAGAGGTTTATTCACAATGTATTAAAGGTATATTCGATTCCAATATTGCTTTTGTTTTCTCATTTCTCTCACAATATTTACAGATTGTACTTATGTGTTATAGTACAATCATATCTTGCTTTAAAGCCTGAGTGCTTGGCTATCTTACAATATGATTCTCTTGTTTTGTCGATACGTAATTTTAAAAGCAAATTGCTAGGAAATACGCTATTTAATTCCTAACGTTTCAGGTATAATACTGTACAATGCATACGCTCGCTTTGTGTTTGTGAATATCTTATGACACTCGGGAATTGTACAAAATATCGCTCCAGACTTGTATTCCAATATTCACGTCTTGTATAGAGGCTGGCAGGCGGCAGGTATGCAGGTAGTGCGTACACAATTGTTGAGGTTTTCGTGGGAAATGGAAAAGAAATTACTTTCCATATTACGGTGCGGTTTGACAGAATATAATGGAATTCTTTATTTATACATGATATAATACGGGTTTTCTAGGTGATGTAGTTGCTAACTGCCACGACGTGGCGGAGATATGACGGAGAGCAATTTCCGGCAGTCACATCATTTGCACAATTTTTTTTAGATATCATATTTGTTACATAGTATACAATATTATGTGTATGAAGGTTTAAAAAAAATCGATTTCACATATTGACGTTGATGCGTTTAATAAATGTGATAAAGTAATCACAAGTGTATATCATTTGACGGGTGCCTGATCTCTAACCAAATGCAGTGCTGTCATAACAATATTAATTGGCTTGCTTAATGCAGTGTGGCCTATAATCACATGATCATTCAAGATATTTCATCCAGAGGGCGTACATAAGATTTTGTTCCCTAAGTAAATATTTTATTTCGATGCTACGACATTTTCAGTTGGCGATACAATTATGGAATTTCGCGATGGTAAATAATAAAAGCAAGTGTAAAGCCACAGCGTATAAAGTTTTCAAGTTGTCCGGGCATGCCGCGCGAGTATAACTGTCTTAGCAGTCCTGCGGTGTCTGCCGCGTCCTCGGTAATCCCAAAATCCACAAATAAAACATGTAGCTCGAGGTAATGACGGCGTATTCAACGCTGTTCAAATTTTTAAGCGTTCATTTTTGTACCAATTTAAGAAGTCCAGGCTAGGATTTGCCAAGATAAGTTACACGAGTGACCACGATTGTTGACCTCACTAAACAATTGAGTTTATTAACTAGTATATACTTAAAGTTTCTACGATCAATAATGTTCGAATATAGAAAAAAAACGCAAACCAACTAGGATACATATAGACAGTCGGATGAACGACGTGTGGCGTCTTAGTAAAAAATTCCGTTTTTAATCTATAAAAACTCTCGCCACCGAGTGAATAAAAAGTAAGCATCCCTAAGGCTTTGCGCAGACTAGCGTACGAGTCACCATCAAGTCTTAAAGTAAAAATTTGACCTATTATAGAATTACCTATTATAAAAGAAACAATAGGTCAATGCTATACCAATTATGTTAAGAGGATATCAATTTATGTTGGTCATTCTTTGGATTTAAACAAGCGTTGAATGAAGTTACCTTAACAGGAACTAGATCAATATTACTTGAAGTATTGAAGTGTAAGGTATTGTGACGTTTAGAAGGGTTGAGCTTTAAACTAAGCTGATAATATTATGACGCAGGTAGCGAAACAGCAAGAAAAAATGAACATAAGAAATACTCCTTGTAAATAATATTTGTAACAAATAAATAAAAACCAAATATAATTGACTAGGCAATTAATCGGTAAACAACTGTGACCTCAAACAAAAGCCAAGTATACGGAGAAAAGCCAAGGTTATAAACCATATAAAATTAACTACACTTTTGATTTATATTAATGGAAATCGGATAGGTCTTCATTTTGATAACAACAACAATTTAGCTCTTTTATTAGACATTCTAGCAATAAATAAATACTAATTGAACGATCTGTACAGTATGCTTAAAGCAAAGTAACCACTTTATACAATATATTATAGTCTCTGGAACAGATAGGCGCACACATATTATGGATAATATCTTGAAAAGTAAATAACAAAAAAGCGGTCAAGTGCCAGTTAGACTTGCCCATAATGGGATCCGTAGCAGCAAGTTACATAGTATAAAAGTTCTAGTAGCTCGTTCTAACTTTGATCGATGTTTTAAAAATAGTGTTTTTTATATTTGAGTTGATTAAATGAAAGATAAAATGCGGTTTACTATTTTTATATAACGTATTAAAAAAACTAAGTATTAGACCTCGTTCAAACCAATTGTCGGTGGAAGTTTGCCTCGTAATGTACATTATATATTACACACATTTTACATACATTTATGCATTTATCATTCTCTTATTTAAGAAGTTACACCTACACATTTTTCCATTTTGGAAGCGTTTCTCGCGCAAAAAAAAATATATTAAAATCCTCAATATAATTTATATGTCTTTATATTATGTAACGTATGGGTTTAATGAAAAAACTAATTTTGAGTTTCAGTTCTAATAATGGGGAGAACCAAAACGTATTGTTTTTTTTTTCTGTGTAATAATCTTAACGCGGTTTATCGAATACATCTACTTACCAAGTTTCAACAGTAAACTTTTTATAGTTTCGGAAAAAAGTGCCATAGGACAAAAGGACGGACATTACGAATCCACAAGGGTAAAATTTTTCCATTTGGCTACGGAACCCCAAAAATGGTCATACTATGTACGAAGCCCTTTACTTGGATAGGTCTGTTATCTTTATTTTTAATTCCTTTTTTTATTTAGGGACTTTTAACGCACAGCGTAAGTCAGTCCCATCGTAACCTAATCTGTTATCTTAAGGTCTGTTATCTTAAAAGCATCAAAATGTATGTGCGTCCATGCAGTTCACACACACCGCGCTGCATGCAGTTGATCAGTCACTTTGAAGTCTGCTAATATCTACTGGCAAAGGCTTACGTATTTACACTACCAGCTGATCTGAACATTGTAACAAGTTTGCGTAGCGTTGGGCTTCCTGAGAACTGCAAACTGTAGTTATTAGACAAATGACGCACTGACAATGGCTACAATACAGGACTTAGGTACTGACTGTGTGACTTAAACAATAATTGCACTGCCTTTGACGAAATAACCTAATGAAATAGTGTTTTGAACATATTAACTTGACAAAACCAATTAACCCATGGACGCGACAAGACGCGATTCGATGCTCGCTGTGCATAACCATAATTTCTACCTTAATCATTAGAAAATAGAGATGAATATGCCATGAAAAAAACACGAACACTTTACTCTGTGCCAATGTGAGTTGACCTTAAGATTCGGAGTATATTGACGGGGATATTCTGAACAACGTATTGCCAGCCTATCAGAATGTACGTATATATTGTATATTTTATTCTATGCCTGTACTCTACAATTCTGATGCCTATATTATGCATTCATTGATTTGGCTATAATCATTGTAGTGAAAGTACAAACATCGATGTTGGAGTTTGTTTGCAAGTACTCGACTTTCTTTTACCTGTCACCATTAGTCTTTGTCCGTTTCCCTGATTTAGTATTCTACTTGACACGGCATCTATCAGTAGTTGGAATTATTTATTTGCGAGATTTCCCAATGGAGACAGAGAGTGGAAAACACTTGATACATAAGACGTTTCGCCAGTACTCAATACCTCGGCGAAGCTTTGTTGTCCTCGTCACTGTTGAAATCAATTATTATTTTCTATAGCAATTAGTATTGACAGATTATGCGGCTTAGCGGTTTGCGCGGCTGCAACAATGACTTATAACATAAACATTGGATATATTTCGTTGTCTGCCGTAACATAATTTCTTCGAGAATTTAGCACGGGTCTAAATTAATTTAGTGTGAAAACGGCCAAAGATATTATTATTACATAACCTTTCGTAAAATATTTCAATTCAAAGTTCTCTCGTCTTCGTCTCTTTGCCTATCTGTATGTTCGCGATAAACTCGAAGACTACTGCAGTACAGATTTTTATGCTGTTTTCACCAACGGATTAGGACTATCCTGGATCTAATAGGTGGCGCTGCTGGTAGGTGCGTTAACATTCGTCGCGACAGCAAGTAATGTATAATATGAAATAATAATCTAAAGGGGCTCATTTTTTCGAGTATACCTACAAGTAATATTAATGAAATGCATCTGATAATGATGGATAAGCAATATAAAATTCGTACACAAACCTACTTGACAAAATTGTAACAGCAATGAAATGCTCTTTTAAAATGTATAATAACCAGGTTGGGTACACGAATGTAGGTCAAGCCCTAAACAAGCAATTGTCGTATTTTATTATAATCTGAAATATTTTACAATTTTTACGAAACTTTAAAATTGTAACACTAATTGGTGTATTCGAAGAAAGTTGAAAATGTTGTAAGCCAGTTCAGAAGTAGACCGAGCCAAGATCGCTATGGATCGAAATGGAGCCTAATTATTCGAAAAATGGCATCCGCTCCAGAATTCCATGGATTTTCAATCTAGGAAAGTTTGTGAATAACCTATAAATAGAAAGTTTGTGGTATTTGCGAATATGAAAAAATATTTTCATGACTGGAAATTTTCAATTAGTGCGGAAATATTATTTTATTTTCAGCTTTGAATTTTTCTCACGTTATTTGATTAAGCATTAAAATATAGGATCAAATATAGGACCAAGTGGCTCAAAATTCAAGAAAAAATCCTTGAATTTTGAGCCACTTGGTCCACACACTAGGACACATTATTGAGAAAATTTCTTAATCAATAACGGGATTATTATATGTATTGTCTTACTGATAGCTAAAAACACTCTCGCTCACGCTAGCTTTGAAACAAAAAAAAAACTAAATCAAAATCGGTTCATACCTCTGGGAGTTACGATGCCACAGATAGACAAACAGAAACCCCTCTGTTTTCGTCGAGGGTTAATAAATTATATTATAATATCTACTTTTCAATCGCAGCCCACGCAAAGTAATTACAGCATTAGCGAACAAGTTCTACTCGTGATCGGCGTGTCACAAACGTCAGGTTAGATATTTAATTTGAGCACACGGCGGCGGCGTGCCATGCTGCTGACGTGCAGGATCGAGTCGGGAAACTAATTTGGAGTTGTGTAGTCCGAAATATGGAGAGAGTTCTGGGTAAAACTTCACTCAAAAACAGCGTAGGTTGATGACGTATGTAAACTTAGCCTTATTTATTAACCCCAGAGATAAGCAGAGGGGTATTACATATTTCACGTCTTTGTATTTACACCTGATGATTACTTAGTCGAAACCGGTCGTGTGTTTTTATAAATCTGTTAATTAACTAATAAAGTGGAAAAAGTGCAAGTAATTTGTGTACCATTACAGTGTTTTTGTTTTTGTCTGTCGGTCTGTGGTATCGTAGCTTCCAATAGACCGATTTTGATTTAGCTTTTTTGGTTTGAAAGTTGACGTGATCGCAGAGTCAGCTGAAATTCATCATTGTCAGTTCACTCACTGCTTGACAATAATTCGAGGGTTTCTTTGTTTGTTTTAAAGTCTCTGAATGTTTTGGGCTGATTTTATGAAATTTGGCACAAATATAGAGGATAATTTTTATCGTGTTAAAATAAGCTGGCTTTCCTTTTGGATGTAAGAAGACGTGCAATATTTATATCTAGTATTATAAAGTAAACTATTCTAATATGGCAGAATTACATATCAAACGCTTTTTAAAATTAAATGCTTCTTAATTCACAGCCTCTCGCTGCTTGGCTGAATGACAACATAGTGAGAAGAAAAATGTTATCACGGCTTCAAATAATTGATAGTATTCCATTTACATAATAATTATAAAAAAGTTAAATTACATGTTCACCTTATTGGGATTTAAAAGTTTAGTTTTTTAAGCCAAAGCACGCAATATTTTTCATTTTTAGTAATCACCTTTGAGTGTAGCTTTAAGTGCTTGTTTATGATCCTAATAGGATGCAAATACTTTTAGCTTTTTAAGGATTGTCAAACTTATGTTTTTTTTTGCGCAAACGATGTAAGTACAACCACTATGTTAAAAAATTATCGCGGGATAGTAGATAGATACCTATAACGGGTGTAAAAAGAGCAGTCACTATAACTTTGGGATATGATTATACTACCTTTTATAATTCTAGAAATGTATTATTATTAAAAAATATATTAAATATATTAAAAATAAAAATTTTATGTAATTGATTGGAATCGATGATGGTACTGTAATAGTGAATTACTGAATGTATCCGAGCATACGACATGCAAAAACGTTTCTTGTTTGTCCTGATTTTATTTGGTATTGTGGTCGTGGTAGTCTGGAGCGATGTGTGCATTGCGCGCAAAACAATTTAAGCGTAATTAATGAGCATCAAAGTGAAATTCAACATCAGTAGTGGATTCCGGCTGGTACACATTTTGCAATATTATGCTCGAAGGCAACTGGAGACTGTCTCTAGTATGTGATGAACTGCGGTGTAAAAATGGAATATTATACGAAATTCTGTAATTAATTGAAGTTATATATGAAACTATGAGTATAGTTTCACATATTTGGCGCAGTGGTTGAGTGCGTCGGTGCTCGAACGAGAGGTTGCGGGTTTGAACCCCGCCGAGGGAACAAAAAAGTTTTTAATGTTCCTGGGTCATGGATGCGTATTAAATTTGTGTATGATGTATTACATTTTTTAAATATGTGTATAGTATGAAAGTATTAAATATATTTCCATTGTCTGGTACCTGTAACACAAGTTCTTCGGATACTTAGCACGGTGCCAGATTGACGTGGTGTGAAGCGTCTATAGATATTATAATTATTATTAATTACAGTAATTAATTGGCAATTTATAGAAAAATCACAGGATTATGTTATAATATTATAACACTATCCTGCATTTTTTTATTTCACTATATATATATACAGTGAATTCTATTTCTAGCTTCACGAAAATTAGCTAACAAATCAGGTTTTTTCAAGAAGTTTTTTAACAATTTTGTATTGAACTTATATTGATCGTTCAATTGAAATAATAGACTTGTTGGACTTGGTAAAGAAAATGTAGGCCACTGGATTGTGAAAACTGTAAATTGGATCTTGATTGACTGATTGCACCGATGTTTATTGCATTGCACCTGTTTGGAGTCTGTAGATTTCATTTCATGCGATTTTATTCGTTTTCAAGCACTTTTGTTGGGCTGATATCTGAATTGGTATGGTGAATTGTATAAAATTTAAATGCATGAAACATTAATAAAAATACCGTACTCGACCGAAGCGATCATGATGTAATTATGGTTTAATTGAAACCAGACAAGACGCAGGAGATATTTTATAGTGCCCATAAATAAAAGCACTCTTTCTTTCCTAACTCTCCAGTTAGGTAGTTAAACCAATGGAAAGTCAGGCGCAGGACATTTTACATGCCCATCCACGCACTTGTTAGGTATGTTTATATACATATAGGTTTAGATAACACAAGTTAAAATAGGATTAGACGGGTTCAGATTAAATTTGACTGTTATTCATCTATATATATAAAAGAAAGTCGTGTTTGTTACAACACTTATAACTCGAGAACGGCTGAACCAATTTTCATGGTTTTTGATTCGTTGGATTTGTCTCCTCCCCGAATAGCAGAATACATATTAAAAATAGTGAAAACTTGATGTGTAATGAATAATTAATCATAAATAAATGCTCATATTTTGTTCATCAAATGTCAAACATTTGTTGTCAAATGATGTAACAACTATGCGTTCAGAAATCTATTAATGTATGCGTATTGAAGTGTCAGTTTGTAACTTTCAATTAGCAACGTTTTTCTAAATGCATATGACATTTTAAACGATATTTTCTTCTTTTTTGTTCGTTCGTTCGTTAGCTTATGTTAGTAGGAGTAATCTATACATATATATGTATAAAAGTAAGTCGTGTTAGTTAAATTATTGATAACTCAAGAACGGCTTTATCGATATGGCGAAGTAGCATAGAGCAAGTAGACGGACTTAGGATACTATTTATTCCATTCGACAGCGTTTCCGTGAACGTTGCGGGTTCTGCGTTAGGGTTTCGGGTTGTGGGTTCCGCGTTGCTGGTTCCGGGTTCCCGTGTTGCGGGTTCCGGGTTCCACGTTGCAGGTTCCGGGTTCCCATGCTGCGGGTTCCGGGTTTCGGGTTGCGGGTTTCGGGTTCCCGCGTTGCGGGTTCCGGGTTCCCGCGTTGCGGGTTCGGCGTTCCGGGTTCCGCGTTCCGGGTTCCGCGTTGCGGGTTTCGGGTTCCCTGTTGCGGGTTCCACGTTGCGGGTTCCGGGTTCCCGCGTTGCGGGTTCCGGGTTCCCGCGTTGCGGGTTCCGGGTTCCCGCGTTGCGGGTTCCGGGTTCCCGCGTTGCGGGTTCCGGGTTTCCGCGTTGCGGGTTCCGGGTTCCCGCGTTGCGGGTTCCGGGTTCCCGCGTTGCGGGTTCCGGGTTCCCGCGTTGCGGGTTCCGGGTTCCCGCGTTGCGGGTTCCGGGTTCCCGCGTTGCGGGTTCCGGATTCCCGCGTTGCGGGTTCCGGGTTGCGGGTTCCCGCGTTGCGGGTTCCGGGTTCCCGCGTTGCGGGTTCCGGGTTCCCGCGTTGCGGGTTCCGGGTTCCCGCGTTGCGGGTTCCGGGTTTCCGCGTTGCGGGTTCCGGGTTCCCGCGTTGCGGGTTCCGGGTTCCCGCGTTGCGGGTTCCGGGTTCCCGCGTTGCGGGTTCCGGGTTCCCATGCTGCGGGTTCCGGGTTCCCGCGTTGCGGGTTTCGCGTTGTTTTTTTTTAGTTGAATTTATCATAAACTCTTTTTATGCTCAACGAAGTGGGCAAGGGTCAGCTAGTATTTATATAAATATGAATTATCTTTAATAAAATATGCACTCATATGTTTTAGTACCGATCGACAACAAATAATATGTTACTCGGAAAATGGAAATGACAACAAGTTTAATCTGAATCTGTCTAATTCTATTTTAACTTTATTCATAACATTACGTTATCTAAAGCTATATTTGTATAACGGGTGTAAAAAGAGCAGTCACTATAACTTTGGGATATGATTATACTACCTTTTCTCATTCTAGAAATGTATTTGTTTTCATTTTTTTTTACAAAAATTTAAAAAAACAAAAATTTTTTTGCTTTATTATTATTTTTGCGACAAAAAAATAAGAAATTTTGAAAAGTAAAGATTTTTTTTTGTTTTTGACAAAAACAAAATACATTTCCAAACTGAGGAAAGGTAGTATAATCGTATCTCAAAGTTATAGTGACTGCTCTTTTTACACACTGTATAAAAATACCTAACACACGCATCCGTCTTGTAGCACAATCACCTGATTGTCACTCACCTGAGTGAGCATTGTTATAGTAAACAACATTTTTTGTTGTTCCAATCGAACCACGACCTACGTAGTCCAGTGCCAAGCTCCAAACTCCTGTACCACTGAGGGCACATTAAGCAATATAGGTAACTTAAACTAGAACTCACAGTCGGAAACTAGAAAGGTTAGAACGGAGTGGCTTTCACGAACCTTGAGTCCTTTGAAAAGTTACATACAAGGCATTCTTGTGAAATTCCAAGTGTATTAACAGATCTAATTTTGATATTCCTCTAAAGGAGCATACCCGTACTACATGATCTGTTTAGAGAGGAAGGGGGGTGGGGGGGGGTGTGGAGGTTAAAGAACCGAGAAGAGGCTGGTAAAATTAGTATTCAATTAGTTGCCATACAAAAAAAACCATACACTTATAACTTATATCAATAATTAACTAGACAATGTGCCCCATACAAAAGCAAGGCAAAATTCTGTCAGCGTGTTATATGCCATTAGAGCTACATTTGTTTTCAAATCAAATCAAAACAAAATATTTTATTTTCAAATGAAACTTTACAAGATATTTTCGGAAAGTCAACAAAAAGGCTACCTTTAGTAACCAACAACGCATTGTGTGTTTAAAATTAGATTTATAAATTTTTAAGGTGACATAATTTAGCGATTTCAAATCAAGCATTGACTTGAAATCGCTAAATTATTATTTGACACCTGTGGACGTTGGCAATGTTCCAAACAAATTAAATGAAATAACAGCTCACTTTTTGCCGAGGTGCCGATATTCGCCTAGACGGTTTTCTAGTGTTGATACGATATATCAGTATGACGACGACGTACGACACATGGTCGCCGAGGAGGGAGAGGGGATTAATAGGTAAATAGTGGTGACGTAGTATGGGAACGTTCCCTAAGTCAACAACTTGGTACTCAGTAGACGGGTGACAAGTTTAGAGGAAGGTATTTCTCAAAAGCGTGTTCTGTTTTATTTATTTGTTTTAAATTGACTTTAATACACTTTCTTTCACACATTCTTATGAAACTATTAATTACTAACTATAATAGTAAAGTGAGTTCAATTTTCTTCAACTTTAGCACCTTATACCGAAAAGTTGGCCAACACACGGAAAAAATTAGCGGTTAATGATATACTTTTTGTCAGTAAGTTTTTATGGGGTATTTGGGAAGTAGAAAGGATGATATTTCATATGTTACGTATGCCTAGCGCTGATAATATCTATGAATTTAACTCACTCAAGATTAAAGCTATAATAATTTTCATTACACACAGAAACCCAGCAAAATGATTATGCGGCCACGTTGAAAAAGCTATGAGTTTGCAAAAAGTGTACCGTTTAGTGTGGTCGGGGTAATGTCCAGTCTGGTCCCGCAAAATGGCGACTTACAATATGTCAACGCGACCGCAACATTCTGTTGAAATTAAGGGAATTAATGCTGTAATTTTCAGCTTTTGCAACACGTTAGAAACTATTCTAAAGCGAAATGTAAACTATTATTTTTAATATATGTTTATCTTAATATGGGTCTTTTAGCACTTAACCTACATTGTGTAAAAACGTATTAATGCAAACTATTTACGTTTTATGTATACCCAATATAACAATAATTACCCCATTAAAAGATTCGAATAAAATGTTTAAGATTGATATACCTATATAAACCTACACCTATTATTAGGTAAGTAGCCTATTGATAGCCATACACCATACAGTCTTTTGTCCAATTAAACTGATCAGTTGTCATTAGAACTTAGGACTTACCGTGTATGATCATGGATTAGCACAACAGTTAAATCCTATCAATATAAAGTTTTATATTATATTTAGTTAAATCCCAATTTTTGGTCTACATTTTTTATATATAATCTTTAACTCCAGTCTAGTGTATCTTTATTCTTCTAAAATAATTACATTGGACTCCTTGAAACCACAATAAAATATATTATTATTATGGATATACAACGTGAAAAACTTTATTTTAAAAGCGGTGTTCTATGATTCATCGTGTGTGAAATAAAATGGTCAAACATCACGTTTTGCATGAAATATACATTAAGTGAAGTTAGGCCTGGTAAAGTAAGAGCGCATCGATCAAGAATATTGGCTCTACATGAGATCAGACCACTTTTTCATAGATTTTGAATAAAGTGTAGAGCTTGTTGGCTTAGAGCGAATAGTTTTTAGAGCTTGGCTAAATACGATATCTGATAACTTTTTTACAGGTTAATCTATGTAGATTCGTTTTGGCTACATTTTTACATGAAATATCGTTGATGCTATGAAAAATGCTTCCGTTTTAATTTGGTAATATTCACTTATATTTATGATTTTTAGTACTAGTTCAGACTTTATTTGAGTAGCATAAGCGGAAAAGGAACAAAACACAATGGCAGCTCTCTTATTAATATTCATTCAGTTTGAGCGCTGCAGGAGTTAAAGTGTTTTCATTTTTGTAGCTCTCTGTGGACCGGATTAGCTTTTAAATTGACACGTCAAAGGAGTTTCGTTGTATTTAACATATTATATGATGTATCCATCAGATTGTTTACTTACAGCAAACGTTGGCTCGTTAATTATCCGTTTTTCATTGATACCATTAGATTTTCAGGACCGATAAAGATTTTCAGTACCATTATCGTTTCAAGGAAAACTCTATGTAAATTATTAGTAACTCGTTATTATCGTTACTAATTAATTACAAGTAATAAGTATTCATTAATTTTTAACCGACTTCCAAAAAAAGGAGGAGGTTCTCAATTCAGCCTGTTTTTTATGTATGTACACCGAATACTCTGAGGTTCATAATCCGATTTACGTGATAATTTTTTTATTCGACGCAGAATAGCTGCCATTTGGTCCCATAAATATTTTACTTCGTTTAGCACTGCAGTTTTTATTTTATAAATATTTCTTACCAATTTCCAGAGGTGTACCACTGGTACATACATTTTTATATGGATGATGTATCATGTAGTTTCAGTACGGCTAACTTATGAGTTCTTCATTTATTTTATTTATTTTGACAATTTATTGCACACAAGATACATTGTACACAATAGAACAATTTACAAAGAAAGACGACACACAGGTACTGCTTATTTCTAAAAAGAAATTTCTCCCATCACTTTCGCATTTATAATTGACTCTCACCACAAAAAGCAGGTGGAAATTATAAACATGGAGTGTGTGTTGTCTGTCAGTCTGTAGTAAGTTTTGTAGCATCGTAGCTAACAAACAGATTTATCCTACTGTAATTTACTTTGAGTTAGAGGCACTAAAAAGTAAAAAATAAAAATAAACTACGTTTAAAATACTGACTTCAACAAGTAAAATGTATAAAATATGTTTTATAATGTAGTTCCAATTATCTACGTTTATATATTTATACTCCAATAAGTACATTAATTGGAAGTACATTATTAAAAATATTATTTTATACTTTTTAGTTGTTGAAGTAGGTATTTTAAACATAATTTCTTTTTTATTGTTCTGAAATACAGTAGGTACTAGGTAATAGGTATTTAATACAGTTTAATTTGTTTTTCGCGTTTATTGTAGGTACGAACCTACCATACAAATTAATTGCTTAATAAATAATCTTCAGTCGGTGTGCCACTTTTAACTTTGCAACTGCATTTTTAGTTTCTAAGTAAGCATTGTATATACACGGTATGTTTCAAATTTCATTCAATTTGAAACAGAAATTTAATAATTAAATTAATTAAAGATTGCCAAGTCAATTTACTTATTTATTTAAAACATGAAAGATTTTTAATAATATTGATATGTCCACTCTAAGATATTGTTAGACCAACCGACTTACCCCAGCTTGGCATCACATGGATCTCATAACTTTTTACGGCAAAAGATCTTAGTTGCGAGACTTGGCACTTTTTACAAAATTTTGTTTTTGATGGGATTGTATTGACTAGACATTACAGAGATAAATGAAGTCATCGGATATGTGACTTCAATTATAAATGCATAAAGTAATCACTAACCTAATATCTGAACTTGAGACTACGGCTAAATAAGTTGAGGTAAGGTCTGTACAAATTGGACCGCACTCTATACTCCAATTTGAGGAGCGTTTTAGCGCTCTCGAAGTAACGAGCGGTGTGCTGTTGGTCCAACCGCCCCCAGCCTCCCGCCACTCGAGTGTTCTGTTTATTTATTTCAAATTTAGATACAGCCCGATATATAGAATTCAGCGCTATTTCCGAGCGCACGAAAAATATATGGCTGAATTCAAAAATCTCGTTATTGCGATACTCGAAAGTTTATAACCAAGTATTACGGTAGACGAATGGCGTAATTCAAATGATTTATTGCGCTTAGTAATACCGATTTTAAATTAGTCATAAATGAAGAACTGCTTTTTTAAATTAAGTAGGTATATTTTATTAATTCTGTTTTAAACTACCTACTTACATCATTGAGTTCATAAACACTTTTATAATATGCTGGCTTACTCCCGACACAATCGAGAATCGAATCAGTTAGATCTCAACGGCTTTTGGTATTTTACTTGGTGGATTACTTTGAAACTAACCAGGATGAAGAAAATTGTTCGATCGCAATTTGTACTCCCGACCATGATATCAATCGACTGAGAATCAAAATAGACAAACGTCAATTTATATGGAAGTATGCGGCACAATCGAATCTGAATCAAAATCGAATCAGTTTGGAGAGTAAGGCCCGTGTACTCATAAGTCAACGGCTTTATTTGAATCTAATTTAAATAAAACCGTAGTGTTGAAAACAGTTTTGTTACATCTAGATTGTGGAATATCTAAATAATATATATTATAACTACACTAAAATTAATAGTCCAGGGCTTTTGGACTTGAGTCTTTTTTTTGTTTGTTTTCGCATGCATTAGTGCCAAGTTTGGTTGCGTTCAATGATATTACTCGGTAACTCTCCTCCAACAAAAGCCTGTTTATCCGGAGCCCTGTCGAAACTTGTACGGTGATATGGAACGCTTCGAATGTTACTTTAGCCTGCATAACTTCAAGCTCTTTTGAGATACGCGGCGTATGGTGACAATGGTTTAAGGGGTTTGAAACTTTAGAAATCTTAAGTTTAGTGAAAAATATTTGTTTTTAGATATAATATATTCCTTAATAGACTCTCAATAGATTGTCGCCGACGACGGCGCATTTTGTCGTTTGCTCGTGCAAATCGTAATACTTACCGAAAATTAATAATAGACTTTAATTATATTCCTTGTCCTATCATTAGTTAATTATTTAAGTAAAATAAAGCACATTATTGTATAAACTGTATTTTCAAATGACGCTAATATAATACCTTCTTAAACCTTAAATGTAAGTACTAAATTATTAAGGTACTAATTAATAAAATATAATTTACCTTTATCCTGGTTTGTCCAAGATGAACATGGCGACCCTACAAGCTAAGCACGAAGCTTATCCGCAATAGAAAATACGCCTTGCGGCTGCACCGTCAGCGGCGACGACGCAGGGACATAATATGAATCTTTTGTAGTCATCCGTTTGATATTTTAAACGTTACGAAATGCTAGGGAGGATATATAGAACCAATGTATTTTAAGTATTACATTATGATATTGCCACGCTACTAACCGCTACACCTGCTTATACTACGTATAAGCAACCTTAGAATTTGACGGATTATGATAATATGGTTGTCGTATTTCTTTATATGTATTCTTTTTGTCATTTACATGCATAAAAAAAATTCTTAAATAAATAAATGGTTTAAGACGGGTAAAAAATTAATGCATGTCGCTCGTTTAAAACTACAACGTGGCACAACGAAAAACTGGAATTTTGGGAAAACGACTTTGAAACTTTTAAAATCTTACAACTTTTAAAGTAAGAAAGCTACAAAAAAGATTATTTTGCCCATTTGAAACTTTACTAAGAAACTATGAATCTCAGTGAAAATTTCATTGATTTATAGATATTTTATTATGAAATTATAGTTTTATAAAAAAAAGTCCCTACATGTCACGTTCTTCCTATAAAAATAATGAACTTACTGACCGACAAAGGGGTATATCACGTTATAGGTAACAAAATAAAGAGATTTAAGACTGTGGTACAGAATATATTATATAGTAATAATAACACTGTTGAAAATTGAAATTTTAATAGTATTTATTGAAAAAAACTATTAGCTAAAGTGTAACTTACTAGTTTTATGATCAGTTTAAAACAAACAAATAATAACAAAAATAAGTAAGTGGCGTCTTTTATATCTAAATTAAAACCTTAATTTTATGAGACTAAACAATCCTACGTCTAAAAATAATAATTAGACCTGATATTATGAATTATAGAAGGATTAAAATTTATTATAGTGTCGTAAACGACAAAATTTGTACCAAAATAAGGTTTAAGTGGAAAATTGTTGCTAAAGTATCACAAGGTACTTAGGTAACGTTAACTATTTTTATAATACTTACTTAATTTAAACATGTTTATAAAGTTTCTGTACATAGTTCATACTTATAATTAGGTAGGTACTATTTTACAATAACCATAATGACCAATAACAGATACAGGAAATATCACATCTTTTTTTAGGATCAGAAGTAGGTACTAATATTAATCTAAGATGGCATAACTCGTGAAAGGAGCATTGCTCTTCTACGTCTTCACGAGCTTCATTCTGTGGTGTGAATGAATTTTCTTCCTGATCGCATATTATATCCGCAGCAATAGCATCTTAAAATGTAGCTCTATGTATGTATTGGTCTATAGAGCTGAAAATACAATTTTCTATGCCTGTACTATTTATTAAGTCTTTTGACAATTCGTTTAGAGGTACAGTCAGTTTTGTCAATGTGTGAGCTTCTTCATCATCTGCACTTTCTTCAATAACTTTGTTGATGGTGAAATTCGGCTCTCTAACAGGATCGTCGCTATCCTCGATGAAGAATTCCTCAGCTGAGCTTCTAGATGCTCTTCTCATGCTGGAGCTGCTAGAAGAATTTCGACGCCGACGCTTTTCTGGAGTTTTCTCATCTTGATGATAATTTTCATTTCCCATTTTCACTACTCTCCTTGATCGTGAACCCATCTTGAACGAAAAAAAAATCTTTATTAATAAAATATTATTATAAACAATGTGACAAAACGATGAATTTATTAATATAATAATAATATTTCAAATATATATCGTGACATCCTGTTATAAACGAAGCGTAAATTTAAATAAGTGTAAAAAATTATTGCATACAACGTGACATGCTAACACAAGCCAATTTTATTTTCATAATTTTCAAAGTAACAACGTGTTATCAAAGTGATGACCAAGTACGATCAATTAATTCTTTAATGCTAAAATGCGACATAACAAGTGTGACACATTATAGAATTATATAAATAAGTAATAAAATATTTACCTTTACTCCAAAAAGGTGTCATGCAGGTCTTGACACGTTGCTGTCTTATACCGCAAGCAAGTACTCTCACGCACTGCACTGTCACGCACTGTCACACTGAGGAGGCGCGTTGTGGAAATAAGCTTAGCTGCTAAACGGGGCAGCGCTACATCGTGACAAGCTCTCTCTTTTCCTCATACTTTTGTTGGAATTGGCTTAAATTGTACCACGTTTTTGCACTAAATAGATTCGGGTACGGTGAATAAAATGGTGGTAATAACTCAAAATCGAGTTATGCCACTGTGTCACGTTGTAGTTTTAAACGAGCGATGTAATATCACATTATAAAAAAAAATATTTTAATCTTTTTAGTTATTCATGTCGGTATATTATATTATAGTAATAATACTATCTGAAATACGCTTGCCAAGCGTGGCGCGTATAGGCAACTGTCCCATTGGAATGCTTTGGAGCATGCTTATGTCTAGTAGCTGAAATGATGATGATGATGGAATTTTTCATTGATACTCGTAACTTTTAAATTACTTAATTGGCTATTAATTTACATTTGATTAAATTAATTATTGTGTCGACATTACATTTAAAGTTACACTCAACTAAATATTTGGCCTTATAATCATTTTGCAATTAAAAAGTAATCTACTAGTTAAATACATCTATACTAATATTATAAAGCGGAAGAGTTTGTTTGTTTAAACGCGCTAATCTCTGGAAGTACTGGTCCTATTTGAAAAATTATCTTTTTGTTGACAGTCCATTTATAGAGAAAGGCATATATATAAGTAGGTATAACATTACGCTGCAACCAATAAAAGCGAAGTGTCAGTGAGGAATGTTGCAAAAAAGGGGAGACTTTCGTTGCGTGCGCTGCATAAATGGTTAAGGTCGCTCAAAAACCACGTGAACGAAGTCGCGAGCACAGCAGCTAGTGCCAATATATATAATAATATTAAGTTTTTTCTGGACACTGTATCCAAATTTACAATGAAATAATACTGAAGGCAAATTATCTTACTGAAACGAACTCATCACAATAATTTGACCGCATTTCGCTCCACACAGTTAGCGGCTGTCTCTCATATTTATTTAGTATTAAAGCAGAGCTCTACAAACGCCGCGGGGCAATTAATAATTACGTTCCGAAGGTACTTCAATTGCTCCAGCTATTTGTTCAACGTTTTACACGGTCGTGATAGTTTCTTAATAATTTTGGTAGAGAATGTATGGATGAAGAGATTAGTTTATGTGGTCGTAACGTTTAATGACTTTACTGGTATTCCATATCTTAAAAGACCTTTTACGAGTTTTGCTTGACTTTATATTAGATTCTCAAACAAGAAACAAACTAAATAACTGACTGATGTTTTTACGGTTGTGTTTTTATTTTGATGTACTCGGTGTCAATATGAATTTAACGATACCTTTCAAGCCAAACCCATCGAGCCAAGTTCAGGTGTGAAAATAATTATACATACATACATACATATACATGTTTTTGATCATTATTTTGTAATAAAATATAATAAATTGTGAAAGTTAGCCTTAAAGATTTGAGGCTGGACTTTAACCTTGAATAATTTTTAAACGAGTCAACTTAGCTAAAAATCATGTTAAACCGTTTTGTAGATTGTTAAATTTCCTATATATTGCTAATAATCATGGATATGTTCTGTTTTCTATGAGGCATTAATTAGTTCGAGTGCATCAAAAATTTAAACAAAAAAATGCTATGTTTTTGTAATGGGAAATCAAAAATCACAATGAGCCAACTCTTAATATTCGTGGCTGAAACTTCACCAGTTTTTTTAGTCATCTCAGACGATATTTTCATGGTAACTAGTAAAAAAAACTGTTTTTTGGTCTCCCTAATACGTACTCTCGAAAAACATAACTTTTTTTCTGTCGCAGTCGATTAAAAAGCTATGTAATTTAAAATTTGACGCTAAAATAGGTATACATCGTAACAATTATTCTTAAGCATCTTTATTTGGATATTAATATTTTCCGGTGGGTATCACAGATTTATGAATTTTAATTTTGTTTCATCCGCCGAGAAGCGTTATCTTTCATAACGCACATTATTTCCCGAAGAAAACACAAAGACTAATATTTCAACTTTCAAGTATTATTAAAATGTATTTAATATGTTTTTACCTACCTCGGTAATACAGTTAAAATATTCTATATGAATAATTCAGAAAAAAATACACGTAAATAATAATAGCTCCCCTCACCGATTTCGGTGTCGGTATAGGGGAGGTATTAATAATAATAATAGCTCCCCTCACCGATTTCGGTGTCGGTATAAGGGAGCTATTGATAATAATAATAGCTCCCTTCACCGATTTCATTGAAACCAGGCCAGCTAAGCCGGAGTCTTTTTATAGTGCCCAAGTGTGTGCGCAATACACAAACACACTCTCTCTTCCTTTTACTCTCATAACCCAGTGCGACGGTTACCACAAGTGATTTCAGGTAAAGCAGAGACAATACGAAACCATACTTGATAGTTTTTTAAAAAGCTTAAAATATTTACAACTTAAACTATAAAATTGCATATTATTAAAAATAATTACTGTTTAGGACTACAAATTTTGATTTAAGCCTCTGCGCCACTGATAACTTGTTGCGTAACCACAAAATGAGCTTAAGGCCGTGTTTCACCAAGCAATGTTAAAGTTAACGCCATGTTAAAATACCATGCCATCTCATTCATTGACAGGAAATACGAGAGGGATAACATGATATTTAACATGGCGTTAACTTTAACATTGCTCGGTGAAACACGCCCTAAAGATTACGTGATCTATCCAATGAATGTTCGGCAAGTTTTATACTTTGCGACGTTCCTATCAAAACTCACGTAGTATAGTAGTCCTATTTCATTTGTCACATCTGTTCACCGCATCATCTTTGCACAGGTAAGCAGACTTCGTATTAGAGGGCAGCTTTAGGGCCCTCCTTTATCATCGCCAACAATGAGGCCCCGTGAAACGTAATACGGAGCCTGATAAGTTACGGCAGAGGAACACTTCCGCGACTGCCTTGAGGGCATGTAAAAATTAAATTGCCCTTTTCGACGAAATATTTAAATTGGCGAACGCTGGAACCGTCGAGGAGCAAGTAAATATCATATGCCGGTTTTCGTTTATCGTGAAAATTTTAATGTTTTATTTGCTCCGTCTTTATTTGACGATTTTCAATAAATACTGGTGGGTTATTTTGAATATTTATTTTGCAAAGCTTATTTTGCATATTTATTTTTCAATTTCAATAGTTTTACTTAAATAGTTAGTATATAAAATATGAAGGTTTATATGCAAGGCAGAATATGTGAACACAACATTATTGTTTTACTTATCTATACCTACTAATATTATAAAGCGGAAGAGTTCGTTTGTTTGTTTAAACGCGCTAATCGATTTCCCATTTAAAAATTTATTTTTTTCAAATCGAATTACATTCACATTTGGGGATTTTCGTTGCGTGCGCTGCATAAACCGTTTAAGTCACTCAAAAACCACGCGAACGAAGTCGCGTACACAACTAGTAGCCTATATACGAGAACTTATCTTTTTATTTCTAAAAAATTATTTGACAAAACAAAGTACTTTCATAATGTCTCTCGAAAATCATCGCATCGCACAGGTAGCGATTTTAAAAAAGAAAGAAAGAAGTCGTAGGTACTGTATGTATTTCTAACTTTTATGACTTTTAAAAAAAAATTTAAACCGACTTCAAAAAAAAAACACAAACGACAAAAACTTTAACCAAACAAAAACAGTACCTACATAACTAAAAAGCGTTAAATAACCTAATTTATCTACTTAATGCATATTATATATCAACAACTATTTAAATATTTACAACTAAATACCTAATACTATAACAAAGTCATCTTTAACTATTTAAATATTTACAGTTATCACTTATTTTTGAAGTCGGTGCCAGCCAAACAAATAAATTTAATTAAGAAAACACTAAAAATTTTCAAATTTTCCAAAAAGAATTTTTAAAATTGGACTAGTGGTTCTTGAGATTAGCGCGTTTAAATTAACAAACAAACCCTTCCGCATTATAATTTATTAGTATAGATTGTATTTTGCCGTGTGTGTGGCTTCTCAAACAACACAACAGACTACGTTACCTAGGCTGCAGGCTGGCACCGACTTCAAAAATAAGTGATAACTGTAAATATTTAAATAGTTAAAGATGACTTTGTTATAGTATTAGGTATTTAGTTGTAAATATTTAAATAGTTGTTGATATATAATATGCATTAAGTAGATAAATTAGGTTATTTAACGCTTTTTAGTTATGTAGGTACTGTTTTTGTTTGGTTAAAGTTTTTGTCGTTTGTGTTTTTTTTTTGAAGTCGGTTTAAATTTTTTTTTTAAAAGTCAGTTTATTTCTCGATTTTTAGTTGTGCTAATGCGTTGTGAACTTAAATAGATGCTAGTTCATTTACTCAAGGGTTTCAGTTTATTTAATATTATATACCTATAGTCACTAATTACAACGTCCGTTTGACGAATTGTTCATATTTTTAGGAAGCTATAATTATTATTAATAGGTACTTGAAAGAGTTTGATATTACATATTAGGTATTTATATTTTTTATTATCATAGGTAGACCCAACGACATTGACAAAGTTATAATATGCAATGGCACACAGAGCCAAACCTGCTGCAGTTTCAATTTCGTCTATGTCGTCCATACTGCATAGGAAACAGATCTCAAATGAGAGTGTGAATAAAATGCTTGTTCTCGCGAGAAGGCCCGGCGAGACTTCTCTGTGAGATTTCTCGCCGTGAGTCTGGATGGTATATTACAAATATCACGTTAGCCCTACATAATACATATTAAGTCCTTACATATGAAATTGGCGTTTTGTATTGGAGGAACATAAAGGCGATTTTTTCATATTAAAATATATTTTATTAATCAAAACTATTGCAATCTATACACTTTTGCCATCTTATAGGTAGTTCATTGATCCCTTTACTAAAAAAACCATTCGGACGGGAACCAATGAAATCTTTGAAAGCGGTTTGGACTGCCTCATCGGAATTGAATTTTTTTCCTTGCAAGAAGATATCCAAATTTCTAATAAAATGGTAACATGTTGGATCAAGGTCCGGAGAGTACGGTGGATGTCTTAGACATTGCAATTGAAGCTCCTCTAATTTGGTAGCCGTCTGTTGGGCCGTGTGTGGTCTAGCGTTGTCTTGAAGCAGCAGTGGCGTAGAGCGATTGACAAGTCTCGGTTGACAATTTAAATATATTATATATCTAGCAATATCCCGCGAAACAATTATGTTCGACTCTGCGAACAATGTTCGCAGAGTCAACATCCTGAGGATGCTCCGGGGTCGGAGCGAAACGCGCGTCGAGTTTTGCAACCTGCATGGTGGTGGGACTTTGCACGATCGTGTTAACATTATTGCTTGTGTGGTGGTGGTGTTTTCATGTTTTTTGCTTGCGAGTGTACGCATAAGCAGTGTGGGAGGAGGGAGGTGCATCAAACGCATGCCTATGCGTACACTCACTCATCTGCTTGCAGGTTGTGGTTATAATTGTTTCGCGGGATATTGCTAGATATATAATATATTTAAATTGTATGCTATGGATTTCCGCAAAGTAACGCCTGATTCCATTAACTAAGTCTCGGTTGTTTAACGACGAGCTTTTCCATCATGGTTTGCAGTTGCTGACAATAGACATCAGCCATATTCGTCTGACCAGATTTAAGAAAGCTATAGTGTACGACACCGGCACTAGTCCATCAAACGCTTACAAGTAACTTTTTTTGAGTCTATTCTCGCTTGGGGCAAGACTTTGCTGGTTCACCAGGGTTCAGCTATTGCGATGAGCGTTTACGATTATCGTACAGTATCTATTTTTCATCACATGTAATGATCCGATTTAAAATTCCTTCATTTGTGCCGGTTGAGCAATGTAACGCAGCAGTCGACGCGCGTTTGTCGGTTTGCTTCGCTTAATTCATGAGGTACCCACCTTTCAAGCTTTTTCACCTTCCCAATTTGCTTGAAGTGGATTAAAACGGTTTTGTCACTAACACCGCAGCCTGTAGCTAACTCTGATGTGGTTTAGCCTTCAATTCATCATTATCGACCTTGGTCTCCGTCCGTCCACGGGGCTTGTTCTGCAGGTCGAAATTTCGAGAACAAAAGCGTTGAAACCAAAAAACGCACCGTGTTTTCTTTTGCGACACCACCCCTATACACATAATTAATTCTTCAAGCCGTTTCTGCAGCACTGGTGCCACGGTGCTCGTACTCGTAAATAATGCGATATTTTAAGTTATCCATTTTGTGAAATGAGTGACGTAGAAAAAAAAGCAAAAGAGAATAAAACAAATGAATTACGGTTTTCAAAACACAAATGCATGAGTAAATAGCTGTTTAAATTTGAATTTGGAATTCCTAACTAAACAGGATATATTTAAGATCAAAGTGGCCAGAACGACAAAACACCAATTTCATATGTAACCTAACACATTCGATCGACCAATTACAGTACTGCTCCCAACTCTTAACCGTTAAGGAGTACTGTAGCTTCATTATCAGCACAGCAGCATCAGATGTTGATTCAAGCATACCTCACAAGCAACATGTTAGCCCTACATACCACGAAATAGTTTACATCGACCAATTGCAGTACTGCCTCCCAACTCCTAACCGTTAAGAAGTACTGTAGCTTCATCATCAGCGCAGCAGCATCAGATGTTAATTCAAGCATACCTCACAAGCAACATGTTAGCCCTACATACTACTAAATAGTTTCCATCGACCAATTAAAGTACTGCCTTCCAACTCCTAACCGTTAAGGAGTACTGTAGCTTCATCATCAGCACAGCAGCGTCAGATGTTGACACCCTGAAGCATATACCTGAGTAAGACATAATTACGTAACAAAAACACCATACGAGCATACAATTTTTGGTGGTTGCCCTCGATTTCTCATGGATCCCATCATCAGATCCTGACCTGGTGAAAATGGGACCACCCCAGAAGTGAACTCTATCCAACAAAAAAAAAAATTTTGAAATCCGTCTATAATTGACGAAAATATCGGTGAACATACATAAAAAAAAAAAAAAAAATTATACATACAGACGAATTGAGAACCTCCTCCTTTTTTTTGAAGTCGGTTAAAAATATAGGGTCATCTAAAACATTACTAGCAGTATGATATAAATTCCAAAATCAAATTTTACTTAAGGTAACGTAAATTATTATTATTATTTTAGCACCTGCATTTCGTCGCTTTACTTTCACAACCTCGTATGTATAAAACTACAACCTTTCAGTAGAGTCAAAAAACTTAATAATTTTAGATTTTTCTAGCTGACCCGTGCCCATATCGTTGAGCATAGAAACAGTTTGCGATGAACCGTTTATACCTTCCCGGGACTTCCAAGAATATTTCAAGACATCAAAATTTGTATGTCCAACAAAGTGGGCACGGATCGGCTAATTAGATAAAGGTAAATTAGCATGAAATGCACACGTGACACGTGACTCTAAAAGTCAGCTCACAACAAACGCGACGCGAACAAATCGAACTCTTGCAATGAAACTTTAATAATAATAAGGGTTGATCGTAGAAGGGTGAAAATTGAGGATTGTATGTTGTATCATAAAAAAATATAAATAAAAAAATATCTAAAAAAAAAAAATTTGGGGTGGACTACCCCTAACATTTAGGGGGATGAAAAATAGTTGTTGGCCGATTCTCATAGATACCGGATAAGCCCAAAATATTTCATCAAAATCGGTCAAGCCCTTTCGGAGGATGGCAACGAAAACTGTGACACGAGAATTTATATATTAGATTATGACATGGATTTTGTTTTAAATGAGGTTTAGTCATGTACGATAAAGGGACGATATTCCTTGTTATATGCAGTTCTACCTCCAACCTACATAATTAACTGAAAATAGTTGGATAGATCTGATGTCAATAACGTTGTTATTTCATCTCGCCCTTTATATAAAATGGATATAATTTGGGATTTATCAAGGACCGAAATGATCCTCTGTCAATAGACTTGTGATTAATTATACAGTGCCCTAAAGATGCTTAGTCACCGTGAAAGGGTTAAGAGGGTGTAGTGCTAGCGCGATTAGCGGCAGATATGAAAGTGTCCCTTCATTATATACAGGCTACCGATATCCAGCGTGTCTGCTGAATATTTAATAGAAGTAAAATAGTGTAGTAGTTCTATAGTATGTATGATTTGTTAACGGTTTACGGGTTCAGACAATACAAACAGTAGGCGCTGGGCTCTGTCATCGTTATTATAATTTACGAATCGAAAACAAAAATGTATTTGATTTGACATAAGCTTCGCTAAGTGACACACGAGTTTATATTAATATGTCATACATTTTTTTTAACATAGTAGGTCTGTTTATATTTAAAAAAAGATTTTTTCAAATCGGACCAGTGGTTCCTGAGATAAGCGCGTTTAAACAAAGAAACAGACTAACAAATAAACTCTTCCGCTTTATAATATTAGTATAGATAGCCGCGAGTTATCATTTTGCCAAATGATAACTCGATGGTCAGACTCAGATCAACAAACTTCTACAATTGTATGAAAACCATGTACTTATGATCGCGTATGCATACCTTACTAATAATGCTTTTAAATTATAAACAAAATATTTTTGCAAAGTAAAATTTTAAGATACGTCGATTCGTTTATTTTGAACACGGCAGGGTAGTGGGAGTAGCAAAATTTCTGCAAATTCAGTCAATATTTGCTTTGTTCAACTGTTATTGCGGTGTTCCCGGGGGAATATTTTTAAAATAAAATAATATTATCATTCTATCTTTTACCATCGTCTTTGGTTCGTTATTAGACACATTTTTATAAAAAACTAGCTGACTCGTGCTAATTTCGTAGAGCATATGACTGTTTCTATGTCCAACGAAGTTGTGATGAAATTCAATTATATTGCGGAAGCAGTAACGTGGAACCCGTAACGCGGAACCCGCAACCCCGGCATCAGCAACGTGGAATCTGGAACCCGAAAGTGAAAAACTCCTAAATTAGCCGTCCTTGAAACTAACTTTACATTCATCATCCATATAAAATATGTACCGTCCATACAGGGTGATTCGTGGCTCTTAGATTAAGCCGAATATAGTGTGAATATAATGAAGCATAGAGCATATTTTTTGTTTTGGAATCTCAAATAAATTACTTAATATAACTCAGAAAAGGTCTAAAATTACCACAAGAAGTTTTACTAGTCTTACTAAACTGGGGCTCGCTGGCTCCTAGTCTATATACACGAACGCACTGGTCATTGACCTAAGACCTGACCAGGAATGGAACTTATCAGTTTTGTCACTTTTATGGAGATCTAAAATCGTGATTTGTCATTCTATGGTAAGTAATTTATGTGAGCTGCCAAAACTTAAAATGCTCTACGTATATATAATATGTAACACCCCAATATGCAAGCAGTGAGGAAAAAGGGATTAATGAAAATAATACCTGTGATCACATCAGATTTATTTGAAACTAGATTAATTATAATATAATATTAAACAAAAGAAAACCGACTTCAAAGTTTGAGTACCCTCAAATCCTCGCCATCATCAGGTCTCCACTTTGATAACTATGAGACCAAGTTCGACTGTAATTGACGTAGTGGCGTATGCTTGCATTCCTTTAAACAACGCTGAAATCATCCAACTGTATCTCTAAGGACTCAGAAGTTCTGTTCAGTACTTTTAGGTCCAAGATATGGTGCAATACATTACTGTTTGGTAACATATGCTTAGACTACTTCAGAAAAAATCAAAATCGATATATGTTTCCATATAAACTTTGAGGAGTTCCCTCGATTCCTCACGGATCTCATCATCAAGTCACCATTTTAGTGACAATGGGACCAAATTTGAATTATACCCTACACAACACAAAAAAAAATTCAAATCGGTTTACAAACGACGAAGTTATCCGCGAATAAACATAAAAAAAAACATAATTATATACGGTCGAATTGAGAAACCTCCTCCTTTTTTGGAAGTCGGTTAAAAATCGGTTCATTCCGTTCATTCCGTCATTCAAGTCCGTATGACAGCTACGATGCAAAACGGAACACAAATATACAAATACACATACAGGCCGTTAAATTTATAACATCTCTCTATTTTTGTCGGTGGTTAAAAACCCTGCAGAGATTAGGATTCCGACAATTACCGGCACGACGACGCAACGCCACGGACTTTGCGGACTTAAGTAGAGTTTATTTCAGAAATACAACTTTCACACAGATTATTTTAACTTCGGGTTACTCGGATTAGCAAATGTTACTAGATGAGACTTCATTGCAAGTAGTCAAACACATCATTCGTGCATTTTTTTTTTGATAATATTTAGGTAAATTACTGTACGTACGTACTTCTTGTGTATTCGGAACACATGTATCTGTAACATATCCATATATTCTGTGTATTATATTTTTTAAGTACAATAATCTATATCTATTAGTAATAGTTGGTATAGATACTTATTGCAATTAAAAAGTATCTATATAGGTAAAAATAATATCATCAGGTGAGAAAATCAAACAGGTTTTAGAATTAAGACAAAATTAACATATATAATATAATCTTTATTTTCAATATATAATATAATATAATATTTTTCCTATAACTTAAATACCAAGTCACTTCTAGTACACGCTTATCTGCAATTAATTATGAAACCTAATTTTATTGGTTTCTAATGTTTATCTTGCTTGTTCATATGTCTTGAGACTTGATGTTGGTTTTTTGAATCGTATCTTTTATTTATTCTATTATTGTTAGACATTTGTAATTTAAGATCTATAAAAATCTTTTCTATATCTTTACTGTATTAAAATGTTTTGGCGAGTAGCGACTCTTTATCTTTCCATGGGTATCTAAAATGTCACAGAGGGAATACAAGCATATTATAAATTATAATATCAGGAGGGAAAATATACGTCGAGAAGTGAACGTCATAGCTGAAATGACGATGATGAGGTGACTCTAGCTTCCTTCCACTTAAACGATCAAAATCTAGAACTATTATTCGCTTAATTTTCTAAAACGTCACAAGTTTTTCACCTCGTTTGCACAGTTATAAGTTGTGAGAACGTAAGCGCACCACGTCAATCACTATAATCCACTTACTCGCATTGAATATTACGTGAAATGCAATTTCATTTCTGTATTCGTGATTTAGTTTTACTTAGTTTAATTTTAGTTTAGACGGATTTGGACTATTTCGGGCTGTTTATTAAAAAAAAATGTTGTTAAATGGCTGCCTCACTGGTTGCTGGTTACGTGTAAAACACACGACGTTATAATTTAAAACTCACACATTAAACATTACATTATAATCATAAGTCATCATATGGCATATGGGGGCAAGGCAAATGGTCATAATATGTTTTCGAGCTTATCCAGCCAGCTCGTCGCAGCCTTACTGCCTAGTGTGCGCCAGGCCTAAGTTGTATTTGTATAAATCATGGATGTGGGACTAAAATGTATATTATTACCAAAGGTAAATCAAAACAATGAAAATATAACCGTAATTTAGCCTATGCGAATTTAGCCTCTTAATATTTTATGATACTAATCCCCGAAATAAACAAATATTTTAACGTTTTTTTGAAATGTAAGCGAGATAAACGTTCACAGGAAATTACAACAATATGGGAACAGAAGCAGGAATCACGAATAGATAACGCAAACAAACACAGTGTGTTTGACTTAGCAATAATTAATCACGGCGTTTCCGCGGCTGGCTGCTGGGGAAGAGCGAACCTTTATTTTAGTGCGAGCTTTTATTTCTCACGTAATTTCTGTGGTGATATTTTTTTCTATAAATATGTATAAAACATAACCAAAAATTTCGATGTTGTTAAAGTTTTATTTCATCCTAAAAATTACCTACATAAAAGTAAACAAACATGGCGGATATCTAAAAACAGATGTTCTTCAAAAATTATTTATTTATAAACTACACTCGGTGTTTTATTTCGGTAAATTTTCTTTCAAACAATGCCGATAGCATATCACGGTCTCATTAAACATTCAGGGCTGTTTTCTTAGGACATGCGCAAACGTTAAAAACAACAATATTAGCAAGCAAGCTCGCAAACATTTGCTTAACGCAAAAGGGTACATATTATTTTTGTTTTAGCAAGGTTTTTGTTTTTAACGTTAATGCATTATTAACACATACAAACAAGTAAAAGTTTATTAAAATACGAATTGTGTTCAAATACGAAATTTCAAAACAAAAAGCCTTAAACATCAATGTTCATTAATGGCAAGGCGTTCTACTTATGAAGCGATGGATTTTTGTATATATTCAACTAGCTGACCCGTGCCCACTTCGTTGAGCATGGAAACCGTGTAAACCTTCCCTGGACTTCCACGAATATTTCAAGACCAAAAATAGCCGAATCACTGCAGCTGATCTCGAGTTTTAGCGAGACTTACGAACAGCAATTGATTTTTATATAGCCTATGTTATTATAGCCTATAGTGATAATGTAGCTTTCTAATGAAAAAATAATTATTAAAATCGGTCTAGTACTTTTTAAATTAAGTCGTTACATAAAAAAATACAAATCTTTCCTCTTTATAATATAAGTGTAGATGACTTTTTATGTCAAAATCAAACGGTAGCTCATACGTAAGTTGTATAAACTTATGTTAATTAGACTATATAAAATATCGCCTAATGTGACTGATAAATAACATTGATTAAATCCTATTATCAAACAAAAACCGCTGAAATCAGCCGGACCATAAAGGACTGCCCGGCAAGATACGTGGGTTACTTTCAGAACAATGGTTGTTGCATGCGCTTTCCCTTACTGTGAAATATAAGGTTTACAAATCTTGATTCTAAGCCGAGCCTACTGTACACTGTAGGAGTGATTAAGCCAGTATACCACTTGATTAACAAAGCTGGACTATTTAAAGTGGAAAGACACCGAATAAGTAACATATTCGTGTATTTTATTGTTTTTTGAGTCGTGATTTTCATAATGAAAGTGAGTCACTATGCGAGCGCGCTTAGTAAAATTAATTGCAAATATCTAGTTATTTATAAGTATATATTGGTTAGCCTAGTATTTAGGATAAATGTAATGTTTATATTGATCGTGCACGTTCTATCTGTTTTCTTTTATATAATTTCTTTAATTATAGGGCTGCTGTAAGAGATTTCTTATTTAGAAATAAGCAGTACCTTTGTGTCGTATTTCCATGCAAATTGTTATGTTATAAATGTTTCTGATGTACTATAAACTGAAAAAATAAAAATAAATAAATAAAGTAAAAATTTTGTACCTTTTCTTACACGGACGAAAAAATAGAGATAATTAATAAAAAAGGTGTGTCCAGATGCAAATTTAATTTTTTTTACCCATCTCAAAAACTGCACAACCACTATAAAATCCACACCACACGCCACAAGTTAAAAAGAATAAGGTAATAATATTTTTTTTTATTACTTAGTATAGAGATGAAGTTTGCTGAGTGCTGCAACATTGATGAGTCAGGGCTGATATTATCTAAGACAAATGAGATTACACCGAACGGCTTTAATCTGCGCTACGACTGGATAAGCTTCAACCTACTAAGGATGTTAGACAGCTTTTGCATAAGTTTGCATCAAGTTGCTCCGATATTATGTTTGATACGGTATCGTGATTGATTTATTAACTGATAATTAGGTAATAAAATCTTCTTAAGCGTTAATATTATAGTGCTTGAATATTATGTGTTATCATCGCGTATGTATGTAGTTAACGTTTATTTGATGCAAATTAGAAGCAAGTCGATGCAAACTGATGACTGCTTACAACTACATCCATCCCACGGCTACCACTACAATATTTTCGTTCATTTTAAGGTTCCATGTATATTTACTTTTAGTAGTCCTTTATGTAAATTCGCAAAATACGCGGCAACCATCGTCCAGTTGTGGGCATCGGTTACTCGTTTGAGCCAAGACATTTAGTCTAATCGACATCTATTTTGTGAAAATAACAAGTGCATTAAAAAAATCTGCAGTAATCTCATATTTAATATTTGCATAAAGTTGGTACATAATATTATTTTATTACAGTATTTTTATCTATACTAATATTATAAAGCGGAAGAGTTTGTTTGTTTGTTTAAACGCGCTAATTTTAGGAACAACTGGTTCGATTTGAAAGATTGTTTTTTTGTTGTATAGTCTATTTATAGAGAAAGGTTTTGGGCTATATAACATTACGCTGCGACTAATAGGAGCGAGGCGTTAGTGAGAAATGTTGCAAAAACGGGGAAAATTATTCACATTTGGGGACTTTCACTGCGTGTGCTGCATAATCGGTTTAAAGTCACTCAAAAACCACGCGATTGAAATCGCGGGCACGGCTAGTTCTAAATTTCATTTTTCGACACAATTATGTGTACGTATGGAATTTTTTGCCGCAGTGCTTTTAGTGAATCTCGCGGCAAAATAATCCTTAGTAATCCCGCCGTAGGAGTCCAAATTCACTAAAAGATAATTTCCTTCCTTAAAATAAGTATCGCCTTAATTAATGTAATATAGTAATATCATAGCTTTTAATGGATGGGAGCCGTAACAGCTCACATATTTCACGAGCACCTTATCGGGGTCTGCACGAAAGTATTATGTAAAACCGACTTAAAAAAAACACAAACGACAAAAACTTTAACCACACAAAATCAGTACCTACATAACTAAAAAGCGATAAATAACCTGATTTATCTACTTAATGCATATTATATATCTACAATTATTTAAATATTTACAACTAAATACCTAATACTTTAACAAAGTCATCTTTAACTATTTAAATATTTACAGTTATCACTTAATTTTGAAGTCGGTGCCAGCCAAACAAATAAATGTAATTAAGAAAACTGACCGACACTAAATTTTTCAATTTTTCCAGACAGAATTTTTTAAATTGGACCAGTGGTTCTTAAGATTAGCGCGTTTAAACAAACAAACAAGCACTTCCGCATTATAATATTAGTATAGATTGTATTTTGCCGTGTGTGTGGCTTTGCGTTTGCCGGCCGCGCGCGTCAAACAACACAACAGACTACGTTACCAAGGCTGCAGGCTGGCACCGACTTCAAAATTAAGTGATAACTGTAAATATTTAAATAGTTAAAGATGACTTTGTTAAAGTATTAGGTATTTAGTTGTAAATATTTAAATAATTGTAGATATATAATATGCATTAAGTAGATAAATCAGGTTATTTATCGCTTTTTAGTTATGTAGGTACTGATTTTGTGTGGTTAAAGTTTTTGTCGTTTGTGTTTTTTTTAAGTCGGTTTTATTTTTTTTTAAAAGTCATTTTATTTTTCGATTTTTAGTTGTGCTAATGCGTTGTGAACTTAAATAGATGCTAGTTCATTTACTCAAGGGTTTCAGTTTATTTAATATATACCTATAGTCACTAATTACAACGTCCGTTTGACGAATTGTTCATATTTTTAGGAAGCTATAATTATTATTAATAGGTACTTAGTTGAAAGAGTTTGATATTACTTACTAGGTATTTATATTTTTTATTATCATATGTAGACCCAACGACATTGACAAAGTTATAATATGCAATGGCACACAGAGCCAAACCTGCTGCAGTTTCAATTTCGTCAATGTCGTCCATACTGAATAGGAAACAGATCACAATTGAGAGTGTGGATAAATTGCTTGTTCTCGCGAGAAGGCCCGGCGAGACTTCTCGGTGAGATTTCTCGCCGTGAGTCTAGATGGTATATTACAAATATCACGTTAGCCCTACATATAATTAAGTCCTTACATATGAAATTGGCGTTTTGTATTGGAGGAACATAAAGGCGATTTTTTCATATTAAAATATATTTTATTAATCAGAATATGTACTTATTGCAATCTATACATTTTTGCCATCTTATAGGTGGTTCATTGATCCCTTTACTAAAAAAACCATTCGGACGGGAACCAATGAAATCTTTGAAAGTGGTTTGGACTGCCTTATCGGAATTAAATTTTTTTCCTTGCAAGAAGATATCCAAATATAAATCTTGATTTATTTCTGTGGTTCTGCAGGTCGAAATTTCGAGAACGAAAGCGTTGAAACAAAAAACGCACCGTGTTTTCTTTTGCGACACCACCCCCATACATATCATTAATTCTTCGAGCCGTTTCTGCAGCACTGGTGCCACGGTGCTCGTACTCGTAAATAATGAGATATTTTAAGTTATCCATTTTGTGAAATGAGTGACGTAGAAAAAAAAGCAAAAGAGAAAAAAACAAATGAATTACGGTTTTCAAAACACAAATGCATGAGTACCTAAATAGCTGTTTAAATTTGAATTTGGAATTCCTAACCAAACAGGATATATTTAAGATCAAACTGGCCAGTACGACAAAACGCCAATTTCATAATATGTAAGGACCTAATACATTCAAGCATTTGAATCAACATCAGCAATTTGAATCAACATCTGATGCTGCTGTGCTGATGATGAAGCTACAGTACTCCTTAACGGTTAAGAGTTGAGTTCAAGCATTTGAATCAACATCTGATGCTGCTCTGCTGATGATGAAGCTACAGTACTCCTTAACGGTTAAGAGTTGGGAGCAGTACTGCAATTGGTCGATCGAATGTATTAGGTCCTTACCTCACAAGCAACATGTTAGCCCTACTAAATAGTTTACATCGACCAATTGCAGTACTGCCTTCCAACTCCTAACCCTTAAGGAGTACTGTAGCTTCATCATCAGCACAGCCGCATCAGATGTTGACACCCGGAAGCATATACCTGAGTAAGACATAATTACGTAACAAAAACACCATACGAGCATACAATTTTCGGTGGTTGCCCTCGATTTCTCATGGATCCCATCATCAGATCCTAACCTGGTGAAAATGGGACCACCCCAGAAGTGAACTCTATCCAACAAAAAAAAAATTTTTGAAATCCGTCTATAATTGACGAAAATATCGGTGAACATACATAAAAAAAAAAAAAAAATATTATACATACAGACGAATTGAGAACCTCCTCCTTTTTTGAAGTCGGTTAAAAAGCGCAACCCTACCTCCGATAGCATCTAATATTGCACCGAATTGCAGAAGGTCCGTTTGGAATCACGCCAGGTGGCCATTTTTGTTACACGACATAAGTTAATAAGTCCAATAATTGGTTGACCAATCTTGCCAAGGCTCGGACAGGAAATTAACCCTAAAAGTATTAGTGGAAAATGTTTCCTTAAATTCGGATATTACCTCCTGAGTCGCTTAGTTAACCTTAAAAACCCGTAAATATTGCATTTATTTAACTTTTTTTTATTCATTTAGCCTTATTTATTACGAGTATTATAACTACTTAATATCTCTTATCTTCTAAGATCTATCATATAAGATACAGGGTGTAAAAAGAGCAGTCACTATAATTTTGAGATACGATTATACTAACTTAACTCATTTTAGAAATGTATTTTTTTTGTCAAAAACTAAACATTTTTTTAAACTTTTTACCATTCATTTTTTTCTCGCAAAAATAACAATAGAGCAAAAATTTGTATAATCATACCCCAAAGTTATAGTGACTGCTCTTTTACCACCCGTTATATAAAAATGAATTGCTGTATGTTAGTCTCGCTAAAACTCGAGAACGGCTCAACCAATGCGGCTATTTATAGTCTTGAAATATTCCTGGAAGTCCCGGGAAGGCTTAAACGGTTTGTATGCGTATGCTCAACGAAGTAACTAGTAATAGATAAATGTTAGTGTACTCTTATTTTGGTTATAACATTTTCTGTATTTTTCGCAAGTAGACAACTAGGGCATGCTGTATCAACTAAGCTAGAACAAATATACTCTTTATGTATAAGATTATAGAACGTTTGTAGATGTCAAAGCGTGTAGTTCCCCCGGGAGCGGCGTGCGGCGGTATTGTGCCTGGTAACGTGTACACAATTAGATTACATGCTTACAGACTGTTACGCGTTTCCCTGATTTCATTATTTGCGTTTGAAATAGCGAAATTATGGGCGTAAACAAATTACGCGATAAATATCGTATTTTCGGCTCACAAATTAGTCCCAATTTGTATTAGAGTCATAATTTAGGTCCGAAGCATTAAATATTGCGGTACTTTGCATTATGTAATGGAAAGATAATGTTTGTTACAAGTACTCCCCGAAATTAATACAGACAATACAATATGGCGAAATGATGAATACCTCAAAATTTGGTTTGAAGTAAGATTTATATTTTACAATAATGATATACAAATTATATAATTTTTGCAATACAAACATTAGACTGAGATCCCAGGGTTGCTATACTTGATATGCTGATTAAATGGTTGGATGGTATGGTTATCTAATATTTTTGTGTAAGCATAAGCAAATAACATTATTTGCTACTAGTGTGATCCTACGATAAAAAAAAGTGTTTTGGAACGAAGTTCCTTATCGCGCGTTGTGAAAGGGGGCTAGACGGAAAAAATTCTTACGAAAAGTTGTCACAACACTTTTTGCTATAGTAAGCTATTGTAAGCTGTGCGGCGTCGCATGTTTCTCTGTCTGTCTCTCTCTCTCTTATAGAAAGCAAGCCAGATATTTTCATTTCTATTTTGCATTGAACAGTGTGGTTTCGCGACGATGTTGAGTGTATACAGGTTTTTTGTAAATAATAAATAATAAAAAATAATAACTTCGTTCCATCCGGGTGTCCCTTGACACCTCTCTAGTTTTTTTTATTATAACATTCGAGTAACAGAACTGACCGTTGGATATAAACAAAATATCGCAAAATGACGATCACGATACGTTTACATGACTTCGTCCGCGGGGGCTTTTATTATGTCGTAAAGTCTCCAGTACATTAAGTTCATGACCACATAAAACTTTTTTGTACTATTTCGGCGTCAGGGTCTTCTGCTTCGTACACCTCAAAACGTGCGAACAATTTCACAATATCTTATACGCACTATAGCGCTGAGCGTTCATCCCTCCATATCGCAGTCAGGGTTCAGCTTTTAAAATATATTATGTTCTTTAGTAGGTGATAATTAACATATTTGTGTAAACATTAAAAGTTTACAGATGCATAGTAAAACCTTTCGCGTCTTATATTATTTTGGCGTTTGGCGCAAACCTAGCATGTAAGTAGCAAAGTTTTCTTCGTATTATATTATGAGTTAGCGTAGGTTAACTTAGTTATGGTTACAAAATAATCAGTTTTACCTATTAATCCACTGTACTTATATCTAGTTCAATTTGTATGTTCCAGTCGTAAACCAAAATGTTGTAAGATGTTGCGCTGTAAACTTTTTTAATATCTAGGAAAAGCAGCTAGAGCAACTTCAGATTCTTCCACTTATATTTTTCAAGAATTGTTTGGATATTGTTTATAAGAAAGCCACGGAAAAATGTAAGTGCACTGTTATTCAACTTCTAAGAATTTATTTTGGATCAAACTATCAATAATTATGTTTAATAAAATATGTAGAAGGAGTACATGGTTAATTACTGTATCTTCGAATGAAGCGACTCATATAATAATGATCGAACTTCACTGCAAGAAGTTCAAAATAAATCCTAAGACTATCCAAGTGAATGGTAGTAAAAGTGAAAATCGCAAAATCGTTAGGGCTTTTACCATTCAGAGTTGGTAAATCTTAGCTTTTACTCTTAAATCTTAGGCGTTACCGTTTTTACAGTTTTTATTTTGAGTTTACGCGATCATGGAGGCTGGCAAAGACAACTACCACGTATATTTAAATAACAATTATTGAAGATTTGAATGGATGAATGTGATAAGTTGCAAAAAAAATACCCAGAAAATTTAGTTCAAACAGTAATTTAAAACATTTTAGGATACGTAGTAACGTATCAAGTACATTGATTCTAGAGACGGATCTTTAGATTAATGTACTTACTTTACGACGTATTCTAAAATGTTTAAGTGACAGTTTGAACTAAATTTTCTTAAATAAAATTTAGTTAAATGAATTAGTTGTTGGTCCTGACACCTACAAATAATTGAGTTTAAAACATCTCTTTTATTTTTTTTACTATACCATTTATGGTATAGTAAAGAAATCTAGACGCTTTTAAGCGTCTAGTTTTATTTGGAAATATTCATTCGAAACTATAAAACATCTCTACTAATTTTCTTACAAACTGGCGAGTATATTCGAGCTTTACTCTAAGCTATTTATAATTTGTTTGTGTTAAATTATCCGATGTAATGCAGAAGAAATTGAGCTTGCGTAACTCGAGCGTGCGGGAATTTACCCCACAGCGACTCTAAGTCAAAGCTTCTCAGAATTTATCAACACAAGATGCACGTGTAGGTTGCAGCGTATTGGATTAAGCGGGATTACAGAATTTATGTTGCATCTATACAAGAAAAACATTTTCTTTTGAGTTAACTGAAATAAATAAACAACATTTTTAATTAAACAAAGAAAATGTTTAAGTGTCTAATTGTAAGCGAACTGATTATGACGAATTATACCGATTCGTATATTTTTTTACTTGCAACTTACAAACAAAAATAAATTTTTCAAAATCGGTTTCTTTCGTTTGGATGCTCCTATGCCACATACATACACACCACACATATAGACACATAAAAACTATAATCCCTCGTTTTTGTTGGGATTAGAAATATGAGAGTACGTAATCAAATATTCCAAAATGTTTGGTTATTTTAAACTTGAATAATATTAACTTCAATAAAATTCACGATGCTAATAAACACACAATTTATGCCTCAAATCTGAACGTAACTTAATATTTTCGGTAAAATTTTACAGAAAGAGAAACTACAGCAAATAAGTTTAGCGTCTGCGAATTGTCGATAGCAAACTCGTATGGGTGCCGGAAATTCTTTTAACAGTTACTCTTTGAGTCCACTGGATATATTTTTCACTGAATGCGTTTTGGTAATCTTATACTGATTTTAACCTGATTTGACGACCTCTGTAGCGCAGTTGCTGAGTACATCCGTGCTCAAGTGTTGCGGGTTTGAATCCCGCCTATGGACAAAAAAGTTTTCAGCGTTCCTATGTTATATAGAATATTAAATATTATGTATGTGATATAATAAAAATTGTTATAAATACAATATTTATATTTCCGGTGTCTGGTACCCGTAACCCAACTCGAGGGGCTTCACTGACGTGGTGTGAAAGCCATTGATTATTATTATTCTAATATTAGTGAGGACCTCAGATATTCCGTATAATGGAGCTCTGCACTTTAATATTAGCATAGCGGCTGTTACGCCGCAGATGGATTAAGATGCAGAGCTATCTACATCGCCGAGTCAATCATTATGTATTCAGAGTTCGAGTGCATAATGACACTCATGGAATATTACGTCGAACTTATTGAAATGTATTCGATATGAATGCAGATGCATACGATGCTATACCTTCGTGACAGTGAGTGTGATACGGAATATGGGCTATTTCTAATTAATACAATAACGGCTGGGTGCACGATGTATAGTAGCATCAACTAGCGTTTACACTGGCGGCGGACTTTGAAATATCAAACGAGTTGCTGTCATTACGAAATAGACAAACTAATTATTTAAATGAATTAATATTGACTTAAAATATTTTATAGTTAAATGAAATCGTTTTCGCGTCTTAAGTGACAAAATCAGTAACTTTTTAACACACATACGGTTTTAAGGCTATTTCCACGAAGAGTAGGTACAAAATAAACAAATTAAATCGAGTAAAACATTTCATGCATATTGCAGATATTCAATTATACAAGTAGTGTCTTTAGATACGTTTTATTTTCACATTTCGTGAATAAAAAGTAACAGTTGGTCTGCCTAAAGTTCCTTTTTTGGCCACGGCGCGCGCTGTGATCGATTTATAGTTTCTTCACCACCTACTACGCACCCAGCGAATAAATGAGCTATGGGTGTAATATTATATTTGTTAAGTAGTGCCCGCAGCTCCGCCCGTGTGATTTTTCAGTATAAAAAGCCTGTGTTAATAGTTCAGTAGTTTTTGTCCGAAAAAGTCACAAACATCCATCTCCCAAACATTTAAAATAGTAATAGTATTTTTTTAGTCTTCTTCAAATAAAATGGGTATGACAAATAATTGCATCGCATATACTTATATATATTTATTATTTTAATAGTTTATTATTCGGAGATTAAAGTTATAGCTTATGATACTAGGCCACCGCCTCAAGCGATGCTGCGAGAGTTCTATCATATTATATACTGTAATATATGGTTCTATCGGTGCCACGTCAATGAAAAAAAACTCGAAGTAGTCAAGTAGCTGCTACGATGTGCTACGATGTGCTACAGCTACAAATCACTATGAAATTTATAAAAGAATAATTTCTGCTTGATTTTTTGTACGTATTTCATGCATTAATATAATAAAAAATAGAATGTTAAAGTACTAATGTACTAGCTAAATTATTAAAAAACCTCGTTCGTCGTTTCGTCGTTGTAAGTCAGTCAATGGATTTGAAGGAAGGATTTTATGAATCGGAAATCCATCCAGGTTACAATCTGGGGTAGATTTTTCTGATAATATGTTTGGTCGTGAAAAAGATTGGTGCTTGTTTAATGACATATTTTAATAGATTTATCACTCTACGGGCGAAATGGAACGAAATAATCGTAAAAACTAAAGCCCGTACTGTATTACCCGCTCAGTCCTTCCCCGTGTATGTCGATATTCATATTTAATAGCATTCGTATAAGGATAAACCGTTTCAGATGCCATTTGGTAAGCCACAAGTCATGTCGGATTTTTTCGCTTGCACGGGCGATTCGTTTGAATGAGTTTAGATTTTCCATATCTGTCAAACACAAAATGCCGCTCAATCTCTTTTTATCCGACTAGAGTGTAGCAAAAAGAAGGGTAGTGAGTTTGACAGCCTATGTATATATTTTACGTTTGTTTTTTTCCCCATTGTGTTTAGACAACTAGTCCGATTTTAATGAATTAAATGTTAAAGAATCGTAATAAAAGCAAATGTCACATAGGCTATAAAATTTACATAGTTAACAAAAATTTTAGTTCTTTGAATGCATTTTAAAAATCTCGTTGTGCAGTTTCAAAAGTTCCAAAAGCAAAATAAGCAGACATTAAACACATCAATTAATATATTTAAATTAAATATCTGGCAGAAGAAAAATTTACAAAAGATATAGTAATATAAGATGTCTACGTCAAATAAAAGTACTCAGTTCTATGCAGTTATCTTGCAATTAATTAATGCCAGCTAAGTATTTAACTCTAGTGAAAAGATTTAGAAAAATTCTTTTAACACTCGAAAGAAAATTTGAATGAAAAATGTAAGTAAATGTTGCGAACTATGAGGTTCCTTTATATTGTGAAGGCAAAGGTGAACGCACTTTCCTCGGTAGCGCGCATTTTGATCCACTTGTTCTCTTCCTTTCTTGAAAATTGTGAGATACGGTAAACAATCTACACAGAAAAGGTTTAAGCAGAGCTCATGTATGATAAGAAAACTATATATTAAAGACGGTACAATATTATATTTTTCTGAAATATTTGCAGTCTTTATTGATAGAGTTCTACAAAACAAAGTAGAAGATTCTATGTATATAAATTCTATATAATTAAGTTATTGGAAATTTTTTAACAAAAATACAATAAAATCTTTTTTATCTTACACAAAATATATTAAAGAAATGCAATTTGAAATACAATAGAAGTCATTCGCCCACGTGGGAGTCCCGTTGTTTAGAATTCGGGAATGCTGGAATCAGGAGCGCTTGGACACGGCGCGGCGGTAAGTTGCAGTAATTTGGTTAATTTGTGCCTATGTTATCGTTGGACAAACGACCAACGTGAGATAGTATGGGGAGTTTTAAGCCGTTGGCGTTACGCCAGCCTGTGGCATCTGAACACGGATCTGCGTCCGATGGAATGCATATCATTAATTTATTTTAAATTTTGTGAAGCAGTGAATTAAACAAATGATAATTAGGTTAAATAATAATAACTCGGGAAATATATAAACGGCGGAGCAAAAAAATATCCATAGCCGAACATATTACAGTCGGTTAAAAATAAACTGAGTTCTAATTAAAAATATGATTAGCGCTGTCGTTGATGTATTCTAACATAATATGATGCTGGTGATGATGATTTAACTGTTTAACCTAAACTTTAGAATCGAATAACAACGTAATCAGTGACTATGCAAATTCTTATTTGCTCTTGACAGCACTGTAAGCGCTTACATTACTAGAAATGCATCGACGCTCAGTCTTAAATGGTCATAGTTGTAATGGGAAATAGTCGAGAGTGGGGATAATTTCAGTACCTTTATGTATTGAATACTGAATATTTTCTCATCATTTCATAAAAATATATTTTCATTGGTAGATATGAAATACAGCGTATATTTATGTATTTATAGGTACTCAATATTTGTAGAGATTAAATTAATTATCATAAGTGAAGTACACACATGTAATATTATATTTTTTCATAAATCATCACCAATCACTTCCAGTATTCTGAGATCTTTGCATGAGAGTAATAGGGCAATGTACTCCACACTCCGTGGTCCTGCATGCGATACATGTCGCGTGAATAATTCAGATTTTCGCGTGGACAAGCCACATTTTTGCTCCACTATGTTCCTGAATTGTGAAGATAAAAAATTTAAAGCCTGTCCTGTACATTTTTCTCAAGTTTAGGATTTAGGCTTTTTAGGAAATAGAATATGTAATTTCGTTAATAATTGTGGTTTATAGAAAGATAAATAGATAAAAGAGGGTAATTAAAAAACTAAAATAATTAATCATTTATTTTGATATACCTATACTGTCATAGTAAACACGTTCAGAGAGTACCAACATACATAGAAACAAACATGCGCACTTTCTAAAACATAACCCTCCCTTATCTTGTTTATCTGTACATAAAATATAATACGCTTTGTTCCGACTGACTGATGTAACCATAATATACTAGGAGCTTGTATTCTTTGTATGAAGTAGCCGTATTATTCGTAGTAGTAGGTAGTATGAGGTGGAAAGAATAGTAATAGTAAAACGAAAAAAACGGGCAAAGCAAGTTTAAATACAAGCTGCCAACAAAACCAAAAATAGCCGATTATTAAGTAGAAAAAGTGCATGTATAGTGAAAAGGTACCTACGGTCCTTTAAGAATTTAGGACAATATCTGAGGCGGTGGCAAAAACGGCGCATTAAGATCGGTGCCAAAGAGCAGCTGTTCAACACAATAGGAGATATTTCATCAAGGTTGCCTTTAACTTGAGTTCGTGGGTGCTAAATGCACCGAAATACAGGTGACCGTAAAATATATAAATACATTTTGAAAGGTAAAAAAAACCTTGTTAGCTTTATCGCCTCCGTGGTCTAGTGGTTCAGATCTTCGCTCTCGACCGTCGGTCGTGGGTTCGATTCCCGCGTTGGAACAACAAATAATATAATGGTTGTTTTCAAGTTTAGTTATGACAATGCAGGCTGATCACCTGATTGTCTGACAAGAAAGATGTTCCATGCGTCGGATGGGCATGTAAAAAGTCGGTCGGACACGACTGTTCTCTCGCCAGTCGTGTCGTTTTACCATCCTACTTTATTATGAGAGTAAAAGGAAGATATACTGTCTTTATGTATTGCGCACACACTTGGGTACTATAAAATAACTCCTGCGTAGCGTTTCAATGAAATCGGCTACCGGCACCGAAATCTGTGAGGGGAGCTATATTTTGTTAAGTTCTTTATATAACCAATTATTTCCAGTTTCTATGTACCTATTCCAGTAAAATAAAATGAAAATGAAACAGTTATCAGTACCGCTGATAAAATAATAATCTACAAAAATCAACTAAAGCAAATCACAAAAACATAAACATTTTATACAAAACAAAAACCGCAACGATAGCTACTTTTAAATTCAGCACACGAGCTATGTTCATTTCGATAAACTATCGATATGTTTCAAAAATTATCGCTTCCATGAATAAGTATCGGCGTACGTGAGGCCAGCATACGATTTGTCGGGGATGAAACAAACGTTCAACGCTCAAAACAAACGTACGACGTGCAAATAAATTCAACTAAACTGTTTAAACAAATAAAACCACAACATGTGTTCAAATTGTAAATAATTAATCTCACTCTAATATGACATTTATTCCATTCGTCATAAAGTTGAAAATATAATACGGCCGTGTCTTTGAAACTTTTATCTATTTTCCTTTCCTGGCGCTATGGACTAATGAAGTCCCTTGCTTAGACCAAGAGCCTTTTGCCCTTTTTCATTTGTTTCGACATCTATGAAAATATCTTCGCTTGGTTTGATAAAGTATTGGGGATAAATATATTTCTTCTAATTTACCTAACAACATACTGTTATCAGTATGTTGATGCAGGTATGATCAGCTGCAACCGAATGAGGCTTATAGAAACGTACATAATATTTTTTGTTAAATTATTTGTTAATATTTTTATTATATAGAATACGGGTTTATAATGAAGTGTTTGTTGCAAGGAATAATATTTATCTTTTAGCTGTTAATTTTAAATATTTTAGTAGGTAAATTAAGTAAAAAATGTAGGTTATCTGCATGACTGGCCTAGCCTAGTGCAGTAAACAATTTTAAAACCTTATTATGTACTTCAGATATAATCCTATCTTTTGTGTTGTTTTTTTTTATTATTAATATTGTTAACAGAAGCTGAAACAAATAATCAAAGCTTGTAATAGTAGGTAACTTAATATATATAAATAATGATACAAAAATAACTCTGGTAAAAAGAATTGGCTAAGTGATAAAGATTGTATGATTCGATATGACATTCGATATCGGGAACTCGACCCTGCTGTATTATCGTTGGAGCCATATTTGCGGTCCTTGAGGACACTTGCCCAATATATTCTACAATTTCCGACGAGTTATTGAATTTTGCGTAGTCTTAAGATGCCGGTTGCACTTAAAGCTATGCTATAAGTAATCATTTGATCCAAAAAGTTAAAAGGATTCTGAAATAAGTTTTCATACAATGTTGCAATTTTTTTTTTATTTCCGTTATCCTCTTTACATACATTGACAACTTATATGTGTTTTATAGCTACAGAAATCAGAATAATAAAGTCTCGGATGGTATCTTCAAAAATAAAAAATAAATGATTCACGTAATATTATATTATGTTTTAAACTTTATTACACCTAATCAAATTACAACAATATTAATATTTTTTATGCACATAAATCCATGTCAATTGAATGAATTTAAAGAAACAATAAAAAGCCAAAATCTTACTGAACAGTTTTTTTGTAGCTTATAGTAAATCTTACGAGTAGCTACGCTTACACGTATACTGCACCTTAAGTACTCCATAATCCCTAAGGATGAGAGATGTTCTCAACTAAAAGGGTGTTTATTTATCTATGGCTTCCTTCATTTCGTTTGGTTATATCTTTCAGAATACAACCTTTTTTATGAATCATTACATAAATTTTACAAGAATAGGCCTGGAGACAAATTTTTACGTGGGTATTTTATAGATTAGTGTTAGCGAGGCTCATGGATTTACCATTCTGTATATCGTACTAAATTTAATATAGTAAATAGTTTTTTTTATCAAGATTTATATTAATTGCAAAAAAGAGAATATAATGTTATTATTACTATTAAAACAAATACATACGTTTTATCAAACAATATACGTAGATGTATTTGATTTCAAATAATAGCATTTAGTTTAATTAGAAGCCAAAAAAACAACTAAACACTCTCGAATTGCGAGGTGAATAATAAAAATATTAATAACATTTAAAATGTTGAAAATTGAGATCGCGGGCACTTTCGGTAATCACAATTTTAATTAGTGAGAGAACTGAAAACGGAAAATTAAAAGTTTTTCGCGAGTTTTCAGCAAAATAATGACACAGCAGTATTGCGCTTACTGCAATATACTTCCTGGCTTCATTAAATATCTTATATATTTTTGTACGATATTTATACTTTTATTACTATCTACTATTGACTCTGTTTCACAATCTTCTTATACATAAGATAGCTTAACGTATGTTCGTATCGTATGTTTTGTCTATATCGAGTGATATAGACAAAACATAAAATTAAGCTACCTGATGCTTATCAGTAGATTGTGTAACTAAGGCTCAACTCAAATGGGCATTGTCAAAAAAATCACATGCACTTTTTTTTTGTTGAAATAGGGTATTTTAAGAACATAAATATAAATTAAATATTTTTGAAATTCATTGGCTAGTTTTTTTTAAATATTTTTTTAAAGTTTTTGGATCTATGACGTCGTAGTTCCCGGCGGGTAGCATAGAGTACATAAAAATTAATTAAAAAAAGAGCATTTTCAAAATTCAACATGGTGTTAAATGTCTTATGAAATACTAATCTCAAATTTTAGAGAAAGGTCTTGATGTGGTTGTTGATATTATGTCTGTACCTTACTAGAAAAAAAATTAAATGTAACATTAAAATTAATCACAACTATTAATAGTTTTTGTGTATCACACATTTTCAGTCAGTGTCAGCGCCACAACGCGTCGGTCTGTACTGAAGCCACAATATGAATTTGACGTAATGACTAATGGATGATCTTGAGTGTTCTAGAATTTACTCAATAAGCGTTTACTGAATATGAATGAATTAATGTGTTAGTCAACTGATTTCGGCAGTATCTATTTTGCTTTTTTGGTCATAAATATTATATTTTCGCCAGTTACAAAAACAGAGGATCAGTTTGAGGTTTCTCTCCTTTCTGCGTTTGCCTGTGGCATCGTAGCTCTCAAAGCGATGAACCGATGTTTATATAATATGTGATTATATTTGTTTAAAATCTGAGGCTCTTAACTATAATTTATCATCAGGCGAGTGAACTGCGCTCATGGCTTGACGATTCGGGCTTACATATTTTTTTTTAATCTTGTTTGTATTTTTTGTGGTTAAATTATTTTAATGTAGGTAACAAGTTGAATATTTGTGTTAGAGATTCAAATTGTACCATAAGTAGGCCAAGCCGGAGAAAAAGCTAAGTAGAATGTCATTTGAATTTGCACTGTAGTGCTTGGGCAACAGTTCGTCCACTTATATACGTATTGTTAATGTAGTATTAATCTCATTATATTCTTACATTACAGATAAAATGAGCAAATTAATTACGTTAACGTAAAATCCCTGGAGGCGCAAGATTGATTCGCGAGGGCGAGGGAATAGCCCTCCGGCGGCCGAGATTGCCTCGCACTCTACATGAGGCTTTAATGAGGGTATATTATAATTGACACATATAAAGTCTAGATAAAATTATTTTTTATGAAACTGGAGTTCTTATAATTTTGTAAAAAACATTTAAGGTTGACATTTAAGCCACAAGACTAGGTACTCTATCATCATTTTACCATCATCATCATGTCACCCGCAATTGAACATAAGCCTCATCCAAAGTATCTCATGGTAATGGTCATGGATCATCATCATGATCATAAATTCCCTCTATCGCCTTTTACACTTTTTTCATAGGGAGGTGCTATTCTTTGTCAGACACCCAAAATCTTCTGTTCTAATATTAAATGTGGCTATAACATTTAATAACAGAAAATATACGTAGGTACTTTAGGTTGTCCTCATGTCTTACTCAATAATTTTCTATAACTAACTTTTAATTTATATGTTAAAATTCTTATAAAACAAGCCAAGAAGAACTGAAACAAATATCAAATTAAACACGAAATATTTCTTATTAAATTAACATGAAAGTATGAGCAGATAAACATCGAATTCGTAAACAAGTTTACCCCTGTACAATACAATACCGGGTTTACGGTCATTGTTCCAGCTCCTTTTATTGTACGGACAAAGTTAAAATATATTAAATAATACAGTTACACTTGTAGATCTTATTACCTGGCGCGGATCCAGAAATTAATTTGGCTGAGACTGTTTGCATTGTTTGCTTAGTACAGTTGGATTTATCAATAGAGCATTAGATAAACGTTTCTTATATTGTCATTGAAAATTGTGTTTAGGAACTCAGTCTATTTACGTTAGGAACTCAGTCTATTTACGTTAGGAACTAAGTAGAAATACATTATATACTATCAATCTCTAACCTTATATTTAGATATACGAAGTGCTTAGTCTTTTCTAACATGTGTGTCACCACTGTCACGAGGTATGAGTATATTTTAAGATTGGCACATATTAGTTCATCTCTACTGCTATTACACTGTGGCAATAAATTGCGTGTCTTTAATTTAGATTTTTAGCAACTCTCATAATAATAAATTAATCGTTAAATAGAAACAGAAATTTGAACTTTTATTCAAAGTAATCGATCTTATTAGGGTAATCTTTTTACATTTAAATTTGGAACAATCTTCGTATCGAAAACTCATTATTCAAATTTAATCGCCCGAAATATTTAAATTGTACGATTTAAGATTGAAGAGTTTATTCTTATTATACGCCTAATATTTCCAATTATTGGCGATTGTGTTCCAAAGATTTTACAAAGATACATCTGTTTTTCTGAATTTAAGAATAAGATTTTTTAAATAATACGTTTATTAGCTAGGTACGGTTTTATTGTTGTAAAGTTTTGCCGAAAACAAGTATTCAAAACGTAAATTAATGTGCCTATTCTATTTTTTATCCGTAATTCTCAGATTATAATAAGTAACAACGGTCAATTAAGGTTAACAGTTTATTTGAACTAGATAATACAGTATTTTTTTATATATTATCTTTGCATTATAATTGTTACTAAAAGATAGCTGTCACGCTGTGTCTTTATCTTTTGGTTACATTAGATAGTTTATTAAAACCGGTCGATAATCTTCCTTTAAGGTTGTTGTTGAATAAATTAAAATGTTCAAGGTACATATTTTAAAATCAGTAGCTATACATTGTTTCTATCATTATAGCCAAATACACATTTAGGTTTGATCGTAGGTGGAACATTGACAAAAATTCCGCAACGTGTCTCTTTGATTTACGTACTCATTATGCAGGAATTCGAGAAATCAGCAAGAAAATTTCATTGGAAAAAAACCAGTTTGGTACGAAAGAGAATCTTTTGTTCTAAATAAAAATGTAAGCGTAATTTAAAATGACTTGACAATAAGTCAAATCAATTTCACCCTCGAGGCAGACAAGACCCAATTCTCCCCAGTTATTTGATTTTAATGTCGCTACGGTCGTTTGATGTAGAATCTGTTTTGTCTGGCCGAAACATGAAATTTAAAAAGCTAATTTGCTTAATAAAATACAAGTGGGTACAAGAAATCTTCGGGGCTCAATCTCTTTTGTTTCAATTTACGAGCTTAATACGAACAGAAAACAAATTAGAGCGCCTGTATTTTTTAAATATTTAAGGATTTTATAATTTTCATACCATCATAAAGTCAATCAATTTGGCCTAATTCTATAGAGGAGGAGACTTGGGGCGGAAGATTCAGTTTTCTTTTACCGTAGCGCTTCTCTACTAAGACATAGATAACTCGTCTAAGAAACTAAACTGAAACTCAACTCAAACGGAGACGAAATTAATTTCTCGCTCCAAATAATATTTCCGCCAATTCGCTTCAGAGTCCGCATTACACTAATTTAATCACATCTTTTTGAATCAACGTCCAAAAGGACACTTGGCATCCTTTATTTTTAGATTTTAAGCAGCAGAGACATCTTACCAGGAAACTGGCCATGATGCCAAATACAATATCATTATTTTATCCACCAAGATGGGTTCGGAAACGCTGTACCATGTTTATTGTTTGATTCTTATTCTTTGGACTGAGATTGCTTTTGCAAATTTGGCAAACGATGTCTCGGTACTTTAAGTGCCTATCTCGAATTTTTCAGATTACGCCATTTTGTTGTTATCATGTTATTTGCAATGTTTCGACATTTGTTTCAAATGTTTCTTATAAAAATATTTTCTGCTGTTCTTTATTTTTTTACAATAAGTAAATTAAGTTTATAATCACAATTATTTATTTCCAAGAAATACAGTGAGTAACTAATTATAATTATCAGACTAGCTGACCCGTGCTCACTCTGTTGAGCATAGAAACCTTTAAACCTTCCGTGGACTTCAACGAATATTTCATGACTAAAAATAGCCGAATCGGTTAAGACGTTCTCGAGTTTTAGCGAGACTAACGAACAGCGATTCATTTTTATATATAAGAAGAAAAATTACGATGATACAAACAATTTAAAGAACATAACGAAAGAGAGTATATATTATTTCAAAGCTTTTACTAGAAATAAATGGACAATATGATAAATATTTTGTTTGCTTAATTATATAATATATAATCGCGCAAACAGAAATAAGTTTTCTTTTAAATATAAGGTTATCTATTGGACGCAAGCAATTTAGCAAACTACTACTTATACATTTGACCTAATGTGTCTATTAGAAAACTTTCTTAACTTTGTCTTTGTCTATGAACTTGAAATTGCCGGAGCTGTAATTATTTCCTATCGTTCCCTTCACTAACACTTGCTAACGTAATTTAATATTAATTATTACAAACGAGTAACTAATTGCACGCGCTAACAACCAGTAGGTACTACGCTTTGCTAAATATTTACATCACTAATTTATCTGTCCTAAGGGATATTATAACGACATTAGTTGACATTATTTGTATGTATAACAGCTGATTGTGGTTTCAGGCTTGAATGCGACTATGAAATAATGTTGCTGGAGTTATGGATCGATTGAATCCTTTTTCCCGGCAAAGTCAAATGGAAGGGTAATGATTTTAGCAGTCTATCCCTGTTTTGTTGCTCTCCCGTACCACCAAATCAGTGGTCCAATTTTAATAAATGAGGTGTCATTAAATACGTAAGATAAGATAAGATAAGATTGTCTTTATTTCCAAGAAATTGGTATACATAATTGGTCTTAAGTCTAGTGAGTTCACAATTTCTACCTCATAGAGGTGTGGAGATATTGCAATAAATTTTAATGTTTTGGTGATTTACAACGTAATAGTTATAGTCCATGTTACTAATCGTTTTTATAACAGACAATAACAATTACGTAGTCAACCAACAGTTTTAACCAAAAAACAATTGTTATTTTTTTCATTCCTCTATACACGTGTACTCCCAGTTATTACCTCCTTTATAAACTTAACAACTGTGTGCAAACTTCCACAAACAAGCTTATTCCCCGTCCACTAGAAGTAAGCCAAAGTAGTTGAACAATTTTTCATTTACATTATTCGAGCAAGGCGAACGCATTCGATTCCCGGAAACAATTATCTCGACGGGTCCCAAGAACAAAATCGTATGTTCAAAATTATCGTTTTACACTATGAGCATTTGAATTTCTGTGTACGTATAATCATAATTTGTTAGTGAAAATATAGACATTTTGAGGAAAAAAAATACAAAACGCTATTTGAGAACTCAATACCTTTATCTTCACATTTTATTAGATACCTTAATTACTATTTTCGCATAAATATGATTCGTATGATACCATACGGTTTTGTTTTCCGGAACGACCTAGCACGTATCTGAATGTACGACATTGTTCTTCGGAACAATCTAGTATACATCTTAATATACGACTTTGTTTTATGGAATTGATGTTTCATTTTCATGTCTTATAAGACAATAATTGTGAGTTCAATGTTTAAATTCATAATATAAACAGTAAAGGTTAATGTTATTACAAATACTTATTTACTTTATAAATTTTCTATAAATTTTATTAAGTTGTTACATTATAAAAATCATAAAATCTATAGATGATTTTTTTTTTAAAAATCTTTAACAAAAATAAATTTTAATCCAATTTATTTTTCAATCATTTCTCATCTAGTCTTATAAAATATAATATATTATTTTATATAAAATATTTTATATTTAAATCAAATCTTATATTTAAATTAAATGAAATAAAGAAACTTTTGAACTTTCTAGGAATTATTTGAAATCCTAAATCAGTAAACCTAAACAGTCACCCTAAGGGTGAATTTTCAATCGTCGGATAAATTTTACCTCAAGAATATATAATATTATGTGACTTTGACAGAGTTTACATGAACCAAATGTCATAGCAGCATTTATTTCACTGATATAAGTTATCTGGCCATTGAAAGATCAGGCTTTAATCATTTTAATATAATAGTAGGTATAAGATGAATTATCATAATTTAAGAATCTTTGTCCCTGCTGCTCTTTTTTTATCATTACCGTCTGTAATATTGTGACATATTTCGCATTGATATTTATAGGAATTTAAAAGCCAAGATTATTGTTTCAATGTACTTTTAATGGGTGTAGTTTAAAATGATACTGGCGCTCAGTTGTAGCTTTCAATGTGTAAATAGATTCAACACACCATTCATTATTCATCGTACGGCAGCCTCAGTGTAAACCTAATGTACAACATAAGGTTCATACTGAGGCTGCCGTCAATTATATACCGTATATTAATATATAAATTTAAAAATGAAAAGGCGTTGACTTACAAACGTTAATCGGGAAACAGTAGTCTTAGATGACATTACAAGTGGTAAAAAGTATTTTAATGTAAAGTGTCGTTTATTGAAAGTGCTATATCGGTTTATACATCGCTTTTTTATACTTTGCCTCATACATACACTGCTTTTCTCTATTAACAAGCATCCAAAATCCATAAAACCAGTTTTTGTTCTTCTGTAATTTTATCTCAAGACTTATACTTACAGGTAAAGCTGTAAGTATAAGTGTTGAGATAAAAAAAACATTTTATCATTAATAAATCCACCTTTTTTTGAGATGTAACGTTTTTTTGCTTCGGGGCGATTTCAGGCGGATTATAATGAATAAATCTAATCAGTATGATTAAAACAAAAAGGACCATTACATGTTTTGTATATATTACTGAGAAAGGTATAGGTGTAGCTAATATCATATGGGATTGAATTTGTAAGTTCTTCAAGTTCTGGTGATGAATATTTCTGATGAGTTGTTAAAGGTGAAGGTGATTTCAATGTTCAACGAAAATAATCTTTATATTATGTATGCATCACTAGCGGCAAATATAAAGATGGTGAAGCAAAATGATCGCAGGTAACATAATAGGTATCTGAGTTATTGATATGAGGATCTGCTTTTTCTCCAAATTTATCATTTTCATCAAAAACATCATGCCAAACTACTACTGAATCGATGTCAATATTCTTGGGTCCAAGTGTCATAGGCAAGACGTTAGTGTACCGTTGACACCCAGTCTCTAACAAAAAGGAAAATGTAAGTGTGAAATTTATAAGTAAATTCATATAGATTACTAAAAATTATATTATTTTATTAAAAAGTACATTAAATCATATACTTTTTTATAGAACAAACACGCATGTAAAAATTGTTTACAGCGAACAAAATTGTTTATTCAAATACGACATATTTTTTAGTAAAAATTTTCGAAGAAAAAAATCGTATCTGCTCAAACGATAAATTATTTTGCCGAACAAAGACTTATGTAACAATAATAAGGTAGAAAATAAATATGTCTAATCGTAGTCTTATTATAAAGTCTATCAATATAAAAGTAAAATAGGTTTTTCTGGATTTATTTATAAGATAAATTTAGATTTTTGTTGAACAAAATTGTATATGCATAAACGATGAAAATGAATGAGTTTCCGTGTAATTTTGTTTACAATAACTATTAACTTTAAAATACAACAATTTATGCAATGTTACAGTATATTATGTACACAACTAAACTATTAGTTACCTTTTAAAAGGTTTTATCGTTGTTGTTAATGCTTGTAATAAGACTGCCATAATTTTCATTTAAATGCAGAGCTAAATTTAGTAATATTTTCTTTCCTGGCCATCCCGACATTATTTAACCACTCACTAGATGGACGTTTATAAACATAAAATGTAATTTTAAACTAAATCTTTGTATTTTTGAGGAGAGCGGGTTTGTATTTGATTTTGCAGAGAACAAACACGCAAATGACGGTAAGTCGCTGCGAGCGCGCTCAGTGTTGCATTGAACAAGTGCGTACATGTCAATACATGTTTGTTTGCGGGTATCTAATTCAAATAAGATATTGTTCGATTGATTATTTCAATAAGTAAATGAAAAATATATAAAAAAAATATAGTGCCATATAGTTTTTAGTATGTAGAATACAAATATGCAATAAAATGCATTTTGTCTTATTTTTCCATACGATGTTGTTCTTGGGACCCGTCGATCTGATAGCACCCAGTTGTTTCCCGGTTGTGGTTATCACATTAATTTATTGTTCCCCCCACTCCCGGTCCTCGAGGGGGGAAATTGCTCAACATTAAGTTGCTTTTCTTTTGCCCACACTTGATTTATATTCACCGCGAATTTTTCTTGTCCGTTCGTGTAAACAAAGAATTGTTTGTCTTAAAATTCGTCGTTTATTGCTAATAAATCATTTCTGTTGGCGTAGACCGTAGTAGACAGAATAGACGAGTTATGGATAACATAGTCGTTATAGAACTTACAAAGTAAGTACTACTTCGTCTGGTTAGTAATTATTCCGAGAGACAATAATGCTAAATGGCAATATAGTAAACAAAGCCGTTAAAATACATCCATTTTTAGTACGTGAACTTTGAATCTGTTTTATAAAAAATAAGCCACTAACGGAGAAATAAGCAATTCGATACAGTTATAAGCATGATGAGGAGAAGAGCAGAAAGCGATTGTTTTTATAATGATGCTTCAAAACGCATTAAATATTCCACATATTATAGGAGCAACTGGGATAAAATCTTGAATCATAAAGGTTTATAGGTAACCTTTTAGAAATTAATTCTAATAAACGACCGATCTCTGCAGCGCACTAATTGGTCGCGGGTTCGAATTCCGCCGAGAAATATAAAAAGTTTTCAATGTTCCTGGGTCATGGATTTGAATTAAATTTGTGTATTAATGTAAAAAATTCTAAAATATGTGTAAGTTATAAAAGTATTAAATTTATTTCCGTTTGTCTGGTATCAGTAACACAAGTTCTTCGGTTACTTAGCACGTGGCCATATTGGCTTGGTGTGAAGCGTCCATATACTATCACTATTAATGATTTTTAATATAATTTACGGTAAAATATTGATCCCTAGATCACGTAGTACCTTGTATATAACTATGAACCAGATCAGCGGTGGTAATCAATAATTTATAAGTAAGTATGAGCGTACGTCAATCATTTGAATAAGATTAAGGAACATTAATTAATTAAAAACGTTCTCTTGTAACTTTTTTAATTATTGCAGGTCTCTCTCAAAATATTATGCATCTCTAAAAACTTATCCATGACTACGCCACCACAAAGTTGGTCCGCTTTTCGATCTTTATGAAAGAGAATTAATTTTGCCACTTGCTCGCGGTCTACTTTGCCATTTTGCTTACGACGTGACGGCCGGCGACTATAGTTTTGAAAATATTTTAGACTCAAACTTTGTAATACGAATAATAAAGTCTCTGGACGGTAGATAAACTAAAGCTGGCTTTTTGTATGAACCTTTCTTTTGTGGTTTTACAAAATCCTAAAAGCCTCTAACGGTTCGTTTCAAGGTCGCTGGAAACGCTTTCATGATAATCTCGTTAACGGTCACCTTTACAGAGAAAGAAAAGAATCAGCAAAATATATCTTAATTTTAGACAATACCTAACATTGAAAACAATTGTTATTTTATTACGTACAACGTCTAGTTTATATAAATAGTATGTTAGTACTTTGGAAATATAATAGTGTTTAACAGTGTATTGAATAATGGAATTGCGTGGTAAGTATTTATTTGAACGTTCTTAAAATATTTTTGCTAACTGCACGAGGTTCCTTGTAAATGTGTTTTAATGTTGTCTTCAAACGATGTAATTTATACCACTCGTATTAAGTTACTTAATGCTAGAGAACATTTAGATGTATTATTCAATATTCACACCCGATATTCGATTTGCAAAGAATATGCCTAAGAAACCAATAGTCTTTACAAAACGAGTAAGTTGGCGGACGGCGCCTTGGCAACACCATTCCATGATTAAAATCTTTGAAGCGTGTGCACGATAATCTGGCATCAAACCAACGTCCCCAGATATTGTATCGCTAACTCAGAATAAAAGGAATGATCAAAACTAATGATGTCTTTTGTGATCTTTGAACTGTAGTCGGCCAATTTGCTTGCGTGTTTCTGATTTGCTTTGACTGCAGTTTTGTCAAAAAATTGCTGGGTCTTTAAATTAATTTGAACACTTTTTTTGAAGTCATCTGAGTTTTATATAAGCTGTAATAAGGTGAACATAATATATTATGCTGCTTACAAATGAACCTTCTTTCGCACATTTTGCTTGTTTCCCTTATATACATTATTATATTACTGCCGTACTTGGGGTATTTTAACATCTGACTGTTCTACGGACGACAATTTTCTTTAGGCACACTCAGGCAAAAATTTTCGTTCAATCGCTATCCAACGTATAAATCTTATAAGTTATTTATTCCTCCCCCAGGACCGTGCGAGACTTGTCAAAATTAAAACATAAATCTTACGCACGCCTACTCGCTGAGTCAAATCAACTTATGAATTAAAGGTTCTTTATTATTGTGCTTAAGCGAAATATCCTTTTGTTAAAATGAAACGCCTTGATTTATGAGAAAATATGCAGGTTGAGAAATAACAAATTCACATACATAACTAACTGGCGGATATATTTATGTATCATACATTTTCCGGGTTTAGGGTTATCGCAGTGTTTTGTTACGATTATTATTATTATCAGTTGTGTGTTTTCCAGTCTGCCTTCATATGTTACGCTTTACAAAAGTGTAATTAATGGAAACTGGAATTAATATTTGCAGCTTCAAATTGCAGACATAGCAGATAAAGTAAATCAGAATGAATGAGGTATTGTAATTAAAAGTATTCTTATTCCTTTATTCAATAAATTGTTAACTTTTTTCTTGTAAGAGAAAAATCCAACTAAGAAAGTTTCATTGAAAATTCAAAGAAAGTTCAAAGTAGAGTCTTGGATTAAATCGTTCCAGGGAATGCGTTGACTTTATAACATCAAGGTAATACCATAACACTCCAGGGGCTTTAAAAAGTAATAAGAGGCATTTTAAAGCAGCCCGTTGTCTACCTCAGATTAGTTTTACAGTTATTTCAACTTCCTAAGAAATTAAACCCGCTTTTACAGCGTTGATTTTTATACAACTTTTAATACTCATTTTAAAATGTTTTAGTTAAATTAGTAAAATGCAGCCGGTAGCGTTGAAAACATGCGGCCAACAACAATATTATGTATTATTGTGAACTACCTAAAATTAATAAATAATGGCTTCGAATATTCGTATATAAGTGACCATTGATATAAAAATAAAATATATCTATAATAATAAATATATATTTATTCGTAAATCAAATTTTTTCCTTTCTACCCCTTTTTACGAAAACTTATAGACAAAGAGTGCATAATGCTAATCTATTTTTAAATTATCCATAAAAATATTTTTCTTTAATCGACGACCTCCGTAGCGTAGTTGGTTGAGCGCCTTGGTGCTCGACCGAAAGGTCGCGTGTTCGAATCCCGCCGAGGGAACAAAAAGTTTTCAATGTTCCTGGGTCATGGATGTGTATTAAATTTGTGTATAATATAATAAAAACCTTAAATATGTGTATAGTATAAAAGTATTAAATATATTTCCGTTGTCTGGTACCTGTAACACAAGTTCTTCGGATACTTAGCACAGGGCCAGATTGACGTGGTGTAAAGCGTCCATAGATATTATTATTATTATAATAGAAGATTACAATATTATGATCAATATAATCATTATAAATTAAATTAATTTATTTAGAAAATTACGTACGTCTAATGCTTTCACCTACATGGATGTCGTTGTCAAACAATGAGTTTATATGAAGACTACAGTCTACATGTAGGTGTTATGTTATGGTAATTGTGAAACACACATATTATAAATCCCTAAAACTTTTAAAAATTCATGAAAACGTCACCCGGATGATTGACTTTGTCCTATTCTAATCTGCGCATATGCATCTAGTAACTAATTCATGATTTAGGTCGGGTCTGATCTCTCTTGATTTTCATTATTTATTGACGTACACCGGTATGAGATGATTGATATGTGCGATTGTCAATCGAATTAGCCCGGACAGGTGTCGATCTGTGCTGAGTGTGGCTTGGATGATGATAAAGGGTATTCCAAATTTAGCCGCACATTTCAACCTATTACTTATTAAGTACCTATCATACCTAATATTGTACCGGTAAATCCTAGAATTTGCCAGTAAAACCTAGTATTTATCAACGTATAATATTCTAGCGGGCTTTTTCAATTAGAATTTGGTACCTAACCTATTTTAATTTACAAAGTACGTAGTAAATGCAAATTGATTAATTTTTAGGGTTATAAATCGTAGTTCAAGGCTTTACAATTATATACGATACTAGCTGACCCTTGCCCACTTCGTTGAGCATAAAAAGAGTTTATGATGAAATTCAACTAAAAAAAACAACGCGGGAACCCGAAACCCGCAACGCGGGAACCCGGAACCCGCAACGCGGGAACCCGGAACCCGCAACGCGGGAACCCGGAACCCGCAACGCGGGAACCCTGAACCCGCAACGCGGGAACCCTGAACCCGCAACGCGGGAACCCGAAACCCGCAACGCGGGAACCCGGAACCCGCAACGCGGGAACCCTGAACCCGCAACGCGGGAACCCGAAACCCGCAATGCGGGAACCCGGAACCCGCAACGCGGGAACCCGGAACCCGCAACGCGGGAACCCGGAACCCGCAACGCGGGAACCCGAAACCCGCAACGCGGAACCCGCAACGCGAGAACCCTGAACCCGCAACGCAGAACCCGCAACGCGGGAACCCGGAACCCGCAACGCGGGAACCCGGAACCCGCAACGCGGAACCCGGAACCCGCAACGCGGGAACCCGGAACCCGCAACGCGGGAACCCGGAACCCGCAACGCGGAACCCGGAACCCGCAACGCGGGAACCCGGAACCCGGAACGCGGGAACCCGGAACCCGCAACGCGGGAACCCGGAACCCGCAACGTGGGAACCCGGAACCCGCAACGCGGGAACCCGGAACCCGCAACGCGGGAACCCGAAACCCGCAACGCGGGAACCCGGAACTCGCAACGCGGAACCCGCAGCATGGGAACCCGAAACCCGCAACGCGGAACCCGCAACGCGGAACCCGGAACCCGCAACACGGAAACCCGGAACCCGCAACGCGGAACCCACAACGCGAAACCCAAACGCAGAACCCGCAACGTTCACGGAAACGCTGACAAAATATGGAATAAATAGTATCCTATGTCCGTCTACTTGCTCTAAGCTACTTCCTCACCAATTTTCAGCCATATCGATAAAGCCGTTCTTGAGTTATAAATAATTTAACTAACACGACTTACTTTTATACATATAGATGTATAGATTACTCCTACTAACATAAGCCAAGCCCGGTGAATGCTCCCGTCACAGTCGGTCCAGCCAATTCGGTGATCATTAGTTAGATGACGACGATGATGATGATGAAAAGTAGCCTTAATTAATCCTTATAACTTTAGCTATCTACCAGTGAAAGTCTCGTTAAAATCGGTCCAGCCGTTCCAGAGATTAGCCGGAGCAAAGTGACACGCTGACAGACAGACATTTTTTTTTTAAATTACATTTTCGTTTTCAGTAAATATCGTTGCCAATGCAAAAAAAAGCAGAAGATATCGTTTAAAATGTCTATGATAATTTGGACAAAGAAGACTATAAAAATGTACAGTAGTAGTAGGCTGTATGAATTTGAAAGGACGGAATAAGAACTATAATATTATAGAATGCAACATATTATACATCTATATCTATATCTATACTTATACTTATAATAAAACTCTAGAGAGGTCAATTCTGTACATTGAATATTTTTTCAAAATTCTTATTGGAGATACCAAAAATGCAATCAATAATTTTTTTGTCTGTATGTGCACGAATGGAACAAAAACTACTGAAGGGATTTTAACCAAACTTAGTACGATTGTAGTCCATACTCCTGAGCAGGTTATAGGTTATAAAACATAACGCTGAGACACATAGGAGCCGAATAGTGACGATAAATTTGAAGTTAGTCGAACGAATTTCGACGCGTGTAGACTGCGGGGTGTGCGGGACGCGCGGGGCGATCGCTGATCTACTTACACAGCGACGCGATGCAATAGATACAGTATTTTAACCGACTTTCAAAAAAGGAGGAGGTTTCTCAATTCAACCGTATATATGTTTGTTCGCGGATATCGGGCGTCGGGCGTCGGCGTCGCGACGTCGGGCGTCAGCGTCTCGACGTCGGGCGTCGGCGTCTCGACGTTGCGAGTCGCGGCGTCGTTGTCGCGGCGTCGCGTCGGGCGTCGGCGTCGCGGCGTCGGGCGTCGGCGTCGGGTGTTGGTGTCGCGTCGCGGCGTCGGCATCGCGTCGCAGCGTCAGCATCGCGTCGCGGCGTCGGGCGACGACGACGCCCGACTGGTATTGGTCGCAGCGTTATGTTATATTATAGCCTAAAGCCTTCCTCTATAAATGAACTATCCAAAAAAAATATTTTTTCAAATCGGACCAATAGTTCCTGAGATTAGCGCGTTTAAACAAACAAACAATTCACATTTCGGGTTTTCGATTAAGTCAATAAAACACCACGCAAACGAAGTCGCGGGCACAGCTAGTTGCTAATAACACGCTGAGGACCGAATTTCGATTTTCTTAATTATTAATACGAAAATCGATTCTCGGATAACGTATTTTATAAATGTAGGTACTCAACTTTGTTATAATTGCAGTTGGCGTATAGATGTCGCTATTATGGTTCTGCATCTCGCTATCTCTTGTAAGATAGATTTTTATAAGAGAATATTTTATCATTATTATAATATTTGGCAAAAAAAAAACTATAATAATCACACTGTTAACACATATCCAGGGCAGGCCGTAAATGGTTAGAATTTAACAAAAGGTAGAATTAACAGTTTTCCCCTGTAACACAGTTTAGTAACTATCAAGAAGTTTTAACGTCTAACTTATTAAATAGAAAAAATAAAGAAAAAGAGCAATATATTTAAAAAAAATCTTAGAACTGTTTTTAAGGTTCCGTACCTCAAAAGGAAAAAACGAAATACATAATATCCACACACATATTACACACTTCCATGTCCGTCTGTCTGTCAAGGCCCTTTTACTCAGAAACGCGTAAAGATAAAAATTATATAAAATACTCAGGATCTACTGTTCCTTGAAGTAGTGAAAAAATCAGACTTTTTAGCCAATGCAATCAAAAGCTACAGTCGCTTATGTCGCTAAATTTCGTCATTTTAGACACTCGCAAGGGAATCAAAACCTAAAGGGTACTTCCCGTGAACTTAATATCATAAAATTTGAAACCAAGCAATGTCTAAAACCATATTACGTTTTTAGTTACATTATATAGATAATAAAAATATTTAGATCTTTTAAAACTTAGTACCGTTTTGTCATGAATGTATTTAATTGAAACTTATATCAAATACTCAGGTCTCAATATGTCAATCAGGTTTTTATGGAGCTCTCGGTGCGCAATTATATTACATTTCTAACTAATAAATATGTACATACAGTACCTACTTGTCACAGAGGACTTTACAGTAAAAGTACGTACTGATTTTATACAAATAACTTTCGTAATAAAGAAACTCAAAAAAAAAAACTTAGATTGTCCCTAGATTGTCCCGCCGGCCCCCGCAGCGGGGTGCGTTTGCTACGAATAAAATTTGAATCGGCGCGCGGCTCCCGGGCCCGGCGCGATTGCTACAAACGTCCAGCAAGTACGACATGATCTTTTTAAATTGTCATAACTTTTTTATTTATGAACCGATTTACATAAAACAAACACTAAATGTTAAATGAAACTTGCCGCAATATATTACTGAAAAGTACATCTTAATTGGATAAGCCGTTTCTGAGATTAGCGTGCACAAACCCACAGACAAACAGACAAAAATTTCAAAAATCATAGTTTTGGGTACTATTGCGTAAATAAAGGTCCCCTATATTATTTTTTCTCAAATATCTTCAATGTACAGACACGACTCCTCTACAGATTTATTATATGTATAGACTATCTGACCCGTGCCCACTTCGTTGAGCATACAAACCGTTTAAACCTTTCCTGGACTTCCACAAATATTTGAGGACTAAAAATAGCCGAATCGGTTCAGCTGTTCTGGAGTTTTAGCGATACTAACGAACAGCAATTCATTTATATTTAAGACTAGCTGACCCTTGCCCACTTCGTTGAGCATAAAAACAGTTTATGATGAAATTCAAATAAAAAAAACAACCCCTAACTCGGGAATGCGGAACCCGCAACGCGGGAACCCGGAACCCGCAGCATGGGAACCCGAAACCCGCAACCCGCAACGCGGGAACGCGGAACCCGCAGCATGGGAACCCAAAACCCGCAACGCGGGAACCCGGAACCCGCAACGCGGGAACCCGGAACCCGCAACGCGGGAACCCGGAACCCGCGACGCGGGAACCCGGAACCCGCAACGCGGAACCCGCAACCCGGAACCCGCAACCCGGAACCCGCAACGCGGAACCCGCAACGCGGGAACGCGGAACCCACAACGCGGGGACCCGGAACCCGCAACGCGGGAACCCGGAACCCGCAACGCGGAACCCGCAGCAGGGGAACCCGAAACCCGCAACGCGGGAACCCGGAACCCGCAACGTGGGAACCCGGAACCCGCAACGCGGGAACCAGGAACCCGCAACGCGGAAACCCGGAACCCGCAACGCGGGAACCCGGAACCCGCAACGCGGGAACCCGGAACCCGCAACGCGGGAACCCGGAACCCGCAACGCGGGAACCCGGAACCCGCAACGCGGGAACCCGGAACCCGCAACGCGGGAACGCGGAACCCGCAACGCGGAACCCGCAACGTGGAACCCGCAACGCGGAACCCGCAACGCGGAACCCGCAACTTGCAACACGGGAACCCTGAACCCGCGACGCGGAACCCGGAACCCGCAACACGGGAACCCGGAACCCGCAACGCGGAACCCACAACGCCAAACCCTTCCGTGAACGTTGCTGGTTCTGCGCTGTCAAATGGAATAAATAGTATCCTATGTCCGTCTACTGGCTCTAAGTTACTTCCTCACCAATTTTCAACCATATCGATAAAGCCGTTCTCGAGTTATAAATAATTCATTTAACTAACACGACTTACTTTAATACAAAAAGCTGATGTAAAGATGAAACTAACATAAGCTAACGCCCGGTGAATGCTCCCGTCACAGTCGGTCCAGCCGATTCGGTGATCATTAGTTAGATAACGATGATGATGATGAAAAGAAGCCTAAATTAATCCTTATAACTTTAGCTATCTACCAGTGAAAGTCTCGTTAAAATCGGTCCAGCCGTTCCAGAGATTAGCCGGAGCAAAGAGACACGCTAACAGACAGACAGACATTTTTTTTTAATTGAATTTTCGTTTTCAGTAGCAAGAAATAAAAAAGACAGAACAGACAGACGTTAACTTCGCACAAAGACAAATGGCGACCAAAGACATAATGGTGTCTTATCATGACGTTTTCGATTTTTTTTTATTGTTCGTGAATTATGACCATGGATCTAACTCCTTCGATCTGATTTTTAAATTAACATTTATAATATATTCTTATTACAACTTATAACTTAAGTACTTTTTTTAAATAGGTATATTTATAGATGTTAAAAGATTAATCGATTTTTTGAGTAAGTCTCTAGTGTTTAATAAGAAAAAGTGTTAACTGACGTAACATTATCACGACGTTTATTTCATTAAATCATAATTTGTATATTATATTTAAGATCGTTTATCAGTGAAAGCAAATCGTAAAAAAACTCATATTGGTTATGTTGACAATAAATATCTAATAATTATTAAATAAAGTTTAGTAAATTCTGCAGTTTTAACAAAAAGAAAATATTTATTTTATTATGTCGTCGTTACAACGTTACGTCGCTCATTTTTGATAAACTGTCAAATGTTACCTATTAAAATGACCCGACTATTTATTAGTGGTGGACAAATAGTTTAATGAATCCAAATAGTTTAAGTTTATGTTAATACGTTATTTATAGCATTTCATAATTTTTATTTTCCATTTGTAAACAATGTCGTTACCATGACACCAGTGTCATATAAACTGGCAACGACGTGAATCATTTGTAAACAATGTCGTTACCATGACACCAGTGTCATATAAACTGGCAACGACGTGAATCGATTGAGCCCAGGTTCAAACCCCGCGTGACCATCACGTATTTTCTTCTTTTTTCTAATTTTCTGCTTATTTTTTTCAACGTTTTCTTTCATAATAACCTTTTCGTGACAATAACGAACATACCGTAAAAAAATTGCGAAATTGGTCAAGCCGTTGTCGAAGCGCACACGACGTAAGAAATTTTGGAGGTCGTTTTTTTACACTTTGGGCTACATTTTTGGGGTTTTAGTAAGGAACCCTACTTTTTTTAAACATATAATATAGCCTATGTTCAGCGCTAGGAATGTAGCTTTCCAACGGTGAAAGAATTTTTCATATTGGTTCAATGGTTTCAGAGCCTATTCCATTCAAACAAACAAACAATCAAACATTACCTCTTTATAATATTATTTATATTTAAGAAGACATATATACACAAAGAAAGTATCAAAATAATAAATTTGATGCTCGTGTCAGGTAACGTCACGTCCTTAAACACTTTTTATTATAAAGGTCGATTCTGCTATTTCTGTTTTGCAATAATACTATACAATTTCGGTTCGTATCGATTTCATCTAACAGTAAAATGATATTATCATAAACGTCATACAGCTGTCAAAAGCTGTACAAACGTCAAAATTGTAGTAAAATAACGACCTTTCTTTTTCTTTATGATAACCTGGTCCATTTATAATTCAGAGAAAGTTAAGTTCTTTTGTTTATGTGTAGTTTTTTTTCGAAGAGTATTAAATAAAATTTTGGATATATGACTAGATATAGGTAACGCAGAGTGCACGTGGGTCAGATCAATAAATATTTAGATTATTCATCTGACGACTTCTGTAGCGCAGTGGATGATCGCGTCGGTGCTCAAGCTAAAGGTCGCGGGTTTGAATCCCGCCGACGAAACAAAAAGTTATTTGTGTTCATGGGTCATGGATGTCTATGAAATTTGTGTGTTATGTTGAAAAAGTCTTAAAATTTTAAAAGTATATAAATATTAAACATATTTTCGTTGTCTGGTGGTTGTAAAACAAGTTCTTCGGATCGTTAGCAAGGGGCCAGATTGACGTAGCGTGAAGCGTAAATAGATTTTTTTATTACCGTTATTGTTACACAGTTTAAAATTACACTTGTAGGTATAACTTGAATTTTCAAAAGTTCACGTACGGACGATCGCGCTTTAAATACAAGAGCTTACCCAATATGTCAGCATTAATTACTATGACTTCGTAAATAAAATATAATATGGGATGGACATAACTTCGATAAGTTATATAGCGCGCGATACACCATACATTTTTTATCTCTAACTTCGTCATTGTAGTTAGTGACGAAATCTTGGCCTAAAAGCGTCAGCACTACGTAATATTTAATATGTGTTATTTAAGTTAATTGAAAATACATTTGGTGACTACGTAATATGTATTTTAACGAGGTGGGATTTTCCGTTGAGTGTCGGAGAAAGAATAGCACCTCCTCATGAACAATCTTTCCCAAAGGTGTCAAAAAAAGTTTAAAAACTTTAAGCCGACTTCGCAAAAAAGGGGTCTAAAAAGGCTGAAACAAGATTTGACGACCTCCGTAGCGCAGTTGGTTGAGCGTGTTGGCTCTCGAACGAAAGGTCGCGGGTTCGAATCCCGCCGAGGGAACAAAAAGTTTTCAATGTTCCTGGGTCATGGATGTGTATTAAATTTGTGTATAATATAATAAAAATCTTAAATATGTGTATAGTATAAAAGTATTAAATATATTTCCGTTGTCTGGTACCTGTAACACAAGTTCTTCGGATACTTAGCACAGGACCAGATGGACGTGGTGTGAAGCGTCCATAGATATTAAGAAAGTAATTCAATTTGAAATCCAGATATGCATAGGTACAAAAATGGTCAAGGTAGAGCCGTGGTCGTACCCGCTATTGGGTATTTATTGATATTCCACGAACGATTCCACGATTAGACGAATATTATTATTTTTCAAGTTCTCTTTTTTCAACCGTATTTTTGTGTGAGGTGACGCTTAGATTTGTTTAGCGGGTACGACCACGGCTCTACCTTGACCATTTTTGTACCTATGCATATCTGGATTTCAAATTGAATTATTTTCTCGTTTCAGCCTTTTTAGACCCCTTTTTTGCGAAGTCGGGTTAAAGTTTTTAAACTTTTTGTTATAAATCTTAAAACTGCGCTCGCCAACCCACCTGCCAAGCGTGATGAGTATAGACCACCAAATTGAGTCTTATGTTCAGCAGTAGACATCACACTTGAAACGACGACGACGTACATAAAACACTCTACAAAATTGTAACTTTTATGAACCTATTGTCGTAGGGAGGAGTGGATTTTTTCATTTTCACATAAAAGGTTCAAATCGTGCGGTGCATGGAGTAACGGTAAATATTATTTCTTAAAATATTCTCGGAACACCTTTCTCGAATGTTCGGTGGCGCACTAGGGAATTGTTTGTCGGACGTCTTTTCATAACACTTCCCTTCTATATAACATATTAAATATTTTACTTGAACATTTTACAAAGCTATTCTAGGTACTATTTAAATGCAATTTCGAAGATTATGTATTTTGGAAGTACTTCTTCTATTTATTCTGTAATATGTCCAACAAGAAGCCGATTAAGTATGACGTGTGTAGTAGACAAAACCTACTCGCAACGATTACTGGCAAAATATGAGTGTAATGTAATTGGGCTATTGAATAAACATTACATTTATTTACTTTAAAGTAAAATAGGTAAAAGTCTAGAGTCTTGCTAAGATTTTGATATGTTAAAGTTACTTACTAGTTTTCAAAGTGGTAACATGGAAGTTAGTAATGAACCTAGTAAGGTATCAATGCTTTAATACGTAATACGTGACTTTTTGACTCTGGTGTTTTTATATTTTGTAAAGACATACTCCAAGAGGAGGTTTTTTTTAAAGAAAATACATTACGCATTCCGAGGTAGATGGGGACTCCTACCGCGGGTATGTGGGACTCGCCGCGTCCGAAGAGATGGTGAACTGGACGCAGCCTCTACCCACTAAAAACTCGGCGATACTCCATCACTACCGCCGTTGGCGGAGCCGCGGGGACACATTACATACACCCGCGATAGAACAGGAATAATTATGCAAAAAAAAAACGATTTTTGTAAAAAGTGTCCTATGTCCTTACTAGGTTTCAATTTGTTGCAGCCGAGGCTAGTGTACATCGTTTAAATGTAGATTTGTAGTTAAATATCTTTGAATACATTACATCTGTTATTAAATCTCGTGAGCTCAAGTACTTATGGCTCTCGAGCACAATGCGCTCACTCTATTTAGCGCAGCTTGTTGTCACTATAAACACAGAAAGCGCCGGCTACTGCGTTCCTCCCAATTTCCTTCGCTCGGCTCGTAGAATGTTTGGTGTAAGGTATGAGCTGACTTAGTATTTATTGGGTACAGTCGTGAGCATTAAAATACCTCATGTATTTAACATAAAGTTTATTGCACTTTGTAAAATTTGGAACTTTTCTTTTAAGGTGTAATAATGTCGATATTTTAATTTTCTCATGATATCTTCATGATTTTCTTGGCTGACATTTTTTTGGAATGTCTTGCCGTATTGCTATCGGTCTTAACGCATAACAAAACACCACAAACACTACATCAGACTGGGATCCGCGATACAGTATGTGTTCAGAATAAAAATAATCTATCCACAAGATTCCATGAAATATTTCGATAGTAAACTCATGTGCGACACCTAAATAAACACTAGTACTAACTAAACACAATTTCATCGCACTTCTCTCTGAATATTATTTTCTATAAGGAATAAGTGTCATTGGTCTACATTCTACTTTCGTATAGTGATAGACACATACGTAGTGACTTACACCACACTAGGGATTAGTCGTATGCAGTCTCTAGTAGCGCTTCAATTAGATCTATCCAATTCGGCCGCCCTTTAGTTTACCTGCTTTCACTGTCTTACGTTTACCTAGGCCGCTAGTGCGTAATAAGTTCGGGCAGGGATGTTGATTCCATTCTCTATGGAGTTCGAGATGAGCTGGTGAATAATTAAACATAAGCATTAAGCAGGCTCTACATATTGATGTTTTATTATTTTAATTGCTTAATATTTCTGACAGATTACCTACTACTCTAATTTCTCATTAATATTGCAGTGGCATATTTAAAAATTGTTAAATGACGCATAAGGCGTGTTCACATGACGTGCAGTTATTGCTTTTTTAGTTTTGAAATTACTTGAATTTTTCTAAGTTACAAATACTTGATATTTTTTTCATATAATCATTACATAATATCTTTCAAGTACGTAACTTCCGGTCTTGCTGCTTCTTTACGACTTTTATACAAGGTGTAAAATAAATGATGATAATTATAATACTTTAGGGTGTGTACGAGTATTTGCCTCCAATGTAGAGTATACTGTGGAGTAAAGGACCATCGCTGAAAGAATTACTTTTGACTTTCATGTTTGTATGAGAAATGCCCCAACATCATAATTTTCCGATATAATAATAAAAAAAAGTATTGGTACTTTCATAGTAAATTCTATATACGGGACCCATAAATACCCTAAAGAATTATCACTCATTAAAATTATAGCCTGTATAGGGAGTTTTCGCAAGACTTATAAAAGAGCTTCAAACAATCTGCAGTTTCTTTGAAAATATTGATTAATAACCCCCGACGAAAACAGAGGATTTTAATTCGCGTCGGGTTCAGGATTGTGTAAAACTATGTATATGCTTAACGAAGTGAGCACAGGTCAGCTATACGTAATAAACATAATATAACATAATGTTATAGTTCCTTAGACCCCTTCAAGTATGTGAGTTAAACGTACATATCCATGTTCTTTAATCTTCTATCTTAAGTCCAGCCGTCAAAATATACCTGGGTAGATACGATTAATTATTATGGAAACGGTCCTTTATGTTTAATATCATAATTATAATTTGTCCTAATGGAGTTCATTAATTATATAATGAATGACACTCTCGAGCTTAGGCGCGTTATTTATTTCATTAGAAATTCTATTAAAGAAATGGTAGACGAATTAAAATAATATTACGGTCGTCAGCAAAGACTGTTAATCAAAAATATCTAGTACTCAAATTATGACTTATCATTATTGATTTATATATTTTTTATAAAAACTTGTAAGTAGTGACGAATAATAACATAATATTATATATTATCGTTGAAGGGAAAATACAATATGATAGGGATAAAGCTGAGTAGCTATGCCACTTTTTAAAATAAACATGTCTGTCACTATTAAATAAAATTGTGTTACGTACTAAAGAATAATTCAACGTGTTTATTAAAAGATTTGTCATCAATCACTGTGAAGATAAAACATTTGAAATTCACTTTAGTTAAAACTAATTGTAATTCTTATTACTTATGTTAAATATTATCTGCCCGTCTAAGGCCTCGGCCTCAAATTTTGCGGGCAGCGGGAGGGGAGCGGCGGCGGCGGCGCGGGAACGGTTCCGTTCAAATTGAATGAAGTTTGGAATATACCGTTTTTATACAATGCCTACATAGTAATTAAAAGTGTAAGCTTCTAGTTTTATGCAGAACGAAGTTATAAGGGGTCAAAATGGCCTGAAGTGCTTCGAGAAAAGATGGTACGGCCGTGCTCAACTTGGCGGGGACCCCCAGATAGTAGAGTCCTACAGTTGATGCTAGTTTCCGAACCGGTGGTAAGCATCATGTAGGATGACAATTCTATAAGTGTTATTTAATAACCTTATGGAAATAAAATGTTTTAAATTTGAATTTGAATTTGACGTTAGAATTCTAGAACATATCAGTTTTATAGGGTAGGTCCATGTGGCGAATTAGGTGACAACAAAGATGGATCTTTAAAATGACCCCAAGTAAATGTCATATCTACTTGTAATCTGAATACCTCGGTTCGGTTAGTAGTAAATAACTACTGAAATATGCGAGCCGTGGATAACACGTCACTTAAAGCTGTGCGTATACGCTTTAAGGAAATTTAATTATATTTTTAATTTTACTATTTATAGTAGAAAATAAATTATGTTTTGTCTTTAAAAATGTTAGATAAAAAAAATTATACGTTTATCATTGATTTACATTTTTAATAACCGTATTCATTTTTAATATTAGGTATCACCAGATACAGACGAATAACGTAACGCAATATTTAAAAAGCTTTTATGGTACATATTAGAGAGACAAGTGATGCCGCATTAATATAATTTTGTTTTTTTATCCTTTTTTGTAGTCATGGTCCACTAAAAAAATATTTATACTTTGACGTCAAATATTTTTTTTACATAAGTATTATATTTAACCTACGACACACAATAATACTATAACATAATTTATGATAATAATATGCATAGTAGGTAATGTAAGTAAAAAAACTCTGGTCAGCGTTATTATTTTTTGTTGGTCTTGGGCCAAAATCTTTATTTAACTTGATTACGTTCTACGAAATCCTCTAAATTAATAATATTAGATGTTTGATAAAAAAAAAAACAAATCTTTTTCAAAGTATTGGAATATTTATTCCGATATATTGAAAAATATATGTTATGTACCTATACTTATTTAAGTGCTTCGATTTTTATTACAATTTTGTCTCGTGTGTACACATAACAACATGCCAGTAGCCTGAATATTTCAGCACGGACGTATCTAACGCAAATTGTGTTATGTGACCTACAACACTTGTGGCTGGCTATATTATTTCGTACTTGATGACTTATTACCTCGCATATAAATGGTTCGATTTAACTGAAAATTGTTTTAAAATAATAAAATAAAGTTTAAAAGAAATATAGTTAATTAAATAATGTATTTTCGACATTATATAAAAAAATATATATTTCCTGGTATCACATCTTTTATTATTTTTATTATTAACCCTTAACTGGTTTCGTGGGGGTGGCGCGGCCCCCACGCGTCATATTTTTTTGAATTTCTTTAAAACTATGCACTGTGCGCGAGCGCCATTTTGAGTATTCTCATTACGTCGCTACTCGCGGTGAGTGCCGGACGTTCGGCGCTGCAGCTTTCACTACAGCCGAGGTACGTGTATTAGGGGGGCCGCGCGGCCCCCACAATACCAGTTACGTAAGATTTCAGTTAATATTTTATTTTATATATTCGTATGTTTTACAGTTATTTTGTCAAGATGGCGAGACCCTTGAATGCTCAGACAATAGAAGATATATTGAACGCGGATTCTGACTCAGAATCTGTGTTGAGTGACTATCCTGAAGAAGATATCAGCGACAACGATGGATTAAGCGATATTGAGCAGACACCAACACACGATTCAGAATTCGAAGACATTATTCCTGAGATTGAAGAATGTTCTTCAGAGAGTGACGGTGAACCTGTTGCAGGATTATTACTAGGACTATGTACTAATTGTCATGATTGAACTTGTTCACTTGTCATGTTCTTGAATCCTTAGGAATATATTTGTGTTGATTTTTTTTAAACGTTGATCAGAGGTTTATTTCTTTTATATTTTCAAAGTTTATTGTATTAGGAATAAGAAAACATATATAAGAATATTAAAGTAATAGTATTTTTGAGTTTAAATTAATGTTAGAAAAAAAAACCAAAAAGTTGCCAATTTTTTTGTGATCTCTTGTAGTAATTAAGTAAAACGAATTACATTAATAAAAAATGATTGATTCAATAAAACAAGGTTGTTATTATTCTTTTATAAATAAAACTAAAATAAAATTGCGCACATTTTCATCCTAGAAGCTAATTAGTAAAGGGGGCCGCGCGACCCCCACAAAACCAGTTACGTTGGTAAATTTTACGATACCAGTTAAGGGTTAATACTTATTTATTTTTCGTGGACTTAAGTTATCTCTTAGAATGTATTAAATGATTAGATATCTTATTTTTCTTCTTTATACATATTTACTATAATTATTAATTATTATTATAACACTCTAGTGTATTTTTATAAATAACTTTCATCTTTTCGAACTTACACATTTTTTTTTCAAAATTGGTTCAGCCGTTTGCGCGTGATGTAGTTACAAGCATACACACAAACTTTCGCTACTCAATATTAATTAAAATGCGAAAGTTTCAGTTCACTAATGTGCGAGGTGTAATATTTATGTACTTTTCCTTTTTTTAAGCGAACTTAGTAAGATGAAAGATGGCAATTGGTACATTTACGCTAATAACTAGCTAGCTCTACATTTTGATGTAAGGAGAAGTAATAAATATTAACACCAAAGCTATGTTTATAACTTCCCCTTACAGTAAATATTTTAAAGTTTTACTGGTGAGGTATTGATTTCAGCTCATTGTATGGGCCGATATAAATATCCAATTGGCAAACACTGAGCTGATAGACACAACACACTCACTTACCTTATCCCTGATGACTCCGTCTGCTAATATTTCGATTCAGCGACCTGTTTCCAAGTAGTATTGTATATTATTCCAATGACAGCAATGGTTGGATGAATTGTGCTCTAGGGTGACGGAAGTCTTTTTAACAAACTTAAAAAAAAATAAGGTAATATTTTTAGCGTACCGATTTTTTATTTTGACTGTAGGTTAAATTTTTTGCTTAAAATAATTAATAAATGGATAAATAATGCAGTGACATAGTTACCATGTATGATTCTTGCTTGGCTTGTTGTTGATGCAATAGGTAAACTCTGCAAGCGCGAAAGCCGCCGCCCACGCACGAGCTGCGCCCGCGCACCTGCTCCGCCTCAGGCTATCATGCTCTAAAAACCTACTTACCAATAACAACCTTTTCTTCCACTATATTTGTCACAAATAGTATTGAACTTAGTGTGTATAACTACTGTAATCTTAAAAGCTTCCATTCTATAATTGTTGTCTTCTTTAATAGGTCAGGGTGAGCCTCTTGGAACATACAGCAAAGGTGAGTTTGTAACAACCTTACTTATAGGTCAGCAACTTTAGGATGTTGTTCTTTAGCTGACACCGACTTCAAAAATAATATTAATTGTACTACATTATAAAAAATATTATTTCATACATTCTAGTTGTTAAAGTCGTTTTTTAACGTAGTTTTTTGTTAACATTATATCATGATTTTACACTGAAAGATATAGAAATTTGAGATTTATATTCCATATCTACATGTATTGAGTCAAACGTTTTTGCAACTACTTAGAGATAAGATTATATTTTCAAGTACATTATATAAAAATCAATTGAAAACACACGACGTCCTATTTTATTATGTATTTATATTATATAATACGTATGAATATTTAAATTATAATAAATTTATAAATAAGAAAATATGTTATTGAAATATTTTAAGGCCAATAATAAAAATCGAAAAAGTGTTTCTAAATTATATTACTGAGCTAATAAAAACTGTCTAAGACAAAGTTATTGATATACTATTATGATCAATTATTGGTCTCGGATATCTTCGGCACTTAAATAAAAAAAATATATCTTTAATAAAAATCATAATCGGATGATTTCGGTTTCTGTTTATTCATTGTAGCATTTATAGACATAACATGTATAAAATGCTTTTAGTCAATAATTTTTTTTTACTACTTGGTTAAAGAACCGCTTAGTTTTTTTTGGTACAAAAAATACTCATTGTATCATAAAATAGTCACATTATTAGGTAATCTGTATCTGGGGGCACGGGAGTGCCCCCGTCAAGACGAGCCAAGCGAAGCGCAAGGGCACTACCTACCTTTTCTCGAAAGGTTTCATCGTTTTTTTGAACTCTCATAACTTTGCTTTGGATGATGCTACATAGTTGAAAATTTCAACATATAATGACACCAGTAAAAACATGAAACATACAAAGTTTGAATGTTGTAGCTATTATACTTTAGATTTTATCAATGTCTAAAAACCCCAGATTTCGTCACTGACTCATTTATAGATCATCAAAATTCATTAGGTACTTCCTGACGTCCTAGTAAGCTGATATTATTTATGTAAGCAGTTATTGCTACAAAACCAACAAAAAAATTATTAAAATATAAATGCCGCCATTTTGAATCCAATATGGTAGACGGTACAAAATGGATGTTTAATATGTTTATGATACGGATATGATATTTAATACATAAAAGAAATATTATATTATACAATATTATACAAGTACATAAAAAAATAAGACCTACTTTTTGTAGGACCGATAATCGGTCAGATTTTTGGTCCATATTATTTCTATCCGACTTTATTTATTTGAGTGCGTTGCACTACTGCAATCAGTATGTTCCATTTGATTCCGATTATTAATCGGTGACCGACTTTTTGTAAATGAAAAATATATCTATGAGAAAATTAGTTTTTTATCCACTTATTTAAATTTAAGTATTATTTATTTGGTAAGTAAAAATTAGGTAAGAATTAACAGGCAGCAAATAGTAATTTGTTGTCAGTGTATATAATCAAAATGTTACGTCGATCACTTGAAATCGGTCCGACGTATGCTCCCGCTGACGTTATTATAACGTAATTATTGTGTTTAGAGGGAATGTTATGTAAAAACCGTTCGACACTCGATAGCGCGATGTAGGTAGCTACCAGCGCAATCTAGTTTTGGAACTGTGAAACATCTAAACACACATTTATCAACACATTTAACAGTCGGTAACGTTATAATGATAACAATAAACGAAAATACTACACGATCAATGTATAAATAATTTTAGTGTTTAATCTTATGACTATTAACATAATAATAATATGATTTTTAACACGTCACGTCATGACGTTTAAAGATGGCCATAATCAAAAGAAAACCTTAAAGCTATTTTTCAAGAATAAAAATAAATACATTTTTTTTCCTTCAAAAATGCTAAGTTGCACTTAGCATAAATTTATAAGAGCCGTACAAGAATTAGTACCTCTAGTGACCAACAGATGGCGGTGACCGTCGTCTACATACGATATTATTATAGACTTACCGTATTATTTTAATAAGTATTAACATGCTTTATTAAAGGCAATCTCCCTCGTATATATAAGTAATTCTCAAATTCTCGAATTATTAGTGTTGAATTTATACTAGTGGCATCCTAGAATATCCAAAAAAGAAGTTTCACTCCAGCAATAAATTAATGTATATTTTATAATTTGTAATCTAATAATAAAGAAATATGGACGAGACATTTATTTGAAAATCCGCCTCTACCTCTTAAAAATTGCTGTGAAAGTTTATACACGGTATAATACTGACGGTGACATCAGTCGACGACGTCACTAGGTGTCACTAGGCTATGGCGCTGACTGTTCTATTTTCCGTAAGTAAAGGCCCGGGGTCAAAATAGGTCATCTTTAAATTAAAAAAAGTACATTAACCAGCTTACAAAAATAAATGAAATCCCACCAAAAACATTTTCATGAAAAAATGTTGTCAAGACGAGCCTACACAGCTTACCTTGTGAAAAAGTTATTAGATGTCGTATAAAGCCAAGTTCTACACTACACCTTAATCAAAATCTCAAAATCAAAATCTCAAAATCAAAAAGTGGTTAGATCTCATGTAGAACCAAAATTCTTGATCTATGCGCCCTTACTTCACCAGGCTTAACTTCACTTACGCTATATTGCAGTTAAAACGTGATACTTGACCGTTTTGCTACCGTTACGAACATTTCATACGAATTCATTAATCGTGTGCTAAATAAAACGGCAAGTATCACGTTTTAACTACAATGTAGCGTAAGTGAAGTTAAGCCTGGTGAAGTAAGGGCGCATAGATCAAGAATTTTGGTTCTACATGAGATCTAACCACTTTTTGATTTTGAGATTTTGATTTTGAGATTTTGATTAAGGTGTAGTGTAGAACTTGGCTTTATACGACATCTAATAACTTTTTCACAAGGTAAGCTGTGTAGGCTCGTCTTGACAACATTTTTTCATGAAAATGTTTTTGGTGGGATTCACTTTACTGGGTGACGTCTACCGTGAAGAACGTGGTCTGTGGAGGTTAAATTTTTTTAGCAATGTGCTTCATAAAAATATGTAGACTGTAGTGATTTCTTTGTATTGCATCAAAATCGCATGCAGCGTTGGAAATATAAATATTTGCGCGTGTGTGTTTTCATTCACGAAGATAAAAGACGAGATCAGATTAGTGTTTTCTCTCATTGATGACATTGTGAGTGCCGTTCGCATGCAGGATGGCGCCTTTTTTTTACATATTTTTGACTTGCCTCGGACTGACTTATGCTAGAGAAAGGATTGATCCATTGGTGGATACGAAACAAGGACTAATAAGGGGACTCAAAGCCGACGATGGAGATTATTCAATGTTTCTTGGGATTCCTTATGCCACGGTCGACAAGAGCAATCCCTTTGGCGTGAGTATATAAAATAATTTTGTACTATGAAATATTTTGTTGAGGCGACTTCTTTAAACAAATTTGTATATTTTGAGTATTTTCAACTGCGATTTGCTAAGAGACGCACTGTCTATCGTGTCTGTGACAATCGTTAATAACTTTTTAAGTTCAGATTTAGTTGTTTAAAGAATTTGTTTATAATTTGTTAATTTGTTATGAATGACACAAATTTGGAGTAGACCACGAACTAAGGACATAATATCTTACCTTTTATAGCCGCAAAATGTAGTGGTATTTTGTGCGCTCAATGTTATGCGCAGCATCTCTTATTAATTAAATGCTATTGTTATTGATACTTTAGAAAGAAATTAAAAAAATGTGTAGTTGTATCATGCATAATATAATACTTTATTATATAAATGTAGTCTGCGCTTACGTAAGGCAACTGATGTAAGAGGATGTATAACATAAAATATTTCCGGTTTTTAGTATAGCTTGCTGTTTTAAAATTAAAGTAAATATTTTAGTTTTCAAGTTTTTATGATTTGTAATCATAATTTTTAAACTCGTTTATGGGTATTGAAAATTATGAAATAACCACATTTTTTAATTCAATAAATTTTAACCCGATTAGATTTTACCAAGTCTGTGTGATTACGGATATTTTTTATTAAAATAAGATAATGAGTTTAGACACGATGTAACAAACATACATAAATTAATAGACTGCCACAATTATTACTCTTTTTTCTTTCTATCTGCAGGTAGCAATTCCTCAACAACCATTTGAGACAGTTTTCGAAGCTTACGATGATTCCGCTAAATGTCCTCAAGTAGACGAGTTTAGTAACAAGGAAGAAGGTACTTTAGACTGTCTGCACATTAATATTTATGTTCCAAACAATGCTACATCTAGGAACAAATTGCCAGTTCTTGTCTGGATACATGGAGGTGGTTTTGAAATTGGATATTCTGGACGATTTTTATATGGACCTAAATATTTAATCAGAAATGACGTGATCCTCGTCACTTTAAACTATCGCGTAGGTCCATATGGATTTCTCTGTCTCGATATACCAGAGGTACCGGGCAACCAGGGACTTAAGGATCAATTGTTAGCTCTCCGTTGGATCAAAGACAATATTGAAGCATTTGGCGGTGATGTCAATAAAATAACTGCTATGGGAGAAAGTGCAGGAGCTGTGTCCGTAGAGCTTCATATTTTATCAAAACAAGAGAAGCTTTTTAATAAAGCTATTTTCCAAAGTGGTTCCTCCTTAGGACCATGGGTGATATTACCATCTACAAACGACACAGTATTTCAAATAAGTGGAAAATTGGGATATAGCAGTAACGATTTATTAGAATCACTCTCGTTTTTATCCTCCGCTGACCCTCTCTTAGTCATTGCTGCATCAAGAGAGTTAGCTATAGGCTACAAAGGCTGCATTGAAAAAACCTTTGAAGATGTTGAATCGTTCCTTAGTGACCATCCAGAAAATATAGATATTCCTAAAACTAAGATTATGCCAATACTTAGTGGCTTCAATAGCAGAGAGAACTTAATGTCATATCCTGATAATGATCCAAAATTTTACTCTGACGATATCTTCCGTTCTTTACTGGATATACAATTTGATTTAAGTGAGGACATGGAAGACCTAGTAGCTCATTTTTACATTGGAGATGAAAGCATATCTAAGCAAGTGAAATTAAATCTGATCGATTTCTTATCTGATACTAATTTCAATTATCCTTCACAAAGGAGTATTATTAAATATATAAAGAGTGGCTCACCTAATGTATATTACTATGTGTTTTCGTATGAGGGTGATAGAAATTTTGCAAAAAAGCGTTTGAATACGACTGATCCTGGAGTGTCTCACGCGGATGAGATAAGTTATCTTTTTGAACTGTCATTCGATAAGGATGTCACACACGAAGATCAAATTATCGTTGACAGAATAACAACTCTATGGACCAATTTTGTTAAACACGGGTAAGTCAGAATTTTGATGTTGCATTTAGTAACTATTTGCATTCAATAAATATTCTAAGCATGATTACGTGGGTCGTAAATTTATTGTTATAACATACATAGTTTCACATCAATGCCAAAACATATTTGTAATTAGTTCACCTGTTGTATTTTTGTAGCTTTAAACTAATTTTACTCTAAATAATAATATTATAATCATCACAAATTTTACATTCATTTTACATTCATACATTGTGCTGATTATTTTATTAAATACTGTTCCCTTTTCTCTTGCAGAGATCCAACTCCTGAGGTGTCAAAATTAATACCCATAAAATGGACTCCAATAACGACAAACATTTTGCATTATCTGGACATAAATACCGAATTATCTATGGGCACTAGGCCATTCCACGACAGATTGGCCTTTTGGGATTTGTTTTATATAGCAAATCGTGAAAATCTTCGCGCATTAAATAGCAACTAAAAATATTGCCTTATAAAAATGAAAATGCTATAAAAAGCATGCAACACGCATATTTCCATTGTATCTAGGTGTGACATTGTTTAGGATCAGAGAAATATACTGTTAAAGTGTTCTTGTGTAATAATTATTAATTGTCTTAACCCATTTAATTGATGTAATAATAATTTACTCGCACTTCAAAATTCCTACTAGCGGATCTTAAACTACTCGTATTTTTTATAAAAAACTTGTAGTTGGTCGATTTTTCTCTTTCAAGCCCGCTCTACTACTAACGATGAACGATGAAAATAATTCGTAACGATTTTCCATACAGACGGTCGATAAAATTCCACAGTTAACAATGGACTCGGCTTTTTTACACCACGTCAATATTATCCCGTGCTCTAAAAGAACATGTAACAAAGCAAATTTTAATATATCTACAGCTTGTAAAAAGATAAGTCACTATTAGGTACTTTGGGATATGATTAAACTATTTTTTCTCATTCCAGAAATGTTTCTTTCAGAAAAAAATATTATTCTTGCGACAAAAAAATAATAAATTACAAGTACAAGTTATATTAAAAGTATTTTTTAATATAACTATATTAAAAGTATTTTTTAATATAACTTGTACTTGGTTGATTTGTCTCTTTTAAACCCGCTACATATGCAACGTTTTATCACAACGATTTATTCGTAACCATTTGCCATACACATAGTCGGTAAAGGTGCATAGTTAAAATAATAATCACACATCAATCTGATAACTAATATTTAATACTTCTATACTATAGATACTTATAATTTTTATCTATTTTATTATACATATCCCTGACCCAGGATATCTTTTTGTGTTTTTGCCAACTACTAGCCACTGAGGCCAAACATGGGCCCTTTTTTTGACGCCAAGAAAATGCCCTACACGTTCTGAGGTAGATGTCGGGGACTCCTACCGCGGGTATGTGGGCAAACAGGGGCCTGATTTACTTATTGTATTTCGACTCGGATGCGACAACTTTCCTGAGCAACCACCAATAAACGCTCGGCGCGCTAAGCGTTGACCAATAAGAGGGTGGTATGTTTTCGAATCTAAGTCGAACTGAGGAAACACCACGGGCTAGAGAATTGCAAAATAGGTATTTGTAAAGTCTATTGCTGTTCCGCAGTGATATCAAAGGGATAGAGAAAACTGCAACTTTAACTGAAATTACCTATTAAATTAAAAAAAAACCTTAAGATAAGTTCTTATGTTTCGAATTTATCATAAAATATACTCCAATTTGATTTCCGGATGTTTAAACACAGCCGAAAATTATTTTTTAGGTTTTTGAACGTCCATATCTCTTTTAATATTAAACTTATGAAAAAAAAATAAGGACGTACTTATAGTAATAGGTAGGGGAAAAAGTCTTTTCGCAGCATAGTATGTATGAACTTGTTATAAAATCTCTTGGGATATACCAATTGTATCTGGCTGATTTTGGTATTATTAAAAAGTTTTTATTTTACAGACATAGTATTAAAAAAAATATACTCTATCGGCTTTATCCAGGAGGTAACAGGGGTCTCGTAGACCCTTGTTTTTGTATGGAAAAAAACGGCCGATGTGTTTCCTCTTAACCTCCCAGTTCGGTTTATACCGCTACGATAAAACGTTAGGTGTGTAGTAGGACTTACGAGTAGCGAAAAGAGTTTCGAAACGCGAGCACTGGTTAATATTTATCAGCAATATTCCGATCGGAACGATAACCGCGCTTTTATTTGCAATGCATTCAATGTTTTAATTATGTTAAGTGTTTCCATATAAAATTATATCATTTTGTTTCACTGAAAACACTAATTGAAAATTTAAAGCCAAATTTATATTAGGTCCTTACATTTGAAATTGGCGTTTTGTATGGGAGGAACATAAAGGCGATTTTAACATATTAAAATATATTTTATTAATCAAAGTATGTACCATTGCTATCTATACACTTTTGTCATCTTATAGGTAGTTCATTGATCCCTTTACTAAAAAAACCATTCGGACGGGAATAAATGAAATCTTTGAAAGCGGTTTGGACTGCCTCATCGGAATTGAATTTTTTCCTTGCAAGAAGTTATCCAAATTTCGAAAAAAATATATCTGTTGGAGCAAGGTCCGGAGAGTACGGTGGATGTCTTAGACATTCCAATTGAAGCTCCTCTAATTTGGTAGCCGTCTGTTGGTCCGTGTGTGGTCTAGCGTTGTGAAGCAGCAGTGACGTAGAGCGATTGACAAGTCTCGGTTGTTTAACGGCGAGCTTTTCCATCATGGTTTGTAGTTGCTGACAATAGACATCAGCCGTAATCGTCTGACCAGATTTAAGAAAGCTATAGTGTACGACACCGGCACTAGTCCACCAAACGCTTACAAGTAACTTTTTTTGAGTCAATTTTCGCTTGGGGCAAGACTTTGCTGGTTCACCAGGGTTCAGCCATTGCGATGAGCGTTTACGATTATCGTACAGGATCCACTTTTCATCACATGTAATGATCCGATTTAAAATTCCTTCATTATTGTGCCGGTTGAGCAATGTAACGCAGCAGTCGACGCGCGTTTGTCGGTTTGCTTCACTCAATTCATGAGGTACCCACCTTTCAAGCTTTTTCACCTTCCCAATTTGCTTCAAGTGGATTAAAACGGGTTTGTCACTAACACCGCAGCCTGTAGCTAACTCTGATGTGGTTTGCGATGGATCTGCTTCCACAATAGCCTTCAATTCATCATTATCGACCTTGGTCTCCGGCCGTCCACGGGGCTTGTTCTGCAGGTCGAAATTTCGAGAACGAAAGCGTTGAAACCAAAAACGCACCGTGTTTTCTTTTGCAACACCACCCCCATACACATCATTAATCCTTCGAGCCGTTTCTGAAGCACTGGTGCCACGGTGGAACTCGTACTCGTAAATAATGCGATATTTTAAGTTTTCCATTTTGTGAAATGAGTGACGCAGAAAAAAAGCAAAAGAGAAAAAAACAAATGCATTACGGTTTTCAAAACACAAAATATGCATGAGTAATAGCTGTTTAAATTTGAATTTGGAGTTCCTAATAAAAGAGGATATATTTAAGATTAAAGTGGCCAGTACGACAAAACGCCAATTTCATATGTAAGGACCTAATATAATGACATCATAGCAAAACTATACCAACACAAAATTAATTATTATGTCATCTATGTCCCGTACATATTGAATTGTATATTTAGGTTAGTAATTATATTAAAGGTTGTGTAGGTATAGTAGAGGAAATCAATTCCACGAAACTCACTGTTTCATGTTTCCCAATAATATAGCTAATAGCGCCATTATTTAATGTGTTTGAGTTATAATATTGTGATCAGTAAACTATTATGTACATAGACCGCAATGGTCTTCAATAGTCAGCCAAATTGTTTACTAATTCAATGATTTTGGACTAAATAGTGAATACCCAATCAATAATTTTGTTTAATACATTTTTATAAAATGTAACTGGTTATTTGAATAAATGTTGAAATTTAACCATGTTTGAAAAACAACGTATGTAATTCCTGGACATTATGGCGTTTTGGCACAACACAGAATTTTAGTTATAAAAATATATTTTACCTTAACGCCTTAATCACTATTATACTTTATGTATGTGTATAGGGCCTTTATAGTCTCGAAAAGTTATATATATATATACTTTTCGAGACTTAATGAGCGGTTAAGCAGACGACTTCATACTGTTAATTTTGTGTCACAGGTGCGCGCGCATCTTAAAATTTCACTCTCATCATTTTTCATAACGCGCCTAAAGAAGTATAACTTCAATAATTAGTATAGTAATGGGAAAATAGAGATGATGAGGCGACTTTCTTTACACTTTGACATTATTTAATTCTTTAATCGCTTATATTTCAATTTGCAGTTTTAGGTTATTTACACTTTTATCAAACAATTACCTACTTAAAATATATTTGAAACGAAACTCATTATTATATTTTGTAGAACCCCAATTATTACATTGATCAGTGCGTTGAGCACTAAGCGATAGGTTGCGCTCCACATTACACACGAGGCAAGATACAATATTTTAGAGAGGTATGCGATGTTGGTTAGCTAGCTAGTAATTGACGTTACTATCTGCTATAAATTAAAAATATTATTTGTTGAAAATACAAATCAATCATACAAGCACAATAATCACACAGATCTTAGCGGCGGTGACAACATTTTCATTTTTCGTTGAAAGTAGTCCTACCGGCTCCGCAGAATATTACAATAATATAAAGAGTGTAAAAAGATCAAACATGTGCACGATACACGTAAAATTGTCACTATAACTTTGGGATATGTTTTTTTTATGATTATGACCTTTTCTCATACTAGAAAGATTTTTTTTCTTTAGTCGTAGAACAAAACATTTTTTTAATAAGAAAAGGTAGTATAATCGTATCCCAAAGTTATAACTTTCAGAATCATCAAATACCAAATTCTGCATAGTGCCCAATAGTAAGCGCAGTACTAAAGACTACTTTTTCTTTATTATTTTAACCGGTCGACCCGATTGGGGAGAAATAAGGCGGCGGGCTTACTTTTTATGCACATCCGACTCTTGGATCACCTTCTTTGTCAGACGATCAGGTGATCAGCCTGCATTGTCCTAAGTAGACTCGGAGGTCGAGACTCGAGAGTAAACTACATGTTCACGTGGATGGCGTTTTATTATTATTGTTATCACGTTGCATCATCATTTGCGTGAACAAATCCTCTGCAGACTGCAAGTCAACTGTTTCTTAGTTTTCCAGTGAGTGAGATCTGGTGGCCTTCATCCACTGTCTGCCTGCGAAGTTTCTCGGGCCAACTCTACCTGGTGGGATGTCGCTGTGTTATTTAATTATGTCATATAGGTATGTCGTATTATCGGCGCACAGACTTAAGAACACTCATTAATCTCACTAAGCCGGGGATCGACACACGAGTATAAAATTACCCCTGTATTTAAAATTTCTGAAACTCCTTCGTTCGAGATGTTCAAGAATTTTACAAACCATTTCAGTAGATTCTCTTACACCGATGCGTCACATTATTTAAACGTAAATTATATTATAATCTTACATTCTTCAATTGAAATAATTCATACATTTTTAAAGTGTTAACTAGGCTGTGTAGTGTGTATGTAATATTAGTAGTATCACATTCAGAACTACTGAATGTGGTACTACTAATATTACTAAACACCTGATAATAAATTCATGTTAAATATATTTTTTTATGTATTTTCATAATAATAGTTACTATATTATTCATTTTGTGGGTGAAACGAAGCCCTATTTTAAAAGGTATTATTAGTTAAGTAGTAAAAGAATAAATATAGGTATGATAAGATTATGTACTTTAATAAAAGGTGTAATTTGTTTTATTCACATTTTATATTTTTATAGCAACTTTTTAATAACTGTGTGATGCGCGACCCGCAAAAGCCTCATTAACTTAGTTTCCACTAGATTAATCAACGTATTCTTTGTCTTAACTTCAAGTCTCTGGGATGTAAAGTGATCTTTTGTCGACTGTAGTCAACCTAGCCAATAGAAATCTTTGAGTGAGTTCGTGTCTTTCTTTCAACACTATTTTTCAATGTGTGTTTCAGGAGACTAAAAGAAAAGTGATTTTCATATATCTTAATAAAAAGTACCATTTCCATTTAGATTAAACAGAAATAAAAAGCAAATATTAATAACAACACTTTCACAAGAAAAGCGGAGCACAGAGCATAATTGAAATAAACATCCTCAAAATTAAAAAGAATAAACATTTTAATTTGAACGAGTCTACTAAATTATGTCGAATTAGCGACACGCTAAATATAGAACCTATACTAACTTTTTTAATTTTTACAAAGCTATCAACGGAACGGTAGAGCTATCACGGTCTTAATTAATCAAGAGGGGTCGGCGAGGTAGGGGGGGAGGTCAAAATGTCCGTGAGAAGGAGTCCGCGATAATGAACTGGCAAAATTTTAATATTCCGAAACGAAATTTCTACTGTTCCGTTCCAAATTAAATAAGTTTCATGATTCGTTTCATTTGCTTTTTGCTAATGACGACTTCACTTATAATAATGGACACGGCTCATGGACACGTAATCGAAAGCAATTTTTTCTTTTCCCGTTGTTCCTTTTAATGTTTTTACGCTGCTATTTAAAAATTTCATCGGGGTTAAACGAAGGCTTGTGCGTTGATTATGCAATATACATTTTACTGCATGCATTCTGATAATTAATCGTACCTATTATAGTTTTTATTATTTGCTTTATGACAACGTAAAAACGTTAAAGGACTCGTAACAAGGATCTAATTGTTTTATAATTTTATTGCAGTAAGGTCAGGTTTTGAATATCTTTCGAGCATCTTCATGTTCTCACAATATTGCTGCTTAGGTGCATTTAAAGTGTACTGTACATTAGTTTTTTAAACATACAAGTTCTATAGCGTGTTACTCATGATGTGTTCATATCCAATATTTATATAGAAATTCCTTATTTCGCCAAAAACAATTTACCAGCGAACCCATATTTCAATCGCTAGCAGCCGATAATGGGGCTGTGCACTCGCTGCGAGTGGCTCTTTGACTTGGGAACAAAATACCGATACGAGGTCGAGTGTTTCAAAGAAATCCTGAGTCGGAGTCGATCTGTCACCTATTTACTTGCCGTAATTTACGCAATTTCATTGGAGCGTATTGTTTTACTTTAATTAAAGTCAGTTTACCTAGTTGGACAGCCGTTTTATCTGAGATATTTTTCTACATATCAGAATAGATTTAGTTTATTTTAGAAGATGCCCTAATATAAATGACATCTCGTTGCGGTGCCCTTATATTTAAGAAATACATAAATGCGTAAAGAAAGTAATATGTTTTGTAAAAATATTGAGTTTGTCCCACTGGGTACGAATGTAAAATCATGAGAGAATGCTCTTCTATATTGTGCATATAAAAGGGTACTATAAAATAAATCCTATTCCGGGTCCGGGTTTCAAAGGAACCGGTCACCGACAGCGATATTAGTGGCATTAATACTACCTCTATTTCCAAGAAAAAAAAATCAAATGGAGATGTACAGATAAAAAAATTGTTTACAATAGGAAATTCAAATTGAAAATTCTGTGACATACAGAAGGACGTTGCTGCCCAGCAAGCGCTAAATGGATATGACAGGCTGTACATCAATGCACCTCCAAGACGATCCTAAACAATCGTTTGATGGGAATAAACGACGCCAATACGGAGAAGATGGGACCCAGTGATAAATACATTAGGCGCGACCCCTGGAGCCTCGTAAATACACACTCGGAGGATTTAAAAAAATATATGACCCCTTTTATGGGTACTTCGCTATAAAACAGAATATGTCAAAAATTGCTGAAGTCAAATCTTATAGGAATCGGCATGCTCAGCGTAAAGTGAATTACGATTCTAAGATTTACGATGCGCTTGTAATTTGCGAAAGTGCAAATATGATTAGGTTTACTAATTAATTTATTTTATATAATATTATTTATAGAGCGTTTGTCAGTTAGTTTTCATAGAGTCGCTTGTAAAAACAATTGACAGTCGATAACTTGTTCATTATTTAACATTGCAGTTTGTTCTTAATTTTTTTAAGTATTTAATATTAAATACAATCGGACGGTTAATCTTTTGAGTGCTTTTAAACGGAATTTTTATAACATTTATTATTGATTTTATCCCTATAGCCCAGAATCATTTATTATTACCATTCCTTGCAATAGTCCTACACTAATCCCCTTCCGCCCGGACCGCCATTCGTGTTGGACGTGTTTTAATTCATTTTTATTAATTATTTAAATTAAAATCACCAATAAATTATTTGTAAAAATTTTACTGACTACCAGGAACGCATAACGAACAAGCACTAGTTGAAGCAAGAGCGAGACAACTAGCTTTTTGTTGTCACACAACCACCAGTTAGACTACGAAACCTGTGAACCTTATCGATCCAATTTTTTATTTTTATCAAGATGGCAAATGTCCTTCGTTCTCCACTGGTCATAACTACACCCATTCAACACGCGCTCTCGGATACAGATGTCTCTAAGCCACGATCGGTTGACTATTAAGAAGCCTTTATAAGTCAACGACACAAAAGGCGCAGAGATTCAAACAACCTTAATGACTCATTCTCGACTTTTAAAGAGGAAATTAAAGATATGCTGGAACAGTGGTATGCTAATCATACGAGCCTACTAACCAAGCTCACCTGTGAAATTGCTGAAATTAAGCTTCAAAATAATCTCTTGCGAGAATCTAATCAAGAGATAAAGGAATCAATAACATTATTATCAAGCGACATCAAAAAGAAGTTAATAAACGTTGAACATGAGAGACAACTAACTACGCGTCCAACAAATTAATACACTCGAATAAAAAATTGAGACTCTAGAAAGAAATCAAAAAATATCATCTGTTGAAATATGAAATTTACCTATACCGAAGCTAGAAGCTAAAGTTGACATCCCCGACATAGTGATTAAAACTTTCAAGACACTAAAAGTAGATTTGGGACAAAATGACATTAGAGACACCTTTCACTTCAAAGGATAAACCAGAAACACAACTGTTATTGCCAACTTTGCCACAGTTTCAACGAACAACAAAGTAATAGCTGCTGCTAAAGCTTTAAACAAAGGATATCTTAAACGACGTCTTGATTCTACTCTCATAGGACTGGATGAAAAAGCAATACCGATTTACATATTCGAAGCACTCACCAATAACGGAAGACGGCTATTTTCTTTGTCAAGAGGAGTCGCTACCTCCTGTGGATTTAAGTACTGCTGGACCAGCAATGGTAGAATTTTTTTAAGAAAGTCTGATGGTGTCCCACATCATGAAATAAAATGTGAATCCCAACTAGAAGATCTCAAACAAAAACAATGACTGGACTCTGATCTTTTCTACATCTATAAATTTCAAGGTACTATCTTTAGCTGTGGTATATTGTACTTTACTTGTTCTTATTTTAATTTCATAATATTACTCGTACTATATTTAATAATTTCTCTCGTATTTACATATTACATCAAATATGATATAGGATTATTATGCTATACACCAGAATTATATAAGACTCATTTATACACAATGGTATTACACGAACATTTAATTATCAAAATGGCCTATTTCAAGTCACTTAACCATGATCTTCATAATGAACAACCCAACTACTAATAGAATAATTACTGATACACTAGATAATTTGTTCCAAAATAGATCATTACTGTGTTGTCCAGAGACTGTAAAAACAATATTATGCTCTGAAAATCAAATATGTTCACTTAAAATCCTTACCCAAAATATCAGAAGCATAAATTGCTATTTCAAACACTTCGAAGTTCTTCTAGCGAGAATAAAAATAAATTGTAACTTGTATGTACTAACTGAATCCTGGAACTTACTGGCAACGCACTATCCTAGTATCCAAAATTATGACTCTTATATTTCATAATCCAATTACAATAAAAATGACGGCGTCGTAATATATATAAATAAGAACCTTCAGTATACAGTTGAAGAATATAATTTAAGTGAAGCTACATGTCTCCTAGTAAAAATGTATCCAGAGACCCTTATTATTGCGATATACAGATCACCCTCTTATAAAAGCGCAAAAAACTTTATTAATTCACTTGATCAGTTACTGGAAAACACCAAAAATATAAAAATATAATACCAACTGGAGATATAAATATAAATATAACTCAAAACAGTGACGATCCCAATTCTACTGACTACCTAGATGTTATTGCCTCACACGGGCTATTAGGTACTCACTATTTACCAACCAGAGGAGATAATTGCCTGGATCACTCCATGGTCAAAACAAAAAATCGAACGAACACCCTTGTATTTGATGCACCCCTAACTGACCATGTGGCTGTTTTAACATGCATACAACTTGATAAAAATAGAATAAATTACAAAAATAAAACTTACCATAAAATTAATTACAAAGCTATTCTAGACGATCTTGATAATCACAATTTCAGTGAAATACTGCAATCTAATGACGCCAACTGGACCGCTGAAACACTAGTTAACACACTAATTGAAAGTATCAATAAAATACTATTACAACTACTACTACTCGTCAAAAACACTGCTTAAAACCGTGGATAACTCCGGGTCTGTTTAAATGTATACGAAATAGAGATCGTATGGATATAAAATGTAGAACTGATCCTAATATTTAATACTAAAACTACATAATATACTCGCTACAAGAACTTTTGTAATGACCTGCTGAAACGACTTAAAAAGCCTACTACCAAAATGAACTACACAAACACTGCAAAAATCCCAAAATTACTTGGAATATAGTTAAAGCCGTTACTAATACTGAACCGGATAAAAGTATACCTAAGGAAATTCTGAGTTACTCGTCAAATGTTTTCTCTATGCTGATGACCAAGTATTACTTGCGTCTTCGGCTGAGGAGTTGCAGGAGATGATAACTGTTATGAGTGGAGCTTTTGTTAGAAAGGGAATGAAGATAAATGTAAAGAAGACGAAAATGATGGTGTTTGAAAGAGATGAGGCAGTGACAGACTGCAATATAGTGATTGGAGATAAAAAAATTGAACAGGTGAATGAGTTTGTGTATCTGGGTTCAAAGTTTACAAGAGATGGAAAATGTGAGAGTGATATTGAAAGACGAGTGAATGCAGGAAACATGGTGAATGGAGCTTTGCACTCCTTTATGAACAGTCGGAAGGTGTCTAACAAGGCTCGTTTGGCTGTGCATGAGGGGGTGTTGGTTCCGACACTCATGTATGGAAGTGAAAGTTGGGTATGGCAGAAGAAACATGAAAGCAGAATAAATGCAGTTGAGATGAGAGCGTTGAGAAGTATGGTAGGAGTTGAACTGAATGACAGGATAAGAAATAGCGAGATAAGGAAACGTTGTGGTCTGAAAGAAGATGTAGTGACAAAAATTGAGAAAGGTATCCTGAGATGGTTTGGTCATGTCGAGAGAATGGATGACGAACGATTGACGAAAAAAGTGTATAAGGCGAGTGTGAATGGAAGTGTGGGAAGAGGTAGACCTAGGCGGACGTTTCAAGACCAAATTAGAGACGTCTTGAAAAAAGGCCAGGTCAAGAGTACCCTAAACCGAAGAGCGTGTATGAAGAGAATAATGAAAGTGGACGAAGCGAAACAAGTGTGTAAGGATCGTAGCAAGTGGAAAGAAGTGGTCTCTGCCTACCCCTACGGGAAAGAGGCGTGATGGTATGTATGTATGTATGTATGTATGTAAACAGCTTGCCGAAAATATCGACTACAACTAATATACTAATAAACCTATTATAATGACCTCAATGAAAGACTCTATGGCACTCCTAGAAACAGATATTTTGGAGGTTAACTCAACATTAATTAATTTAAAAACTGATAGTGCTGTCGGTTGGGACGGTATATGTACAAAAATTTTAAAGATGGCTAAAAAAAATTATAGTTCCCATTCTTACTCACATTTTTAATCTTTGTTTAAGAAATTGTGTCTTTCCAAACGTATTTAAAATATCTATTATACGCCCAATACATAAAGCCGGGAATAGAGAATGTGTCATCAATTATCGCCCAATACTATTATGTATTATTACTAATATGGGGTATTACCAGCACCCGCTAAAATTCTAGAAAAAATTTTGAATAAAAGATTAATATCCTATTTAGAAAGTAAGAAAATTATTGCACATAATCAATACGGATTTAGGACCGGCAAATCAACCAACAATGCTGTCTCTGACCTTATCGAAGATATTGCGACTAAATTAGACACTAAGAACTAAGTAATTGGGGTATTTCTGGATTTAACTAAAGCTTTTGACACAGTTTCTATTCCCAAGCTTATTATAAAGTTGGAAGGAATGAGTATGAGAGGTTTACCATTGGAGCTTTTTAAAGACTACTTATTTATTCGAATACAAAGAGTAAAAATTGGAGATTTCTGTAGCTCTGACTATGCAGTTACCTACGGAGTTCTCCAGGGAAGCGTACTGGCTCCTAGCCTCATCTTAATATATATAAATGATTTATGTAACCTTATAATAGAACAAAAGTCGAATTTATACTTTTGCCGACGATACGGCCCTTATGTTTTATGTAAGAAACTGGGAAAACCATATAGAACCCCTACACTAGAGATTTATAAAAACTGTGACCTTCTGACTGTAATACAAATGTTTATTAAAGAAACTGTACTTAAATACAACCAAAAATACCAACAACAATCACTTTTATATATCTTATATATAATATCTTACCAACACCAAAGTTTAGAACCTTCTTTATGAATAAATTCCAGAGATACTTAGCTCCTGTTCTGTACAAAAAAAAAATACTAAATATCTATACCTGTAACAAAAATGAATGTAAAAGATCAATTTCTAAGTGGCTAAAGACACAAACCTATGATACTATAGAAGACCTACTAATACCCATCAAATAAAATAGCTTACTACACTATATTTTACACAAATATGCAATTAAAAGGCTGTCTTATATCTTATACTTTTATATCCTACTAAAGTAATCCTAAAACCTTAAATTTTAAGAGAAATTTAAAACCTAAACGAAACTTGTACAATATACCGCTATGTATTTTTTCCTACAACACATACTAATTATAGATACCTACTATAAATATTTAATAAATAATATATAATCACTGAAACGTAATAACAAATGTATATTCTATAACACAAAAATAATTTTAATATTAAAAAAAAAAAATGTATAAAAATGTGTCAGTTGTTTTACCAATAATAAGGTGTTTGTGACGTAGTCTTTATTCATGCCAATGCGCATTGGATCTTATTGGGTGCCGTGTGCGCCTGCGCCGCGCGTCGAACCACACAATAATATCTGTTATTGTAAACTACCCACATAATAGTGAATAATTTTTAATCCAAAATAGCGATTTATCGTTTTCACAGGTACTCTCACAATATGGGTATCACATGAAAGAGAAATACAATAAATCATGTAAATTCCAGACGAAGAATAAGGTGAAAGTAAGTGCCCGGGGTATTTTGCCCTTACAAAAATGAATGAAATCCCACCAAAAACATTTTCATATAAAAATGTTGCCAAGACGAGTCTACATAGCTTACCCTGTGAAAAAGTTATCAGATATCGTATAAAGCCAAGCTCTAAAGACTACTCGCCCTAAATCTACAAGCACCTTGATCAAAATCTATCAAAAAGTGGACAATGCTTATGTAGAACCAAAGTTCTTAATCTATGCGCCCTTACTTTACTAGGCTTAGCTTCACTTACTCTACATTTCAGTTAAAACGTGATGCTTGGCCGTTTTATTTCACTCACGATAAATGAATACCTATAAAATCTTCGTAATGGTAGCAAAACAGTTATATTATCTCCTTTGTGACCGACAGCAAATTACAACTAATAGCTGCCTTGGATAAAAAACAAATTTTCCTCTCATAAATAATATAATAATATATTTTTCATCTTCGGTAAAAGTATGAATAGTAGAATATACTGATTGCAGTATTGCAACGCACTCGACATACATAAAGTCGGACATAATTTATATGGAGCAAAACTCTGAACGATTATTGGTCCTACAAAAAGTGGGTTTTTATATACGGCAGGCGTCGCGGCGCTGGGCGTCGGCGCGGCGATGGACGTCGACAGGCGTCGCGGCGCTGGGCGTCGGCAGGCGTCACGGCGCTGGGCGTCGGTAGGCGTCGCGGCGCTCGGCATCGCGGCGCTGGGCGTCGCGGCGATGGGCGTCGGCAGGCGTCGGCAGGCGTCACGGTGCTTGGCATTGGCAGGCGTCGCGGCGCTGGGCGTCGCGGCGCTTGGCGTCGTGGCGCTGGGCGTCGGCAGGCGTCGCGGCGCTGGGCGTCGCGGCGATGGGCGTCGGCAGGCGTCGTGGCGCTGGGCGTCGGTAGGCGTCGTGGCGCTGGGCGTCGCAGCACTGGGCATCGGTAGGCGTCGCGACGCTGGGCGTCGGTAGGCGTCGCGGCGCTGGGCGTCGGTAGGCGTCGCGGCGCTCGGCATCGCGGCGCTGGGCGTCGCGGCGATGGGCGTCGGCAGGCGTCGGCAGGCGTCACGGTGCTTGGCATTGGCAGGCGTCGCGGCGCTGGGCGTCGCGGCGATGGGCGTCGGCAGGCGTCGGCAGGCGTCACGGTGCTTGGCATTGGCAGCCGTCACGGCGCTGGGCGTCGGCAGGCGTCGCGGCGCTTGGCGTCGGTAGGCGGCGCGGCGCTGGGCGTCGCGGCACTGGACGTCGGCAGGCGTCGCGGCGCTGGGCGTCGGTAGGCGTCGCGGCGCTGGGCGTCGGTAGGCGTCGCGGCGCTTGGCGTCGGTAGGCGTCGGCAGGCGTCGCGGCGCTTGGCGTCGGTAGGCGTCGGCAGGCGACGCGGCGCTGGCCGTCGGTAGGCGTCGGCAGGCGTCGCGGCGCTTGGCGTCGCGGCGCTGGGCGTCGGCAGGCGTCGCGGCGCTGGGCGTCGTGGCGCTTGGCGTCGCGGCGCTGGGCGTCAGCAGGCATCGCGGAGCTGGGCGTCGGCAGGCATCGCGGCGCTGGGCGTCGTGGCGCTGGGCGTCGATAGGCGTCGCGGCGCTAGGCGTCGCTGCGCTAGGCGTCGCGGCGCTGGGCGTCGGCAGGCGTCGCGGCGCTGGGCGTCAGCAGGCGTCGCGGAGCTGGGCGTCGGCAGGCATCGCGGCGCTGGGCGTCGTGGCGCTGGGCGTCGGTAGGCGTCGCGGCGCTAGGCGTCGCGGCGCTGGGCGTCGGCAGGCGTCGCGGCGCTGAGCGTTGGCAGGCGTCGCGGCGCTGGGAGTCGGTAGGCGTCGGCAGGCGTCGCGGCGCTGGGAGTCGGTAGGCGTCGCGGCGCTGGGCATCGACAGGCGTCGCGACGCTGGGCGTCGGCAGGCGTCGCGGCGCTGGGCGTCGGCAGGCGTCGCGGCGCTGGGCGTCGGTAGGCGTCGCGGCGCTGGGCGTCGGTAGGCGTCGCGGCGCTTGGCGTCGGTAGGCGTCGGCAGGCGTCGCGGCGCTTGGCGTCGGTAGGCGTCGGCAGGCGACGCGGCGCTGGCCGTCGGTAGGCGTCGGCAGGCGTCGCGGCGCTTGGCGTCGCGGCGCTGGGCGTCGGCAGGCGTCGCGGCGCTGGGCGTCGTGGCGCTTGGCGTCGCGGCGCTGGGCGTCAGCAGGCATCGCGGAGCTGGGCGTCGGCAGGCATCGCGGCGCTGGGCGTCGTGGCGCTGGGCGTCGATAGGCGTCGCGGCGCTGGGCGTCGGCAGGCGTCGCGGCGCTGGGCGTCGTGGCGCTTGGCGTCGCGGCGCTGGGCGTCAGCAGGCATCGCGGAGCTGGGCGTCGGCAGGCATCGCGGCGCTGGGCGTCGTGGCGCTGGGCGTCGATAGGCGTCGCGGCGCTAGGCGTCGCGGCGCTAGGCGTCGCGGCGCTAGGCGTCGCGGCGCTGGGCGTCGGCAGGCGTCGCGGCGCTGAGCGTCAGACGCCCAGCGCCACGACGCCGAGCGCCGCGACGCCTACCGACGCCCAGTGCAGTGACGCCCAGCGCCGCGACGCCCAGCGCCGCGACGCCGGTCGACGCCGAGCGCCGCGACGCCTACCGACGTCCAGTGCCGCGACGCCCAGCGCCGCGACGCCTACCGACGCCAAGCGCCGCGACGCCTGCCGACGCCCAGCGCCGCGACGCCTGCCAATGCCAAGCACCGTGACGCCTGCCGACGCCTGCCGACGCCCATCGCCGCGACGCCCAGCGCCGCGACGCCTGCCAATGCCAAGCACCGTGACGCCTGCCGACGCCTGCCGACGCCCATCGCCGCGACGCCCAGCGCCGCGATGCCGAGCGCCGCGACGCCTACCGACGCCCAGCGCCGTGACGCCTACCGACGCCCAGCGTCGCGACGCCTACCGATGCCCAGCGCTGCGACGCCCAGCGCCACGACGCCTACCGACGCCCAGCGCCACGACGCCTGCCGACGCCCATCGCCGCTACGCCCAGCGCCGCGACGCCTGCCGACGCCCAGTGCCGCGACGCCCAGCGCCGCGACGCCTACCGACGCCAAGCGCCGCGACGCCTACCGACGCCAAGCGCCGCGACGCCTGCCGACGCCCAGCGCCGCGACGCCTGCCAATGCCAAGCACCGTGACGCCTGCCGACGCCTGCCGACGCCCATCGCCGCGACGCCCAGCGCCGCGACGCCTGCCAATGCCAAGCACCGTGACGCCTGCCGACGCCTGCCGACGCCCATCGCCGCGACGCCCAGCGCCGCGATGCCGAGCGCCGCGACGCCTACCGACGCCCAGCGCCGTGACGCCTACCGACGCCCAGCGTCGCGACGCCTACCGATGCCCAGCGCTGCGACGCCCAGCGCCACGACGCCTACCGACGCCCAGCGCCACGACGCCTGCCGACGCCCATCGCCGCGACGCCCAGCGCCGCGACGCCTGCCGACGCCCAGTGCCGCGACGCCCAGCGCCGCGACGCCTACCGACGCCAAGCGCCGCGACGCCTGCCGACGCCCAGCGCCGCGACGCCTGCCAATGCCAAGCACCGTGACGCCTGCCGACGCCCATCGCCGCGACGCCCAGCACCGCGACGCCTGCCAATGCCAAGCACCGTGACGCCTGCCGACGCCTGCCGACGCCCATCGCCGCGACGCCCAGCGCCGCGATGCCGAGCGCCGCGACGCCTACCGACGCCCAGCGCCGTGACGCCTACCGACGCCCATCGTCGCGACGCCTACCGACGCCCATCGTCGCGACGCCTACCGATGCCCAGCGCTGCGACGCCCAGCGCCACGACGCCTACCGACGCCCAGCGCCACGACGCCTGCCGACGCCCATCGCCGCGACGCCCAGCGCCACGACGCCAAGCGCCGCGACGCCCAGCGCCGCGACGCCCAGCGCCGCGACGCCTGCCAATGCCAAGCACCGTGACGCCTGCCGACGCCTGCCGACGCCCATCGCCGCGACGCCCAGCGCCGCGATGCCGAGCGCCGCGACGCCTACCGACGCCCAGCGCCGCGACGCCTACCGACGCCCAGCGTCGCGACGCCTACCAATGCCCAGCGCTGCGACGCCCAGCGCCACGACGCCTACCGACGCCCAGCGCCACGACGCCTGCCGACGCCCATCGCCGCGACGCCCAGCGCCGCGACGCCTGCCGACGCCCAGCGCCACGACGCCAAGCGCCGCGACTTCTACCGACGCCCAGCGCCGCGACGCCTGCCGACGTCCAACGCCACGACGCCCAGCGCCGCGACGCCTACCGACGCTCAGTGCCGCGACGCCTACCGACGCTCAGCGCCGCGACGCCTGTCGACGCCCAGCGCCGCGACGCCTGCCGACGCCCAGCGCCGCGACGCCTGCCGACGCCCAGCGCCGCGACGCCTGCCGACGCCCAGCGCCACGACGCCCAGCGTCACGACGCCTGCCGACGCCCATCGCCGCGACGCCCAGCGCCGCGACGCATGCCGACGCCCAGCGTCGCGACGCCTGCCGACGCCCAGCGCCACGACGCCGAGCGCCGCGACGCCTACCGACGCCCAGCGCAGCGACGCCCAGTGCCGCGACGCCTGCCAATGCCAAGCGCCGTGACGCCTGCCAATGCCAAGCGCCGTGACGCCTGCCGACGCCCATCGCCGCGACGCCTGCCGACGCCCAGCGTCGCGACGCGTGCTGACGCCAAGCGCCGCGACGCCAGCCGACGCCCAGCGCCGCGACGCCGCCGACGCTCAGCGCCGCGACGCCTACCAACTCCCAGCAGCGCGACGCTGGGCGTCGGCACGCGTCGCGACGCCTACAGACGCCCAGCGCCGCGACGCCTACCGACGCCCAGCGCCACGACGCCCAGCGCCACGACGCCCAGCGCCACGACGCCCAGCGCCGCGACGCCTGCCTGATGGCTTCGGCTCCACGTATGCCTTCCAAAGGTCCGGGGATTAACTGCCCCTGAGCAAGGAAGGCCATACACAAACATAATAATAATTTTATTTGGTTTTAACAATCCAAATTAATTTAATTTAGTAACATTTATGAATGCTATATTTTAGGCAAAACAAGTAATACTGTGTCAATGAAGTGGGTCAGGTCGGATAGATGCTACTTTCACAACATTTTTCCATATTTATTGACATGTTTATAGATTTTTTTATAAAACATTTTAAAAAATATATTTATAATAGGATAAAGAATAGCAGCTCAATCTTTCCCGTGGGTGTCGTAAATGGCGAGAAAGGGAATATATCCGGAAATGGGCAGCAGCGTTTAGACGGATAACGTTATTATTTTAACACTACGCTCGCAAACCCACCTGCTAAGCGTGGTGAGTATAAACATCTACCCTATATGAAATACTTTAGTCTTAAATCCAGTAGTGGACGTCGTAGCTATAATGTTGAAATAAACACAGAAATATAAAATATTGTTAATATTAGATAAGAAATATTTGAAATTGTTATGTTGGCTGCTTCCATTACCTACTCAATGGGCCGTGGCCTCGGACGTTTGTTTGTCAGTGACAGAGTGCGCCAGCGTGTGATTTGCTCATATATAACAACTATCTATTACGCTTCATTGGATCTCTGATGTAGCTGCCCCGAGATACAGTTGCAGACAACGCTAATGAGTTTTAATGCCATAGATGGGACATAATTGTAGGTTTTGTACGTCTCCTTAAGGTAAACAAAAATCTGGACGCACCGCACGCAAACTTAGGACATATTATGTTATTGAATGTACTGTAGGTTCTTGATGGAAATAAACAGTAATGATACTCAAATAATAAGTCATCATCAGGTACACCTGGGGTTACCATATTAAATAGAGGGATGCCTATACATAGTAGGTACCTAATGTGCCTCATTTTTCAGAAAAATGCCTGTCTAAAGCAAAACGCTGTAGTATGTAAACTAATAAGTAAAAGACATCGCGAAGTTAGAAAATGCATGTCTCATACCAATGCCGGCCGCACGCCTGTCTAAACCTTAAAATGCCTGTCAAATGCGGCTAACGCCTGTCATATGGTAACGCTAGTTATGACTTAGTCGAAACCGGTCGTGTATTTTTATAAATCTGTTAATTAACTAATAAAGTGGAAAAAGTCCCAGTAATTTGTTTATCATTACTGTGAATTTAGGACTTCAGACGTTTCAGGCGGGATCATAATATTTATTAATCGTTATATCATACCTAATCTTTGATTTTTGGCTGTGTACAGCATTCACGACGAAAAATCAATTATCTTATAACAAGTGGGTGGGTTAGAACAATTAGGCGATACATCCACGTTCACTGTGTTCAAGGCTTTCTCGGCATGGACGCTACTAATCTTAGTCAATCTTGACACCTGTCTTCTAGTCATCATACGAATGAACGCTTTTCATCGCACATTCAAATAAAATAATAAAAATTCTGGTACAAGCAACGCGTTATAAAAGTATTGCCGCGTGATCCGCTGATGCATTTATTTTTGGCAAATGAAACCTGTATACCTAGCAACGCATTATACAAAGGCTACACACTGTACGACACGTTCGTAATAGTTGGGTGTTGTATGACAATTATATTCAATTAGCCACTAATTGCTGGTTTATGGTCTCAACGACGTCTGCGTCTATTACCGCCGTGATAATGTCAATATTGCTCCGTAGATAATTACTTGAGTAATGTGAGCGTGATTTAAATTATGCAATTGTATATTATGTCAATAAAATTTAATATTAATTTTTATATGAACTATATTAGGTAATGATTATTAACAGAAACTAGCCCACCATAGCTTCGTTGAGCATACAAACCGTTTAAATCTTCCCGGGATTTTCACGAATATATTAGGAATAAAATAGCCGAATCGGTTCAGCCGTTCTCGAGTTTCAGCGAGACTGACGAACAGCGATTAATTTTTACATATATGACTAGCTGACCCGTGCCGAAGTGCCCACTTCGTTGAGCATACAAACCGTTTATACCTTCCCTGGACTTCCACGAATATTTCAAGACTAAAAATAGCCGAATCGGTTCAGCCGTCCTCGAGTTTTAACGAGACTAACGAAAAGCAATTAATTTTTATAATATATAAGATTATTATCTAAATACTCTTAACTACCCTCTATTTAAAGAAATGAAATATAAAAAAATAACTATGTACTTGCGTATGAGAGTGTGTGGAAAATAACAACGATAAAACTATACAAACATAAGGGGTTTTTACAAACTTTAATAACTTATTTTCCTAGAAGTTACATACCGGTCGCACGGTGTGCATCATCCGAATCGGTCGGGTGATTATAAAACCGTGTAGGTATATTGTTGTCGTCTGTAGTGGGCATTAATAGCATGGAGTTTCTGAGTGCAAACTATTTTGTGATTCACGTTATATGGGTTGACCTGAAGCGGAAGTCTAGTTTTATAAATAATTAAAGTCTGCGAAAGGTTGATAAGCTTTTGAGGCCGGCGACGGCGTCGTAATAAGGCTTGGGTATAAGACGCTAGTTTACCCGGGTACACTAATAAACGTTAGCAACAATTAACCTTCCCCGGTGTCCATCCGGGCCGCACGTCCGGTATCAGATGGGGAACGGATATCCGGCTCCGTAGCTCGCTAATACTCGTATATATCCTCAGTTATCGATGTGTTTACGAGTTGCTTTGTATCCGATAACAAAAGAACACGACAAACATTAAAATTGGCACTTTCCTATAAAAGTAATGTTCTAGGTTTGTATGCTATGTTACTTGTAATCGAAAATTCGCTATCGCTTGGTTTCAATTTAGATTACTCCTCTGACTTCTATATAGATAGTGTACGATAATAATAATAATAATAATAACCCAACCCCATATTATATTGTGTTATCGACCATGGAAGATACTATATAAAACCATTGATCAAAAGTAAACCAGAACCTTGCCAGACCATTTTAGGTTGGTTTATTTTCCAATTTGTATTATTTTATATAATTTTACTAGCGACCCGCCCCGGCTTCGCACGGGTGCAATGCTGATACAAAATTAAATACACTACAGAAAAACTATGAACGTTGTATATAAAAACATAGCGGCCCGCTCCGACTTTGCACGGGCATAAAATATATATGCCTATGTCACTCAATGAAAACATGATTAAAATCGATCCAGTATTTTTGATTCATTCATTACTGCCCTTGGCCTGCACGCATTAAATTTGGAGTAAAACAATTCATCTTTCCCTATACTTACTATGAAAGATTTCCTGCTATCTTTGGAATATCTAAATTCATAAAATTTTTATTACATTACACATTTTTACTTATTTACTTTTTACATTTTTACCTAGGTATTTATTTTATTTTTACAACAATTAATATATTACAGGATGTCTTTATACACAACGTTCACAGCTTTCTTGTCATTAGACAATACAAACATGTTTTCTCTTGAGGTTACTCTTGAAAGAGCGACATACATTTGGCCATGTGAAAAACAGTCAACGCTCAAATCTAAGCCTGCAACGTCCGCCCGCCGCAAACGCAAATTTTAAATTTGTAATATCTCCGAAGATATTTGTTTAATTTACATGCTGTAAGGAACCATATTGATCTATATTAATTGCACACTGTATTTAAGGTACTTAATTCGATAAGGATTAATGCCGTATTGCTTAAAATAGCTTCGTAAATAAGCCATTTTTCACGTAAAAAGTAAACAATAAAAATAGTTAATGTGGGTTACCCCTAAAAGATAAACATATACCATCGCGGACTTTTTTGTAGACCTTTTTATGGTGTACAATACTGTAGTACATTAATTTGATCTAACTCGTAGGGTTTAGGCAGCGTTTTTGCTAAAATAGGTTAATTTACGACATCACGTTAGAAACCTCTAAAATTAGCAATGTTGCCTTAGTATATTATGCATGTATTATACATATAAACATTCCTCTTGAATCACTCTATCTATTGGAAAAAACCGCATCAAAATCCGTTGCGTAGTTTTAAAGATTTAAGCGCACATAGGGATATAGGGACAGAAAAGGCGACTGTTTTATACTAAACGTCCGCCCGCCGCAAACGCAAATTTTAAATTTGTAATATCTCCGAAAATATTTGTTTAATTTACATGCTGTAAGGAACCATATTGATCTATATTAATTGCACACTGTATTTAAGGTACTTTATTCGATAAGGATTAATGCCGTATTGCTTAAAATAGCTTCGTAAATAAGCCATTTTTCACGTAAAAAGTAAACAATAAAAATAGTTAATGTGGGTTATCCCTAAAAGATAAACATATACCATCGCGAACTTTTTTGTAGACCTTTTTATGGTGTACAATACTGTAGTACATTAATTTGATCTAACTCGTAGGGTTTAGGCAGCGTTTTTGCTAAAATAGGTTAATTTACGACATCACGTTAGAAACCTCTAAAATTAGCAATGTTGCCTTAGTATATTATGCATGTATTATACATATAAACCTTCCTCTTGAATCACTCTATCTTTGGAAAAAACCGCATCAAAATCTGTTGCGTAGTTTTAAAGATTTAAGCGCACATAGGGATATAGGGACAGAAAAGGCGACTTTGTTTTATACTATGTAGTGATGATATATATATATTATTTTCCAATAATATATAAAACGGAGTAGAGGTAATCTGTGGGCGTTTTGATTGATTGGTATCGTCAGGAAATAATAAGCAGCACAAACAGTACTGGTTTATTCATTTTTAGATGACATAGTTTCACTCTAAAACATTAACTCAGATCGTGGATGCAAACGGATTCATCTCAAGACGTGACGAGGTCAGCTGACATATTGGCTAACGTGTCTGAAACTCCGCTTCATACGGTATCTTCCAATGGTCACTCCCCAATAGAATATCATCACACCGTTTTCAGTCCCCCTTCGACAATGCCATCTGTCATCGCTGACATAAGTGACACTTGTCAAACGAGCTGTCATAGCCAACTGTCACTGAACACGTCCAGGCGTGATCCTGACGCCAGGAGATTCCTTCCCATTCTTATTTTTCTCCGACATATATATATATAAAATTATAAGTCTATGACACAGTCATAGACTGGTTAGTGATACGAATACAATACAATGATTATTATTTGCTATACTATGAATCCATATTCTACAGTCAGCAAGGTCAAAATAGCGTTCATTAATTTTAATTGATATAAAAGGTATCTATGATAATGAAGTATGACCCTTTAATATTTCGGTGAAAGTGTTAGTAAGTGTGCACAATACGAGTAAGTAAATATGTGAAAATGACACCATTTTTGGTTACTATACATTAAGGTTAAATTTGAAAGTGATGTACTATGCAGAAGTTAGAGTTGCAGAAACACAGATAGAGCTAAAATATACGGGTTCTTGTAATTACAACATAACCCTAAAAATCATTTAAAATCTGACAAAGGAACATTATTTTCGTGGTAATGCCGATATAGAATGAAAATGAACACCGCCTATACATGCGTGAAAAATTGCCCCCAATAGAGTGCTATTGTCCCGCGAACACTCTATTGGGATTTTATTTTTCTGTTTTACGATCGGCTTTTAGAGGCTTTTTGGAAACGGGCAAGTTCCAACTTTATTCGTTAGCTGGCTTCAGAGGAGACCACCATTATTAATTAAGATACTAACAAACATTTTGTGAGGGAAAGTATGAAAGAGTTTCTTCTATAGTAATCTAAATGTATATTGTGTTGCTAATTACTTAGTTAATAATTTGTTAGTGTTTTAATTGTACTTTAGTAGATATAAGTTAATTAATGTAATTGTGGTCACCCTGATTAATTAACTATAAAATAATAAATAAAAATAAATAAATAAAATATTTCTCTTAAATGTGGAATAACTTTAACTAAAATAATCTACAAGCGATTCTTATTAAAAAATAACACTTTTTATTTTAGTCTACGTCGAGATATTTTTCACAAAACAAAACTGAAATAATGTGGCAAACAATGTAAAAATAAATATAGAATGTTTTGAACATTTTGCAGCAACTATAATTTTAAATGGAACGTCGAAAACAAAGACCTTATCAGGATTCACTTATAAGCACAGGGATTACCGAACAAATGTCCAATAAAAAAACGACTGAATACTCTAAATCTATTTTCTTGCTCTCCAAATTCCTCGGTGCATTTATCTGTTGTAGGTTTAAAATACGTTTCTACGTTGTAAAGCTATTTTCACAGGTCCAATGTCTGGCCAGGTCGTGCGCTCCTAACGACCGACTATTCAAAAACGTTCCATTACACGAAATTGTATTTTAAAGAAGCGTTTGTCAATAACACTGACGTCAGTATACTGAATATGGCTAGGATTTACTATGTTTGGCGTACGTAGGTATTTTATATATTTTTGGGCTATATGGATTATTCGGATATTATTCGGATATTTGGGATTATTGGTGGAGTGTTGGAGAAAGAAGAGCACCACGCCTGTCGAGCTTGGAGAGTATCTCCCCCCGTGTATTTCAAGTGGCAAGTTGGATACTCTCGCCACGCTTTGGGGTGAGGCTTATGTCAAGTAACGGACATCATAGATGAGACGATGGTGATTGTTTAGGATACCACTCTACCTCCTATATTGACGACCTCCGTGGCGCAGTGGTTGAGCGCGTTGGTGCTCGAGTGACAGGTCGCGGGTTGGGATCCCGCCGAGGAAACAAAAAGTTTTCAATGTTCCTGGGTCATGGCAGTGTATTAAATTTGTGTATAATATAATAAAATCTTAAATATGTGTATAGTATAAAAGTATTAAATATATTTCCGTTGTCTGGCACCTGTAACACAAGTACTTCGGTTACTTAACACGGGGCCAGATTGACGTGGTGTGAAGCGTCCATAGATAAAAAAAAATCTATGGGCAGAACTTGGTGCGTAAACTTGTCAGTCCATAATCAAGTAGCTACAGTGCGTAGTATTATCTAAAGAGGTGTGTTATTCATACTATATTGCAGAATGTAAAAATTACTTGGAAGTTAAAACTAATTAAAACTAAAACTAATTGGAAGGTTTGTTAGTCTATAAGATTTTATGAATGGAACATCACGTCCTCAGATTGCCTAAACACAATCAATAGATATGAGAAGCTATTGTATCCGCTCACATTTGCCCATGAATAGATGTACATCCCTAACGCCGTGGCTGCATAACACTCTGGTTATTGTGGTACGCGAATATCACCTTTATAATAACGAGACAAAAGCTTAAAACGGCGTACGATAAATTGGTAAATTTATGCAAATTCGTGTTGCATTCTATTGGATAGTATCAGTATTTCATAGTAGAATAAACTTAGATATCTTATATGCAGCTACCGGAAGTAAGATATTTGTTATAAAGCTTGTTAGAATAAATAACAACAATAATAATATATAATTTCATATACGATAATTGGGAATTGGGATGAATTACAATTATACAGCAACTCCAATCGACTGACTCTTTTTATATATTCTTAAAAGTATCGCTGTACATGGTTGTCTTACTGAACATATTTTGATTAAATTTGGTATGATGGTAGTAGTCGAGGCGGGATATGCACATATTTATGAATGAAAATATTACTAATTAACTAACTGTTTCAACTAAGGTTATTTATATTTACATTACGATAATCCTTTATAATATACAGAATATTTTGCATAAGACAACCATAAGCTTGCCAATAAATACACTACGAGTAATAACATTTACATAAGTACATTTCATAGGAATGCTATATTAAAGTTTTCCGAGCTAAGATTCAATATCTTGGAAATATCATTTCAGTTCTAAACCATTACATTTCCTATACACTGTAAGTAATTTTAATATTACCTTAAACAAATTAAAGGCCAACACATAGGAATACAGTATACAGGGCAACATGTGCATAATATTTGTACACATAGTGATCTATTCATTTTGAATCCTATCACGAACTACGAGAGTCTATTTTCCAGTTGCACTATTATCTTTGTTTACCATAACTTTTTGATTTACTGTCATAAAGAGAACCAATAATATTTGCCATCTCTTAAGTTTATTACACCAATATTCCTGCGGCTCCAGTATTTCTAAATTACATTCTTATTAGAATCTAAGACATAGATGATGTTACGGTCAGTTTCTTTTCAGTACCCATCAGTAACAATGACGTTACGAATACGTAAGATTGTTCTCCTTTGGCTACCAAAGATGGTTTTAATTGGGGGAAGGGAACTTCGTATTAAAACTAGATTTAAAACACCATTTATGTTTGTGTGATATTAGAACAGTTCATTCGTATCACACTCACACTTGCGTTAAATAATACACACATAATAAACATTAAAATTAAAGGTTAAATAATACAAATAGCTTAGAATAATTACAAATATGTAATTATTCTAAGACAAATAGCTTATAATTCTCCTTTTTATTCAGGTGCTAACTCTGGGTTTATCATTTAACCCACACACTCACAAGCACACAGTTGGCACAAGTGAGTCCTAGTATGACATACTATTATGTCCTAGTAGGACGTATTATATAATATACGATTCCAATGATACTTATACTTAGGCACGCGGCAGAGAGTCAAGCCAAGTTCAAGCAAAGGAACTGGCTCGCCGACGCCGAGTATCCTATTATAAGAACCACTTGGTGCCACTTTTAACCCTCTTATAACTCAAAACTTTACTAAAATTACGTATGTTTATCGATATCTACCTATAGAAGCCCAAATTTCATGAAGCTAGCTAATACGGTTATAAAAATATTATGAAGGTCAAAATATCAGAAATTTTAGCACTAAATTTTAAACCTTTAGATGATCTAGAATGATAAAATTTGGAATCCGGTAATTGTGTGTAAGCATGGGAAACAATCTAAAAATAAAAAAAAGTTAAGAAATAGGGGGCTTTAATTATAGCATTGGAACCGTTACAACTACAACGTTACAAGCAGATATTTGAAACTGTCCTAATATATATGTATTATTATATTTTTTGCTATATAACAGAAATACAAAAATAAAATAAATTCGGAAAATAAGTCGTGTCTCCAAACAAAAATACTTATAATACGGGCTTAGCAACCAGCCAAAGGTGTGTCTACGGCGGCGCGCAGCATCACCAGTTTTCATTACATCAGTCATTTTATAAAGTTATTCATATTATATTAAAAGAATCTCCAAACAAGAAAAGAATATCCAATACAGCAGTACAGCACATATAGCTTGGCACTCAATTAGATCTCAGGCGAAGCCCACAGCTAAGCATAATTTTTGCGTTGCACTTGGCTCTCCTTTTTTACATTTATGTTTTTGGTGGATTTAATAATATAAAAAGTAGATAGTTGTAGTTTACAATTTGATTGGCACGTCCACATTGGAATGATCTTGACCTTGTAACGTGTAGTGGCGAATTTATTTTATAGTTACACAGGACGTATATAGTGATGCTACTATCGTTTCAACAGAAGAGAACATACGTAATTGATATTGGAAAGGTACTGGAAATTGAATTATGACGAACATCTTTGACCGGCTTCTGCTGGGTCGCAGGGCTAAAATAGCCCTTTGATTTTAATATCATTCAGGCTGGCTGAAACGTAATATCATCGTTATATTCGGCCCTCAGTAAAACATTATTATGTACATTAGAGGTAAATGTCACCGGTTTTGTTATAATTGTGATAATTATATAACATAGCGTTCTTTGTAGGTATTACGCTTTTCCTGTTGACCTTTTAGCTAGTAAAATATTCTAACTCTAATATCAAACGCGTATGACCAATTTTTTTAGACACAAATCAATATAAAACAGAACTTTCATAGGAACATAATATTGAAAACGACATTGAGAAAGATAGTTAACAAATTTTTAATCATATTTTATATGAGTATAATATAACATACAATAGAATACGATGACCTCCGTAGCGTTAGTGGTTGAGCGCGTTGTTGCACGAACGAGAGGTTTCAATGTTTCTGAGATGTGTATTAAATTTGTGTATAATATAATAAAATCTTAAATATGCGTATAGTATAAAAGTATTAAATATATTTTCCGTTGTCACCTGTAACACAAGTTCTTCGGATACTTAGCACGGGGCCAGATTGACGTGGTGTGAAGCGTCCACAGATATTAAAAAAAAGTATTCACCTTACCTGCGGATATGAAATCTGTGCAGCTGTTGTGAGGTGTAATTATTATTATTTATTATATTAGGTAGATACAACTTAAATTTATCTTTGGTACATATTTAGACCATACTCTTTTAAAGGACTTTATTGCTTTCGAGTGCTTGCACAGATCAACAAACCATTGTCTGGAAGAAGTTTATTTCACTGTCTCAGCTACATAACTCGCTAAATAGTGCAAGATACGTCGTACAATTGGAATTATTGAGCTCTAAACGGCAGCTGTTGCTGAGAACTCGACAACACTAATCGATTGTACATTGGTCATTTTTCCGTTCATAGCTGTTGTTCTTCGTTTTATTTATGTAAATAGTTAAACGTAAATGACATAAAGACACCATGTACATGGCATTGCATAGTACTATACAAAACTATACAGACCCATATAAAGAAAAATGTTTCTATGTAGCTATTGTAATATTTATGGCTTTTTTGCACGTACATTAGTTGTTTTTTATTTCTACTAAATTATAATGTAAATATTGTAAGCGTTTCATAACATAAGGAATATGATTTTTCATATTACGCTCAATTAAAAATAATAGGCTCGGTTGTCGGACAAAGCAGCTATATTACGCCGAAGTTAGCTCGTTAAAATAATTTTCTTACTCTTGGGCTTTGTCTTTTGACATTGTTTTTAAATTACCGTAAAACAATGCAGTAATTTTCTCGGATTATATTGAGCAAGCGCCGGAACTTGGATCGTAAAGACATCGTATTTCTAGCGTAACAATCTATATTAATATTATAAAGAGGTAGAGTTTCATAGATTTGTTTGTGACGGGTTTAATCATTATAATATCTGCTGCTGTATTTATTCTAATACTATCTTACTGATCGCTATAATGTAAAATAGAAACATTTAATTCTAAAGGCAATAGGCAATAATTGTTATCGTCGCTCAACAGCAACGTCTTGAAATGTTGTCGCGAATGGTTTTTTGCAAAGTGAAGCATAAACGTTTTTAAGTTTTCGTTTTTAAATTTAAAAAATCCTAAGAAATACCTCATGCATTTTGACATGTATATTATTATGATTGAACTAGTTTACTAGTGAGGTGAAGGCTAAAATGTAATATTAAATTGCTTTAGAGTTTAAAAAACAAAATTAAAGTACCTATGTAGTACACAGTTACTTTAGTTTTTTAAACGAAGGAAGAAGGAATATGACCTAGTAAAGGATGTATCATGTATATATAATATGTCTTACTTTACACAAACATATTAAGCTCATTAAAAATCAATCAACGTAGTAAAACACAGTTGCCAGAACAGACCAAGGTGCTTAGCCAAGGAAAACATCTCAATGCACTCTGCCCAAACATTAAGTGTTTTGCTTCGAATTGACTATAAATACCGAGACCTATAAATCGGCAAAGGCCAGTTATACCGCCAGTTTAAATTAGGTTAATGCTTGCTTTCCATTAATTCCAGCTGCAAGACTGTAAGTTATGTGCTGCGAAGTTGGAAAGGTCTGCTTTATGCTTTTGAATTTTCTACTGCACCATTTAATTTGTTAGCCTCTACGAATTTCCGTTGGCTTAGTATTAGTGAATGTTAATGTGGACCCGACAGACATTTATTTATAGCAATGTTCTGGCTGTGTTTACATTATTTTAACTAGTCGTCCCACATAATATTATTTTGGTAATTTCAAAAGTTTAACTCTTTGAAAACTTTACAAACGTAACTTAGTACATAATGTACACTTTTTTATACAACTTAAATGTAACAATTGCTATCTGATACAAAATAATGTATTAAGTAAAACGCTAAAAGTATTATGTAGCAATCTAAAAGAAAATTTTCTTTACACGCCCTAGAGCCAAAATATAAAAATAAATCTTTGTTATTGAACAATAATCGATTATCGACCTTTCATGAAACTTTTAAGGCACAATATGAGAGAGCGTAAGAGTTGTTGAATTATATATAATGGGAGCGAAAAGTTGAACGGGTAAGTTTAATGCACTCGCCAAAGAGGTAATCTCCCGCGGTGAAAGAAGAATTAGTTTGAACGTTTTGTTCGGCAATTAGTAAGTTCGATATGAGTTTGGCGGTTTCTTGTAATAAATTCAACTATCGATAAATCATGTATTACATGGAAAATTAATTATTAAAAATTAGTGTAAGTCTGTATGGCCAACCAGTGAAATATAGGATATTAATAGGCCAGTGAAACCTACATACATACATTTACAAACATTTATTTATTGTTTAAACTAATTAATTTTTATTATCAATAATACAAATAGCTCTTTAAAATTAACATAAATAAACTAAAAACTATTTTAGGTAAAATATTATTATATAAACAATAAACTAAACAAGTAATAAAAAAAGACTATAATATGTAAAAGACTATATTATCTCAATCGTTTAAACTTAAAGTTTCTCTTTTTAAACGCAATATTATATTTTTCAACATTTAACTAATTATAATTAGTCAGGAGCATCCTATATTCATTACACAAACCGGTTACAATCGCATGGCGCCTGAGCATAAACATAATAATATGTACCAGGTACAGATTTATTGTAAGGTAACGTAGGTATTTATAAGTATGTTTGTACCATTATTATTATGTTCCTTTTTTATTCAGCCATTAGAAAATAAGAGAACTCATATTGCCTACACAACTCTATGAAGGGTTAGAGGCAGTTAATGCCAGATTATGTAAAAAATTCTAAATAAAATAAATAAATATTTCTGTAGGACATTCGATTTTTTCGCCTTATATTTAAATTTAATTAATGGACTATTCTTCGAGCAAACTACGAGGAAGGATACATTATTATGCTATTACTGTCGTACTGCGTTTGTTGTGTGTCGCGGGAAGAAATATTTATCCAAACTACATTTTGATGGACAGATTTTGAATAACAGTAACTATGCAATCTTTTCTATACAAATACTTACATACAAGTTTGGTACAAATGTTTACAATTGTAATTTACTATCTTACTTATTAACCTACTATCTTTAAATATGAGTCTCCAAGATGATAATAATGTTATAATAGAGATTATACTATTAGTAACTATCTCTCATACCCCAGTATTTACAAAAATATTCGCATAACGGATTAAAATAATTCAATGTTGCTATTTTATCGTGACATTGCGTCGCTTGACGGATAAGGAAATTAATATTGAAAAGCTTATCCAGAGAGTAAATATTTCTATTCGTAAGAGGATTAGTAAATATTACCTTTGAAGATATCCCAATAATAAATGCATGTTGTTGTTTATTAATAACTAGCAGACCCGTGATCACTTCGCTGAGCATGGAAACCGTGTAAACCTTCCCGGGGCTTCCACGAATATTTCAAGGCCAAAAATAGCCGAATCAGTTCAGCTGATCTCAAGTTTTAGCGAGACTAACGAACATCAATTGATTTTTATATAGCCTATGTTACTCAGTGATAATGTAGCTTTCTAATGAAAAACGAATTATTAAAATCGGTCCAGTACTTTTTGAGTTAAGTTACATACAAAAATACAAATCTTTCCTCTTTATAATATCAGTGTAGATTTTTATTCTAGAAGACACACGTCTAAAACGTGGAATATGGGTAAAGAAGTGTAATTAGAATTTCACGGAAAAGTCAGTTTCATTGACCATGCACTCTAAAGCCAATAAAGTTGTAGTGGAATAGAAGGGAAAAAGGAATTAGGTCCAAACCAGGGAACTGAATTTATAGATGCCAACACAGTTTGCCCATTATTCACCCAAGTGTCCGGATTTTCCCGAAATTAACTTTCGTGTTGAATATTTTGTTCATATTGTCAATGATTATTTTACGATCAAAAGAAGAACGTCAATTTTTATTGTTGCCTGTCGCGGGCAGGTTTTCATGTATAATTTGAATTTATATAATGGTGGAGACATGCTTTGATATCATATTAGATACGCGTATGATAACGTTACTCTGAAAATTCGATACATTCAGAATTGCTTGATCTGTCTTATCAAACTCATCGAAAATATTTATCATGACAGTAAAGTGGAAAGACATGATAACGGTTTTGATGATACCACATTTTATAAATGAACACTTTAATTTTCCGAAATTAAATTAGTTTATTTATTGTTTTACTTGTAAAATTGTCTACGAAACATCTTATTTTTATTGAATGTTTAATATAAAATATCAATCACCTTTCATTTAAATCACCCTACATGTCAACATTTACTTGTTTCCTATTTTCATAAACGCTACATTAAATAGAGCTCGTGAACTAATAAAACGATCAAGATTTGTCGTGTCCCATTCTTCAGGATACGTTTGGTGTCACTAAGTAAGAAACTCTAGAGGTATCGAGCGAACTAATCTGGTGCACCTGCTACAAGAAAAATGTTGCCTTTACACGCCACTCCCTCAACCTTTTACCTTTCAAACTATTAAACAAATAGATTAAGTGTGTTCGAAACACCCACGAAACTTCCTGTTGCTGATGCCTTCTTAACATAAAGTTCGGTGGGCCGTATTGTATACGGGCGAAATATTATCGTTTGAGATGGTTAAAAGTTTCTATGGAAGAAGTATGCCCAGTGCTTTTAATTTCTTATCTATACATATAATAAATCTGTTGAGGGGTCATGGCGGCCAAGGGGTCATTTAAGTGAAAATCAAAATGGGGAGTATATAAAGGCATTTTAAAAAAATGACAATCTATCTGTCTGTCCGTCCATATGTGTATGTTTGATAAGGGCCTGAAGGGTATATTATAGTTAAACACAAACTACTTGCACTTTTTCCACTTTATTAATTATTTTACATAAATTATTAGTTAAAATACGCGACCGGTTTCGACATAGTCATCATCAGCTGTAAGTAGATATGTATAAATTTTTTAATTATTTGTAAAGATTGTGCAGATTTCCTTAGAGTTGCCAGCATCAAGAATTTTTCACAATTTTGTGCAGTTTAATTTAATTTTTTCCTACCAAACTATTTCGAACGAACAAAATATAATGAAAATACTTATAAAACTTCTCAGTTTTCGTTGAGGTGTTTGTAATATAGTATTTTATAATATTATAAGTTTTAATTGGTTTACACCGGTAAAATAGAATTTTAGGCCAATGCAGAGAAGTGTGACAATTTACAAATTTATGGTAAACAATCGAGATTGTAGGTTAAATATACGTAATTTGAAACACCTTTGAAAGTACTTTGTAATGCAAATTGTATGGCATAATTACCATGGAACTGTTTAGAAGGACTGTGTTATTAAGAAAACAGACTTTCACTTTCAAATTTTATTCAGTATCGATTTGTACTACACTTTGGGTCTTTTCACAATCTTCCAAATAAGTAACGAAATGTACATTCGAAAATGTTGTCGTTGCTTAGGTAATAGTCTACCTACAAGGCAACGGACGCTCTCGTTTGTTGTATCTGTTTGGCCTACAGACCTTTGAGAATTTATATGATGTGCCAAAACAAAAAATGCTCTACGTGTCATTCTCTTCACACTTTAATCGGCTTAATATATGAACCATGAATCACCTGTATTGATGGATATTTTGAGGTAATATTTAACTTGCATATTCTACAGTGGAGGTGCATATTAAGTCTCTTTTAAATGATTTCTGTTCTTCACTCCACGACAATGAAGTGGTTGCCTCGTCTCGCACTGTATTTGAACTAAAGCCAGTGTTTGCAAACACATTGATAATGGCCGACTAAATATGAGCACATAAATGTTCTACAAAGCACTACACGGCAGCAGTCGGTTTACAGTTTCTAAGAAACTTTATAAGTGATTAAGTTGTGTAAGTGTGAAACGTGAAACACTTACAGGATAAATTTACTTGCGCAGCGTGTTGTAAAGTGTTGCTGTGGAGAACTAGCGAGGTACACATCTACAGAGTACACTACTGTTTGCATAGGTATATATCATTTTATTTTACTATCGATGAAATAAATACTTAGAAAAGACTAGGGTGTAGACAATAGAGTAAACGACTCTTTGCATAGGTCCTTAGATCCTTTACTATCAGTAAAATAAAAAAATGTGGAAATTTTTTAACTTAAAACGAAAAGTTGCAGTAAGTAGTAAATGTAGCCTATATGTTAATCCAGAGTGTCAGTTCCTACGACCTAAAATTATTCTAGTCGTTTGAGTGTGAAGAAGTAACAAACGTACACATACAAGAATAGGTAAAAGATATAGATAAGTACTCAGTACTAAAAAGATAAAGAATATTAGAAGATACAATTGAAATAGTACATACGGATCCCAAACAAGAAAACGGAACGATAAATCCCAGACTGACTTCGGATCCCGATAACAATTTATGCTTGGACCTGCGCCGGTCCGGAGATATATGGTATCCGATGATCGCTCAGACATGTTCATTTGATGCTAGTCTTATCGGCGCAAATGGCGCGGAAGATGACTATCTCATCTTTTATCATAATTATATACCTGGGTGAACAAAGTGGGACCCAAGCGGATAGCGAAGATCTTTAGGAATTAAATGTATAGAAATAATAATAATAATAATATATATATCTTCACACCCTTTCCCCACCCTGACCTGTAAAATACACCACGTAAATCTGGCCCTGTGCTAAGTATCCGAAGAAATTGTGTTACAGGTAGCAGGCAACGGAAATATATTTAATACTTTTATAATATACATATATTTAAAATATTTTTTATATTGATATACATCCATGATCCATTGAAAACTTTTTGTTCCCTCGGCGGGATTCGAACAACCTCTCAGTTGAGCACCTACGCGCTGAACCACTGCGCTACTGAGGTCATCAAAATAGAAATAAAGAAACCATGAGAAAGATATCAATCACATATATTTTTTAACGATAATATTATCGTAATTAAAGCGGGCTTGTTCATTTCAAACCCTTATCTTTGTTCAAATTCAGATGGAATATAACCGCAATCAAAAAGGGACACACTCTCATCAGACATCCTAAACAAAAAACAAAAGAGGGTTTTGTACGGCAATATGTCTCATAAAATTAAAAAATACACACGTGAGCCTCAAAGCTTTCTTTAAAAAACGCTACGTAGAGCTTCTCTCAAAGGGTGTGCGGTTGAAGACGTCTTTGTGTTGTAAAATTATTTTTTGATAGAGCAGCGCATTCGTGGCCGGCGTATTAATGAGATGAAATTGCTTGCGTTTGAAGCTTACATTAATTAATATTTTTACACTGGCTTGAAAGAAACCTTAGTTTGTACATTGGCTTTTTAAATATTCCGGGACCTCACTTTTAATCATTGTTTCAAAATGAGAATCATTCTGCGATATGTAATAAGCTATATATATTATGCTATATACGATCGAATTGAGAAACCTACTTTTTGGAAGTCGGTTGAAAATAATAATTTTTTTAATGAAATACATGATGAGATATTATTTACATATACCTACGAAAGTACTCGGTAATGAAAAAAAACAAACAAAGTTAATATTAGATAACTTTGTTCGTATTATTATATTTAAAAAAGAACAAATTCTATATTATAACCCTCCTCCAAAGTCACGCATCGTATTTGATGTTAAAAATTCATGAACCCCAAAAATTTCGAATCCACACCATGTTGTATGTCTTGCCAATATTTATGTTTTGAAAGTTGTTAAAATTCACCGTATTTAAAAATTTAAGCTTCTGATTCGATTGTACTTTATTTGAGCAAAAAAATATGGTTACTTACATTTTTACTTTACAGTATAATATTTGGATTATAAAGAAACAGAATCGTTAAACAAAATTACTTTGGTCCTTTCGCGTCGTAAAAAACATTATCATGGGTTGTGTCAGGGCAAAAGGAACTAATTAAAAAAAGTTATATTTACGGAGATCTAACTTATATCAAATAGCACCTCATAATCATTTTTCCTGTGGTTGTCGTAAAAGGCGACAGAGGGAATAGAATATAATATATCCGGAATTCGTAAATCTGCGCTCGCGAACCCGCCTGTCAAGTGTGGCGAGTATTCCCTATAACCCCTAGAAAAGCCTCCCCGGTTTATGTTCAGTCCAGCAGTGGACGACATAGCTGAAACGACGACGACAGAGATCAAACTAAATCATGTTACCTATAACAATAATAATAATAAATCTCTTTATTTTGGACAACAAATCCATACTCAAGAATATCTAATCTAATCTGTTGGTTAGTAAAAATCTTATCCTATATTAGTATTCTATTTTATATAATGATTTAGTCTTATTTAACATTTTTCGATCAGTGGACAATTCCCACTGTCGACTATCTCCCTCAGAACGCTGTGGCCGCTGCCACGGAATATTGCTATAAGTGATGCGGTCTTCTTGCGCAGGATAGCTTCAAAGCTAAAAATCTATTGACTAGCAAAATAAAATAAATTCATAATATATTGCACAAAGGTAACAATCTCTGACATTCAGAATTTGTCGGCTCAAATAATAACTTATAAGGGTACCTCCAGGTACCGGATCTATAATTCATAAATTATTAGTTTTCAAGGCTGGTAATACGTAACAATGGATTAGGTATAATAGAAGTTCCTGACCCAAAATTGCAATAAATGGTAAGGTTGATAGCTACCCAAGCTATCAACCTATACATAGGTAGGTGTAAACCTTACAATGTTCGTATTTGACGTGACTTTAAACTATTAAAATCCTTTTTACAAGCTTTTATTTAGTTTCACCTGTCTTAATGTTGGTCTGATCTAATTTAATTTGATCGCGAATTAAATTTGAGCCGCCTCCCGGTTAGAGATTGTGCTGAAAATTTGCATGCAAATTTAATTCGGATGACGATGCAATAATTTCTAGAGTTGATTTGACGATGTAGGAAAAATATGTCCATATCCTATGGATAGTCCAAACTCGGTAATAAACTGACAAACTCGATGGCGGCTTCATCGAGTTTGGGCTTGTATATATCGTCTTGAGAACTAGATATAAGGTAACCAGGGTCTGATGATGTGGGGTGAATTTAGGAAGAAGGAATAATATTTTTTTATATACAATTAGGTAATTTAGTTAAATTTTAATTTATATATTTTTTCATGGGTTTGAATTTATTTAAAACTTAATGTTTTTTTTCTTGTTTTTAAAGAATTGATCTAAAGAAAGGAACTGCAAATGTAATATTTCTAGATAAGCTAAGTTTGAAATTCCAGCATTTTCAATGTAATTTTGGGAATAAGTTTGGGGAAAGCAATTATTTGGCCTGTAAACATGATTAATTGTACACTCTAATATTATATGTGATAGAATATTGAGCCCTACAAACTTTGCAACAGAGATGATTATAATATTGTAAAAGTCGACTTGGTTATTTGATATGTCGAAAAACTATTCTAAACGGGTTTGACGTATCCTGTTATTGTTTTGGTTTTAGCTATAATACAATGTCTAGCATATGTGCGCGACTTCATCTAGGTACGTGGACCATGTTTTGGAGTTTATTGGAGTTTACTCCTTAAGAAACGATTTGAGTTATAAGGCCCGGTATGGAAATTTTATGAGGAGTAAAATCAAGTGTAACACGAAAAGTTGAGGCGTTACGTAGAAAGAGACAAACATATATATCTGTAGGATTGAACGTGTAAAAGAATGAGATGGAATACATTACACAGCGTATCTCATTCTCGGGGTCTCCTCTTTGCGCTATACTTTGTAGTCTCACTGTATACTTCCTCCAGTCTGAGAGTTGAATGTGTGCGTATGTTTGTACGTGTGTGTTGCGCGCCTGCGTATCACGTAGTTCTGCCACAGCTTGTATACTGCTGCCGAGTACAGGGTATGCATTCATTAAAATTGGATTTGTATAAATTGAACACAATTATTATTATTGTTATTATTATTATTATTTATATTGTTTTGTAACATACTTTATGTAATACGCTTTATTGAAGTAGTATAAATAATCCGAATAATTACAGATATATGTTTGTTTCTCTTATCATTTTAGCAGATGCGTTCATTTACCCTTTATTTCTATTCGATATAATATATCATAATTATCGTTCGTAAGGAGTTAACTCCAATCGTGCGTCGTAGCTGACACACACACACTTTTTTTTTTAGAGTTGACAAAATTTTCTTGATTTTAGCGGTACAGGGCCCTTGTTCAAGATGCTATTATCACTTACGAAATTCTAAAACAACCATGTATTGGATTTGACGTTATGTCACGTCATGACGTTCGTAGCTAAATGACAAGCGAATTTGTATGTCACTTATCGAAGCTTATGTAATCATATATTTTGTTTTCGAACTTCGTAAGTGACTAATAGCGATGACGACATCTTGAATCAGGGAATCTTGGTTGTTTAAAAGTATTTGAGATTAAAGACTTTACAACTAATTTTAGTTTATTTATTACTTTGATATTTAATAAAGCAGAAATCTTTGGGTCCGAGGGGTTACTTGAAGGTGAAATGTACAAGAAAGGAATGTTCTTTACTCGTACTTAAAAGTTTCAAATGATCGACTAAAGTTTTTAATTTAGCAGTTGTGGCTTGCAATGGAAATAATAATCCATCAAAAACATAACTTGTAAAAATTCCCAAGTCTCGCTACTTAGATTTTTTGTCGGCAAAAGTTGTGAGATCCATGTGATGCCAAGCTAGGGTAAGTTGGTCGGTCTAACAACATCTTATAGTGATTATATAATATACATATATATTGACATGGCAATAGCATGAATAAACAATGTATATATTGTCTATATCACAAGTGTTTTTTTCGTTTATTTTTTCTTACTATCTACTATTTATTTAAAACTTAAAGATTTTTAATAATATTGATATGATGTTACCAAGCAGGCATTATAACAGGCTTGGTAACAAAAAATTCAGGCTTCTAGTTTTATCCATAATAAAGTTATAGGGGGTCGAAAATGGCCTGATCTGTTTCGAGAAAAGGATGGCACGGCCATTCTCAACTTGGCATGCCCCCAGATGTCTATCCTCACTGGCTGACACTGATGTCCGAGACAAATATTCATATAGATATGTCGCTAAGATGGTTACTCGTTAAATCTCTCGGTAAAATATATGGGTTGAATCTTGACTGATCTCCTTAGCTCATATTTTAATTATAATACCGACAGGCAATGTACGACTTTGGTGCTCGAATCCCTACCGAAACCACCCATCTATAAGGCAATTCGTTCGTATGTTTGCTCCCTTTATTTTGTAAGAAAACTATACATAAATAACACTTTATGTATAGTTTTCTTACTAAATATAATATTATGTTAGATTCGTAAACAAACATCTTCCAAAGAATAAAAGAAATTCTCGCAATAGGGTGCCCTAGCGTGGTAAACAAGCCCAAATAGTGACAACGTTTATCGATAATGATGAATACAATCGCACAAGCTACTTGTAGCTAATTGTAAGGTACAACACGAAATTACGTAACATATAATGAGACACATCTTGAATTGTGATGGTAACATTTTTATGACCTCACAAACGTAATACCACGAGTGTAATTAATTCCTACCTCTCTAAGAGGTATGCTGATTTATCTCGTGACTCCTATTTCTCAGTATTAAGGTCGAAATTCTCACATCCACTATCAAAGATATAAGCCTGGGACTCATTTCGATTAATGCGGCGTTGGGTCGACAAAGGTGTTAATTAGTAAGGTATGTTTGTTTATTTGTTGCCAGAAATAGACGTACTTACACCTTTATCACTTTAAATTCAATGTACATATTAGAATTTGGGTGACTAAATATTTAGATGTTCAATTTAACTACGAGGTCTATTCACATGTGCCTTGAGCTATTATAGATAATTTGGCGTAGGAAGGTCAGCCTAAAACACTTGTGCTAGTGTACTGAGGGCCTACTCAAGATGCCATCGCTAATTATCGCTTACAAAGTTCGATAACAAAATGTATGGGATTTGACATAAGCTACGCTAAATGATCGCGATTTGGTATGTCATCTTAAGTAGGCCCCCTGGACCTTAACATAAATATCCTATTATTATAACGAAATAAAATGGATAACGAATGGTTGTTAAAATAATGGTTTCCCGACTAAGTTTAATATAATGATAGTATGATGTCAGTTTGCTGTCTGCGGAAAAAAAATCGCCAATCGGAAACAGGAACTCTTCCTACTGCTTCTTCATTGTTCTGATTCATTTCGTTGCAGACAAGACAGACAGACAGTGTATATCATGTCCCTCGGTTGCACCTGAGATAATGTCAAAGGATTTTTTGTATTTTGTTGTGTTGATCCTGACTATACAGGTGGTAAAAAGAATAGTCACTATAGCTTAGAGATACGATTATACTACCTTTCCTCATTTTGGATTTTTTTAAAAATCAAAAACTAAAAAAATTTTTTATTTCCTTTTTACAATTTCTTATTTTTTGTCGCAAGAGTAACGAAAAAGCAAAAAATTATTTAATATATACATTAATTCTAGAATGAGAAGATCTTTTTACACCCGATATAGAGGCTGTAGTGATGGGAATGTGTGGTAGGCGGTAAAAAAAACTTGTGTTTATATATCACAAGTTGTTGATACTGTCCATAGGCGGAAAACTCTCTTACAAGCAAGAAAACTAAAATATATTTTGTGTAATCATATACGCGTGTGCTATTATAATAATAACAAGAATATCGACCACCGTCCATAACACCGCGTCATTCTTACCCCGTGCTAAGTATTCGAAAATCTTGTGCTATGGGGACCAGATCTCTAGAGACCACTAACCTAATATTTACTTAATACTTTTTATACTATACAGCTACATATATAAGATTTTTATTATATTATACACATATATGACTCAGAAACGTAAGAAAACTTTGCCTTTGATAGGACTAAGGCTGCGTTTCCACTGACGGAGAGGAGCTTAGCGGTGCCCAAATTGACCCAAGCCTAAAGGCTAAGGCTATATAAGTGACCTTGGACAACTACTTGTACGGCTAGAATTATTAGTACCGCATCGGCCGGAGCGCGTTGAATTCGTATAAAAACTCGATTTAATTTTTTTTGAGACAAATTTAACAAAAACTAACACCTGAGATTCACGTCACTGATATATAAAGGGAAAAAGTTAAAACTTAAGAAACAGGTGTTATTTGCATATTGTTTTAAGCTGTAATTAAAATAAAAATATCAATTTACAAAACCACTATCCTCTGGTAAACATAATGAAGATTTGTATATATTTTTGAGGGGTTTTCATAAGACCAGTAAGTGAGTGAAAAGGTTTCAAAGGACTCAAATTTTCAGTTGATTATTCGCACGTGGCCTTAAACCCGCACAACCCCTGAGCCACAGAGGTCGTCGTGTTATAGTTAGAGTAGATATACCTACTCGATGTGCCCCGACGTATAATATATTTTGGCCATTACAAGTTATGCAAACATAATTATTATTTTAATAATTAGTGTTGACTGACAGAAATTGCTATAACCAGATTGCGATTTTGTACAATTTTATTTTTAACCTCGGACAAAATCAGAGGGGTGTTACAAGTTTGATGTGTCTCTGGGAGTGTGCGTGTGTCTGTGACTTCGTTGCACCCAAATGGATGAACCGATTTGGGTCTAGTTTTTTATTTGATAGAGAGTGGTCTTAGTTATAATTAATCATCACTTAGGTGACTGCTTGACAATTCAATATTTTCTTACAAAGTCGGGGGTTAATTCAAAATTTTCATCATCATCATTTCAGCTATGACGTCCACTACTGGACAAAAACCTCCCCCAAAATATTTCATAGGGATAGTTGCATATACTCGCCACGCTTGGCTGGCGGCTTGGCAAGCGCAATAAGATTCAGATAATAACAATGTCCGCGAAAACGCTGCTGCAAAAGTTATAATGACTTTTTTTTCATTACCAGATTTTTTATGTAATCAGTTGATGAGCAGGTCACCTCTAGCCCACGATCCCCGAAAAGGTTCACTTTACACATTATTGAATTTAATTTTCAGTCCCCTTGTAATACATCATTGTCGATTACAATGCCAGAAGGGTATTATCACACGAAAGCCATCGACCGACCCTTTCCTAAGTCGAGATGCTTCATAAAGGGCTCTCCTTTAGCCCACTCTTTATAGGTTTCAGTGTAAAATTTAAAGTCATTGTTCTAATTATATTGCTGTTGTATTTTGTACGGGAAACGATATTTTCGAACACAAAGACGACGGTTCGAATTTTGTGAGAGTTATCCGTCAACTCACAACAAAAGTTATTTTACACAAGTTATTTTGCATTTCAACGATGTAAGTTTGGATATTTGCAAATATTGAGTACAGTGTATCAATAATATTGTTTTAAATACTTCTTAAATTCGGGGAAATTTGTGCAGTAAGTACATTGGTTTTAACGTAAAAAGGAATCAGTTTAATATATTTTGTAATAATATATACGGTTATTTAATTAACAAGTACAACTATTTCAATTTACGCCCGGCAGGACAACATTGATAGTATGGAATTATTGCTAGATTCTGTCCCGGATTTCGAAATAAAGTCAACTTTTTTGTGTTTATAATTTTTAGTTGAAAGATTAATGAATATTTTTTATTAAGATTAATTATTTCTTTCGCCAAAAAGAAATAAAAAATATGTAGTATACTACATTTTCTCATTTTAGTCATCATCATAATTATTTTATTTTATTTTTATTAATATACACACACATTCTAACTAAGTTATGTATATTATTATACTACCTTTTCGCATTCTATAAATGTTTTTTTAAATACATTTTTTATGTTTTGGCGTTGCGGTAGAACTCCAGGGATACTCCAATGAAGGCGTTTTTTACTTTCGTTTTTTAGAATTGACCGCCGCGGCTTCAGGAATGCTTCATCTTCTTTCAAAAGCTTCCCAATTTTGATACGAGATGGCGCTAGTTGTAGACCAGCTGTAGATCCTTAACAATGTGAAAAAGTTTTTATTTACTTTTTGCTATTTAATATTTTTTTGTAACAAGAACAAGAAAACAGCAAAAAATATAAAAAACAATTTATTTCTATAATGAAAAAGGAAGCATAATCATATCAAATTTCACATGCTCGTGGTAAATACAGGACAACATATCGTATTACAAATTAGCTACAAGATTGTTAATTAATATTATTCAATGCTTGTCAAGTTATTTCGTACGATTGCGTACCTAACACAATTATCTATTAATGTCTTCAATGCATTGTTATTTAAAACACGATATTAAACAGGTATTATTAGGTTAATTATATTTTACTAATCGCAGCTGACATACTTTTTTATTTTAACTTTGGAACTGGTATAAATATAGATAACTGCTGTCAAAAACAAAAACTACTGTACATAAAACCTACACATAGGTGCTAATTATAACTACAATACACTACTACCTTCTTCGTAAACCTACAACCTACAAGTGATTTATAAAAGAATACACACGTCATTTTAAATAGTTATCGAGCACTGAGATAGGAGGGTATTGTTACACTCACTTACTATTATCGCCGGGCTAGTTTCCGAACCGGTGGTAGGCATCATGTAGGACAATTCTATACGTGTTATTTAATATTACCTATATGGATTTTTTTTTTAAATTTGTATTTGAATTATTAATATCGCTATTTATCAATGAGGTTTTGGGAGAGAATAATTTTATTTTGTATTCTTACTCAACCGAATAATTTAAAAATGAAATCGTAAATATCACCCTTAATAACAGAAAATCATTTAGCGTTTGCCACCCTTACGAGTATCACTTAAGGCGAGGAATAACCGCTACTAGCGCCACTCTTTTTAAAATAATTTTTACACGACGACACAAAGATCTTATAAAAAAAAAGTAATCGGTTAAAACTCTAAGTAAATACTTATGAGAGTAAATACAGTATAGGATTTAGAGCTTTAATTACATGCCAATATATTAGTTTAACTATTTAATTTGAGTTTTAACCGATTACTTTTTTTTAATAAGATCTTTGTGTTATTGTAAAAATTATTTTAAAAAGAGTGGCGCTAGTAGCGGTTATTCCTCGCCTTAAGTCTATAAAAATAGTTATCGTCATAATCTGTTTCGGAGAAGTACTGTAGCAAACACACTGTATTATAATATGCTATTACAATACATGATGAATTATTAGAACAATACTATTAGTATAGTAGTTATAGTTTCTAGGCATTTACAAAACATTAAACCACAGTTTGATTTTCCGAAATTCTAAACTGCTACCTAATTTTAATGTAAATTAAGAGCTTTGTGGTCGTGCCACGATATAGCAGAGGTGAGGTACGCAAGAATTTCTAGAGCATTAACTTAAGAGGGTTTATAAAGGCTAGCTAAACAAAGACGATAAACCTGAACCCACGAATATAAAGACGTATTATATAAACAGAGTATTAACATAAAAGTTTAGCATAATGACTGGGATTGAAAACTCGCATGCGTGTTACTAACTTAAACTAGATTTTGTGTGGGTTCTCACGCGTAAAACTGAGATGATTTTTACAGGCCAAAAATGGGAAACATCAAGGAGCAGGTAATTCTACTAAAGAGTTTTGCTGTCTTACGTATATATATTTATAATACATGAAATCATTATTTAAATAAATACAGCCTGCTTGAATAGCTATTGTGTATGTAAAGTAAAATGCTACATATATTGAAGACCAAAATATGAAACGTCAAGGATTCTATACAGTTTATATTCGCTTTACATGAGAAAATAAAATATCTCATCTTCATATACAATAGCTTGTAAAATATTTTGATAACATGTACTTAATTTGTTTATTTATATACAATAAGTATGTAAGTAAGTCACTAATCAATATACCTACATGAAGATTGCTAGTTAAGGTGAGAATGTATGAATAATAATTATAATATTAATTTATTTCTCATTTACAAACGACTTCAATATTGTAGCACAAAATGATATCATGTTATAAAGGGCTTTTGTGAACGTAATTAGTGTAATGTTTGACGAGTTTTATTAGGCCAGACTGAATACATCTGACGTGTTTTAATAATAAATTATATTATGTTACAATAATTTAATGTAAGTATAATATCTTGTGCCCTCTTTACGTGCCTACTTTTAGGGGTTTGTTATAATATAATAGGTCATTACCTTTTATATTAATTTAATACCAGTAAAATAATACAAATACATTACCTACTTAAAACAAAATTAAAAACAAAAGTAGAAATAAGCTAATTGTAATTGAGTTGTTTTTTTTACCGTAGGTATAATTATACGTTTTTGTAAGCTCCTGCTAAAACGTTATCACGTAATTCATGTGAAATAAATGTATTGCAAGTTATTATTAAACTCGCAAAGCTATTCAGAGTATCAAAAACACATTCGCAAATTTCAAATTCGGAAATCCGATCTTATCCAATACGAAAACATCATAAAGTCTCGTTCGCGTATGATAATGAAGCAAACTCGGCGCTATCAGCGCTTGGCATTCGATAGGGGTTATGTTAGTTCTTGTGCCTTATGCCGATATACGAACTAGCTTAGTTTGCTCGTTATTAGACTAAAATACTCACTATTGAAACACTATTTAGTATTTTTTCTAATCAATCTTCTATCTATCTTCTTTCTCTTTCTTACATTTGAAAAATAATTGAGGTTCGTTAGTCTCGGTAAAACTTCACAACTGCTGAACCGATTCGGCTATTTTTAGTCTTGAAATATTCGTGGAAGTCCAGGAAAGGTTTAAACAGTTCTATGCTCAACTAAGTGGGCACGGATCAGCTAGTAGCATACATAATGTAATCATAATTAAGTTGGTAACACTGTATTTTTACCCGACTTCGGCGAAGCTAAAAGGAAGGGTATTGATTTTGGCACTCTATGTATATATGTAAGTATGTATGTATATATGTATATATGTATGTATGTTTGTATGTATGTTCCCTCGTAGCCAATTTAAAATCCAGATATGCATAGGTACAAAAATGGTCAAGGTAGAGCCGTGGTCGTACCCGCTAAACAAATCTAAGCGTCACCTCACACAAAAATACGGTAGAAAAAAGAGAACTTGAAAAATAATAATATTCGTCTGCTGTTGAAATATATCCCAATAGCGGGTACGACCACAGCTCTACCTGGACCATTTTTGTACCTATGCATATTTGGATTTCAAATTGAATTATTTTCTTGTTACAGCCTTTTTAGACCCCTTTTTGCGAAGTCGGCTTATTTATTGCCAATGCGTTTTATTTTTCAAGATGTCGTGCTTTGCTGTTAACTTTGAGCTAAGTGGATCTTATAATAAAACAAGTAGGTACAGAAAAATATAACTTTTTATTAAGTGTACTGTCATTTCAACCGAATTAAAAACGGTGGAATATATATTTTTTTCTTTAGTTATTGCCCTATTTTTATTCACTTTAATTTTAGATCCATTTATTTGTTACAAAATTACAAAATATTTATGCGGCAACTTAATAATAAGATTAAAATAATTAACAATAATAATAATAACATGCAAATAATAATAATAAAATATACAAATAATAACTAACATAATTTTAACTTAGTTGTGATATTCGTAATACATTACTATGTATACATTTAATCCGAATATAAATTAGTCGTTACATATATTATTGAATAGTAAATGTTAATACCAAAGTATTCCATTGAAATGTGAGAGTTATGTTGCGATTGAACCGAGCTGAGGATATACCGCGCAATATCCTGTGTGGAGCGCTGAACGCAAGCGCTTCCTGCATCCACTACATCGCGGGGCAAAATAACTACGCAAGCAATAGTTTTAACGTTAAAATCGAAATAATAAAGAGTTGAGTAATTTCATGATCTATTAAATAAAGCTGTACTTGCAATTGATTTACTGTGTAAAAAGTGAAAACTTCATAAATAGTAATCATACAACTGCGAATATAAGTGTAATTTAATATTGATTACACATAAATGGTTCTACGCCATCACAGATTGAAATATAAAAAAAACTATATTACGCACAATCAAAAGTTACACACAAAAAAGAAATCAAACAACACAGAAACCCGATAGTACACAAAGGCGGAATATTGAAATTAAATAAATGCTAAAAAGTCTTTTTATTTAACAAAAAAATTAGAACAATATAATATATACTGAGACATTCACATTGCTTTTGAAACTAGTGACCAATTCTTTTGTGCATTGTACACAATATTAGAGAGTATCAAACATGTGGAATTATTAGAAGCTTTGTTTCTTCGTTCCCTTTAATTAAATTCTAATCCCAAGCTATAATATTATATTCCTAACTAGCTAACCTGTGCCCGCTTGGTTGGGAGATTAACTTTTTAATTTGTGATAAAATTATGGGATCAGTACTGTGTCTTTTATTTCCTGACTTCTAAAAGTGGTTATGAAATGAAATTATAGTATACTAGCTGACTCGTGCCCACATCGTTGAGCATACAAATGAAATTCCATAAAAAAGGAAACAAAAACCCGCACCCGGAACCCGCACCCGGAACCCGCAAACCCGCAACGCGGAACCCGCCACATTTTATTTCATATAAAACCTTCTCCTGAACATAACAAACACAACTAAAAAAGAATTGGCCAAATTGATCCAGGCGTTGTTGAGTTATGCGCTTACCAACACATTTGGCGATCTATTTTTATATATAAGATTATTATTATCTCCATATTAATCATATTTACATAAGTGGTAATAATATTAACATACCTACTTAGGTAAATTGGGTACGCTTAGATCCTATGTAGCAGTTTCCGCTTGTATTTAAGTAATGTAAGTGAGTGAAAGTTCTACTTCTATTTTTTAACAACATCGAAGACAGCTATCAAAATACATTTAACATTAAATTTCATTTCGTCTCAAACATTGGTCAGAGTGTACAAAACGTTAAGAAAAAAAGTATATAAAAATAAATAATCACAAGCTATAATATACTTAATAATATATACTATGAACAATGTAAGTACTATTTAATGGGTTCCTGGTCAACATTTTTCATCACTTACTTTGTTATTTAGTATGCACACTATTTCAGAAAGAGCGAGGCACTGTAGGTATTTAAATTCCTGCAAATACTGAAGCATTTTTATTAAAAACCAGTGTAATACGAGTACTTGCTTACAATTACTAAATTCAGATAAAAATTAAAAATGATAAATCAAAATTGAGTAAAGAATTGTTTAAATAATATTATTAGAAACTCCAAATTCTCCTTACGAGATGCTGCACACTTGAAAAACTATTAATCTTACTAGATGTTATGTGGTATGTTATCGCAAGAATTTACAAATAGCAATGTAGTTTGTGTAGAAATACAGTAAACCCTTACTAATAAAAATATTTACATATTGGACAAGTTAAACAATGGTTTGTTCTTAATTGTCAACTGATTTTTCTAGCTTATCAAACAAGGGCAAAATATTGTGTTAATATAAAGAATGTCAATATTTTGATTAGTTGGAATATCGCTATGAATTGCGAAAAACATTAGTATTTTTATAATAGCAAAAAAGCACAACGTATTATATCTGTAAAATATATTACACCTATATAATAGTGATTTTATATACAATCCTTCCTTTTAAAACACTCACTTATATAGAAATTGATTTTATATCGGAATCTACATAACATCTATTTCATAATACGTAGTAGAGACCATTAACGGCTAGCATAACTGTTTTATACTATGTTAAGATTTCTTATTTATAAAACATAAGAACAGCTATGTTTTAATCAAGACAACTACGTACCTCAGCGCCACCCGTACCTGTACAGACCGCGGTCCTTTATTGTGCCAGTGACAAACTACATCAGACATTTAATAAAAGCAACGTTGAGAAATGTCGTCGTCCAGACCCTTTGTTAGCGGAGCCGTTTGTTAATGCGCCGCAAATATTTCCGTCAGCGTTTTAAAGTGCCCTTTTATAAATATCATCTTTAGCCTTTTGGGCTCTTTTTAATTAAAGAAGGTCGGACAGATCCAATTGCTTACGTTTCAATAACTTTAAAAAATAAAATATCACAACGCTTAATTAATTAATAACAAAACAAGTTTAAGTGATGTTATATATTTATGTCGGATGGGCTCTCATGATTTAGTATCATTCCTTCGGATACTGTGGGCTTTCGTGGGTAAATCGTGAAAAGAGAACAGAGTTACAATATCACTCGTTTATTCGTAATCACACTTTCTTTATAAATTCACTATTCATTACACTTTATAAATTTACTTTGCTTTACAAGTACTGACACTAAACGAAACATGACAGTTTCAAGACGTCTCGACTTGGCGACTAAATCACGAATGAATTCAATCTCGCCGAGAATGTCCTGAATCATGTCAAAGCGCGCCGTTAACAAGTTGCGCCATTTTGCCACTTGGGGGCGCGCTTCCGTCTCGTTTTGTGTCCATATTCATATCCGGCTTCGGCATATATAAAAACGCGACCTTGTTTGGTTTGTTATACTCATTTTTCTACTCATATTCAATGAAAACTCATAGGTCGATTCTCTGAAATCCAATCCACAACGCTGGCTTGACAGATTCTGCTTGTTCCATTATATCTTTAAATCCTAACCCTTACCCATTAAGCAACTGAATAGATAAAGAAAATAATTTGAAGCTAACTGAATTGGTTCCTTGTACGAATTGTACATCTTTTTCCTCTCGGATCGCAGGCCAATTACTTGAAATACAGAACCGATGCGATTTTCCTAAATAGTCTGTGCGCAGTTCACAGACAAAAGCACGTGTACGTAATAAATGCAAATTGGTCGCCCATTTTAAGTACAGTCACCTACATCGGTGTTGTTTAATTCACTTTAAATATTAATATGTTTGAAAATTACTAATATAACATTAATGATATAGATATTCCACAATAAACACCTATTAAACGTTGAAAGTTAAAGAGTTTTTAAGGAGTACGAATAATTGTTTAAAACTAAAAGGAAACGAAGAAAATACAATGATACTAAATAAATGAAAATATCATCGAGGCTCGAGAGATATTTATCAATGTCAATTTTAGGAATTTCGTAAAAACAAAACTGTCCTTCAAACGTGTTTGCCTATAAGGTAAGTGCGAAAATACTATATTTGTACCGTTTTACCGGACCATGCTCTATTAGTAATACGAATATTATGCTCATTTGAATTTTAACAATATTTTACTATTATTTGCAATCGACTGTACTTGTTGAAGTTATAGCATCTCTCGGTATGTGCGTATTCACCTGGTATTTTCGTTCGTTTTAGCAGCTCTTCACTTTATTATACAGGTTTATAATATATTTGAACTCATTTTCCTATTATGTTCAGATTGCGCAGCCTATTGGCACGTTACGTCGTCGTAAAATATATTTTTATTGCATAATTGTAATAAATGTAGCACTAATACTAATTTACATACATAAAGGTACGTAAATCAAAAAATCCAGTAACGTGTTTGTCGGTATTAGACTGATGTAATATATTATACACTAGATGTTTCTCGCTGCTTCGTACGCGTAAAATAAAATCCCGTGGGATCGGTACATTTTTCTGCAGAAAGTGTAAGCCTATAAGCTAATTCAGTATGTAAACTACTATCATACCAAATTTCAGCAAAATCTGTTTTTGTGTGAAGAAGTAACAAATACTTATATATATGTTACGGTAAGAGTGAATAATTGAAGATTATTAATAATTATCTATTATTATTAATAATTACCGAAAGTCGAGGTTAAAGTGATAAATTAATCACATTTGTCGGTTTTTATTAATAATTTAACCCTAGTAGTGATAAATGTAATAAGTGGCCAAGGGTTGCGGGGTGGGACGGTGTGTGCGACGTGAGAGAGGTGCGGGGGGTGTTATTGTTTTAAAAGCACGCGCACGTTGTTTGTTGTTGCTGAAATGCAAAAATATTCTATTTAATTCATTGCTAGAAGCGAATTCTGCCCGATTCACTCTAGTTACGGAAAATAGGTGATTGAACTAGAATAAAAATGGCTAGGTTAGGTTAGGTGAGACATTTAAGATTGCGCACGAGCCGAGCGAAGCGTGCCGCGGCAGCGGCCGGCGAGTGCCAGAAGCGAATTCTGCCCGTTTAACTCTTTTTCAGAGAAAATAAGTAATTGAACTAAAATAGAAACTTCTCAAAATCGTATATTATTTGACTAGTAGTTATGGCATGACTTTAAAGGCCTATAGTAAAAAAAAGCTGTCAAAATTACCTCGAAAGTAGTCGAATCTTCATACAAAAATACGAATTTTAAATATACAGAATAACTTTTACCAATATGTGTCATGAATTATTAATAATGACTACTAAAAGTATTAAATTTCGATCGTTTATTCACATTTACCAAAACATGTGGATATTATTAATAATTTTGTAAAAATATTAATAATTTTCAATTAATCAGATATACCGTAACATATACACTAACAAAACTTTCACCTCAGTTATTTTAGTTATGTTTATAATATTTTTTTAAATTGGTGTTTATAATATTAGTGCGATATAATGTGAAGTGAAGTGAAGTGTGGTAATACATAATATTATGCTTACGTGTTTCACATACTTAGTGATAAGCAGTGTCTACGAACCTTTATTTAATGGGATTTCTGTAAATTTCGTTTAAATTTAAACGGCCATTGGATACTGATATGTCATAACGCTTGTTGAAAAATTATTCTGATTCGTGTATAGTTTTATCAAAAGCTAAATTAATGCAAATTGTTCTTGGCACTTTGGGATGTTTCTCAAATCCGTGAAGTACCCCCGTTAAGTCTTGCTTTTGATGTTCTGAATACTAGCTAATTTACACAAATGGTGCAAAGTGCTAGCTATGTCTCAGTTATTCCTGTTATATAATTATTTTTAATTACAGCCTTACTCGTTTCATGTGTATAACTAAGCACAACACTGATTTGATGGTTATTGTAAGAAGACTTGCCAATAATACATATTTAATGATATGACCCCTTACTACACAACGTCTGTGCCTACAGCACTTATGGAGTGTTTCACCAAGCAATGTTAAACTTAACGCCATGTTAAATATCATGTTATCCCTCTCGTATTTCCTTTCAGTGAATGAGATGGCATGGTATTTTAACATGGCGTTAACTTTAACATTGCTTGGTGAAACACGGCCTTACTGTTTTATGCAACTGCATCCACTAGAAGCGGTATCATCAGGAATTGGTTAGAGAGTGAAAAATATTTTTTAAAGAGAGATTTTTGAGTATTAACCAGATTGGGAGCAAATGATTTTGCGTGGACGTGGTTTAGAGGCGTCGCTAGTGAATCGTAAATCCTATTCTTGCATGACCCTTGCGGGCATTGTTTAGAACTCGATGCGCTACAAACGCAAAGCGGTCCATCTAAAACACAGCCCACTAAATATAGAGTCAAATGAAATTGTCATCGTTTTGATGGCTTTGCAATTTATATGAATTGTACTTTCAGTTATTGTTTTTTTAATAAACCAGTATAAATAGTTATTAATTTAATATTATTTTAAAACTTTGTAAAAAACAAAGCGTCTCTTATGGTTTATCTGCACGTGTGAGTGACAAAATGTCAAGGTATGAACCTCCATCTGCAAGACGAACAACAATTTTCGTAGACCCGTATAGTTTGCCTAGAGTATACTAAAGCAGTGGCCTACAGCATTGCCCTATATAGAAACAAAAACCACGTAACACCGGTGATGATGATGAACAAACTACAAAACAAAGCCACATAAATAACAATCAAATATCCATTTGTCATTTCGGCGATGTAGCTAATTACTACAGTTAAGGCACATCCTTGAGGCATTAGTTTTCAACTTTTGGGTAAAGATTTTCAAGAAACGTTGTCCATGCCAAATGTCCGAGGGCCTTGGAACTTATGAATTCCTTCCAGTTTAGTTGAAAACTACTAAGTGCAAAGTTTGAAATTGTTTATGAGTAAGCTGTCTTTGTTTATGTTAATTATTTAATTTCTTTGCCAAGTATTCGAATAATAAACTTGTCTTTGTTTGTTTTGTAGAGTTTGAATTATTTACGGTACTCTTCAGATAAAGAACTAAACTTTTTTGTGAATGATATTTAATTTTGATAATTATTACTATCTTATTTTTTATGTTATGAGTAGTATCAACTTTTGCTAGTAATATTTTATTTCGAAATATTAAGATGGTAACAGATGAGATTATAAAAGTATATTTTTTGTGTAACTTTATCTATCCATATCCATATTTTATATAAATAATAATAGCCCTTCACCAATTTCGGTGTCGGTAGCCGATTTCATTGAAACCAGGCCAGATACGCAGGAGTTATTTTGTAGTGCCCAAGTGTGTGCGCAGTACACAAAGATACTTTCTCTTCCTTTTACTCTCATAACCCAGTGGGACGGTAAACCGACATGACTGGCGAGAGAACAGGCGGACCGACTTTTACATGCCCCTCCGACGCTCCATGCTGCTGATCTTTCTTGTCAGACAAACAGGTGATCTTTTGTTTTTTGTGATTGAATGAATTTTTGTTGTTCCAACGCGGGAATCGAACCCACGACCTCCGGGTCGAGAGCGAAGCTCAGAATCACTAGACCACAGAGGCGGTCATATAGGTATAAAGCTATGTTCATCGGTATTATTATTATAATTGCCATAGAAACGTCGCTCAGCATTCGCTTACCTAGAGCTTGATTTTGGAGCTGCCACGTCAATTTAACAAACCTATCAATATTGTGTTTTGACATAAACGTACCAAATACGAGTTTGATTAACATAATTATAGATCAAGATATCAAGTCTGACGCCTGACTTACCTCCCTATTCCTAATCTAATAGTAACTAATTCTCTATCTAAATATTCCGCAATATTCCGAGTTAGCCTTTTATGTGCTAGGTACAAGAATACTCGTAGTATGGTAGGTACCTACTATAACATGGTGCTAAATAGTTTTTCTAGATTTAGTTGTGTCTAACAAACAAACAAACATTACAAATACAAATATTTATAAAACAGCTATAAAACACCATAACATTTATATAGATAAAAAAAAATACATACATTTATTTCTTTGCACTATATTTATGAAATGGTTTGTGAGTTTCGCATAATAAATTCTTATAAAAATATAATATAAATTCGGCACTCATTTATTTGGGATTCTACTGGTGGGTTCAATGTTAGAAATGATAATGACTAATAATAATAAATATTATATAAGTACTTACTTTAGATTACCTGTAATCGACGACTAACATTTAGCAGTGTGCGGAAAAACCAGCAATGGTTTATGTTACACTGTGTAGTTTAAGTTTTTTTTTAATGTAATTCTTTTATTGATTTAATAAATAAATAAAAAATAAAATATGAAATAAATGATTATATTAATTTTGAAGCTGTGAAATATTAGGTTAGGTTTAAATATTTTACAATTATTATCACATTTTTTTCTGTTCCTGGTATCATAAGACACACAAATATGCGCGTATACCGAACCGCAGCTTCTTGCATGACTTGGGCAAACATAGCCATGTTTGCCCAAGTCCTCCTCTTCTTCTCTATTTAAAAAGGTAAGAAGAAACTTAAAGTATATGGACCATAAAATAGTTAAAACAACGCAAATGTAACTTTCCGAGATTTTAATTTGAGTTTTGTGTCAAACCATGTCCCAACTCTAACTTAAGTTGAAAAGCTCTCACAAACGTTATTAGCAACTGTCATGCGCTAGTTACAAGACGTTACAATCTCATAAAAGTGAGCGTAAGTACGAGTGTATTTCTCTAGATCCTCAAATGAGATTCCGTAAAATCCCTCTATTATGTGGTTTGCTTTGAAAAGCGAAAATATGTAACGAAATCACATGCACCGTAAGTCCGGGCTCGAGGTAAAAATACCAGAGGATTATTCTACTTTTGTTGGAGATAATACAGAACGAACTTGCTCTCGTTTTGTTCCTTTTTATTGAGTTATATTTATTATTTATGCTCTACAGATTAACATGTATTTATAAGCAGTAAAATGCGTATACAGTCCTATATAAGTTATTGAATTTACTGTAGGTTCTTGATGGAAATACATGTTACACATTAATAATAAGTATACTAATTACTGTAATAATACACTAAACCTGATGATGACTTAATCGAAACCGGTCGTGTATTTTAATAAATCTAATGTTTAATAACTAATAAAGTGGAAAAATGCAAGTAATTAGCGTATTATTACTATGTAGTCCTATATAAATCACAGTATTTTATTTAAAAAATACATTTTTACGTTGACACGGTACGAATTTTTTGTTAGATATTAAAAATCTAAATTGTGTGACGCAGCGCTACGTATTATGCAGAACATCGCAACAAATCAAATCAAATCATTTTATTCTGATTTTTTTTATAAAATGCAACTTTTTACAACTTCAAGCATCGTCGCGGCTCGGCAGCTCTCGGTAAGAACTTACCCTAAACTACACATGCTTGTGAAACTTAATTCACACTACATTAACGGGAATAAATGGTTACAAATGAAACACATTGTAAACGTTTTATTATAATTTTCGTTTATTTTCGTTTTCCAATAGTTAGAAAGTTTCAAACTATTTACAATTTCTTTTTAAACCGAAAAACATTCATACAACATAAAAACTGTTTATATATAATATTCAACATGTATTCAGAAAGTAACAAAACAATAAACAATATTTTAACCATAAAGGCGTATTTCTATAAGCTCTACACTAAAATGAATGCATCCAAAAATATCTTCACAAAACATAAAAAAGATGGCCTTTTTTTTAGAGCAGTAAACATATATTTTAGAGCAACAAACAGAAATACATTACGTGAACAGGGCCCTAATTCTCAGGCCTCGAACTTAGTTTTTACTATCGGTCTGTCCCGCTCATGCAAATGAGATTTACCGTGCGTGCGAGCGGGATATACTAATATTCGGAACTAAGTTCGAGGCCTGAGAATCGTCGCCCAGGACGTCAGTACGGACACGGACGTAATAAGGCATAAGCCTTACATGACGTAGTATCCTGTGTACTTCAGCGAGTCATTAGATGCGGGCTTTGGTTAGCCATAAACATATTATGTCGCTTAATTTAAAACCTCGAAAGCAACAGACCTAGTCATTAGCTAATAAATTTTTATCTAACCCTGCAACAATCGGCGTACAATGAGTTAAAACTCGACAAAAATAACTTAGTTTCTTATTAATCAATTATTGTTATTATCATACAAAAATTTTACACTATTAACGTTTATGTACATAGTCTTAATGGACATTGATATTAACTGAATAAAATCTTGTAAGTGCCTTAAAGGTTTTTTTTTAATATTATTTTCATTTCTTTAATGTATTTTTTTACAATTGTATTATAAATAACATAATCTGAATTATATAATATCTTATCTAAAAAAGTAATAATGGTGTACAGCACAATGACATGCGTCGAAGCGCCGCGTAGAAATATTTTAGCACTACGGGTAGCTGTATTCTTTATATACATACAAAGTAAGCTGTTTCACCCATAAATCAATGGTAAAACGGAAGGTTAATTAGCTAGAAGGTTAATACAGGGCACATAAGTTTATTATTTATTGTGTTTTAATTAAAAAAAACTTTAAAGCACTTACAACCGTAAAAATATTCGTAACATATCACACGTTAATGATAGTGATAATAACGCTCGACAACTTTTAAAATGTACAATGAAATATAATTTTATTAAATTTCATTTTACAATTTTTTGTTTGTAACAAACTACAATAAAGATATTTATAGCTTCTCACTAGTCTTCATTATAATGCATTCATCTACAATCAGTGGAAATTAAAATTAAATAAAATCAAGCTCCCTGGATATACCACCGAAACGTACAAAAACAATAAAATTTCTACGAAATGTTTCAATAAAATTAAAATTTGCGTGTTTATTATTGTAAAATATGTCATTTTAATATATTATCGGTATATAATAAAATCATACAGATAGTAAATCTGTCATATCAACAATAATTAGATTATTCATAAAAAATTCACAACCTCACAACTAAAATCGTATAAAAACCATAACATAATATTCGTATCAACCTTTGAGATATCAACGCAACATCTTAGTCTACTTATGTTATTACGTATTATAAATCAGATATTAATTACCTATGATGTTTATTGGAATATTATTAGCTATATTTACATTAAAATTTACAAACAAACAATAACGTATTTACAGTGCGACAAACTGAGCAGACTGGGAAAGTGACGTGTTCGAAATCTACCAAATAACTAGAATACAAGAACGACCAGTCAATAAAAATAACATGAAATTACTGTAAATAAACCTTCCACGTTGGTCCTTGACCACTAAGTTTGTCGCATTGCGTAGTATTAAACCTAAGTATACCTTTTAAAATCGGTTTCGGCGCCAAAAATAACTATTAAGTCTGAATCCGTATCGCACATTTTATCATATAATAAGATTAATTAATATGTAAACTTTTAAACGACGTATAAAATATTGTTACAATAAAAAAGGTTATTAAAATTAATATCATTATTTACATAACGACAACGCGAATCGCATTGTAATTAAACAATCTAATATCGTACATAGGTACATTGTCGAACAAACAATAATTTCTAATTAGCAATAGTGTGAGCAACACGTAACACCGAAACCATCGAGTCCATTATAAAACTTTTCTAATTTATTTACAGAGCCTAAAGTTGCGTGGTCTGTCAGAGGGGCGTGTCGCGCGGCGGGTTGGTGTGCGCGTTGATGGTGTGCGCGTGCGCAGCGAGTGTGTGCGCGTGCGGGTGCGCGCGGGGCAGCGTGCGCAGGTGCTGCAGCGGGATGCAGCGCTCGCCGCCGCCGGCGTTGCGCGGCAGCGTGCACGAGCCGCTCGCGAACCCCGCGGGAGGCGGAATACCCACGGTTGAAGTCTGCGAACACACACATGAATCAACACAAATCTATATATACAAGGTGTAAAATAAAATATGAGTGTTATTATTTTAGGATGTGTGCTGTGTATGGGTCCTGTATAAAATGCTTTGCGGTTCGTTTGTCTCTGCTGAACCAATTCGGCTATTTTTATTTTTGAAATATTCGTGGAAGTCCAGGGAAGGTTTAAACGGTGAAAATTTCATCACAAACGGTGAAAATTTCATCACAAACTGTTTGTATGCTCAACGAATTGGGCACGTGTCAGCTAGTAACCTAGAAAATAGAACTGTTGGAATTTCTTAAACAAGTATTCGCATAAGAATACTCAATTCATAAAAGAGTAGTTAACTATTACAAAAAAAAATGCCTTTTAAAAATGTTGATTAAGTTTTCTGTCTCACAAAAATGTGCGAGAGGTCATGTCTTTGACAAACCCCTCCGAATTAAAATATTAAAAAATATGACCTTAACTTTTTTTAAAACACCAACTTACGGAGTTGTCATGCATGACTGGATGAGCAGGAGGCGGGGCGGTCCGCAGCGGGCAGTATCCCGGTATACTTCCCCGCACGCCGGCAATGCTGCCTCGAGGTGCTCGGTTATTAGGCGGAGAAATAGTTGATACTTGTTGCTGGCGAAAATAGTCGAGTTGCTACCAAAAAATATAAAGATTAGAAATTATTCCTCGGCATTACAAAATGCTAAGAGATTCATGGTTAAAATATTTTCTATCTCTATTTTCATTATCAAGGTGACTCGTAAGTTTGGTACGGAATGCACAAAATGTGCAATATCTCTGAAGTGCATTTATGTTCATAAGCCACAGTAACGCCCATTTTCTCAAACGCTATTCAAATGAATGATCAACTAACATGGCATTCAAATCAACGACCCATATCGAACCCTGATTGGTTGTTTATTATCAGACAGAAAGTAACGGACAGTTACTTTATAATTACGTCACGCTCGCACTTGCAAGATATGTTAAAATTCCACAGATAAGGTTAATTCACCAAAGACACCCATTAGTTGATATACGATTTGAATCAGCGAGCGAGCGTGATGTAATTATAAAATATCTTTCCGTTCCTTTCTGTCTGATAATGTTCAACCAATCAGCGTTCAATATGGGTCGTTGATTTGAATACCAAGTTAGTTGATCATTCATTTGAATAGCGTACGGGAAACTGGGGGTTAATATTTTATTATTTTTGAAATACACATTTAAATGTTTTTTTTAAATTAAGTTGTAAGTAATATCTATATAGCATAATTTGTGGATGTGTTCATCTTTATACCATTTATCTACATTACTTTCAGTAAATTATATTAATTAGTATATATGTAACATAATATACAATCTATGACGTCTTGCATTGTTAGTAATTACCTGCATGTGATCCGTATCAGACGGTATAATATCCGGGTTCCTATCATCACTTTCGCTGTCGTCTTTGTCTCTGAGCTTATCCGGAGACGCAGTAGGTGCTGGACCTCGAGGCTTGCGCTTAGCGCATCGCTGGCGAAGTGCTACGGTGATGAGGACTGCAGCCAACATGGCCACGCCTCCCCCACTTATTGCTGCTGACATCGCTCCTGACATTTGAAAGGCTGTACGTGGAACGTCTGAAAGAATATAAAGTCGTTAAAAATGTTATTTAATGCGTAAAATATTTGTAAACAAATATTAACTTCTACTTTTAAAAAAAATATTTTAGTTAAGTCAGTTTATTCAATTATACTATTCCCTGTATATCCCTATTTCATTAAATATATTACCCAAGCTTTTATCGTGTACGTGATGTTTTTCTGGTGGCCTGAGTGTGCTGGCTCTCAGTGGGTATGGATCACCTCTTCCTTTTGCATTAAAAGCTAACACTGCGGCGGCGTACGTTTTCCCTGGCTCCAAGCCGATTGCCGTGAACCGAGGCACGGCGCTGGATACGTTGGCTACGATTACCTGTTAAAATATAAATCGAATCTAAAATTGACGCAAACGAATCATAAATAGGAGGTATTTATGAATTGATAATATTATTTATGATTCGAATCTCATAAAATCAAAATCATGTTCATAATAATTTATCACATACTTGTGAGACGATATCTCGAACTTCCAATAGAAACGACTGCGGCATGCCTCCATTGAATCCTTCCGAGCATCGAACGCCAAAGGACGTCAGGGATGCGTTCACCACTGTACAGTTATGGACTTGATCTGGTCGACCTAAGTATGGACAATAAGTTGTATTACAATAGAATATTCGATAATTATTTAATGTTATAAACCACGAGCTATAGTTTATGAATAAAAATCCATATAACCCGTATCTAAAACGATCAAAACGACCAAATGATAATCATGATGACTGCTGTGTTTTGTGTATTAAAATTGAAAAGTTTTGATGTACGATCAAAAAGGTAGAATTATAGTCATCGCTTTGAGGTAAATGTTCGAACAATGTATAACAATACAGGTGATTCATGGTTCATATATTAAGCAGATTATAGTGTTAAGAGAATGACGAGTAGATCATTTTTTGTACAGCTTATTTTTCAATTTGGCACTTCATTAATTCAAAGGTCTAAAATTACCACAAGGAGTGAATTTTACTATGCGGGGGCTCGCGGGCTTTTTTTAAGTCTATACATACGAACGCACTGGTCGTTGATCTAACCTGACCGGGATTGAAACTCATCTGTTTTGTCACTTTGTGACTTTTATGGAGATTTTTAATCGTGATTTGTCACGTAATTTATTAAATATGAAGTGCCAAAACAAAAAAAATCTCTTCACACTATATTCGGCTTATTATATGAACCAAGAATCATTCTGTATATCGGACTTATTTAAACAATTGCACTTTAGATTTTGTGAAGCAAGTCAACTTGTTTCACAAAATCTACACAAAGAAGTATATGTACAATCGTTACAAAAAGTATTTCAGAATTCAACATCAAGGTTTAAGTATAGGTATAAATTTAGTAAAATCGGAAAACTTTGTCTTATTGTAAAGTATCATAGGAAATTGACTTAGTATACGAAGAATTTAAAACTATTTGATCCTTTTACGATGTGCACTTCGAGAAACGTAAAACTCAAAGTTATCTTTTAGAAAGCGTAAAAGTCCGCCAATCAAATGAACAAAGTAAACGAATATCAATCCGACTTCGAAGAGTACCGATTTCCCATCACCGAACTATAGTTCTATAGAACTTACCGGCTGCAATAATATGGTACACACAAGGCACCCGTTGTTTTCCGATTCTGTTGTTCGCCCAACACAAAAGTGTGCCATAGTCCATTTCGGTGTGAGGCGTGTACGTGACAGTTGAGCTCGTGCCAGCTTTGGAAACATATGTGTCGCTCACTTCATTACTGTTCGCTGTATTATTGAAAGTCCATCGGAACTGCAAATAAATGGTTTGGTTTTGGAACATCCGAGGAATCCACAACTAAATCGAGCGTGCCCGAGTTGTTGGTATAATTTATAAAATTCACTACAAACTAGCGACTTCTATTTTCTTGTTTTCCTTTAATTTTCTTCGCCAATAACTATGAATTGCCTGCAGCGAAACCTTTATTTTCCTAGTCAGGCTTTGGAACAAATTAAAAAGTAATACAAGCAGAGTGCTCAGTGAGCTTTTTCTGATCTGAAATATTTAATATAACGCCGCAAGCCATTCCACAATTTGTAACCATTTAAAAATTGAAAATTTTTATATCGGCCTCGTGTAACGTAATATTTCATTTATACTCGTCAATTAATATGTAATCACTTTGAACATTCGTTTATATTCTATATTTAATTTTGACGAAGCAATTAGCCGTGCGCGGAGAACAGTGCGGTTGAAGTTCTGGTAGTTTAATATTGTGTTACGTACGCTAACGTCAGGTGGGTTGGCGTCGACGTGGCACGTTATGTGAGCTCGCTCCTGTTTCGCAACTCCATGCACTCTTTGTTGGGAACTCCTACACGTTGGCGCATCTGAAAATTTTCCGCAAAGTTAGGATACTACTTACAACATGTACGACTTGTTTTTTCTGATCCTTCACAACATATGTGCAACCTCTTTGTTTGATTCTATAGAAAAATCGAAAATCGGTCGCGGGTTTCAACCCCTCTATATTAACATAATTATTTGATGTTTCGGGTATATTAAGGAGTAACATATAATAATAACCTTAAATATGTGTATTAATCTGTAGCACCACTTATTCGGATATTTACCATACTTAAATTTGATAGATTGACGTGGCACACGTCACGTCACGTTTGAATTTCAACTTTCTAGCTAGTCTGTCTGTCACCAGGCTGTATGAGCTGTACAGACAGACGGACGGACAGCAAAGTATCAGCATTAGGGTCCCGTTTTTACCCTTTGCGTATTGCATCACAATGCATCTATAGATCATATTATTATTAAGCTCTTACGTGGGGAGGTAGCCAAATATGCCTACCATAAATTATAGTCACTGATTACCTCTTTATGATGTACATCAAAGTGGCTTTAATATGACCCTAAATTTCCTCTTTGAGGTGAAATAATAGTTTCGGAAGATATAAGACCCAGATCTTCAATGTAAGACATACCCTATGCAAACGCCCTCCTGTAAATCATTCAGTCGGTTGAACTCAAAGCGTGACTGGCATCATTAAGACACTTGTGAGGTGTATACGCGATGATGAGCTCTTACAAGGGTAATACTCTTATTAGTGCCTATTTGAGAAGATGAATATCGCGGTTCATTACATCCTTATCCGTCACCGAAATGTATATCTTAGTGTCTGACATCTAGGTGAAGTGGCGTCATTTATTGAACGTTATACCCACGAGGGTATGATAACATACTTATTATCATGTGAACAATTAGTAATTTTAAACGTAACTTATTTTCTTAAATATTATGTGTAGGTAGGTTTGACATTTAGCTTAGGGATCTGGAGCGTTTATTTTTAGAAACATAAAGTTACTTGTTGTTGAAATGTACTAAAGATCCTTAAGCTAAATGTCTTATTCATAATTTTTTAATAAGTATTTTATTTAATCATTATTATTACCTATCCAATGGTCATCTACGTTACAATATTAATATGTTGAAAGTTCAATGAACAACACCACTTGACATTGACATTGATTTTCTATGTACTAAGTTTTGTCACTACTCACCGTAAAGATGTTAACTACAATTTGTGTGGCATCGCTCCTGGTTGCAAACAATGATAAGTGATAACTAATACCATTGAATTTGTTCATGACATTTCATTAGCAGATAACATTTCATCAACATTCTACTTAACTTATTCACGATGAGCAGTGACACAAAACCCCGCACTTGGTATATAGTCATCCTGTGACTGAGCACTGAGATGTTGTTATTCCGAAAAATATAATGTCACCTGTTTGCAGTAATTACCTACTTTATACAGCATAAAGAACTTAGTCATGTAAGTAGTACTTACATAAAACATCCAAAGAGAACGGTTTACTTTCTCCATCACCTTCCGCGTTAAAGCCGACGCAAGTGTAGTTGCCCGCCGTTTTTCTGCCCACAGACTGCAGCACTAGAGACTGGTTACTAATGATGATACCATGGCCGACATTATGTGAGAGAGTTTTTCCCTGAAATGTGGAAAACTTTTAGATTTATAGAGAGATATCGCGACCCTCGTTTTATGTGGACTGTTTAATGAGCATTTTGATAGCAAAAGTCTATCAGATTGTATTTATATTTAAATACATCATCTACATGGCAACAATAATATTGTGTATTTTATAAAAATCGGCCAAGCGCAAGTCAAGCTCGCGCAAAAACGGTTCCTTATAAAACAAGTAAAAATCACGTTTGTGTTCATGTACAGTATGTAATAGTAATGAGTGAGAATACTTTATTGTGTGTATGGGTCCCGTAGTTTACTGTGAAAGTACCAGCGCTGAAACAGTATTTTTTTATCGTATGGGCAAATATATATTATGTTGCTTTTTCTTTAAATTATTGTATGAGCAAATTTATCTTGTTGGGGGATTTCTCATAGAAACATAAAAGTAGTAAATAGTAAGTCTTTCAGCGCTGGTACTTTCGCAATAAACTCTATATACGAAACCCGTTTATATCCTTTGATTATGGAATTCTTAAAATGATATGTAAAGGTAAGTATAAGTAGTAATATACAAAATATAATATAACTGGCCTTTTTATACCTTGTTATTGTAAGGTAAGGTAACAAATATTTGGGTTATCCAAAATTTAAATTATAAAAATATATTTGTACAATTTAGGTTTAAATTACTTACATTGTGTCTCCATTCCACCTTGTAAACGTAGGGATGGGCTTTGATGATGCAATCAAAATATACATCAGTGCCTTCTCTAATATTGGTCGGGTCCAAATTAGTGCCCAACCGCACCACGGTCTCTGGTACATCTGTGCAAAATTAAATTATTTTGATTTACATTCCAAGAACCCTTGGCTATCTATATTCAGACCGATGACGTCAGAGTTAATGAATGTTAGTGTAAAGCTCTGAATTAATGTTGGAAAATGAACTAATAATTTATTCTGTCTTAATGGAAAATATCTCCGTTGAATTTTCTAGGGAGAACAATATTATGCTTATTGCATTTTTTGCAGTTGTAACTAAAATGAAGAGAAAAAGTTTGAATACATTCTAAGTAGAAGGTTAAGGGCGTGTTTCACCATGCAATGTTAAAGTTAATCCTTCGTTAAATATCATGTTCTTCCTCTCGTAATTGCTATTAATTATACTCGTAATTTAACAAGCCGTTAACACTAACATGCGTTGGTGAAATCGGGACTAAATAAGGTTTCTCGATTACAGTAAAATTGTTTCCAACACTATCTTAATGGGCATTGACAATGTTTTGTTATCTTCAACCGTAGTAATATAAAAAAACCGAAACCTCATTTTTTTTAGAGGCGTTTAAAAACAAAATCTTCTGTTAAAAAACTTAAGATACATTTCATAGCCTATTTTACTTTATATTTTATTACACTATAATATCATAATATGACACTAGTCACTACCATTTATTAGAATTACGCTATGTCTAAATTCTTTTTCATTGCAATCGAGTGAGAATTATGGCAGTATTCTCACTCGACTGTCGATTTACTACTACTTACATTGTATATCTAACGTCCAGTCGTCTTCCAAGGCGGCGACGGATGGCATCTGCGGGTTGGAGGCTCGACAGGCGAGCTTGGCCCCGGCGTCCGATTTCGATAATTGCAGCGACACTGTGGAAGTCGTCGTGTTCCCGTCGGAGGAGAGCTACAAGTAATTGTATGTTAACCCTCAGGTGCTACACAAATACGTGTATACAATCATTGTCAGATTAGGTAATAAACGTAAAGGGTTTAATTTCGTGCGACATGTGTTCACAAAACGGCTTGGTACAAGTCTGTATATTATGTTTAGGTATATTTTGAGAAGGGTGTATATACTTGGCGCCCTAAGAATGTAAAAATAAAAAGGGATTGTACCTAATTATTATAGATGGCATTTATAATCTAAATCTTTATGAATTTTTAATCTGACCGATTCATAATGGATTACTTTAAGGTACTCGTAAATAAATTCATAATTAAAATACATTATAGCAAGTTTCCAATAATTTTCAATCATATTTCTTTAATTGTTTATTACATATAGTATTATGTTACGTTACGGGCATGCAGATTATGTTAACCTGATAATGTTGAGTAGTTAAACATTAAGGATGTGAAAATTATACTACCAAATATAGGGAAACGAAATCTTAGGACATTTTTTGCATTTAAGGACTTTTAGTAAGATTTTTATTAATCCTCTTAGACTGTCATGGTATTTTATAGTGAAAAATTAAAATTTCCACGTCAGCACTTAATGAAGTCATAAGGATAGTCACCTGGACAGCTAAGTGGAATATTTAAGTCGCCTCAGCGGGGTGAGGCGCATTTGAACTTTGTAGAGACTTCGATTAATATTCATTCCAGTCAATTAGGTGTCAGCTAATAACATTTTAGTAACCAAAGCAAAGCTTTTAAACTATGAATTTCTCTAAATTTAAGCTGAGCTCAGCATTGGCATTATATTGATCAAACTAGAATTCGAAAAAATATTCCTTCTTGTGCAATTATATACAGAGCAATATATGTAAATACTCTATGAGAAATATACTATTAAACATTGATCCTAGTTGTACTACGATGATGGTGTTGTTTTGCTACCTACACTGTTTACTGTATGTTTAATAATATACATAGATATACCCTTGTGGGTATAAAAGCATGTTTAAAATAGACAACAGCCAGTTTTCTAACCAACTACTGTATTTTTACTGTAATATAAAAATACTTTTTTAAATTTCATTAAGTAAAGCCGTTTCGGAGGAGCATGGTAACTAAAACTGGGACACAAGATTTTTTTATATTAGAGACTAGCTGTGCCCGCGACTTCGTACGCGTGGAAAAGTGATTTAGGACACTTTTATATTTTTAAATATATTTTTAGTTTATTGGCGCAACCGCTGACAACTTTCGCCAATAGGTACTTCCCAGTGTATCCCAGTGTTGATCCCGATCCAGCAAGTCACGTACCCGGCAAGCCTCTTGGTATGCAGGGTATAATCATAATATAGTACCATCCTTTCGGAGCTCGGCAAAAGAAGTAGGCCTTCGAACAATATGTAGAAGTCAGCAAAAGTATTCGAAGTTAGGATAATATTACTCGAATGCACCGTATAGACCCAGCCAATTTTTCACGTTAATTTAGTAAATTATTTAACTTCGATGTCCGTCTGTCTATCTGTCTGGTTGTCAAAACTTTAACACGTGTAGGTATCAAGCTAACAATCCTATTAAATACTCAGGATCTTCTGTCCCTTCTGGCTTTGAAAAAAACAGACTCCTTAGCCACATCTACCCAAAGATTCAGCCGTTTATCTCTCTAATTTTCGACACTCCAAAGGGATCCAAAACCTAAATTTGATACGAAGCAACGTCTTAATAGTGCCGACATAGGATAAATTGCGAAACCATAAAATTATTTTCAATTTTTTTGAACTTACTACCGTTTTTGTCATTAATATTTTGAGATATTAAATTGAAACATATATTGCAATTATTAAGGTATTTAAAACGAAACTCTCGGTTAGACATGGGCGCAGCGGCACGCCCCGTCGAGGATCCAGCAGGCTTACTCTCGACACAACCGAGAATCGAATCAGTTCGATCTCAACGGATTTGGTGTTTTATTTGGTAGATTACTTTGGAACTAATTAGAATAAAGAAAACCTTTGGAACGTAACTTTTTGTACACCCGACGATATCAATCGACATAGAACAAAAATTTATTTTTGTTCTATGTTCTATGTTCAAACGTCAATTTATTCGGGAGTATGTGGCACGATCGAATCTGAATCAAAATCGAATCAGTTTGGGGAGTTAGGCCCCAGCTCGGCGCGCCGATCGGTTTTAGTAGCGTTTTTTTATTAACCTACCCTAAGTATAACAATAATATAAATAAATTAAATTTAGTTTTAAAGAAAATATAAAATAAAAAAAGATTAAATTTGAATGTTTGCAGCGCGGTTCCTGCCGCGCTTGATACAAACGTCCAGCCTTTTTTTTAACTGTCATAAGTTTTTTATTAATGAACCGATTGAGATGAAATAAATGTTAAGTCAAGATTACTACAAATATGATTGAACCACATCTAAATCAGATAAGCCGTTTCTGAGATTAGCGTGCACAAATGCACCGACAAACAGACAAAAATAAAAAAAAATTGTTTTAGGTACTATTGCATAAATAAAAGTCTCCTATAATAACACAGGCACAGTTAGCACATTTTAATAGTATTTTTTACTCAGCAGTCTACACTACACCAGCCCGGCTCGGACGTAAGACGTCACGCAGCAGCCTGCATTACGCGGCGCCCGGTCGAATCACGGCGAAACGATTTTAATTTTGCTATATTTCCTAAACTACTCATTATATTTGCATGGTATAAAAGGCAAATATTATAGTCTTCATGTAATGCTTAAGCCAACTAACGTATTAAAAATGATAAGTATTAATACCGTGATGGTATAAATAGCTTTCCAAAAACCGCTTAATTGCCCGTTTTTTAGTTTGTCGCGAAAGGCTTTCTTTTAATTATACAGTTAATTAAGTTGATTTTATACAATAAATGATAATTTATTTCAATTTGTGAAGCAAGTTCAAAAATACAATTTTTATATTATTATGACACTGTGAAAACACTGTTTTTCCAGAAAAAAAATCCTGATAGTTAGGTACTTATTTGATGTTCTAATCTACTTTAGTGCCACGTTCTATTGCTTCGCGTCACTGTGTAAGCGATCCCCCCGCGCCCCCCACACGAACTGTTCGACCGCAGGCCGCGCGCGCGAAATTCATCCGACTTGCTTCAAATTTATCGTCACTGCTCGGCTCCTATGTATCGTAGCGTTATGTTATATAGCCTATAACCTGCCCAGGAATATGGGCTACAATCGTACCAAGTTTGGTTAAAATCCCTTCAGTAGTTTTTGTTCCCATCGTGCACATACAGACAGACAGACAGACAGACAGACAGACAGACAAAAATTTTACTAATTGCATTTTTGGCATCAGTATCGATCGCCAATCATCCTCTAATATGTATTTTGAAAAAATATTCAATGTACAGAATTGACCTCTCTACAGTTTTATTATAAGTATATAGATTATCCATAAGTATCGCGTTAGTAAAAAGACATCAAAATTCGTGCTCTGGCCTCCGAGCCATACTGACACACTTTCTATCACTTATATCAACACTCGAGCGGCCGGGATGTCCCATAAGACCGATTTGAGTGCGCCATGCTCACAGGCTGCCCCATTCAATCTACATTTATTACTTTTACGTGCCCCTATTTTGAGTTGACGCTAGGACATTGTTTCTTATAGCAATAAAGATTACGGACGCCACGATTAATTCAGATAGCGCTAAATTAGTTTGGCCCTCAAAAGTTTGAAATTGATTAGCCGCGACAATAGCTCAACACCCCCTTCTTGTTATGCCTTCATTTTAATAAACCTCCAAAGTTTGCTGATACCAATGAATGCTCCTACCACAAAATATTATATAAAGGAATATCTTAAAAAAATATCTAGACCTTATTTTAGTACCCAATATAATAAATTGAAATAAATCTATTGATACAAATATCTTAAACCTTACGATATCTTATGATTAAAATATAATATACGCACAAGCAAATCTTATTCACTCTCTAGGAATACATTTTTTCTTTATATTGAAAAAAATAACAGGAAAAAGCCATTTATTAGAAAGGCTTGGGAACGTCAAAGTAACTGATTTCATCCTGGCAACTGATTTGCAAATTAATCAGAATACGTCGGGCATCGGCGGGCGCGCGGGAAAATGGACTCACTCACCGTCTCCTTAGTGTTGTTTATCCTGTGGCCGTTCTTCCACCAAGTAATGGACGCAGGAGGTCGTGAACCCGAGCTTTGGCACAGTAGATCGTATCTTCTGCTCGCTGATAGAGGTTGATTCGATCCTAGTATATGAACGTTCAAGGGTGGAACTGGAAAAAGAATAACTCAATGTACGTGCAACACATCCTAACGGACCTACAGATAAAGACAAATTGGCGAACGGGGCAAATCAAATTATCAACATACCGGCTCAGGAGGTTTATTTTTGTATTCTCCCCGCCCTTTGTGAATTACCATTAACAGCTTTACATCGTTAATTCGTCGTCTACCTTTTGATCATGACTTGTACTCTTAAATACTTAGCTCAATTAAGAGGAATCGGATGAAACGAAGTATTTACCTATCTATTGATTCTTCCTGAATCAATTTACCCCCATTTACACATATGATATACACATATACGCGGTACCCTTATCATATCCCCCTTATTAATAAACATATAACATTATATCAAAGTATTCATAAAAATATTTACTCTGTGCTGTCAATGGGCCGGTTTCTGAAAGGCTAATCAAATCTATCAACTATTTAGGTTTATTAACTTAAATGTTATAATAGTGATTGAACGCTGATTGGTAAAATATTTATCAGAGAGAAAGAGAGGGACATATTATAATATATTATATGTAATTACATCACACTCGCATTTGCAAGGCTGGTTCAAATTACACAGATTTTTTTTCCATAGGGTTGATTCATTTCGTATGTCAAGTAATCGGAGCCTTTTGGTGCATTAATAAATCTTAAATTCTATAATAGCTGATCATGGATTTAATAGCCTTTCAGAAACCGGCCCACTGACAGCAACACAGAGTAAATTTTTTTATGGATACTTTGATGTGATGTAAAATGTTTATTAATAAGGGGGATATGATAAGGGTACCATGTATATGTTCGTTCAATATGGGTTGCTAATTTGAATGCCATGTCAGTTGATCATACATTTGAATAGCCTTTTAAAAACCGGCCGTTTGTCTGTTAAGTGGCTTTTCCAACGTAACATTGTTGATATATTTAATAATAATCTATGATTCATATAGCTAATTACTAAGCAATAGAGGACTGCCTTTATTATTAAAAGTATTGAGTTTTAATGAGAACTAACCAACATCACGGTTCACGACATGTATATTTTTAATTAAAACTTATTTATCTCAGCTACGGTATAAATGAGGATTAATACAGCTACTAGCAGCACACATTACTGACCTATTAACTGAGTGACCGCGGATAATTGCAAGTATTAACCCTCTCTGGAGAATCCACGCTTTTTCCATGTCAATAATAAAGTTTGATGACGTAATTTAAATGGTTATTTACATATGTAAATACCAAAAGCGTAATAGATAATAAATAATAAATAAAAAAAAAAAAAAATAAAAAAAAAATTTTTATTATTTCTCACTCATTTACAAAATATATTTTTTTTGTAATAGATAATACTAAGAGGTAATTAATTTTGCTAATGGTAGAAGTCATACTACAATCATTTTATGCTGTGGAGTATATAACAATAATATATTATACGCACAACTGCTTCTCGACGATACTTTGGTAAATATTTAAAATTTATCATTATTGCTATCCTCCGCTCCGATTAAATGTGATCTAAATAAAGAAAAAAATCAACCAATTTAATATGTCATTGTTTTCCTTGATTTCGTGGAATGACATTTACTTTATATATAGTATAGATTCCGTTCCGATTTAATGTCGTCTTCCAACCGTATACGGTATCTATAATATATAGGAAGCTGAAGTGTTTGTTTGTTTATTTCAAATTTCTTATTTCAGAAACCATCACAGTTTGGTCCTTCCAAAATTCTTTTCGTGTTGGATAGCCCATTTATCGACGAAAGTTTTATACTGCCACGCTAGGACCGTAGCTGAACACTTATGAAGAATATTTCAAAATTGGAGGTTTGGTATCACAATTTCACGTTGACAAAGGCCGTATTCGATAAGTCCGGTCCCTATTGAGGTGAACCGGCCGGTCGAGGGAGGAGTGGCCTGTGTTTAGACAGATCCAGGGCACTCCACCCAACATGCTGATGGCAATCCGCAATTGGTTTTAGTGGGTAAACTGGCCGTAGTGAGCCGGGAGTCCCACATACCCTTCGGGGACCCTCCCGGGGGGATGCGTAATGCATTTCCCTTGCGAAATCAAAAAAAAAGGCCGTGTTCGATTTTTTACGCATGCTTAACAAAACTTTATTTTCCGTTACTCGTCAATTTATATAAATTAAAGTTGATAGGCAATAGAAAATAAAGGCGCATTCGTCAAAAAACAAGCCACCGAACACGGTCTAAGTCACAGTCACATCTAGCAGTTTACTCACAGTTCATGTCCAGCGTGAGCGTGGTCTCTATGGGATGCGCGCGCAGGTGGTTGGAAGCGCGGCAGGTGAGCGTGGCTCTGACGTCACCGCGGGTCAGGGGGCCCACGCGCAGCACCCCCCGCACGCCGCTCCCCTGCTGCGGCGTGGACGGCGTGTCTATCTCCACCTCGTCGCGAAACCACTTCACCCACGGTCTGGGTCGGCCTGGTCAAAAGGGAAGCTTTGAAAAGAAAGTAAAAGAATAACTTTGGCAGTGCATGGACCAACAGATGTATAGAATGAAGTTTTACCTCTTTTCATAGCTAAAAAGTACGGGGATAATATTATACTTCGAATAACAATTCTCTTAGAATCGATTTAAAGATTCTTTAGATCATAATTATTCAACAGTTTTTTTTATTTAAACTAATAATTAATTATGTATATTATAAAATGTAGTTTATTATATTATCTATAGAAATAAACTCAAATATTATAAATATTTTATAATTTACAATAACCGATACATAAGTTTATGGTTGAGCTTTCCCGCATTTTTTCAGCCGAGTAGAGCATTGCGTTAGTATTTTTCAAGCGTTTATTAAACATCCACGAATTTATTCAAATCGGTATTTTACAGTAAAAAACTTATTGAAAACGTACCGTTGGGATTTCAGAGTAAAATTATAGCTGAACGGAGAACGTTCGTAGAGGTCACGTAATACGATCACGCTCAAGAAATTTATATATAGAAGTACATCCAGGACTGTGTTGGATTAAGGTCTGGCTTCAGATATAGCAACAGCAATATTCTATTGTCTAGCCCAGGGTTCCTCTTATAAATTACAGTGAAAAATGGTTTGTATGTGACGAAGAAAATACTAAATAATAAAATAAGTTGTGTACACAATTGAAGTATTTTTGAGTTTTTTATCTCTATATCATTAGGCGTTATAACCACGTAAGATAGAAATAATCGTTATTATCTGAGCTAATAATTTTAACGTGGGTAGATGCTACATGCCAGCGGTACATTAAATCATGTACTTACTTCAAACTGTTCTATTTTAATTTTGTTGCTTGATAAGAAGCATATCAACTATTAAGTCCTCAACTTGTATAAGATATAAAGTGCGCAAATATTAGATATCTGTTGAATCCTGATACGTGTATGTCGAGAAATACTCTTTCAAATATATCATCAAATGCTATCTCAGAGATATTTCCTCAAAAACAATCGTTACTTTTACATGAAAAACAACTCAGATATCTCATGAGACTTCATATAAATTGATTTCAATAACTTTGAACTTACCTCCCGACACGTCGCATTTCAGTGTGAATAGCTCCCCCTCAACGTACGGGCCCACTATTGCCTGCTTCACGTCCCCTTTGTCATCTGTGATCACCATCTTGTTCGGCGGGACTAAAACAACACAATAATAATATCTTATTTTTTCTGTCTCGTCTGATTTGGTTTCGCAAGATAAATATATTATCTCCTTTTAGGTCAAATATCTCGGAAGATGTTCAATTGAACAACTACTTTATCTACCATACATAAAAAGGTAACAAATTGTTTATACTCGTAATTTGACGATAACCACAATTTTGATCAGTGGATTTGGTGCTTTGGTAAAACAAATATTGGAAAGAACAGACTGCCAAAATCATCACCCTTCCAAGCCAAAAGGCTTCGTCGTATTTGGATAAAAGAACAACCATCTTTTATATTATGCGTAGTCACAGAAACGTTATTATGTTAAGCGACTAATTTTTTCAGCATTTGAAGTAGCTTGGCAGAGGTTATTTCATAGAAATTTAAATAAACTGTCGCCTTAGGTATGTTGTGTAAGAAACTCCACTTGGCAGACTACCAAAGAGGGAAAGATAAACTGAGACAAAAACCAATCCACAAATTCATTTTCTCCTTAGTCTAACTTAAATGCAATGTAGACTATAATATGAGAGTTTTTATACCGTCTGTTACATAGATTTTATAAAAACTATTTTGTCGTCGTTAAGTCGAATAATTTCTTAAATCATTTATTTTGAGTCTGCTACAATTGAGCTTCTTTAACGTTTACAACATTTTAAGAAAATAAAAATCCTCTTATAAAATACGGATTAAACACATGAAATTAAAAAATAAAAACAGAATGTACGGTTTAAGCTAGTTCGTAGATAAAAAGTTAAAATATACAAAACCTAGAAAAAGTAATTAAGAGTCTTACAATAATGTTCAAAGAATGCCCCGATTTAAACTTCAAAGCCTAGTTTTTGTAAAGCACTTTTTCATGTTTTTAACGATAAGAAAATATACCGCACAGAGTTTTATATGAGTACAAGTAAGCGAGCACCGTTTTGCGAAAACCAAACTTTTTGTTACGAAATATGATCCTAATTTGTAGGATAATAAAGTGGGAGTTATTCCCTTTTTGTAATATGATGCACGGTAATGCGAAGCCTTTGTATACCATCCAAGACCCATGTGTGACTTTGTGCAGAAAGCTCTAAATAATCTTATTCAGCGTAGCTGAGTGCACTTCTCTAGAGACGCGATCTACATGAGTAACTGTGAGATGCTTTTTAGTTAGTTTGTAAGTAAAGTCTCTACGCTGATTGTTGTAAAGTAGAATTATAAAAAAATTGCTTTCTGCTTGCGTTCGGCAGTTTTGTTTCATTTCTATGCCTAACTTTAGAGTTTTTATTACTTACTAAAGATAATAATAATGTAATAATAATATACAAGCGTATAATAAATAATTATTATAGACTAGCTGACCCGTGCCCACTTCGTTGAGCATACAAACCTTCCCTGGAGTTCCACGAATATTTCAAGACTAAAAATAGCCGAATCGGTTCAGCCGTGCTCGAGTTTTAGTGAGACCAACGAATAGCAATTCATTTTTATATATAAGTATAAGATTGTTAAAAAAAAATCTAACTATTTAAAAAGTATGCAAAAGTCTTAACGTTAAACGTAACGATAACAATTATATTTATAATAATTTACTGTAATAATATACAAAGTTTAAATTAAATTCCGCTTCCGCATTTCAACTCAGTCCAGCCTGTAAGCTATTATCACGAAATTCATAAAACGGATTATTCTAACTGTCAATAACTTCTGAACCGACCACAGTTTCAGCGCTAAGCGGATTTAAGCATCAGATTTTCTCAATGTAATTTTTTCGCTTGGGTTTTTATCTACAACGTTACTTTTATCAATCGCAATCATAATTTTATTCAATTTTGAATCCTATTACCATACCAGAAGAATGCTTTAACGCTTTGCAGAGGCAAATTACGTTAGCTATTGATTTCCTCCTATACGCTGCCGCCCCGTGTGTATTTTACTCCAATTTGGATCCATCCATTTTAAAAATAAATTGGATCCGGATCGAGCCTTTCATAAAATTGTAATCTTTACATTCCTTTTCAGCCATTTTTACTAACATGGTGCTGACCAGTTCCGATTATGAAAAATGTTATTGAAAATATAATTGAAAAGTATTGACAAAATTTTATCTTTTACAGCAAAAAATTATGTTATTTTTCTAGCTCGTTAGCAACTTACGTTGTAGGTTACAATTATTTATATAAAGCTAAGGTACAAATAAGACCTTGTTTAATAATACGTAAAATGTAAATCATATATTAAACACTAGCCACGTGAAACTCACTCAACCAGCTCTGTAGTAGTTCTCAGTACATAAATATTACTTGTAATTTAACGTTCCCAGTGCAAACTTTGTACAGCCACAAACTCTGTAGGCAAATCAAATTTTTGATTTCAACTTTTCAACGAGCTGTTAAAATGAGTTTTCGAGTGAGTTAGAATGTTGGCGGTGAATTTTTTTTATCTTTTGTGGTTATAGTAACGTCTAGTTTTTAAAGTTTGCTTTAATATAAATCCTTATCCTTAGTGCACTTTTTAATTAATCTTACTAATTAACCCCGGTCTAAGGCAACATTCGCTTGTTTTTTCATTTTATCGTAACATACTGCAGACTCGAGAAAGCCGGCCAGTGATAAATAGTGAAGCCACAAAATATAATAACTACATTTGTGGTAGGGCTGGGTTATGGTATTTACTAAGTAACGAGAATTTATTCGAACACTTTATCCAGCTAAATATGCCATATATTTATTTAACCCATGACCCATTTTATCACGCAGCTTACTTTAGGTAAGGTAGTATACGTATATATAATAATATTCTAACTTTATGTACACTGCTTGATTTTTAACGTCTCCGTGGTCTACTGGTTCAGAGCCTAGCTCTCGACTCGGGTTTGATTCCCGCATTGGAACAACAAAAAATGTTGTTTTCAGTTTAGTTGGGACAATGTAGGCTGATCACCTGATTGTCTAACAGGAAACATGCTCCATGGGCATGTAAAAAGTCAGTCCTGCGCCTGATCTCCCGCCAGTCGTGTTCGTCCCACTGGCCTACGAAAGTGAAAAGAAGTGCTCCTGTGTATTGTGCACACAGTTGGTCACTATATAATAACTCCAGCATAGCTGGCCTGGTTTCAATGAAACCGGCCACCGTCACCGAAATCGTTGTGAGAGGCATTATTATTACATTATTTATTTTACGAAACGGTACGGGTATAGTAATGTTGGTAGGTAGGATGCCTGCTTAAAAGTATCCTACGGGAACACTGTACTTTTTCATGATAAAAAATATCCTGTGTCTTAATCCAGTTGCACACCCAATAAAAAGAAATGTGTCATTAAAAATATAAGCTACACAGTACACAATGTGTAAATATGTTTATTAGTAAAGGGCCAGTATATTAAGTATTGTAACTAACACACTTAGGGCATGTTTCACCAAGCAATGTTAAAATTAATGCCATGTTAAATATCATGTTATCCCTCTCGTATTTCCTATCAATGAATGAGATGGCAACTTTAACATTGCTTGGTGAAACACGGCCTTATTACACTATGGGCTTGATACATAAGTTTGAAATAAATGTTTTCTATTCTATTCTATATTACGTAAGTCATTTAGAACGTACCTATAACAGTGAGATTTACTCTTGAATTCCTGGTTTGAGCTTGTTTGAAGTCCACCCTACACCTGTATATCCCCTGGTCGGAGGATTTGACTCGGTCTACTCCGAGCTCTGCGGGTCTTCTCTCGGGAAGGAAGTAGGCTCGTGATGCGAAAACACTTTCATCCGACCAACGCTCTGCCACACCGAAGTCCTTCTCGCGAGCATCTACACTGTTGGTGAAAAGTATTATGTTTATTTAGCACTATATAGGATGATTCATGGGTCATATAGCAAGCTGAATATAGTGTGAAGAGAATGACGCATATGTCTCACAAAAAAAATAAAGGTCTAAAATGACGACAAGGAGTGAATCTTACTAAAGGCTCCGTAGTCCGTAGTTCTAGTCTATACACACGAACGCACTGGACGTTGATCTAAAACCTTAACAGGATTGAAACTCATCTGTTCAAGTGACTTATATGGAGATCTTTAATCGTGATTTGTCGCATTATGGTCCGTAATTTATATGAGTTGCCATAACAAAAAATGCTCTACGCATCCTTCTCTTCACACTATATATAGCTTCATTTATGATCCGTGAATCTCCAGTATGTTTATCGCTACTTCATACACGTGAAACTATCATGGTGTACCTACTATGATATAGACTAAGCAAAATTTTAAAACAATCGGCCCAGTAGTTTTGGTGTCCATACAATATTGAAACTAAAATTAGAAATATAACAAAGTAGCTGGAGACTTTAATTTTCATAATATTGAAAATTAAAAAAAAAAGTGCTACCAGCTATTTAAAGAATATTGTTTTGACAGAGTTGACGTTGGTGCAGAAAATGACTGCGTGATAGATAGGATAAAGGATTATAAAACTCACTAATCCGTAAGACAAGGGCAAAGCGGAACGTATCCCGAAATACCCCTGTCTCTCCACATGCTGATAAGGAAACCCACGCCTAATTGTGGGACGTTTATGGGTCGAGTTATTAATAATTTATCTCGTACTCATTATTATTAATATTATGTTATGAGAGAAATTCGAGTTATACAAACAGTGGGCCAAGAAAATATGACTACTACTGTAATATAATTGCTTGTATTTCGTTATGAAAAGGGTAATTTTATTTAACCTTGTAGTAAAACTCTTAGATTAAAAAATCGGTAAAGCTGGTTTACGAACGATAATGTGATAAAGTATTAGTTTAATCAATCGATAAGGGTTTGCAAATAAGTAGGTAGGTACATAGGGAAGTAAATGTACTAATCTAATTATTTAGCAAACGCCTGATCACTATTTTGATTTATTATGTATATTATACTTGGTTGCTTATAAAGAGTTTGAAGTTTGCTGCCTTTGTCTTACTCTGACTCATTACTCTCTCGCTCGTACACACCGCTCAGCTTAGACGGAACGTGACATTCGGCCATGCTCTTGTATGTGTGCAGCTGGCGATCATCGATTTATGTGATAGAATCACATCAAAATGTATATTACAAAACATACTTTATAAATAATACTAACCTATAAATAGGAGTACCCAAGTCTTCCCTGTACCATAGCACCAGCAGTACCGCGTCGTCTTCGTCTTGTGTCGCGATGTCGCACGGGAGATACGCTGGCTCACCCGCGATCGCCACTACATGTGTCAACGGCACTGCGAACAAAACAAGCAATGGTTAATACGATACTCGAAAACATTGTTTTATTTTGCTAGAGATTTCAAAACTTCCCCGTTTTACCAATAAAGTTATTTTTACACAGCTATGCAAATTAAGGTTCATGTCACACATATCAGTATAATATTATGGCATTCATAGTTCATACCCAACCTACTCAACTTTTTGATATCAACCTTGTAAACATAATATCGTGGACACAACAGAATAATGACCTAAGTCTTGACTTAAAATATTTCCTTTCGGTGTAAAACTGGGTCAGTTATTATTTTTTCATTAGCGTAGCCCACCATTAAAAATAACTTATAAAAACTGTTGTGTACAATCTCATCTTTAATTGTTTGAATGTTTAAATAGTTCGAGTAAGGTAACTTGACCCAATAACCTGAAAACCTGTCAATGTATTTCATATTTCGAGCGTATTCAAGACACGACATGGATCGAAAGTAAAAGTAGATTCAGCCTACTTGTACGTGGATACTTTGTATTAAAATAATTTTATAATGTCAAATTCGTATCAATTATTCTTTGAAATTATTATCTTACTTGTGAATATACTCTTAAATATTCTGTTAATATTTTAAGCGCCTATTGCCGTTTTTATATCGAGAAAAATTTCGTTTCTTACATCTACACGGAGTGAAAAATTTTGAGTGATTATTTTATGTAAGGGCCGATTTTTCAATACTCAGATAAGTCGTCAAATAGAAGCCTGACAAATAAAATTATTTGCCTAGTTGTCAAGCCAATAAATATTTTCGATTTTTCAATCGTCAGTAGCTACAGAATAGCTATTAGTGGTATTTAACCAGACAACTTCACACTATTTGTGTGCAAGTGAGATGCACAGTTATTGCATTCAATGTGTTAGAAAAGAACAGCAACAAATGTTCGGTAGGTTTTCAGTAATTGTCACTTGTCAGTTGTCAATATTGTCTTTCGAAAATCCAAGCTTACAATTATTTATTAAAGAAATGCAATACATGATTTGTTTTTGTTGTGTAACATAGAAAATGGAACAAAAAAGGATGCGAGGACGTTCTGCAACTTTACCAACTCCGAAATAAGACTTGTTAGTTGTAATAGAACTCGTGACAAAATATCAAACTACAAAATATGTAGTAATTTTCTTGTATAGAAAATTATTGCCAAAGGTATTTATTATTTTATTATATTTCTTCGCTTCATTCTTCGATATAATTAACCAAGTAGTCCCTTAAATCCGCTAGGCAACGTCGCGCAATTTTAAAAGTCAAGTATGTGGGTAGTAGACAAAAAAATACCGGCCAGTTCGGTAACTCGTCGCAGCTGTTCATTCTTTATTTGCGCGAGGCAACGCGAGCACGTATACTTTGTAACCATGCCGAAACGCAGCGCTCGAGAAAAGTTCGATTATTAGCAAAGGAAAATTAGACGACCGGAGTCTAAAAGGGACAGGAGATTGAACACAGTAAGTGTTTACAACAATGGATATTACAATAATATTTTTATAATTAACTGGCTTGTATGGATTGACTGCGAGTCAATAAATACATTTTAAATATAGTGACTGGCTTGTATGGATTGACTGCGAGTCAATAAATACATTTTAAATATAGTAACTGGCTTGTATGGATTGACTGCGAGTCAATAAATACATTTTAAATATAGTAAGCATCGGAGTTGACTGCGAGTCTCCGACGATGTCTTATCAGTTAACAAACACCGAGGTGCGGCCTGCGGCCTATTCTATAAATAGAATTATTATAATTTGCTGGTTTGTGGGGATTAACTGCGAGTTAATAACTACTATATAATGATGATATACAGGGTGTCGGGATACACTGCGAGTGTTTAACGATATTTATTCAGATCGTAACAATTAAAGTTACTACCCTCAAAGTTTTACGAATTTTACGATTAACGTAAAAATAGCCGTATATATCGTGAAGATGAAGTACACCTCCTTTAGGTCACCATGACCAGATAAACGAGGATATACCTCCCAATGCGATAATTCAATAATATTCACATTGACATGGCCATAACGAATGGACCAAATGGTGCACTAGACCCATGTGTACCTACAGACCCAGAGTTATTACTGGCGTTAGGTGAACGCTTGTCGGATTCGCTGAAATTATTAAAGAGCAAAGCAAAATTATGGTCATTCATTTCAAGAAAAGACTTGGCTAGAGAGTACAGCCAGTTTAAAAAAAAAATAAAAAAAAAAATGTTTAACTCCCAATATTTGTAAATTATTACAAACTCCGAAACTAAATGCGGAAATAGCGGCTGCCATTCCCGACATGGTGCGCACCGAGAACACTCTGTGCGCCCAGCAGCAGCAGCTCGGCTGCCTGCCTGCTTCTACTGGGAGAAGACACACCTCAGTACCGGTTGCCGTTAGCTAACGGAACCACACTACCAATTTACACATGCCGTACCAATCTTATAACGCCCAGTCTCGATAATACTTGTCTAAACGCTATAATTGATACAGAAATAGATGAGATTTTGATCGGAGAAAAACTCTCGGTAATAATAAAAGCAAGCCTTTGCGATCGTATCGAAAAGAAAGGCCTGCAGATGAAAAGAGTGGTACCAGAAAAGTCGGCACGCAGCTAGTACTTTTCAACAGACGGGTACCTATCGCGTTCCTTATAAAGGTAAGTGGCAAACCCGTCCTCGCTACCCGTCGAACAGAGGGGGGGCGGGGAGGGAACCGTGGCCCGGCGCCGCCAGCGAGCGCGCCGCGGCGGTAAAATTACCCTGCTGCGAGCTTGAGGTTCATTCGAACAGACCCCGTGCACCGCCGCCCAGCAGTGCAGCTGTGGTGCAGGTAAGTACACGCTTAACTCATTTTTAATAATTGTTGGCTCAATGTCACAAAGAATTATATAATTCTCAATTGGATAAGAGCGGGATACTCGATTCCTTTCTGTAAGAAAGTACATCAGACTATTCTACTAAATAATGCATCGCATACTGAAAAGCAGGATTTTTATTTTTGGCTATATATATGTCATTCAATCTTAATGGTATGTGTACGTACCCCCACTCAATTTTTTTTAAAGATTTTTTTTGAACCCGATACAAAGCGGTGGTAAATGCTTTCATAAAAAACAAAAAATACATTTGCTTCTAAATAACATTTTAAAATGGAGGATTACGGCTCTAAAACTAATACCCAAAAATGGGTATTTAGCTAACCGATTTAATGGAAGCCCACTTGCCAGTCCCCACTAATGTATGAGATCGAAAGTACCTACGCTTTCAATTCCAATCACCCTTAGGGCAAAAAATTTTCATAAAGCTTTGCCGTTCGGACTGTCGGATGCGCCAAGAGCTTTACAAAGATTATGAAAGAGGTACTTTCATTTTTAAGAAATCCAAAAACGGTTATTAAATTAGTGGGTACTTAAGTCACCTAAGATATCTTGTGTATAGGTGATAATTATACCAAGTGTATTAATACTGGAAACGAAATATTATCTTTACTGAAATGTTTAGGTTTTATTGTTAATTGAGAAAAAAGTGTAAGTCTACAACAGTTTTGTAAATATTAAATTTTGTAATTCATACAAGAGACTTGACACTATCGTAAGCTATTGAAAAGCTAAAAATATTGCTATATTTTTTATAGCACAACTAGTTAGAAAATAGTCGACCCTGCCACGTTGCAACTTGCAGTATTCGTGAGATAGCTATGCGTCCTAGCATTTTCGTGTTCGGCCCCGAAATACGGCCGGGTGTACAAAGATTTTAGAGCGATTCAAATTTCTAATGTTAAAGAAATTTCATGAAAATTACGACACAAAGTTTACGATACCTGAATAATTATTAAAATATTTTTTCTTATCTTATCTTTGTCAATCGAGAACATGATGTTCTCAATTTTTAAGCATAATATGCGATATTCGCATTATAAATTGGAGATATTATACACTGACGCCTCAAGCTAACGATATGTGGCCCCGCTCGGGCGAATTAAACACCACCACCACATTAAATATTAAAATGGTTATCAGTTTTTCTTGATTTGAAAAAATGTTATTAATTTGGATACTAATTATGCTATATCGCTCCGCATCGAAAATATTATAAGATAACCATAAGCTATGTGAATCAAATGGGGAGAATACCATTCCCTCATTTAAACAATTTATCTCGACTTACTTGACAATAATAACCTTTATACAATGGTGCACTTACACCTTCTTATGTTAACACAAAACACAATCATGCTGATTCTAGAATAATAAAATAACACGGAATAGGAATTATCAAATAAAGCATTTAAATTATAACGAAACGTTTAGGTCAGACCGAAATATATATATTGGCTTCTCGTACCAATAACAAGAACAAATAGTTTTTTTCGCAAAAACCGGAGCCGGATTCACTATGAACTGACAAAGTTTTTACTTTTTTATACGTTCACACCTTTTGGATTTATGTTAAAGTGTTTTAGAAAATTGATAGTTGATTCATCCGTCGCGGTTCTCCGCTCGACACTCTAAATCTAATGGTTGCTTCGCTAGTAGAAAGCACCATTAAACAATGTAACGTATTCGTAACGTAAAAATAACGTAACGTAACACTAACATTATTGTATTTAGCCCGCAAAAATCTACCGTTTTATCGTTTTTAGCCCAACAATTTAACAATTGATGTTCATAATATGGTACCTACTACCTATGCCCACCTTGAATGGCCATCTGTCTGCACTATCATTTTTTATTGGCTCGAATCAATGACGTGTAAAACGTCTTTTGAATGGAGCTTTTAGGTTTTAACCCCTTAACACCAAAGTATTCTAGTATTTGGGATCCAGTTTTAGTTCTGAATCACAATGGCTCCCCAATACGAGTACTGATCGAATCTAAAAAGATCACAAAAAAAAAATGCCTTGCCCTCTGTACTGGTCATCGAGTCTAGACGTTATTAATCATTATTATTAATAATATTATAGTATAGTAGTAACGAATTAAAATGTATATAACGGAAATAATAAAAACCTCAGCCCCTGGCCCTGACCAACCACTTTCATATTTAGCTTTTTTCAAGAATATAGTTAGCATGTGCCCTGCAACTGTTTTCGGAGACTATATTTTTGTTACAATAAATAAGAGAACGGCAAGCACGAGTTCATTGTTACTGACTTTTAAAGCACCGCACAGACCGACTACTACTCTGTCAGTGAGGCGCTGGGTATAACAGGTGCTATCCGAGAGCGGCGTCGACGTGAGCGCGTTCAGTGCACACGGCACACGCCGCGCCTTAGCCCGTCGGCCGCCTACTCGCAGGGGCGGACGGTATAAATGAATGAGACGGCAGGGTGGACTAGCGCGTCCAACATTTTCTGTAAATTCTATAACCGTACTATTACCGACGAGCGAAATTTCGCCGGGGCAGTTTGTAACCAAATCTAATAAGTAGCAAGGGTCCTCTTATTTTGTACTGATTTCCCTACTTACTTAATGTTAACATACATTCAATTTTTATGTAATGATTTAAATAATTATCATATTTTATCATAGAAACCTGAAAAACTTTCTTTGCTCACATTTCTCTAAAAATCTACTTGGTTAATTATATCGAAGAATGAAGCGAAGAAATATAATAAATGATCAAACGAACTTCCAAAGTGAAGTTCGATCATTATTATATGAGTCGCTTCATTCAAAGATATAATCTCCCTCCCACCCATTCTGCGCAAACTATGTTTGCTGGAGTACCCAAAGCAAGAAAGTTTTTAGGCATTACCTCTCTCTAAACATGATGAACAGCTGCGACGAGTTACCGAACAGGCCGGTATTTTTTTGTCAACTACCCACATACTTGACTTTTAAAATTGCGCGACGTTGCCTAGCGGATTTAAGGGACTACTTGGTTAATTATATCTTTGAATGAAGCGACTCATATAATAATGATCGAACTTCACTTTGGAAGTTCGTTTGATCATTTATTATATAACTAGCTGTGCCCGCGACTTCGTACGCGTGGAAAAGTGATTTAGGGCAGCAGTTCAAACACATTTTTAGTTTATGAACACTGTCGTTTGGATATTTAAAATCACTAATTTATAGTAATGCTTCTTTATACACGGTATTAGACGTGCATAGGCAAAAGAAGTAGGCCGATGGAGTAATAATAATAGTTTACTGTCAAATAATGGCCGTTTTTGTCGTGAATGTTTTGAGGTATTTTTTCTATGAAAATGCTAACAATTCCTACTACCAGTTCGAAAAATGACCGTGTATTATTAACCGACTTCAAAAAAAGGAGGAGGTTCTCAATTCGTCTGTATGCATAATATTTTTTTTTCTTTTATGCGAACGGGACTACTTGATAGTACGCTCATATACGCGACGAAGATCTCTGTACTGAGATTTGTATGGAGTTTACGCCGCAGCGACTGCAGACGATGATCGTTTTCACACCGACGCGACGCTGCGCTGCTGGCGCCGAGCGCCAAATTTTTTAAAAGTCTACTCTCGGTGCGCAATTCCAACTCGGACTTGCCCGGTTTTTTATTTATTAATTACCTACGCTAACAAACATATAGCCTACTTTGGGACTTTACGGTTAAAGTACTAACTTCCTTTAGACGACAAAATAACAAAAGTCCAAAAGAAAGAAAAAACCCAAGCCGTACCTAGCATGAAAACTAATAAATAAAAATATCATGAAAAACATAAATCTTACTTATATTGACATAACTTTTCTAATTTAAATGTACCTATGACATCTCATTCATATCTTGAAAACAAACTATCCTACGCCTATACTTTATTAATCGTATTTGCAAAACCTAAGTATAATAATAAATTACTTCGCACAAAGTAATAATTATTTTCACTTGTACTGGAAAATAAGTATTACTTTGTGCGAAGTAAATTTAATTGTTCCTTTTAGTTTACCTTTTGAAGTCGTTTTTTTTTTGTTTAAAATTATTTAATTTTCAGATTTTTATTTTTTAGTGATGGGTATAGACTGAGTAGGGATATTGAACGAATGATCAGACGACGATTATTTGAGGACGGAAAATGAAAAACAAAAACGATTAGATAAAAAAAAATAGTAGAAAGATATATATGTCGCAGTCATCTTATTGAATCTGGTTATTTAATTGAATCCCTAGGCGGTTATATAATGGCGTCAAACAGCTCGTACAGATAGCAATGTGTTGATATATTTTTTGATTAATTTACTTTAATGTTCGTTTTATTAGTACTCATTCGGAAATTTCGAAGTTTAAAACTAAAATATTAAATGGCTGTCCTAGTCTCGGTTTCTAAAATTTGTTGGTAAAAACAGGATTCAATGAAAGCGCTAGTCATTCAATTAAATAGCGGATTCAATCAGATGACTGCGACATATATATATATAGTTTACTGAAACGCGAAATTTTTTGATATTATAGATCCAGGATATGGTGCAAAACTTACTGTTTGGTAACATATGCTTAGACTTCTTCAGAAAAAATCAAAATAAATATATTATTCCACATAAATTTTGAGGATTTCCTTCGATTCCTCACGGATCCCATCATCAGGTCACCATTTTGGTGACAATGGGACCAAATTTAAATTATACCCTACACAACATAAAAAAAAATTAAAATCATTTCAGAAACGATGAAGATATCCGCGAAGAAACATAAAAAACAAACATATATTTACGAATTGAGAAACCTCCTCCTTTTTTGTAAGTCGGTTAAAAATATTATGTTGGTTATTTCATGTTACAATCTACCTTTGTGCCAAGTTTCATTTAAATACGTTTTTCGGGATAATAATTTTCTAGTAATGCTTTTCAGATCATAAGCTACCAGCCTGCCAAATTTCATTTAAATACGTTGAGTAGTTTTTTGGCTGAAATACCGTCAAATAGGTAGCTACAATTTTTTGAAGATCCCACGGGAACCCTTTTGTTTTTCGGGATAACAATTTTCAATAATGCTCTTCAGGTCATAAGCTACCTGCCTGCCGAATTTCATTCAAATACGTTGAGTAGTTTGGCTGAAATACCGTCAAATAGGTAGCTACAATTTTTTGAAGATCCCACGGGAACCCTTTCGTTTTTCGGAATAATAATTTCCAATAATACTCTTCATGTCATAAGCTACCTGCCTGCTAAATTTCATTTAAATACGTTGAGTAGTTTGGCTGAAATACCGTCAAATAGGTAGCTACAATTTTTTGAAGATCCCACGGGAATACTTTCGTTTTTCGGGATATCAATTTCCAATAATGCTCTTCAGGTCATAAGCTACCTGCCTGCCGAATTTCATTCAAATACGTTGAGTGGTTTGGATGAAATACCGTCAAATAGGTAGCTACAATTTTTTGAAGATCCCACGGGAACCCTTTCGTTTTTCGGAATAATAATTTCCAATAATGCTCTTCATGTCATAAGCTACCTGCCTGCCAAATTTCATTTAAATACGTTGAGTCGTATGGCTGAAATACCGTCAAATAGGTAGCTACAATTTTTTAAAGATCCCACGGGAATCCTTTCGTTTTTCGGGATAATAATTTTCTAGTAATGCTTTTCAGATCATAAGCTACCAGCCTGCCAAATTTCATTTAAATACGTTGAGTGGTTTGGCTGAAATACCGTCAAATAGGTAGCTACAATTTTTTGAAGATCCCACGGAAACCCTTTTGTTTTTCGGGATAACAATTTTCAATAATGCTCTTCAGGTCATAAGCTACCTGCCTGCCGAATTTCATTCAAATACGTTGAGTAGTTTGGCTGAAATACCGTCAAATAGGTAGCTACAATTTTTTGAAGATCCCACGGGAACCCTTTCGTTTTTCGGAATAATAATTTCCAATAATACTCTTCATGTCATAAGCTACCTGCCTGCTAAATTTCATTTAAATACGTTGAGTAGTTTGGCTGAAATACCGTCAAATAGGTAGCTACAATTTTTTGAAGATACCACGAGAATCCTTTCGTTTTTCGGGATATCAATTTTCAATAATGCTCTTCAGGTCATAAGCTACCTGCCTGCCGAATTTCATTCAAATACGTTGAGTAGTTTGGCTGAAATACCGTCAAATAGGTAGCTACAATTTTTTGAAGATCCCACGGGAACCCTTTCGTTTTTCGGAATAATAATTTCCAATAATGCTCTTCATGTCATAAGCTACCTGCCTGCCAAATTTCATTTAAATACGTTGAGTGGTATGGCTGAAATACCGTCAAATAGGTAGCTACAATTTTTTAAAGATCCCACGGGAACCCTTTTGTTTTTCGGGATAACAATTTCCAATAATGCTCTTCAGGTCATAAGCTACCTGCCTGCCAAATTTCATTTAAATACGTTGAGTAGTTCGGCTGAAATACCGTCAAATAGGTAGCTACAATTTTTTGAAGATCCCACGGGAACCCTTTCGTTTTTCGGGATAATAATTTCCTATAATGCTCTTCAGGTCGTAAGCTACCTGCCTGCCAAATTTCATTTCATTCCATACAGTGGTTTTAGCGTGATGCGACGACAAACATTCCCATATGGACAGACAGACAGACAGACAGACAGACAGACAGACAGACAGACAGACAGACAGACAGACATTTTTTTCAAAAATGTTATTTTTAGGTTCTGTGGCTTATATAGACCCCCTTTTTTTAATTTTCACTTAAAAATTCATAATGTACAGACATGACCCCTCTACAGATTTATTATATGTATAGACATATCGCTTACTTTTAAAAGGAGAAAAAGAAAATTGAACCGAAACTATTATATAGGTTTCTTCATTGCAAACAAAATACATATAGGTATATGCAGAAATAAATTCATGTATTAATGCATGAATTAGGTTGGAACATTGCTTGAAATTTAAAGATTAATATCTTTTTGGTTTGCCATTTTACACCGGAAATTATTAAATGTAAATCTAATCATTAATTTTTTGCAGATTCAGAGTTGATGAACAGCTGATAAAGCTACAAATAGAAATAGCAAAAATGGCATTATTTTCTAGGAAAGGAGCATAAAAGATGTTATGTTTTGAGAATTATGAAATAAGGAAAGAACAAAATATATATAATTATAGAGAAAAATGCAGCAAACAATTACTGTGTTACTGACAATATCATCTTATCTATATCTATACATATAATAAATCTGTAGAGGGGTCATGTCTGTACATTAAGAACATATAATAAATCTGTAGAGGGGTCATGTTTGTACATTAAGAATATTTAAGTGAAAATTAAAAAAAGGGGGTTAATAAAAGCCACAGAACCTAAAAATAACATTTTTGAAAAAAATGTCTGTCTGTCTGTCTGTCTGTCTGTCTGTCTGTCTGTCTGTCTGTCTGTCTGTCCATATGGGAATGTTTGTCGTCGCATCACGCTAAAACCACTGTATGGAATGAAATGAAATTTGGCAGGCAGGTAGCTTACGACTTGAAGAGCATTATTGGAAATTGTTATCTCGAAAAACGAAAGTGTTCCCGTGGGATCTTCAAAAAATTGTAGCTACCTATTTGACGGTATTTCAGCCATACTACTCAACGTATTTAAATGCAATTTGGCAGGCAGGTAGCTTATAATCTGAAAAGCATTATTGGAAATTGTTATCCCGAAAAACGAAAGGGTTCCCGTGGGATCTTCAAAAAATTTTAGCAACCTATTTGAAAGTATTTCAGCCAAACTACTCAACGTATTTAAATGAAATTTGGCAGGCAGGTAGCTTATGATCTGAAAAGGATTACTGGAAATTATTATCCCGAAAAACGAAAGGGTTCCCGTGGGATCTTCAAAAAATTGTAGCTACCTATTTGACGGTATTTCAGCCAAACTACTCAACGTATTTAAATGAAATTTGGCAGGCAGGTAGCTTATGACCTGAAGAGCATTAATGGAAATTATTATCCCGAAAAACGAGAGGGTTCCCGTGGGATCTTTAAAAAATTGTAGCTACCTATTTGACGGTATTTCAGCCACACTACTCAACGTATTTGAATGAAATTCGGCAGGCAGGTAGCTTATGACCTGGAGAGCATTATTGGAAATTGTTATCCCGAAAAACGAAAGGGTTCCCGTGGGATCTTCAAAAAATTGTAGCTACCTATTTGACGGTATTTCAGCTAAAATACTCAACGTATTTAAATGAAATTTGGCAGACAGGTAGCTTATGATCTGAAAAGCATTACTAGAAAATTATTATCCTGAAAAACGAAAGGGTTCCCGTGGGATCTTCAAAAAATTGTAGCTACATATTTGACGGTATTTTAGCCAAACTACTCAACGTATTTGAATGAAACTTGGCACAAAGGTAGATTGTAACATGAAATAACCAACATAATATTTTAACCGACTTACAAAAAAGGAGGAGGTTTCTCAATTCGTAAATATATGTTTGTTTTTTTTGTTTCTTCGCGGATATCTTCATCGTTTCTGAAACGATTTTTTTTTTTTTTTTTATGTTGTGTAGGGTATAATTTAATTTTGATCCCATTGTCACCAAATGGTGACCTGATTTTTTTAAATGATAAAAAAATTATACATACAGACGAATTGAGAACCTCCTCCTTTTTTTGATGTCGGTTAATAATACACGGTCATTTTTCGAGCGGGTAGTAGGAATTGTTAGCATTTTCATAGAAAAAATACCTCAAAACATTCACCACAAAAACGGCCATTATTTGACAGTAAACTATTATTATTACTCCATCGGCATACTTCTTTTGCCTATGCACGTCTAATACCGTGTATAAAGAAGCATTAACTACTATAAATTAGTGATTTTAAATATCCAAACGACAGTGTTCATAAACTAAAAATGTATTTGAACTGCTGCCCTAAATCACTTTTCCACGCGTACGAAGTCGCGGGCACAGCTAGTTTTATATATAAAAATGAATTGCTGTTCGTTAGTCTCGCTCTCTAAAACTCGAGAATGGCTGAACCGATTCAGCTATTTTCCATTTTAGTCCAGGGAAGGTTTAAACGGTTTGTATGCTCAACGAAGTTGGCACGGGTCAGCTAGTTTGTAATAAAAATGTGAAACTTTATAATATGTTTTTTGTTTGTCCTTAATGTTTAAAGAGTAACATTTCAATAGTTTAGCGCACATAGTTTATGGCTGTGATTTCTTTATTCAATAATAATCAATTTTATAAATAAGAAATCCTATTAATTAAATATCAAAGAGTTACATTAAATGTTGTTTTATATTTGTTACTTGTTAGTAATAGCTTATTCAATGTCAATACTTGAGCACCAATGCACTCAACCACTACGCTGCCTCCGTAGTGCAATAGTCGACTGCATTGGTGCTCAACCGAGAGGTTGCACATTCAAATCCCACCAAGGGAACAAAAGTTTCCAATGTTCCTGGGTCATTGATGTGTATTAAATGTGTGTATAATCTAATAAAATAATATGTGTATCGTATAAAAAGTATTAAATATATTTCCGTTGTCTGGTACCTGTAACTTTCTTTTCTGTAAAGTTCTTTGTATGCTTAGCAAAGGGCCAGATTGACGTGGTGTTCACACCGTCCATAGATATTATTAGTATAATGTGATTTGTAAGAAACTAGCTTGTCAGTGACTCAAAATATTCCTTGTGCTAGTTACCATCATCACTATTAGGTATAAGGTGCTGTTGAAAATACTAGCTGGTCGGGGTTTTCTACCAGACAGATGTAATTGAGGAATTCAGGTACCTCCTCGATTGCTAAGTCGTCAATTGCTTCAAAAACATCCATTTTATTAGATTCTGATACCCAACGAAATTGACGAAACTATTAAATATAAATGCAGACACGAACTTATCGGGGTAATAAAGCCTTATCTGGCACTTCAAGCAGCAGATATTTTTATTTCTCTGATATGTGTCTTATTAGACAGTTAACAACTATCTGAGTATTGAAAAACTCAAAATATTGCTATTCGTCGAATAAACGCTATCTGGTTGTTTATCTGAGGATGGAAAAATCGGCCCTAATAGGTGTATTGTGTAATATGATTTAAGCTTTAAATATAAACCCTCTTCTTTTTGACACTGTTCAGTAAAATATAATTTACGGTTGTAAAAGAGGTTTAAAATATATTTCAATTTAGGGTTTCAAACATGCCAGGAATAACATTTCAGTGTATGCCTTCTGTCTAACCTAAAGTAGGCTTGTAGTAAATAGGAGCCCCTTGAAAGTTCAAACTCAGTTATTTCTTGGTAGTTTCGAAGCATCTGGAAACTTCTTCTTTTCGCTTATTCGCCCTCGTTCTTTGGGAATATAAAAATAAGTTTCTAGCAAATCTAAAGTTCGTAAAACGATGGAAGACTATCGTTCGTTGTTGCTGCCTTGTTCGACAACTATACCGTGTGGAGGCTATTAAATGTCATACCTCAGTGCACAAGGTTTCCTTGCTGTAGCAACTTGTTTTTATTTTTTCTGAGACGCGTTTGTATAGTAAAGAAGATACCTGTTGATTTTTATAATCCACGCTTATTCTTTTATCGTAAAAAATATTTGTTATTCTTTCATAGAAGAACGGATATTGTTGAAATTTCACGACAAAAAACACAGAATATAATTATATTTTATAAGTATTTTGTATGAACTGTTCAAAAAAATTTACAAAATTTTCCGACGTGCGCTGATAAACCGGAGTTAAGTAATACATAACGTTCATCTACACTAATATTGTAAAGATGAAATATTTTAATTGTTAATTCTATGTTATTAATTATTATATAAATTTGGCACATACACTATATTATAGAGTAGAACACGGCGCGAGCTACGGGGCAAGTGTGGCTTTTTCTCATTTTAAAATTTTATGCATTATTTTAAAAAATATTCGGTTTTATATTTTGGTATCTTCCTCCACGTACACTTTCAGCTAGCCGAATTTCATACTACTGCGTTTGCACGATACCTGTAAAGCAGTCAAGCTTCTTGCGTCAGGGATTAATACGTTTTTAATTTTCGTTTTAAATTCAACTTAATACTAATTATTCTGATGAGATCTTCAATTGGCGTTCAATACGTCAATAAAATCAATTACTATCTAAACATTGACGACCTCCGTAGCGCAGTTGGTTTAGCGCGTTGGTACTCGAACGAAAGGTCGCGGGTTTGAATCCCGCCGAGGGAACAAAAAGTTTTCAATGTTCCTGGGTCATGGATGTGTATTAAATTTGTGTATAATATAATAAAAATCTTAAATAATATGTGTATAGTATAAAAGTATTAAATATATATTTCCGTTGTCGACCTGTAACACAAGTTCTTCGGATACAGCACAGGTCCAGATTGACGTGATGTGAAGCGTCCATACATATTAATAATTAAAAAAAAACAATTTATTTAGGTAGATACGTCAATATGTAACAATGTTCTTAGTTTTAGGTTCACTTAACTTTGGAGCTAGCCCATGTTATAAGCAAGTATAGGAAATAAATACTAAGGAAATTTATTTTAGCTTGGAAATTAGAGCAGTGCAGCGAAAAGCGAGCCAAGCGGAAAAGTGAAGCATCCGACGGTACCGGATATCCGTTCCTTACTGTTTGGTTACTCGCGTCCGGACTTTGATTTAGACAATTTACTTAAAACAGGTCTCGTTGGAACATCATCGTTTATTATGGCAATTTATGTATAAACAAGCTGACCCGTGCCCATTTCGTTGAGCAAACAAACCGTTTAAACCTTCCCTGAACTTCCACGAATATTTCAAGACTAAAAAAATAGCCGAATCTGTTCAGCCGTTATGGAGTTTTAGCGAGACTAACGAACAGCAATTCATTTTTATATATAAGAACTAGCTGAGCCGTGCTCACTTCGTTGAGCATAAAAAAATAAAAAAAACCGTTTAAACATTCCCTGGACTTCGACGAATATTTCAAGACCAAAAACAGCCAAATCGGTCCAGCCGGTCTCGAGTTTCAACGAGACTAAGGAACACACAAGAACACATAAGAAGATAAGAATAAAGATAACAAAAGTTCCGTAAATGTATTATACTTCTCGTCGTTTCAGCCTTTTATTTTGTCCACTGCTGGACATAGGCCTCTCCAATACATTTCCAGTGCGACCGGTCCATTGCCACCTGCATCCAACGTGACCCGGCAGTTTTCACCAGGTCGTCGGTCCATCTGGTAGGTGGCCGTCACACACTGCGCTTGCCAGTACGTGGCCTCCACTCTAGGATCTTTTTGCCCCATCGACCGTCCAATCTTCGTGCTATGTGGCCGGCCCATTGCCACTTCAGCTGACTGATCCTACGGGCAATGTCAGCAACCTTAGTTCTTCTACGGATCTCTTAATTTCTGATTCGATCACGTAGAGAAATACCGAGCACTGCCCGCTCCATAGCACGCTGAGCGACATTGAGCCTTTTGAAAAGATCCTTCGTGAAGCACCACGTCTCAGAACCGTAAGTCATCACTGGTAACACACATTGGTTGTATACCTTTGTCTTAAGGCACTGAGGTATTTTGGACGAGAAGACGTTGCGTAATTTACCGAACGCTGCCCAGCCGAGCTGGATCCGTCTACTGACCTCTCTCTTAAAGTTGGACCTACCTAATCGGACAGCCTGCCCTAGGTATATATGTTCGTCAACCACTTCAAGAGTAGATCTCCCAACAGTTAGTGCGGTGGGTGCAACATGGACATTGTGCATGATCTTTGTTTTGTCCATGTTCATTTTAAAACCCACTTGTTGAGAAACTCTATTGAGGCCACCGAGCATGCGCCCCAAATCTTCCAGCGATTCTGCCATGACTACTATGTCGTCGGCAAATCGAAGGTGAGTGATGTATTCGCCATTGATGTTGATGCCAAGTCCTTGCCATTCCAGGAGCTTGAAGGAATCCTCCAGAGCAGCGGTAAACAGTTTCGGGGATATGATATCCCCCTGTCTTACTCCTCTCTTTAAAGGGATATCCTTCGTGCAGTGCTCCTGTACTCGGACTGACATGGTGGCGTTATTATACAAACACTTCAACACTTCGATATACCGAAAATTATATCGAAGTGTTGAAGTGTTTGTATAATAACGCCACCATGTCAGTCCGAGATATTATACTTCTACCATTCTTTTAAAAACGTTTTAATCGCTCAATAGAATATTCTTGCATCTTGAATAATACACATATGTAATACTTTTTACACGGTCACCAAAATTCCCAAAAGCGATTCCGTCCAAGACTCCTATGTCGTATTTTGGTATAAAAGAATTTTTTATCAACATCTAAGTCAAATATTGTTTCTCCTAAGTGAATATTCGTCACATCGAGGAAAAGCGGAAACCACAATCCATCATAATATTTCGTGGCCGCTATATAGGAAACTGTATTAATTTCCGAATGTCATAAGAGTTTCCTGTGTTCTTGTGTCTTTGCGAGTATAATCTATAGAAACTACTTGCAGCTAGTTTTTGTTTCGCAGTGCTATTTGACGAAATATTATATATTATAGGTATAGGTATTACATAAAAGGCTGGCACAGGCACAGGTCAAAACCTTAGCGATAAATTTAAATTTTATGACGAAGGTAAGTAGAAGGTGTTAAAGAACATTTTTATTAAAAATTTAACCCCAGAATCTTTAAAATTCAAATGTATAGTGTAAGTACATTGGTAATAGTTATTATTGTAAGTAAATGTAAGTAGGAATGCATGAATAAATCCAGTCTTGGTCTAACGCTCATACTTGATTTACGTGTCCCATGTCTGCCGTCTCGATAACATGACATATAAAGGGCGAAAACGCATGAAAGGCTAAAATATTTAAACAGTTTTAATAACAATAACTGAAATAGAAACATCTAGTTTGGTTAGTATAAAACAATAAAATGTTAATATCCTCTTATCAGTAGTTGCCGTTCGTGCTGCACGGTGCGCCAATTGCTTTATTATAAACTACCGACACAAACAAGGGGAAACTTTAATAAACTGCTGATAATATTTAAGCAACTGCAGTTTCCTTCGCTAATTCCTTATTGTTCAAATTGAAACTTACGACTTTGGATTTAGAGTCGGAATTCGGTAGTAGCTTAGCGAGGATGGCAGTGAGACATAATTTGAATAATTAAAAGGCGGCTTTATCTATTTATTCAGTTTCTCTAGTACAGGCGGAGTTGCAATTGTCCCAATTCGACAACGAAATGTCTGAGAGCTCTTGGGGGCGTTTGGCTCAGTGTTGAATTTTTAGTTACGGCGTTGAAGGGTTTTTAGCGTCGGATGAAGGATTTTTACAACCAATTCTCGCTGGAACAAATGATTCCTCCGTGCTTTTTGGAGCGTTTTTTTCTAATTAGTCTACATTGTTGGGGTGATTTTGTTTTGTTCGTGGAGTTTTATGGAACGGTTTAATTCCTATTTATTTTCTAGTTCATTGGTCACAGCAAATTGAATTCTACGTCATTCTCGTTTGCAAAGAATGTTTGACGTAATTTTTGTTAAGGTAATATTTTTTTTTCGAACTCTGCGGCTCACTAGTTGAGCTTGTTGTTGCTCAAGCGATCTTAAAGCGTCAATAGCCATTATTAAAAATATATTTACAACATAATTTACTTAGAAATTAACTTGCAGTGTCTGACTGTCTACAGGAGCCAGCAACACCCGTAGATACTCTGGGATACTATTGAGTGTTGACTATCTATCAATAATTCAGTAATACAATATCTTAAGGGTTTTACGTATACATGATAGCATATATTTGATACGTTTCCACGCGCGTTCAAACTCCTCAAACCTTGGGTCAACACTAATCACAAAATCCGTCCATGGGTTATATGCCAATAGTGCTAAATTTGTAATAATAAACTGATACAAACATTTAAAAGTTGATTCGTTGATTTGAAATCACTGAAAATATCACTTATTTTTTTTTTTATCTAAATTTAACACACATTACGTCATTGTGACAAGTGTTGACGTTGCAGTGTTCCAAATGAACTAAATTAAATAACAGCTCACTTTTCAAGTGAACTGATATTCGCCGAGACGAATTTCTCATGCTAACACGATATCTAGTGTATTGTTGATTCAAGCTTCAAACACCAAAAAATTGCAATAGTATTATAATTATTGACGTCGCTTTCTTTAAGTAGGTTAGGTTAGTACCTTACTATATAAATATGCAGACAAACCTGAATGGTCTTAGATTGATTGCAAGTCATTATAAGATCATTAGAAAATCTTTTTACTACAAAAAATTACATACATACTGACTGCGTCTAGAGATAAGTTACGTTAAAAACTTTTGGGTTGTTAAAGAGATAAAATCGATGACAACTTTTAATATTTGAAGACAGATAAAACGATGACGTTTCTGTAGTTTCAGTCAATACGTCACACGCCGGTAAGCAACTTCACACTTAACCTTTACTTTGCATATCTTGGCAAAACCCACTGGTCTGAAGTTACTTCAAGTTATTGACTTAACCACAACTATACAGCACAGCTCTGTGTATATTTATTCATTTATTTTGTAAAATAAAGGAACGAAAGTACTTAAAATGCTATTGTAATATTATTCAGTTCCGCGGCATAATAATCAGGCTTATTTATTATTAAAGAAAAGTGCAACCATAAAAGCTTGTACCTTTGTTGGTTGTTGTTATTGGTTAGTAGAAAATTTTGTTCCATTTTGTGATCTGAACACAAATATTTATGCAACTAACGGCCGAATACTGAAACTCTAATTAAACTTATGAGTCCTTCTGTTCACAGGCTTTCACTAGGTGAAATGAAAATTAAATCAACCATGGTTTTATTCTTTGGTAATTATAATATATAACTCTTACGTAGCCAAACTGACTCGACGTTCCCATTTCGTGCGATCAGGAAAACTATTGTCATAGAATGTATATATATTTCAATATCGTTACGATGAAATACCTTTTTTAGCTTTTATATTACGAGACGACCAATGACCACAATTTTCAATGCTGTCAATAAAATAAAAAAATATATATTTGAAATAGCATTTTACTAAGGCCTTATTTAAAAATTTAACTAAAAACAAAAGATTTTACAATTAATAATATTTTAAGGTTATGTCTATGCTTCGCGTAAAATTTTATTTTATATTGCCGCTTTATAAAAAGAGGTACACAATAAACCTTTAAGAAGCCTAAGTTTAGTAAATTGAAGACATTTCATAATAATTAAGCGTTTGAAATAAATGCTACAATGTTTTCCCTGTCTGGTCGTAAATTTCCTTTTACTTCTTTATTAGCTTATTATTCATTTAGAAAAATTATCTTCCAATTTTTATTACTGTATAATACATTTCATGAACAAATTTCTTTTTGTAAAGAAATTTAATTTTAATCTATCACTGTAGTTCTGACAAACAACTAGCTTCTATTTGTGGGTCAGATTAATTATCCTTACAGTTTTGTAAAGTTTTTTTTTAATTTTTATTGTAAAACACGATTTGTTATGTCTTATAGGTGACAAATATAACATTCGGATCTTAGTTTATATTCGTTGAAATTGAACATTCATGAACATTGAACACATAAAATGTCGGATCATCACCATCCTCGCATGAATACAACATACCTCCATTAATATTCTTCGCAAGTACTGTCCAAACTGTCCCATATCATGACAGAGTTTTAACGTATGCCGGGCTATTTAATATGAACAAACTAGTATAACTTTGAAGTAATAAGGCATAATGTTATTACGTCACGAGTCCTCGGGGAAATCTCCGTCTCGGCGTCAAGATATGACGTGGATGTACAGGAACGATCTCATTTCGTATGAGAAGGGATTGTCGGGATTTACTAGAGCAAGTTGCGATTACATTTACAAGATACAGATATCAAAGTATCAAGGTGTATTAGGCACTCTACTTCTGTCTATACGAGTATAATGCGTGATTTAATTATATAAGTTACCCGCAATCTCTTTATTTCACGTATTCTATACAATACCTAGGGTGTCTGGGGAATCCAGGCAATCTTTGAATAATTATTATAGTAAAAAGGTAGGTAGTTCACATTCCGAGAATAACTTGTTAAGTTTTATTGGGATTCTTTGTTAATTATCATTACGAATATTACTGTCCTAGGTCATGAAACAATTCCTTTGAATTGTAAAGAGTACTTTCTATTTTTAACTACTTTTTCACCGGCAACATGTGAAATAAATAGTTCTTGGTTTATGTAATCTGGACTACCAATTAAATGACGATCAAATAAAACATGTTCTATTAAATGGACTACATATAAACTAAAAACTTATGAATTAACATTTAGGGAGCACCTGGGTATGAAATACCGGGTTGTGGAGAACCTAAAAGCTTTGGGTTAGAATACGCTGTCGGGTTTCTTTAATATTGTGTATCTTGAGTCTTCTTAGAAACTTATTTTACTTAGAGCGTAATTACTCCGTCATATTATTAAAGGAAGCAATAGTAAAGAAACCGGCCAAGTGCGAGTTGCACTCACGCACGAAGTGTTCATTGCAAATCCACGTTTGTTGTATGTGAGTCACACTAAATAATTATTTCATTCTGAATTTACCATTTGAATAACGGTAACAGAAATACATCAGGTAAACTTCTCTCGCCCGGTATTTATGTGTAATTATTAAAACAATACAAGGTGTAAAATAAATAAGTGATAATACTTTAAGGTGTATATGTACCTCCTACGTAGAGTATACTGTGAAGTTACCAGAGACTTACTTTTGACTTTCATGTTTGTATGAGAAATGTCCTAACATTATAAAAATCCCATACAATAATAAACAAAAGTACCTCTTGCAGCGTTGGTACTTTCACAGTTAACTCCTATATACGGGACGCATACACACCCTAAAGTATTATCACTCATTAATATTATAGCCTATAAAAATAAAAAATAATCAATAATGTACAAGATTTAAAATTATGTAACAATTTAATAATTGCCGTCATAATCTCGGCGTCCGACCAAACAACTGACTTTTAACATTTGAATATTATATTGTTTATACAAATTAAATAGTTACTTCGAACATCATTTCTTATGCCCATGACATTATAATTTATCTATACTAATATTATAAAGCATTTATTGAGGAGGTGGTTATAATCTAACCGTATAATATTATGTAATACCTATACTAATACTATAAAGCGGAAGAGTTTGTTTGTTTGTTTGCTTAAACGCGCCAATCTCAGATACTACTGGTCCGATTTGAAAATTTAAGATGAAGGCTTTAGGCTATATAACATTACGCTGCAACTAATAGGAGCGAAGCGTCAGTGAGAAATATTGCAAAAACGGGGAAAATTATTCACATTTGGGGACTTTCGTTGCGTGCGCTGAATAAACGGTTTAAGTCACTCAAAAACCACGAAAACGAAGTCGCGGGCACACGTAGTCTCATAAAATGTTTAACTCACAATAGTAAACTATTTACTTTAAAATAAAAGATGTAGGTGATATACAGTTTGTCTCTCACGCTGTGATCTTATAGTGACAGTTGGTCAGACGGGTGGACAGCGGAGTCTTAGTAATAGGGTTTTACCCTTTGAGTAGGGATCCCTAAAAACAAGTATATCCGATATTTTCAGTGTATCTCTCGTACACTCGTACATTATTCTTACTCAAATTCCAAGATTCATGAAAGAACAACCAATTTGTACAGGAAAAAGATATAACTTGTATGAAAGTAATCAATTGCAGGAAGACTCAGTGTTTGATCAACAAAAAGAGATGGGATAACGAACGAGATACAACATACAAGGGATAGGAATAACAAGACGTGAGTCATATTGCGGACAAAAGTTAGGTAATTTAATCCATAACATTTTTTTATTTACGTCAAATATACACCACAAAATATGATATTAATTTTAAATGTATGTTCAAACGTTTTTCTTTGTATTTTATGAGTCTACCCATTGGCTTAACAGTAAATATAGTCAATAATACATGAATTGTAGGCAATAAATAATTATAGCTCTTACTATCTTTAGTAGGCACTGATGTTAAAATTGGTAGCCAATAAAAGCTACTTACTCTTCGTAGCAGTAAGTCGTAGACAGCTACGAAGATTACTACGTTGTAGCTACACGCGGTTATGTCGTATAGTTTCCTTGTCAGATATTTCAAACTTAAAATATAGATTCTTTTGAATTTATATTACATGAAAATAATATGTAAGCTTTAGTTTCATAAGATAGCCGTTATACTCCGGTCGTATTACAGCATAATTGCTTTTAATTTATTATAACAATTAACGCCTCCGCGGTCTCGTAATTTAGAATAAGAACAACTCGGGTTAAGAGCCAACTTAACCAGAAGGTCGTGGATTCGATTCCTGCGTTAGAACGATATTTTTTTTTATTTCTAAGTTCAGTTACGATAATGCGGCCTGCATTGTCTGATAAGAAAAAGGATACATGCGTGGCATTAGCATGTAAAAAGCAAGTCTTGCGCCTTACATCTCGTCAGTCGTGTCAGTTATCCGGGATGGATAACTGACACGACTGACTTTAGAGTGAAGGAAGGGGCTTCTGTGTATTGCGCTCACACTTGAGTAACATAAAAATAACTCCTGCGTAAGCTGGCCTGGTTTTAATGAAACCGGCCACCGTCACCGGAATCGGTGTGGGAGGCATTATTATAGAATTATAAGAATTACCACTTTCTAGGAAACCGCACCAACAAACATAGTTTACAAAGTAAATTCTATTGAAGCAACGCTATCCTTGGAAAACACCTAAAGTGTGTCACTGGTGTCATTAAAAAATGTCAGAAAAAAAAATTATATTCTTGGTTTCAAATTACTTCCGTACTAAACTAATGCCTTCAAAACTTATTAATATGACTATATCAATAACAGCCACTCACAATATCAGCTCTAACAATGGTTTTGTTGAGGGATCGATTATTTTCCCCTTCATTTTGTAACGTCTCTATAAGTCAAAGTGACTGCTATTAAATAGATCGGTTCGAGCCGTCAAAGGAAATTATCAATTCATTTCCTTGTCGATATCCGGTATTCCAATTTGCCATGAAAATTACCTTATAACGATGCCTACTTATTGGTTAATACTACCGGTTAATAAATAATTGAGTATTGAACATACACAGCTGAATACAAAAAGATTATTTGTATCGTCGAAAAATATATAATAATAATTTATTACTGATGTGTTTCGTAAAACATTTACATTGATTTAATAACATTAATGTCTGCAACATCCAAAACTGTACTGAGTAGATAGATAAAGATTTTCTTTTCATTTTCTTTAATGAGTCATGAAATTATTTTTTTTAAGAAGAGAAATAAACTAATTCCAAGTAAATGAGAAGGAACCCGTGGTATTGCTAAGAGGCTTTCAATGAAGGTTTCCATGGCAGTTTACATTGATAATAGTAAACTGCCCTTCAAAACTTTATAGAAAAAATAAAATATTAGTCAAAAACTCCTAAATAATCCGTACTGAAACTACATTAATCATCTTTATAAAAAAGTACAGTCAAATATGTACCCCCTCTGGAAATTAGTGAAATATGTTCATAAAATAAAAAGTATAAAGCCAAACTATGTACAATTTTTATGGAACAAAATGGCAGCTATTCTGAGTCGAATAAAAAATAATCTCGCAAAACGGATCATTAATCTCAGAGTAATCGGTGTACATAAATAAAAAACAGGCTGAATTGAGAACCTCCTCATTTTTTTGGAGGTCGGTTAAAACATAAACATTCGCCGTTATAAGTGTGAATATATACAGATTCAAATTAAACCTACCGATGTTTCTACCCTGTGGTACTCGCGGGGCTGTAGGTACTTGAAATTTCAGCATCCACTTATTCCACTAATTAGCTGTACTCGACGTAATGAGCAGACCACCTGGCGGTTGCCATGTGGAAATGAGTTTTTATGGGACTGATCGCTTCTATTGATAGTATATTACCATTGAATTCGATGTGGAATATGTGATATTACTTTTCACCTGACTTCGGCGAAGCAAAAATATTTTGACAGTCTATGTATGTGTGTGTTTGTCTACACTACTGGCCCCAAAAATGAGGTATCAAACGATTTGTAATGATGCTGTAAGTGACATATTATATTATTTGAAAGTAACACGGTGGGTAGAAGAATAATATAAATAAGTAAAGTATTTCATTTTGTCATTAAAATTATAAAAATGTGCGACAAAAAATTGTATGTAAAGATTTTTTAAAGTAAAATCATTACAATTAATATCTGGAATCTTCGAACTGTAACTTTCATACTAAAAGAAATATTTACACTTTGTATGATTTATAATATATAATAAAATATTTTCTACTATGCTAGAGAAGAAACCTGATATGTGTATGTGTCCTGCTAGACAAATCATTGTATACATAGATTAATAACAGCTAGATGTTGAGTCTTGATAAAAACGCATCACAAAGTTTCAAGCAAATAAATCTCGGAACGCTCACGTCATTTACGTACAATTACATTCGCTGACTGACAGGCCGTTTCAACAAGCAAGGACAAATGTCATAGTTTAATTTCCGTCTATTTCTCACGTGTTTCAAAATATTGCACTTAGAACAATAATTAATGCACCCTGGTTCCTACCAAACTCGGAACACCTGCAAATAGAATCAATAAGAGAGGTTTTGACTTGATTGACGCCAAATTATTTTTTCTGAATTTTAAAACTTGAAACTGCTCTCCTGTTTAATTTTTGGCGCTTATGCCATATTACCTTTTCCGTGGATAAGGTTCAAGAGTAAAATTGTTTGCGATTGCTTTGCATTTGCAAGTTTCAGCACCTAATAACCCTGTCAGCTTCTAGGTGTTATTGTTATAGAATTGTATAGCAGTGCGTCAATATTGTTATTAGTAACGTGGTTCATAGTTCTTGAATTTCTATGATATGGTCACAAAGTAAATATATAACAGAGACACGACCTAGTACTAGGAAATGGTATCACCCTAATACTGGCAATTCGACTGGCTATTTTTATTTTCTTCGATTTCCAGGCACATTGCGGGAACCGCCGGTATTAAAAATACTAATTACTAATTTCGTTTCGTATCTTCCTCTTAATTAGGGAGTTGAATTTAGTATAATATGCTTAAAAATAATTAGCTTCTCTTTATTTTAATGTCAATGTTTGTACTTAATTCGGGATATTTACACTTCATAATTTACAAACGTTAATAGTAGTGACATCTATTGCAATTTTTTTGTATTAAACATTGTATGGGATGGAAGGCCATGATATGGTGGATATAAATTTATCTTACTTATTAATATTGTGGTGACCGACTGAGATGACGCAGCGTCAACAAGACCTTGCCGTAATAAATAATACAATTTCATCTTGGTCCACATCACGACAGCGTTACACATGGGACGCGTGTTTATTTAACTAAACAAACAACTCATGATGTTTGTCATATTCTTGAAGCTCCTCATGTAACATGCTCATATTATTATGTCATAATTTATTTTCATTACGCTTATATTCATTACTTTTTTGGTTAGTGGCCGTCTATGAGTGGTGTAGATAATTATAAAACGCATTGAAACAAATAATTATCTACTAAAGCCGACCTCCGTAGCTCAGTGGTTGAGCGCGTTGGTGCTCGAACGAGAGGTAGTGGGTTCTAATCCCGCCGAAGGAACAAAAAGTTTTCAATGTTCCGAGGTCATGGATGTTTATTGAATTTGTTTATAATATAATAAAAATCTTAAATATGTGTATAGTATAAAAGTATTAAATATATTTTCGTTGTCTGGTACCTTTAACACAAGTTCTTCGGATACTTAGCGTGCAAAGTATCCGAAGAACTTGTGTCGAAGGCCAGATTGACGTAGTGTAAAGCGTCCCTAGATATTATAATTTATATTATTATTATTAGGTCCTTACATATTATGAAATTGGCGTTTTGTATGAGAGGAACATAAAGGCGATTTTTTCATATTAAAATATATTTTATTATCAAAGTATGTACCATTGCTATCTATACACTTTTGCCATCATATGGGTAGTTCATTGATCCCTTTACTAAAAAAACCATTCGGACGGGAATCAATGAAATCTTTGAAAGCGGTTTGGACTGCCTCATCGGAATTGAATTTTTTTCCTTGCAAGAAGTTATCCAAATTTCGTAAAAAAAAATGGTAATCTGTTGGAGCAAGGTCCGGAGAGTACGGTGGATGTCCTAGACATTCCAATTGAAGCTCCTCTAATTTGGTAGCCGTCTGTTGGGCCGTGTGTGGTCTAGCGTTGTCTTGAAGCAGCAGTGGCGTAGAGCGATTGACAAGTCTCGGTTGTTTGACGGCGAGCTTTTCCAACATGGTTTGCAGTTTCTGATAATATACATCAGCCGTAATCGTCTGACCAGATTTAAGAAAGCTATAGTGTACGACACCGGCACTAGTCCACCAAACGCTTACAAGTAACTTTTTTTGAGTCAATTTTCGCTTGGGGCACGACTTTGCTGGTTCACCAGGGTTCAGCCATTGCGATGAGCGTTTACGATTATCGTACAGGATCCACTTTTCATCACATGTAATGATCCGATTTAAAATTCCTTCATTATTGTGCCGGTTGAGCAATGTAAAGCAGCAGTCGACGCGCGTTTGTCGGTTTGCTTCACTCAATTCATGAGGTACCCACCTTTCAAGCTTTTTCACCTTCCCAATTTGCTTCAAGTGGATTAAAACGGTTTTGTCACTAACACCGCAGCCTGTAGCTAACTCTGATGTGGTTTGCGATGGATCTGCTTCCACAATAGCCTTCAATTCATCATTATCGACCTTGGTCTCCGGCCGTCCACGGAGCTTGTTCTGCAGGTCGAAATTTCGAAAACGAAAGCGTTGAAACCAAAAACGCACCGCATTTTCTTTTGCGACACCACCCCCATACACATCATGAATCCTTCGAGCCGTTTCTGCAGCACTGGTGCCACGGTGGAACTCGTACTCGTAAATAATGCGATATTTTAAGTTTTCCATTTTGTGAAATGAGTGACGCAGAAAAAAAAGCAAAAGAGAAAAAAACAAATGAATTACGGTTTTCAAAACACAAATGCATGAGTAAATAGCTGTTTAAATTTGAATTCGGAATTCCTAACCAAAGAGGATATATTTAAGATCAAAGTGGCCAGTACGACAAAACGCCAATTTCATATGTAAGGACCTAATATATTAAAGCTGTATTGAACCAATTACATTGTAAAATGGAAAAATATGTTATGTCGTATCTTTATCAGTATAACTTTATATATCAGTATATCATTCAAGCCTGTTTTAGTATATTTTTGATAGAATCGTACATAATGCGCACTAGCAAATCATGTTGTAAGAGTTAATATTACGAGTGACCTAAACACATTTTAACAATTTAGTTTAGGTTAGCAATAACCAATCAAATTTATAACATCAATATAAAGTTACTGTTAACTTAACCTTTGTAACAACAGCACACAAGAGAGGCTTACGACAAAGGAGGTCTAATGTAAACATGCGACAACCTCGTGGGTAAACCCATAGATGGGGGCAGTGAGGGAACACTCCTTTAATCTTAATCTTAAGGTTGGCCAGCTAAAGATTTTTTTCATTTTGCGTTGGTGCGTGAATGCCTGAAGTTTTGAATTCTTAGTTTTAAAGCATTTGATGTGAGTTATTATTCAATAATTCACAACACATATTCTTGTGTTTTAGGAGTATGCAAATTAGTATTTTTATTAAGACTAGAGGACACCTTGTGGCCAAATCGAAAGTAATTCAAATTTAAATTTTAAAGTTTAACGTTTTAGGGTCTTTTACATCCCATACAGAGTTCAAATATTATATAAATCGAAGAAAAGAAGAAAAAAAAAAACAAATGTGTCAAAGCTTCTATTCTTATACTATAATATAATATACTATATCTATGGCTTATACAACGCATGTTAGTGTGAGTGACTGTTTACTGCTTATTTTCATTAATTTAAGGTAGTTCTTAGTATCATTTAAAGATATAATATTATGATTATCCCTATTACGTTAATGTAAAATACACCTATGTAGGTAAATTTAGATTGAATAATGTACAGATTAAAGATGTAGCTTACTTCATGTTTTTCATTCTCGTAGGTTCTAATGGTACAAGCATGGCCATAATTAGTACACAGTAAATAGATTGACATACCATATGTTCTGCAAGAGGACGACGAACTTTCACTCAGCTTATCGGATCTATCTCGGGGTATTGTATTAATTAGCTACAGCACAGGGTTATAATACTAGCTCGACAAATCGATCACTGCTGTAATTTCGTGCAGCGAGGCCTATAATTTGGTAATAGGAAGACGTAGGCCGATTTGTTCCATGAAATATCCGTGCAATGGGTGTATCTTGATACGATTATTCGAAACAGAGAGAAATTTCGAGAAAATATTGGGGTTTTTATATCTAACTTCTTGTGTATAGTTTGTGTATATAAAACTTAAAAATGTAATATAAAATAATAACTCAAAAAAATTGAAAAAACCCTTTGGTTTTTTTTTGCTAGATAATAATTAGATAATTAGAAGGTTTTAAAACAATTTCCACCTGATCACAATATTGTTCTAAGCCAGATGATAAATAAAAAGGCTAATTTTGAAGGTTGTAAGAACTCGGCCAAACTACAAAAAGGTTAAAAGCAAAAAGGTTTAAGTTAAATCGACTTGCAAACTTTTATTCGGACGGCGATAAAAATCTCGAACGAATTTCTTTTTATACGGAACGTGTATATTAAAGTTGTAAACGGATCCGAGGGAAGGGCTTATCAGGGAGAATAAATACGGCTGTACGTTCACAAGTCTCAGATTAAGAAGCGGATATGACGCAAATCCTATTGTGAACCTATGGAACATAATAAAAGAAATGTTACCACATTTTCTTTCTATTTAATTCTCTATGTAGAGTATCCTCGATGTATTCACATATATTTAATCGAATACGTGTATGAGGAGAGTTTATTTATTCGTTATTATGTGGTTTATTCGGCGCTTTTCACTTTTCTATCCAAATGACTTGTCGTTTGGAATGGTACTTATTACTATAATATGATTTGTTTGTAATTACATTATTTAATAGATTTCATACTAGATATGTTAGGTTTTTGAAGTTAAACTTTATTTGGCGAGTAGGGTTTACCCTACATTGTAATGTGGTCAAATTTTTACTATGACGACACGAAAATCCGACACCATGAAGTTAGCTAGTCCAAATTGGACAGATCTAGTGATTGCATTCAATTATTCACTTTTTCTCAACTTACAATAGATATGTCTTTTGTATTGTTCCGAATAATAATTTGTACAAACTTAGGTTAGCGCAACAGATACATTTTTTTATTTAGTTACGCCAAAGAAATATAGCTTATTACGTGCGACTTTCCTATACTCACTATGTAAACACACACACTTTTTATTTTACTTTTTCTTATGTAACGTCCAAATTTATGTAATAAATTTGAAACGTACGAACCTAAAACCTAAAGGCGACATAAAAATAGGACACCCAGATAAATTCTACATATAGTAAAACCTATTCTTTACGAACTTAAGTCTACCACTGTTTCTTTACGAGCGGCCCACCTGATACAAAGTTGTGCTATTATTTTAAGTGCTTCAAAAATAGTGCTGTCGCAATGTGGGGCTTGTGTAAGGATTTACAGAGGCTGTTTACTGTACAGGAATAAACGTATGTGGGTATTTTTGATGACAGCATATTTTCTTTTAGGCTGTGATGTATTTTCTTTACAAACCGCAGCGAAGCGAAACGAAAAGTGATTTGACAGTATAATATGTATATAAATAATATAAGTATGTTTTTTCCATCGTTGTGCTGAAACTATTGAACCGATTTTAATTAAAGATATGTCAATAGGTTCTTAATAATAGACCGGAAAATATAGGGTATATAATTTAGGAAGTATCTGTGTTCATTCGCTCGTTTAAAACTACATCGTGTCACAGTGGCATAACTCGGTTTTGAGTTTTTACCACCATTTTATTCACCGTACCCCAATCTATTTAGTGCAAACGTGGTACAATTTAAGCCAATACTGACAAAAGTATGAGGAAAAGAGAGGGCTTGTCACGATGCGGCGCTGCCCCGTTTAGCAGCTAAGCTTATTTCCACAACGCGCCTCCTCAGTGTGACAATGCAGTGCGCAAGAGTACTTGCTCGCGGTTTAAGACAACAACGTGTCACGACCTGCATGATACCTTTTTGGAGTAAAGGTAAATATTTTATTACTTATTTATTTAATTCTTTAATGTGTCACACTTGTTATGTCGCCTTTTAGTATTAAAAAATTAATTGATCGTACTTGGTCACTACTTTGATAACACGTTGTTCCTTTGAAAATTATAAAAATAAAATTGTCTTGTGTTAGCATGTCACGTTGTATGCAATAAATTTTTGTACTTATTTAAATTTACGCTTCGTTTATAACAGGATGTCGCGATACATATTTCAAATATTGGCGTTATAATATTAAGAAATTCATCGTTTTGTCACATTGTTTATAATAATATTTTATTAATAAAGATTATTTTTTTTCAAGATGGGTTCACGATCAAGGAGCATGTGGAAATGGCTAATGAAAATTATCATCAAGATGAGGAAACTCCCGAAAAGCCTCGGCGTAGAAATTCTTCTAGCAGCTCCTGCTCATCTAGAAGCTCAGCTGAGGAGAGGAATCCTTCATCGAAGATAGCGACGATTCCGTTAGAGACCCGAATTTCACCATCAAAAAGAAATTGAAGAAAGTTCAGATGATGAAGAAGCTCACACCTTGACAACACTGACTACAGTACCTCTAAACGAATTGTCACAAGACTTAATAAATAGTACAGGCATAGAAAATTGTGTTTCTAGCTCTATAGACTAATTCATAGCTAAATTTGAAGATCCTATTGTTGCGGATATAATATGCGATCAGGAAGAAAATGCATACACACCACAGGGTGAGGCTCGTGAAGACGTTGTACGTACAAAGAATGCTCCTTTTACGATTTTAAGACTATTATGAGTACCCAGTTCTAATCCTAAAAAACATATATACGGTCGAATTGAGAAACCTCCTCCTTTTTTGGAAGTCGGTTAAAAATGATGTGATATTTCTCAAATATGTAGTCAATATATCTAAGTCATTATGGTTATTGTAAAATAAGTACCTCCCTAATTATAAGTATGAACTGTGTACAGAAACTTTATAAACATGTTTAAATTAAGTAAGTATTATAAAAAAAGTTAACGTTACCTAAGTACCTTGTGATACTTTAGCAACAATTTTCCACTTAAACCTTTGTTTTGCTTCAAATTTTGCCGTTTACGATACTATAATACATTTTAATCTTTCTATAATTCATGATACCAGGTTAAATTATTATTTTAGACGTAGGATTGTTGAGTCTGATAAAATTAAGGTTTTATTTTAGGTATAAAAGACGCCACATACTTATTTTTGTATTATTTGTTTGTTTGAGACTGATTATAAAACTAGTATGTTACCCTTTAGCTAATAGTTTTTTCAATAAATACTCCTTTTATAATTTCAACATAGTGTTATTATTTTGTACCACATTCTTAAATATCTTTATTTTATTACCTATAACGTGCTTGTAACGTGCGTGTAATAATGAACTTACTGACTGACATAGGGGTATATACCCCTATGTCAGTCAGTAAGTTCATTATTTTTATAGGAAGAACGTGACATGTAGGGACTGTTTTCACTGAGATTTATAGTTTATTACTAAAATTCAAATTGGGCATAAAAATCTTTTTTGCAGCTATCTTACTTTAAAAGTTATAAGAATAAAAAAACTTCAAAGTCGTTATCCCAAAATTCTAGTTTTTCGTTGTGCCGAAACGAGCGATTATTATAAAGTAAATAATAGTAGTGTTTTTAACAATTATGTGGTGATTAATTGGAAATAACAATAAATATAGAGAAGTTTGTTTATTTATTTAACAAATATGGTCATTAATGTATTAGGTACAGTCGGCTGCACTAACATGGATACATCTACAAATTTGCAAAAATATGTCTACGTTTAATTTTCAAAAATATCGTCACCTTATTGCATTCAAAGCGATGTAACCAGCAAAGTGTTTCAAAATTATAAATACATTATTTTCATAATGAAGTAAACAGCAGTATTTCAGTGAATAGTATACACACTTAAATTCATAATTATGAATACGCGACAAATTTCAGTAGCATGTAACCATTGTTTATTTCATTATAATGTAAACGTTAATTTTGTGTTTCAGAAAAGGCTGGTCAAAATTTCATTACATTGCAATATATACAATAATGAATTCCATAAATAATAGAGGTGATATATTGACGGGTATTATTATTGACGGTTATTTAAAAATCATACATACATTAGAATATTGATTATATTCTTTAGTGTAATAGGTATAACTCTGATACACGCGAACGTATATATTTCAAAGATACTTTCATCGGTTTTTATAGTCTACCCTCAAACTATAATATGATCAAAACTAAACAATGTTAATATCGTTCTATATTAGTAATATTGTAAATATAAATAATATAAACTAACACGGGCAAACATCGAACATGAAAAACATCCCATATTTTAAAATAATAAAAATTGTAGTTTTAAATGACTCCATTTGGATTACCTAAACTTAAAAACAAAAAACAAACCAAAAAAAAATATTACTGAATAATGAATATTGCGAAGTGCGAACGATGACTGTAAATTAACTCTCTTGGACTAACTCGTGACTAAATATTTCTGGTTTCGTTATCATCATATTATGTATAGTTTGAGGGTAGAAGTAAAAACCTGATAAAAACAGTCTCTGAAATATAATATTATGTTCGCGTAAAATTTCTGATCGATTGCAATAAATTGGATAATTCTTGTCTTTTCTTGTTTTTTTTTGGTCAGTAAAGCAAAATTATTTTTTTAACTAGCCCCTGAATAGTCAAACAGTGAATGAACTGATGACGAATTATTGCGATCTCGTCAGCTTTGAATAAAAATAAAAAAAGTATATCAAAATCGGTCCATTTATTTAGTAGTTACGATGCCACAAGCAAACAGACGAACATACATAAATAAACGTCAAACTTATATCATAGTGTAAGTTTATGTAGTTTGCAGACACGCAAGCTAACATTTTGTATGATAAACAAAATTAATATAATGTATAAAAAAATCATAGATATAGTTTGAGGGTAGAAGTAAAAACCTAACAAAAATAGTTTCTGAAATATATGTTTAGGTAAAATGCCTGATTGACTGTAATAAACTTCATCATTCTTTTCTTTTTGTGTTTTTTCTAGTCATAAAAGTAAAATTATTTTTTAAGTAATACTCGAATTGTTCAGCAGTAAGCAAATTTATTTTGTTGAATCATAGCTTTAGTGTTTTAACATGACCACGTCAGCTTTCAAACAAAAAAAACTACATCAAAATCGGTTCATCCGTTTGGGAGCTACGATGACAGACATACAGACAGACTCGAAAAATCCCTCTGTTTTTGTCGGAGGTGCAAAAAGGGATTTTTTACGAATTCAGTAGTCTAAATTTCATGTTTCTACCATTTGTAGTTACGGCTGTGCGAAAAGAAAAAGAAAAAATGAATGTATACATCTTATTGGAACATACCACGAGTACATTTTTGTGGCATTTAAAACATATTTGCAGAAAAGTGAAAAATGCTAAAATTTTATAAGTGTATCCATATTATTGATACAATTAATGTTTACATTGTAATGAAGTAAACAATGTTTACATATTATTGAAATTTGTCGCGTATTCATAATTATGAATTTAAGTGTGCATACTATTCACTGAAATACTGCTGTTTACTTCATTATGGAAATAATGTATTCATAATTTTGAAACACTTTGCTGGTTACATCGCTTTGAATGCAATAAGGTGACGATATTTTTGAAAAACTAACGTAGACATATTTTTGCAAATTTGTAGATGTATCCATGTTATTGCAGCCGACTGTACTTTTATTACTATGATTTATTTTGTATATTTAAATTATATATTTTGTATATTTTATATTTATTTTAGTTAATAGCTTAAAGTAATTAAAACCTGAACACAGTTAAATGAATCTAATAAAACTTTGTACGCCTTTTCGATTTACCACGACAACTGATATTATAATATTTTATAACGAAAATATAATTGAATTTAATGAATAAAGAATATTATATTACCAAATTTATAATCTGATTTGTTGGAATAAGCGAACAACAATGTGAGCACAGCAAAGTTGGACAAGAATATAGGATTTCACTTCACTGCTGAAACCGAACAATCTCATAACAGTTTATAAACTTTTGATCAGTTACAGACTGTAAGTTATTATACAATGGTATATTATGTGCTTGAATCAAGTAAGTAGGTACGTTGTTTGATTACAACTTTAGGCATCTTTAAGACCCTGTCCAGTAACCAAGTAGAAAAATTCCTTATCGATTGTCAATTGTAATCAGGGCCCTGATTCATGCCATTGATATTATCACGCATCTAGGCGCAATGTATGCCTAAAATTCCGCCGATAATTATGCCTAAATATGTCTATCGGTGTAAAATAGGTAATACAAATAAAATTATTTTATTTGTAGAGTCAAGCAAACCAGATAACCAGATTACTTAAAATAATAAAGTAGACACAATGATGCTTTCGAAATTCCATTTTTTTATTTTAAGTCATTATTTATAAAAACTAGTTTGCGCTTTATCTAATATATTCGTGACTCCGTTAATAAACAAATTAAGGACGAGACTTGAGAGTCTGGCACTCTCAAGTTCCGTAGCACGTTTTGCTTGTGTACCAAAGCAATGAATCGGAAAATGAATCACGGGACGTTGCGCGTCGGTAGGGTACAGCGAGTAAAACGGAATTGCTTTCGCTTCGCCTTGGATTTCTGGTCTTCGTCTGCCTTTTGACCTCACCATTTGTTACACTGTACAGCGCTTCGCGGCGTATTCACAATGAAATGCGATAACACTGTACCACGCTTTGCATGTGGTAGAAACATATTGACAGAATAATAATAATATTATGTTATGTGTCATGTGCCGTCGCTCTGGCTTATATAACAGAGCACTTTTGCGAATCGAACTGTAAAAGATTAACCGATTTTTGAAAGGCAAATCAACTAATCAGTGTTCAAGTCCCTTGTCAGTACTAAATTTAAACTTGACAAAAGGTTTGAACAACGATTAGCTAATTTGGCGTCATTTGCCTTTCAGAAACCGGGGTTCACTGTAAGTGAATATTTAGGGTCAATCAACACTGAAACGATACACAAATAAGCGGCAATTAAGTAGTTATCAAAATTTTAACTTTATTTTCTACAAAAAAAGATGTATCTTCTTTTGTAGAAAATAAAGTTAAAATTTTTCGAAATTAGAACTTTTGTAATTAAACATATATATATGTTTAATTACAAAAGTTCTAATTTCGTGCTGCCTCCTTAATCTTGAAACTAAATTAAGCATGGCATGGTATTAAGTCCGCCCTTGTACGTTTTGCAAAAAGTGTAAATAAATAAACAAATAAATTCAATTCTAATCCGATTCCTTGGAAGTAGCTAATGAAATTCCTTCCTAGTAGCTAATGACATGACATCAAAATTATACTTGTATAATTAAATGTCATTAGCTACTATTGTACCTATACGGGATGATTTCTATATAATTTCACTAAGTTCCATAAAATCGACTCAAAGTTTTAAATTTGCCGCTAGAGTTGTGTTGAAGATTAGCCAACTGTCAAATTCCAATTCCGATCAATTGGAATTTATTTAAAGAGTAAGGGGACTGGATGGTGCTTGAAAGCCTTGTCTCACTCTTGGTATTTGGTAACTTGTATCAAAATAATATTGTGTAATAAATAAATAAATTAACATGAGCGGCCTGTGTCCCGTTCCAGTGTGACCTTTAGGCTGTTTTTTTTTAAATAATTTTTAACTAATGCAACCAGTTTCAGCCTCAATAAATCTCAATAAACAAGTTAATTGCAAACTTGAAAAAAAAAACAGTTGAGGCACTTTTTATTTGGAATCGTTGCAGACTTTTTGTCTTTTAGTTTGTACTTGGCACCTGTTCAAAGTCACTGATAAGGAATACTAGGAATTGTGAACTTCTTCATTTCGTACATTTAAATATTTTATAACATCTTTTAAGATTATTTTGATATTATTATATCGAAAGAAATTCCTTAGTTTAAACTAAATGCTAGAAATATAATATTTTATTCTTGGAGTGACATAACATTCCCGAAACCAAATACGAATACATATTATACAAGTTTTACTTATTTCTATTTTAAACCGAAACGGAATTTAATTCAAAAGATATGCGTCCCAAATTCTTCCTTTCTTTAAATACCTGACGAAATTGTAAATTTTACGAATGCAAACTCGAGGGCCAGCGGAGCTGGAAGGCTCAAACGTCGGAAAAACTTTCTCGAATAGTTCCAACGGAATCGCCGACTTCTATAGAATACTCGAGCCAATTTATTCACGGTTTCCAAATTCCAGAACCAATAAATTGTTTTGCGTGATATTGAAACTTGTTTCGTATTGAAATTGTTCAAGTAGGTACAGGTGTTCCGAAAGAGCCAAGACGTTTTATCTCAGACATTGTTTTATTAGACGTAACTGCCAGCTTCGCTCAGCATTTTATAAATAAATGGTCGTTTTATTTAGCCGAGTTAGCCATTTAGTATGTAGTTACGAAGTGTAAAAAATTCAATTTATCTATAGATAATATTTCAAACTACGTTTGACCTTAGAAAAAAATGAAGAACTCGCATCTACCCCAGTGACACAGACTATCTACAAACGTCGCACGTGACAATATATTACAGGTAATAAAAAAAGGTTTTAGGTGTCCTCAAATAGACCCTATCCTAGATATATGCTCGTATAAATTAGTGTAACAAGCCCAGTAGGTCCGGGAAATCATTCGCATCTTAATAGCCGTGATGTAATAAGTTCGGAGATTTATGGCGGCCGAATATGAAGCTCAAGTGCGCCCTTCGTGGTTTTAACACCCTGCCCTATTTTAATAATACAGGAAGTTATATTTCACACCCTGTACATAGAAAGTCATTTATATGGATATAACGTAATTCTTCGGTACAGGAATTCGAGGAGAGGAGATTGTATTTAAATTAAAATTTTATCAGTATCCTATTTTAATAGGATTTGCTATTATCTTATTTATAGGAGACCGGGGTCATACCGTGCACATTAATTGCCGTAATTATAATGTTTCGTTTTAGGTTTAGTGATCGCATAAATGTTGTGATTAAAGTATTTTTGTAAATAGTTTTTAAGGCCTGTATAAATAAAACAATCTCGAACCCAACCTCACCTTGAGAACTAATTTGACAGATAAAAAACGTTTCGTTTCACTTTTAAAAATGAAGAATTTTACTTATATTACATACTTTAATTATTTTCTTTCTTAAAACGTAAAAATATAGATTATAAAAATATACATTATACTTATTTTATTGTTTCCTGTAATCTATAATATGAATATAACGGTATAAAAGAAAATAAATTAAAGCGCTATGTAACATTAATAAAGTTGTTCACTTTTAAAAGTGAAACGAAACGTTGTTTTATCTGTCAAATAGGTTCTCAAGGTGAGGTTGGGTTTGAGATTGTTTTATTTATACTCAGCTTATTGTGTTAATGATAAATTGAACAATAATTAATTATTATAACATAATTATTTATAGAATTAAACTCATAACAAAGTTCTTTGTTACTTCAAGCGCTTTGGACTAATTACATAAGGATACCACATCGTGTAAATGCCCATCAGTTTTAGTGTAGTGAGCGATAAATAAAACCGGCAGTAAATATTCCAGCCTAGATCTCGCTTCAAGATAATCCCGGGAAACGAGTACAATAGCCTTGAATGACACTACACGGCAGGAGATAGGCCATATATCTATGTGTACACCGCCCCCGAAAGCTCGTTGACCCAGAAAACTAAGCCAAAGCGCGAGAGCCAGGATTCCTTGAGGTTTCTCTTTAATTAGTAATGTAACATAACAATAGCCTTGCTCTTAAAAGAAATGAGGCATTTGCACTACTGTGAGTAAAATGCGTTTGAAGTAAACGGATGGACATCACTAGTTTCATGGAGTTGGAAAGTGTTTGGACAATGTTTAGAAAGGTTTTACTTTAAATATTATTATCTAAATATTAACCCCTTATTCATATAGGGTGTAAAAATAACAGTCACTACAATTTGAGATACGATTATACTACGTCTCCTCATTTTGAATTTTTTTTTTTGACTTTTTTTCATTTTTATTTTTTGTCGCAAGAATAATGAAAAAGCAAAAAGAAATTTAAAAAATATAGAATAAGATAAGGTAGTATAATTATATCCCAGAGTTGTAGTGACTGTACCTTCTACACCCGCTATAAATGTTTACCTTACATACTGGATAAGCTGTACAATATTTTCTCCTTGGGTATCAAGTGACTTTTTTAGCGTATCAGACAGTGAGAAAACATTAAACAAGGTGTAAATATTTCTATAAATAAAAAGGTTACACAGAAATCAAACAAAATTTCATAATTTTTTTACTTGGACATATTTGTTTGACGAAAAACACACACGCACACATACATACTTTCCCTTCTCATCAGTCTGAAATGTAATTAAATTTGTACAAGTAGGCACGCATAAATATTTTATTTCAGATTGGTTTTTAGTTGTCAGTTGTGAAAAGTGGTTTGTGATATACAATTTTACCATACCACGCACACGCATTATCTACAGGATGTTTCATGGTTCATATATCAAGCCGAATATGTAAAGAGAAGGATGCGTAGAGCATTTTTTGTTTAGGCACCTCATATAAATTACTTAACAATAAAAAAAATACAAAGGTCTAAAATGACCACAGGGGAGTAAGTTTCATACTTACTATGCTCGCAGCTTGCGGGCTCCTAGTTTATACACACAAACGCATTGGTCGTTGACCTAACATCTGACTTTGGTTGAAACTAATCTGCTTTTGTCACTTTTATGTAGACCTCTAATCGCGACGAGTCCATAGATATTATTATTATTATTATTATAGCAACAAGTCACACCACGTCAATCTGGCTCCTTGCTAAGTATCCGAAGAACATGTGTTACAGGTACCAGACAACGGAAATATATTTAATACTTTCATACTATACACATATTTAAGATTTTTATTATATTATACACAAATTTAATACACATCCATGACCCAGGAAAATTTAAAACTTTTTGTTCCCTCGGTGGCATTCGAACCCGCAACCGCTGGCTCGAGCACTAACGCGCTTAACCACTGCGCTACGGAGATCGTCAATTATATGGTAAGTAATTTATATGAGGTGCCAATACAAAAAAATGCTTTACGCGCCTTCACACTATATATTCGGCTTGATGAACCATGAAACACACTGTATACAAAGCCAAAACATAATGCTATCGCGCAAATAATTATAATAAATAACACTTGCGCACATTCATCCATCTAATGCCCACGGTCCGTATTTATTACGGCGCACAATCCGGCGGTCGGTGATCGATTGTACCACACACACCCGCGCTCCACACGCGATCTCACGTAATAAGGATAAACTGAGATTGGCGTGAGATTTTTAATAAGTAATAATTAAAGAGATCAATCGATAAAATTGATAATACGTCGCAAAAAAAATATCCAGAAAATTAGGTTTAAACACACGAACATTTTGGAATATGCTGTAACGTATTAAGTACATTGATTCTAGAGATCTTTAGATTACTGTCCCTAATACATTACGACGTTTGTTACATATCATCCATTCATGTCTTCAATTATATTTTTATTTGCTGATCGTAGTTTAAATAACCGTTTTAGGGTGCCTCAATGGAAAAAGGTTTGGGATCCTTTTGGTGTTATTTCCTTTCCAATAAGACCGTTTTTTTGTTAATACATAATAATAATATTACGTCTGTCAAGAGTCAGCATTTTTATTGTTATAGCAGTCATACGTCATCTATACTAATAATATTTTATAGAGGAAAGATTTGTATTTTTGTATTTTTGTATGTACGACTTAAAAAGTACTGAACCGATTTTATTAATTCTTTTTTCATTAGAAAGCTACATTACCACTGAGTAACATAGGCTATAATTATAAAAATCAATTGCTGTTCGTTAGTCTCGCTAAAACTCGAGATCAGCTGAACTGATTCGGCTATTTATGGTCTTGAAATATTCGTGGAAGCGCCGGGAAGGTTTACACGGTTTCCATGCGCAACGAAGTGGGCACGAGTCAGTTAGTCTTATATAATAAGGATAAACTGAGACTGGCATATGAGTTTTAGTAAGTAATAATAATAATTTTATGTGCTTATCGTAGTTTGATGAACCGTTTAGGATTCCTCAAGGAGAAAGAATATTTTTTGCTATACCCATTTTGTTGTTCGTTCATATTATGTCTGTCAAAAGTCAAGCGTATACACAATTCATACACAATTGTCACAACACGCAACACATTTCATATAACAAAGATAACTGAGCTCTTCTTAACTCAAAATTTACATTATGAGGTTTATTAAATTGTGCTAGTCTTTTGTGTCTAATGTCTAATTATTGTTTAATGATAATTTAATACTATTTGGTTGCAATCTAGAGACCATTTGACGTGAATTAAAATGTTCCACTATGCAAACGTCACTTGTTATTTGCGAATGTAAAATTGTTTATGGGATTCAGTTTTCACGTCCCTCAAATTCAAAACTGGGCATAAAGAAGTTAATCACGGCATGTGGCTCACAGTACAGCTACACTGCAGTACGTATGTATCGTGCGAATGCAAAGCGAAATTAGCTCTCGAGACCAACTCCATCCATCGATTTTTTAATCAAAACTCCAGACGAAGTTACGATCGAAGTGTTCATTAAAATCAAACTATAATTGCGTTACTTACTTTATGAACGTCAGGTTTTATATTAATTTTAACTTTAGTTTCGAGAAGAAAATGAATCCTGCATCTCTGTTTATATCATAAAGTATTTTATTGTCCGTTGTTTTTCCATGTTAATAATTAGGTATGAACGAGAGGTTCTGTATAAAACGAGCAAAAAAATCTCGTTTGTTGTAGCGGACCCCCTTTTTAATATTATATTCATAATGTTTTTATTATTTTTTGTTATAGAAGGAAAGAAATACATCATCTGTGAAAGTTTCAACTACCTGACTTTACACGATTCATGAGATCCAGTCTAGCAGACGGACGGACGGACATCGGAGTCTTAGTAATATTGTCCTGTTTTTAACCTTTGCTTACGAAATCCTTAAAAAATTCCGAATATTTAAATAAACTAATAATGATAAAGCATATTATGCTACGTCGTAGCGGCTACGGCATTGTACTCGTAGCAGTTACTACGCAATTGCTACGAGTACAATACCGTTCTAAATAGGCTGATTTCTAGAAACGATTTAAACTAATACATTTATTTTATTTTAATTTAACACTTAGTACACAAAATTAAAATGACAGTATGCAGTTTGCAAAGAAAGACGACACAAATGTACTGCTAATTTCTTACAAGAAATATCTTCCAGCACACCATAGGGCCGAATGAAATGGACGGTTCGACGGAATACAGTATAATAAGTATTAATTTTATTTTATTTATTTAAACATCATGCACATTTGTACATAGGCGGACTTAATGCCTCAATTTTAATAGTTTTTGTCAATTTAAACTAAGTAATAAGTATGAAAATTAATAATATTTCTACAGTTTTAGTAGAACAGGCGTGGCTAGGCACGAGTACTAATTTTTCGTACTCACTTAAACATCGACATAAAAACTTAAAAGCCAATTTTCCGTAACCCTTCCCGGGTTTTATCTGGGGAACAATAAAATCCTTGTACCAGACCTCACAGAGTACATTGTCCACAGAATGTAAGGGGTAATTGAAAAGATACGCCTCAATAAATATATAGATAGTCCCTCTGTACCCATTTCATTAGAAGTTCTATTAGTTTTTACCCTAACACGATAGTAAAGTACACACCTTTTCAATCTATTCGCTTTGTTGATACTCCATGTGGGCACAAATTTGGTGATGGAAAAAATATGTAGTGAAATAATCTACTTAAATTTGCGATGTACAGGAGCTGTAACAACAATACAATCTGAGGCCTTCGTACTTTTGTAAAGGGTATCAGACAACGGAAGTATATATGATACTTTTATACTACATACGTATTGAATGTTTAACCTACTTCCAAGAAAAGGAGGAGGTTCTCAATTCAGCCAATTTTTTTTGTATGTATGTACATCCATTACTTTGAGGTTAATGATCCGATTTTCCTGATTTATTCTTTATTAGACGCAGAATAGCTGCCATTTGGCCCCCTCAAACTTTTACATAGTTTGGCCTCATACTTTTTATTTTATGAACATATTTCACCAATTTCCAGAGGTGATGCATATTTGACGGAACATTTTTTATACGAATGATGTATCAATAAGTAGTTGCAGTACGGCTAATTTAGGAGTTTTTCTTTCGAATTTATAATTGTCTCTCGACAGAAAAAGTTGGTGAAAATTATAAATATGGTATTTGTCAGTCTGTCTGTACTCTGTAGCATCGTATCACCTAACGGATTTATCCTACTGTAGTTTATTTTGACTTAGAGATACTAAAAAGTAAAAAATAAAAAGGAAACAACTAAAAAGCATAAAATTATATTTTTATAATGTAGTTACAATTAATGTAATTTTTGGATTCAGCATTAATCTCCGATATATTATTCTTATACTATTATAACTATATATACAATGTGTAAAATAAATTAGTAATAATACTTTAGGGTGTGTATGGGTCCCGTATATAGAGTTTACAGTGAAAGTACCAGTGTTGAAAGAAGATTTTTTTTTAACTTATTGTATGGACTTTATGACTTTGAGGCATTTCTCATAGAAACATAAAAGTTAAAAGTAAGTCTTTCTGCGCTGGTATTTTCACACCCTAAAGTATTATTTATCATATATTTTACACCTTGTAGTATAACAAGATGTGTGTGGGGAACGGTTACATACATATTTATGGCGTCAATTCATATTCAACAATGTAACCGATACTGTTATTAAGAAATAAATAGTAATTATCACAGCATGTTGGCGAATGCGTAATTAAATTGAAGGTGTTAACGGCTGTAATGAAATGCAAGAATAACGGGAAACAAATGACTTTATTCATAGACTACAGAACATAGATCATAGGTGTGTATTAGCAATTTCTCTCGAGTTATGAGTTAATTTGCGTATAACTAATAGTAATTCACGGGCCATTGTTATATTTAAAAAGAGTATATTTTTTAAAGTTATCAAATTACACAATACCTGTGTTATGAACAGAAGCTGCAAAAATATTAAAAAAAATACAAAAATAAAAGTGTTTGTTTACGACCAAACTCGAAGCCAGTAAAACTCCTAAAAGCCAATATAACTTAATTAAAATACCTTTTTATTCTAAACATTTCCATATTGTTCATAGTTAATTGCTTTTTTATTATCACAATGATAGATCGTAAAATTGAATGGCCCATCCAATTTGATGGAATCTTATTAGACACAATGTAGTAGCTAAAACGATATTGACTTGGGGTAAAGCTGATAGAAAATATATGTTTCATAGTTTCTAGAATATTTAGATAATATATATAATTATAATACCAAATTACATTGAATTTGATGAAAGTGACTTAGGTTACAGTATAATAATCTCCCTTGTGAGAAAATAAACTTCTAAACCTTGACTGCCGTAATAAGACACAGACGCTTTGAGGCCCTCATGCTTAAATCCAGGACATTTACATTAAACTACGCCATTAAAGATTATAAATTGACATTATAGAGGTTAAATTTTTCAATGTATTTGCAATTATATATAATACTATCGTCATTGGTAGGCGAAATACGAAACTTTAAGCTATAGAGAAAAATGTAACAAGCCCAGTATCGATAAAACTAAAACTGGATCATTAGTTTTTTAATAAAAAATATAATCTGTATTATAACGTCCTTCAATAGTGTTCCTAGTAAGGAACAAATTGAGAAAAGTGGTATAAAAGGAAAGGAAATTATTCCTTTTAACAAACATGTTATTTTCATACTTTGTTTTGGTGGATCGGTTTATTTGGTGGATGTCAAAGTTTATATAACTCGAAGTTCAATAGAGAAACGTGTTATAAATCGTTGGATAGGTATTGTTAAGCCGAGTAAATGTTAATATGGTGTTAAAAACCCTTTATGGGGTGATTTTTTTACTTAATAAATTGGCTAAGCCGTGTACTTTATATATTTGTAATTTATATCTACTGATGGTATATTTGATTATAACATAAGAATATGCACTGTGTAAAAAGAGCAGTCACTATAACTTTGAGATACGATTATACTACCTTTCCTCATTTCAGAATTTTTTTTTCTTTTTACCATTTCTTTTTTTTTGTCGCAAAAATTATAATAAAGCCAAATTTTTTTTTGTACAATATATATATATATATATATATATATATATATATATATATATATTACAAAAAATATATATATACAGGGTGTAAAAAGAGCAGTCACTATAACTTTGGCATAGGATTATAGGACCTTGACTGATTCTAGAAATGATTTTTTTTTCATATTTTTTTTTTTTTAAACAATTTATTTTTTTGCAATTTATTATTTTAGTCGCAAGGCTGAACTGTTTAGAACAACGTTCTGCATTAAATTCTTAAATTTTATAATTTTTGTCCTAGTACGTAATGAACGTCTTACGCGTGCTATTGACCTCTCAGCGTAATCAGATGATCGCTGTGTTGTGCACGTTGTACATTGCCTATTGAATTTATTTTTATTTTTAAAACAGGTGATCAAAAGCAAATGACTAGTACCAATGGATATATCTCTTGCCTTTTTATTACCCCACGAAGTTACAGTGACTGCTCTTTTTACACCCTGTATATATATATTTTATATATATATATATTTTATTAAATAATAAAATATATATATATATATATATATATATATATATATTTCTAGAATGAGAAAAGGTAGTATAATAATATCCCAAAATTATAGTGACTGCTCTTTTTACACCCATTATTTAAAGTCACAGCGAGATTTATAAAACAAATATAAAGTTATATAACAGTTTGCTAAATAAACAAAAATCTTGTTTAAATTAAATAATATAAATACATCAAATAAGAAAGTTCTAACATACATTTCACTCGAAACTTGAAGATTTTAATAAAATACAATTTTATTTTCGCTCGGAACAAACTGTAGCTCAAAGCTAGGTCTATCCTCACAAAAGAACAATTTCAAAGCGATGCTGGTTAAAGGAAATTTACTCACACGGAAAATAAGCAAAGCGTAGATTCTTTTGACGTAACGCTGATTTCGTTTTTAAAACAAATGATATTATACGAGTGGGTTAACACCACAGTTAACACACTGTTCACAGGCGCTTTACTTGACATAACGAAGATAAAATAAAGTCAATATTAAAAGCCACTGCAGTTAGTATAAAGTTCATAAGCTCAAAGCTACTTTGTTGCCAACAATGTATTTGACCGTTTAGTTATTACGAGAGTTTCTTCTATGAAATTGCCTAAATAATTTATTATTTACTATTGACGAAAACAGAGAGGTGTTTAAGTTTAACGTGTGTGATTGGTGTGTGTGTCTGTAGCATCAATACCTACAAAAACCTATACACTTTTATCTAGTTCTTTTTTAACCCCCGACGCAAAAACGACTCCCAAACGGATGATTTAATGCGGTATTTTTGTTTGAAAGGTATATCATTCGAGAGTGTTCTTAGCTATGTTTGGTTGAAATCGGTTCAGGTATTCAAGATCATCAGGTTATTTGATATTTGTGATAGGAATGTCACGCCAAGTCGGAGAGTTTTTTTTATTTTTTAATTTAGATTTAATACATCACAAAGTGACTTATTCCGTTCTTCAATTAAAAAACTCTCGGAAATATAATAAAAATAAGGCATTATTACAAGTTACTAATGGAAGATTACTGGGAAAACATTTGACTGTTCTATCGAAATTAAATTTTACATTATAAGTAATCGTATCTTTGATATAGAAGAAGAACCAATAAGGTGCTTTTATGTGACCACAAATAACAACGCGGCTGCTACAAATTGAGCTTTATTTAGTCCATAACACAGACCACAATGTACATATTCATAACGATTACTACGTAACTGCTTTGGTTGGGTAATTGTTTTTACATTGAAAAATAAGGTCTAGTCAATAAAGCTCATATTGTTATGAATAAAAACAGGTGGCCTTCGTGCGTCTCGTCCAACTGTGTCCCGAGGCAGTTATGTACGCTAGCATGCTGTGGGGAGTCAAATTTTACATGATTTCGAAGATTTAATCTCAAGATAATATTGTTATTATTTAATAAAATATAACACTATAATATTGTTTTATCTTTAGATTAAATTAGATTTAAATGTTCAATTTCAAACTACTCACAAATCCATTGACGCTGTATTCACACTGATATTCAAATTTTTATCCCAATTGTGTCGGAAAATGAACAACAAAATTTTAATGAAGTGAGTCTAATTGCAAGCAAAACAAAGTTTTAATTACGAAAAAACTAGGCCAACGGTGACAGGAACTCCCAAAAATTTCATCGCCGTCATTTCAGCTATGAGGTGTACTACTGGACATAAGCCTCCACCAAAGCACAAAGTAGATAATAAGCCCAAAGTATTTCTATCCATGGGGTGTTGGAGAAAGAATAGAATAGATAGAATAGATAATTAATGGAATCAGGCGTTACTTTGCGGAAATCCCTATGGATTTAAAAATATATTATATCTAGCAATATCCCGCGAAACAATTATAACCGCAGCCTGCAAGCAGATGAGTGAGTGTACGCATAGGCTTGCGTACACTCGCAAGCAAAAACATGAAACACCACCACCACACAAGCAATAATGTTAACACGATCGTGCAACGCCATCACCATGCAGGTTGCAAAAAGGAGTTTTGCAGATATAATATATTTAAATTGTAGCTTTTGATATTGCTAGATATAATATATTTAAATTTTAGATAGAATAGAAAAAATACGTAAAATACTCTTTCCCGTAAGTAAAGCGACAGAGAGTATAATATAATATATTCGGAAATTGGCAGCAGCGTTTCTGCGGACTTTGTTGTTGTCTGTAAATTGCGCTCGCCATACCGCCTGCCAAGCATGACGAGTATAGGCAAACCCCATGAAATATTTGGCCGTAATGTTGATAGTATTTCATGGGGATAGTTTTATTACTTAAAATTGCTCTCATTAGAGAACAGTTTTAAGAATATGGAGAGAAGATAAAATTATAATAAAAATACATATATTTTGTTAGATGTTCCTTGCAGATCAGTGGTTGAAGCTGTGTGGTCGAACTCCAAAAGGAAAAATAATTACCTATGTTCCTAGTATATCTTTATAGTATAAAAGTTTAAAATATTATATTTCTGATGTCTACCACCTATAGCATAAGTTCTTCTGTACGAATTCGGTGATTAGTATTTAGTACCCTAAGCACATGAGTTACCGTTGGCAGACTTGCGTGGTGAGAAGAGTACATAGATATTACTACTCGTGTTGTATTATTTGTGTAAATAAAAGCACACATCAATCAACAATCTCTTAACGTAGAAACGGTTCTAAAATGTGGGCAGATATGATGTTATGTGTAGGGATAATATTTATTATATTGTTTGATCTTGCACTCGAGTGAGTGGCCTGAACGTCTTAACAGTAAACCTTGCACGTTGCAAAGTCAAAACATTTAGTCACCAATTATCTATGTTATATTAATACTTGAAATGAAAACTTAAGATACAGTTTCACGACAATTGTGCGAACGAAGGATTGTAAAATTTGGCATACTTGCTTATAGTTTATATAGAGAATTAGGTGTTACGAAAAGATAATAATCAATTTATTTCAAATATTGATTAAAAATATACAAAATGAATGAAACAAGTAACAATAATATATACTACGGTATTCACTTTTCCATGCGTTGTATATTAACAATAGGTTTGACTCAACCTTAAAGAAAACATCTATTTTTTATACGCTCAGTGGGAAAATAAGACGAAAAAATTTACAATATAATATAATATTATTATATTAATATTAAAGTCGAATTTGAATAAAGGGCGGTCTCTAGTTGTAGTAAATTTTCAATCATGACTAGAATTAAATCTACCTATATACACGCGATGCCCCATAAGGCCCATAAGTCATAATTCTTTACATTGTACTATGTATTAAGTTCCACTTAATTTGTTTCAGTTTAAATAGATTTTTCCAGAACCCTATAATACATATCACTGTAATAAACATTAGTGCAACTAACATTTACGTTATAACCTCTATTGTAAAAGCCGGAGCGTGTTACAATTTTACAATTTAAAATTATAATTGCCCGAGCGTAAACAGCAAAGCGTTGAAATGGCACGTCCAAAGTTATCATTTGCCCAGTTGTGTACACAGATAGTGCTTCAAACGCCCACATATTACTCCACAAACAATCGCCTGGAGAAGCATCAACATGATGAGGGTAGCGGGTGACGTCACGCCCAACTAGCCGGCGACGACACTTACAACGCAGCTGACGACCGCATGCCGCTCGGTCCGCGCCGTGCTCTACGATAAGATTTATTTACCGCTTGAATATAAGGTGCCCACCCACGAGCATTATCGCTCGTACTAGCCGACTTATTGTATGTAAAATAAAATATACGGATTGCAATAGTATTATCCACACTTCATGCAAAAGGTCGGTCAGAAATAATATGGAGGCAAATATTGCCCTATTATTGTCAGTCCTAAAAAGTACGCCTTGGACACCCTAATCTGAAATAACAACGAATATAACAAAAACGTTATATTAATATGTGAAAAACAAACTTATTATTATATTGTGTACTGCATACAATTCAAAATTCGCTAGCTATATGAACGTCACATGCATTTAAATTTTCTATAACATTTATTTCATAAATATAAATCACTCATTTTGATTTGTTGATCCCCTAAACCAGATTGTATGGCTGTACTTTTTATCGTTTATCGGCGCGAATACGTCACATTTTTCACACTAAATCGTTTTGAGTGTCAAAAGCGGATTAAACGAGTGATCGAACTTTCCAATTGATGTACATATTTTGTCCTGTATACCTCGACCCATATTGTCTCTGTAGCAATATGTATAAAATTGAGTAGCTACTGTATTTTGGGCTCGGTTAAACCTAGGTAATATTATATACCATCCGAGTTTTGTTACGCCGCCGGTTCTTTTCGATGGGCTAGGGTTGAACCGGTGGTAGCCTTTTCTTGTTAACTTCCAAAGAAGCTTGTTAAGTTTCATTTGGAAAGAAAAAAAAAATTGAATTGTTCTATGTCTTGTTATGTTATTGTTATCATTAACATCTAAATCGTTATCGTTCGGTGATATAAACACAACATCTGAAAGATACTGCAGGGCTGTTAATTGTCCGAGCATCATGGCTCGGTCAGAGATATGGGATTTGAAGCTCCCACAAAGCTAGTAATAGATTACATATTTTGAAACTGATGGTCCCAACTAAAGAAGTGCTTAATATGCGATAGTACAAATTGATACATCAACCTCAGTGGGCCTACTCTTAAAAGTTAATTTCAATGAATCGACATTAGGATCTTTTTCCTATCTTAAAATCGACGCGAGAGCCGAGTTCGCTCGGTCAGAGAACTGTCAAATTCTAAACCCATCCCAATGTCAATCCAATGAAATTCGTTCTAAGAGGCTTTACAATCTATATCACTGTTGACCGTTACGCTAACTATAGCTTAGTTTTTCATTAGCTCTGTGCCTAAAGACGGTGCTAAACACAAATTGAATATAATGTTCCGAACGATTTAACATTTGCGCCCCATATAGCACGAAATAGCTGACACGAGACGGCAAGAGACGCCTCACGCAATAAACAAGACCATTGTAGTACATTGAGATATAATTAAATGAAGATATTTGTTGCCTTTACGCTTATTAAGGTACAGTTGAATCATAGTTTAAGCTTCATTACGCAGTAGACGTTCAAGTCAGAATATAACATATCTACACTAATATGTCATTCTTGCAAATCTAGTTTACATGTGTGCAACAATTCAAGTATTATTAAAAAATGTGATAGATAGACTTTTTTTCATATTTTCTTAATGTTTCCTCACTCAAAATCTTTAGTTTTACAATCATTGTGAGACTTGTCTTCGGTTAATAATTGTAATTATTAATTAAATTATCTTAGGATTTATTTACAAACACAGCATGATACATACATAGTTGACGTTGTAATCCATTAGCACAAAGTTTGACAGCCGTCAGAATAATGCCATGCTACTAAGCGCTTAATGAATTATCGCCATCCACAGTAAGCAAGGCTTAGAGTGAAGTAAACCACAGATTTCGTTTTCGGTGTAAGTTAGAAGGTACTTGCATCATATACGACTAAAGAAAAATACTGACGCGGGAGTGTCACTTAAACAACTTGGTTGAGTAGGTAGGATTCTCGCGCATCCGGAAGAACCGGTTTGCTTTGAGCTGGTTAAATTGTATATCTGTTTAAGTTAGGCTTAAAACTGATTAGATAGTGTGAATTTTGATTTCAATACAAGCCTAAATAAATTAAAAAAAAATCATTATATTAAGACATCAAGAAAAAACTTTGACATGGTTTTCTGAGAATTATTAAAGGAATGCAGATTGATTTTATTTTGTTTATTAATGTATAGCTAAAACTTATTAAAAATCAACACCCTTCCCGAATATTTCTAAGTTTGTCTTTAAGCACGGTTAATGCTAAATCGACTCTATCTGCTCTTATTCAATACAGAATAGGACTGATTTCGAAAGCTGTAGTAGCTCAACGTTTAACGTCGTTAAATACGTTGGTGATATTGAGGCAATATTTAACACTGAAACCACGAAGTTGAGCTTAATAAAAATAGTTTCATTGGATTCTAAAATTACTTTGAATGCGATTATGTTTAAAATAATTCATATTTTCTTAAACGTAGTCAAATCTGGTGTTGGAATATTTTACCTCGGTCTCGTAATAAAGATACCCGATGACAGACTTCAGTGCTTCAAAAAATGCTAACGCTGAGTTGTGGTCGGGCTATAATAGTGCTTTAGGTCTTGGATAAATAACTAGATTGAATAAATTATGCGAGACGTGCTTATCTTTAGAATGGAAAAATACCTGACGTTAAATATTTTATCTTATGCAGCATTAACAACTAACGAAGCTCCAAGTTTTAAATCTTATATTATTTCAGTGTAGAAATTATTTCAAATTCATCTCGTTTGAAAGGTTATGCTTGCAAGACACGTTCGGTTCGCGGTCTGGTTTTGCCTACATGCAGTAACAGATCCTCGCTAGTGTGTTTTAGGCTTTATATAGTAACGAGACCAAATTCAATATTATTATGACAACATTTGCTAGCCGGCATCTTGTCATGGTCGTAGATAAAGTGGCACTTCCATTAAGAAAGGCTGGCAACATACCAACGACCCATCTGGGACGCAATGTTAATGGGCTACGATTACTTGCCATGAAGTAAACCGATACTACCAAGTAGCAACGCCTGGGTCATTAAGGTCACAAAAAGCAGGGTCAAGTTATAGATTACTAACCTCTGGAACATATACCAAATTAGGATCTTTATGATTTGAAGTTATACATAACATTATTATTTTAAAGTAATATTTTGAACAACTGTCTGTGTTGTTTACGAGTATAAGGTCACAAAAAGCAGGATTAAGTTGTAGATTACTGACTTCTAACCATATCTTTAAATTTTTGTGTCGCTATGTTCCAGATTTGGATCTTTATGCTTTAAACTGAATGATATGAATGCATAACATTAAAAAAGTTTGAAGTAAAATGTTTAGTACCTCAGTGTAATTATTGATATTGTAGTATTAATTTCTAGTGCCAACGTTTTTCAGGCACGGAATTAGAATCTATTGGTCAATTTTTTTTTTATTATTGTTTTTTTTTATCGTATATTATTATTGGTAATATTGATTGAATGTATTGACTGCTGGATCTTGATGGAAATTCATGTTCACAATAAATTTACACTTTTTCACTTTATTACGTCAAACGTTTTTAATAAGTGCTTACAAAATAACATTACCGGTTTCGATTAAATCATCATTAGGTCATATTGTTTGAAAGTGTAAATAAAAGTTGTGTATTACTATTGTGCTCTATAGGTATTATTCATCTTTTTTGTAACTGTAAAAGTAACCATGAATCATGGTATGGATTCAAATTTTGGGGTCAATATAAAAGACAACGCCGCGAATTCTCCCATTACACAATTAACCCGTGAAACGTCCAAGGAGCTTTATAAATGGAAAGAAAATATTTTTGTTAGTTTTTCGCTCGAATGTCGTCCCTTCTGAAAATTTGATTCGAAGACGACAACAGAATATAGAGTTTCCTTTGAACTTACTCTTTGTAGAAAGATAAATTATTTTAAAATTGTTGGAATTTCGATACGTTTCCCGAAGCACTTTGTACATTTGTCTGTTTTTGTATATCAAATCTTGAACGTCTTCTTACATTACGTGTGCGTTTTAAGCAAAGTAAAATATTAAGGTAAATAACATCTATCTTCAGTTACTATCTACAGTTTAGCGATTGCCTAGTGCCCGAATAGTTATAATTTAGAATTCCTCCTATTTACATGCTGTCACTTCTTGGCAGGATAACAAGGCAGCGTATAACTTAAGTGTCACTTAATTTAACTATGGTGTTAGTATTAGGCCGAAAGTGACTTCAATAATGCAAGAAGTGCTTAATAAGCACAATCACTTGGATGTGGTTTCAACACTGTTATGTTTATGTACTATGGTGGTTCCAGCAACTAATAAATTTTCCTTTTTAAGACATCTTTAATTTTTAATATTCAATATTTCCTGACAACGAAATCTCACAAAATTAAAGGTTCTGTCAACAATGGAATTCATTAAAACTTGAGAATAATTCCATGAAAGGAAATTAATTTTATGTACAATAATCTCGCGTTATGTTTTAGGCCTACGTAATAAAGCGCACATCTTGAACGTTGATTCATATTTAATGAGTTTATAATATAATATATTTTTAATTTATCTTATGTATTTTATTGTAATTGTACCCTTTTCCTATAAGGAATGGGGGTGAATAAAGTACTAAAAGGAATAAAAGGCAACATGAAGCTTCATGATATAAAGGTTTGAATAAACTTTAGCTCATAAAAACGCAAATTACTATAATAAGCCGCAAAATATGAATTTAAAATACTTCAAAGTTACGTTAAACAGAAACTTTATGAGTCAAAAGATTGCGACAGAAAAAAACTCGCAAACGCTTCTGAATAAAAGTTATAAAACTGCTTCACTTGTGAAAATATCTTCCTTTATGCTTGTATTTTGGGTTAAACATAAAAAAAAATTTAAACATTTGAATACACCTGTTCCTCATAGTCGGTTACGGCTGCATTTATACATATTTGATAACTTTTGCGGCTTTTCTAAAAGTGCATGTTACATTTTATTCCATTTATGCAGAATGTCTTTTGTCCTTCTATGAGATTTCTTTGTCTTCACTCTTTTGATGCCTTTATAAGTCGTGCTTTACCTTTTAATTCGCTAGCTACCGTTTCCAAGTTAGTCGTAGGAATTCATATCCACTGTAACTATCAAGGTAGTATCGAAAAACAAATCATTAGATATTATATTCAGTTTGAATTGAGACGCTGGCAGACATTTGATATTATTAGAAGTAGGTAACTTGGTAACTAGGTTATATATCCTAGTATTATAACTACGAAAATGTGTCTGTCTGTTATCTGTTTACGCTTTAACCGCTAAATTGAAATTGATAAAATGTGTCATATTGAGTATTCACGTTGACATTGACTCTGACATTTTGAGGAAGCATAATTTCAGGCACAACCGGAAGCCATCATAGGAGAATGAAAACGAGTTAATATATAGAATACGAGAAAAGTACAATGTTAGAATTAAATTACAAATACTATTTAATAATCCTACCCAGCAATGTTTGTGAAATTGGTTTATTTTAAAGGTGCTGAAGACGATTTAATTAAAGTTATATAAGAATAATAGAAAAGCATGGACAATTGACTGTCGATTCACTGTTTTAGTAACTATTTTTTATGTCTGTTAATCTGTTGTGTAAAACTGTGTTTAATGAATAAACGCTCTATTTTAGATGAATCACATTGTGTTATGTTTCTAGAAGAAAAAACTCCTTGATCTTATACTTAGAGTCCCGTTAAAAAATAGAGAATATTTTTATCCCTAAATAATATATAAGGAATAAAAATATTCACTAAAACCGTATGAAAATACACTCTGCACTCATAGTAGTAACGCGGGCAAAATTCAGTTTATTTATAAATGATTATAAACAGTTATTGGTTAATTTAAAAACTGAAACACAAATATTCAAACTATTCATATTTCCATTATTCTCACACGAATGAAATTGCATTAAAACAAACGTCAAACTATTTAAATCAACACCGCCTTTGATTAAGTTGGTGTAAATAGAAGTTAATTAAGCTTCATATTTGTTCGTGTCTAAATCATATTTGGTTTAAATTAGGTATATAAGAGAATTTTGAGGGAGAATTTTCGTTGTTTTGTTGTTCGTTGTACCTATTAAATGCCATTATATTACTTTCATAGAATTTCTTATTTCGGCAATTATTTTTACTTTAACTAACGTACTATAATATGTTATAATATATACAATAAACCATTGAATACTTTATAGCAAAATGATCATCCTATTCGATGTTAATATTATTATCAATTTTAATAAAAGGTCTTCTGAAAAACAAAATAATAAGGAATACACAACAACGCTCTGAAATATCTCATTTGAAATTCTACTAGAAACTATTTATAAATAGACATAAAAAGAGACTCAAATTTAGATTACAGTAATGAAATTCAGGAATAATAAATGTTTACCATCGACGTTTTCTATATAAAAATACATTTTATGTTAAGTAAAACGTGTATCGGGCGGTTTACGAGGCCATACCTAAATGGTATGGAAAGGGTGGAATTGTTACGGTCATAAACTTTTTTATTGATTGCATATTTTATTGTTGCAGTTCTGTAAACAAAACCAAGTTAACTGTATGTTTTATGTCTAATCCTGTTTCTTTCCGATAAAGTATCGGTATTGGTAAAATTTTAATGTTTCTTTGTTATAAATTAAATATAAATTTATTTTTACAAATTTTTGATCGCTACAACCTAAATAACCAGTTCCTCCAGATTCATGTTGGTTTATTAACCTAAATGGACCTGGACGTAACGTTAACGTTATTTAGCTTGACGCGATCAAAAGAGCATATAAAATTTTTGCTATCTCTTTCTCGTAAAACAATTTGTTACGTCACAAATTGCAACCGCTATACATTTTTCATTAAAAATGTATGGCAGTATCAGATCTTAATGTCAAACTCTTCTTCTTATTCAAACTGTTTGTATCTTCGATACGTTTTAAAGTTTTAAAAATTGGTTCTAAATTGTTTATTATCACATGATAAAAGACTTCTTATGTAACTTAAAGATTAAGATTAAAGATTAAGATTAACATAAAGATTAAACTTTATCTTATTTGCTAAGTCAACGTCTATATATTTTGTTAGTGTTTTTTCATATCCAATCTTTAGAAACTACGAAGGTTTAGCACCGACACAATAACCTGTCCAGTATCTATAACGTAAAGCTGAACTGTAACTCACTAGTTACGGCTAGTAAGCAATTCACTGACAACGGAACGGCATTGTCCGTGACGTAATTCCAATTTCTAGACCTGCCGTCAGCCCCGAGCTATCTGTAGCTGCCTTTGCCCAAAATCCAAGATTCCTGTATTTATTTGATTTAAACAACTAATTGAATACGATACTTATTACATTTTTTTAAGAAATTGTAAAATACATATATGTATATGATATACTAGCTGACCCCTGCCCACTTCGTTGAGCATAAAAATCATAAACTGTATGATGAAATTCAACTAAAAAAAACAACCCCTAACTCGGGAACGCGGAACCCCGCAGCATGGGAACCCGAAACCCGCAACCAGCAACGCGGGAACGCGGAACCCGCAGCATGGGAACCCGAAACCCGCAACGCGGGAACCCAGTACCCGCAACGCGGGAACCCGAAACCCGCAACGCGGGAACCCGGAACCCGCAACGCGGGAACCCGGAACCCGCAACGCGGGAACCCGGAACCCGCAACGCGGAAACCCGGAACCCACAACGCGGGAACCCGGAACCCGCAATGCGGAACCCGGAACTTGCAACACGGGAACCCTGAACCCGCGACGCGGAACCCACAACGCCAAACCCTTCCGTGAACGTTGCTGGTTCTGCGCTGTCAAATGGAATAAATAGTATCCTATGTCCGTCTACTGGCTCTAAGTTACTTCCTCACCAATTTTCAACCATATCGATAAAGCCGTTCTTGAGTTATAAATAATTTAACTAACACGACTTACTTTAATACAAATAGCTGATGTATAGATGGAACTAACATATTAAGCTAACGCCCGGTGAATGCTCCCGTCACAGTCAGTCCAGCCGATTCGGTGATCATTAGTTAGATAACGATGATGATGATGAAAAGAAGCCTAAATTAATCCTTATAACTTTAGCTATCTACCAGTGAAAGTCTCGTTAAAATCGGTCCAGCCGTTCCAGAGATTAGCCGGAGCAAAGAGACACGCTAACAGACTGACAGACATTTTTTTTTAATTGCATTTTCGTTTTCTGTAGCAAGAAAAAAAAAGACAGAACAGACAGACGTTAACTTCGCACAAAGACAAATGAGGACAAAAGACATAGTGGCGTCTTATCATGACGTTTTCGATTTTTTTTAATTGTTCGTGAATTATGACCATGGATCTAACTCCTTCGATCTGATTTTTAAATTAACATTTATAATAATATATTCTTATTACAACTTATAAGTTAAGTACTTTTTTTAAATAGGTATATTTATAGTTGTTAAAAGATTAATCGATTTTTTGAGTAAGTCTCTAGTGTTTAATAAGAAAAAGTGTTAACTGACGTAACATTATCACGACGTTTATTTCATTAAATCATAATTTGTATATTATATTTAAGATCGTTTATCAGTGAAAGCAAATCGTAAAAAAACTCATATTGGTTATGTTGACAATAAATATCTAATAATTATTAAATAAAGTTTAGTAAATTCTGCAGTTTTAACAAAAAGAAAATATTTATTTTATTATGTCGTCGTTACAACGTTACGTCGCTCATTTTTGATAAACTGTCAAATGTTACCTATTAAAATGACCCGACTATTTATTAGTGGTGGACAAATAGTTTAATGAATCCAAATAGTTTAAGTTTATGTTAATACGTTATTTATAGCATTTCATAATTTTTATTTTCCATTTGTAAACAATGTCGTTACCATGACACCCGTGTCATATAAACTGGCAACGACGTGAATCGATTGAGCCCAGGTTCAAACCCCGCGTGACCATCACGTATTTTCTTCTTTTTTCTAATTTTCTGCTTATTTTTTTCAACATTTTCTTTCATAATAACCTTTTTGTGACAATAACGATCATACCGTAAAAAAAAATTGCGAAATTGGTCAAGCCGTTGTCGAAGCGCACACGACGTAAGAAATTTTAAAGGTCGTTTTTTTACACTTTGGGCTACATTTTTGGGGTTTTAGTAAGGAACCCTACTTTTTTTAACACATTGAATGCCGACTACGCAATATTGCGTAGGCACTAGTAATGCTAGGGGCCAAATACGTAATACAACGTAGCACTATCTTACTATTTAAACGGGTATTTGCATTATTTGGCCTCCCAGAAAGGACGTTTTTAGGTTCGTTGGCATCTCAAATAAGACATGACATGGAAAAAAAGTAACTTTATTATTTTAAAACTATTCTTAACACAACATTTATAAGGTACTTTGAAGGCTTAAAGTTCAGTATTGTAATGAGATCAAAAATTTGTTTTATAACTAAAGAGATCGATAACTTTATATGTATACTATATAAAAAACAGGAACATCTGAGAGCATCAACATAATTTTATATAAAATTATACAAAACGAGGATCAGTGTGGTAGGTGTAAAAACAGTTTACAACACACAAGGCAGGCTTTTCCGGACAAGTGGCACATACGAAAGATGACTCCTTACGTTCTTTATTTTCGTCACAGACACGACAAGGCTTCGCTGGAACAGCCTTCGTAGGTGTAGGTGGGAGTTTTTCTAAGAAATGAAAATCTCTCAACGGAACACGACTTTTACGCACGGCCGGCGAAGCAGGTGGTACAAAGGGCGCAGGTAGAAACGGGTCTGCTTGAATTTGAGCAGAACCAGGCTGTACTGGGGGTATTTGTGGTCCAGGTGCTTCTGTAGCTGTTGGAGAAGTTATGATCTAGGTGGAAAATGGATAGAATATGAAATGGTCATCTACGTAGTACTACGTACTCCGGCACCCGGCTTAAAATTGCATGCCATTTTTAAGCAAGGTGCCGAGTACGTAGTATTACGTAGATGACTATATGTATGGTGGGAACCAATAATGACCTAAAAATATATTTGGCACTCAATGTGTTAAACATATAATATAGCCTATGTTCAGCGCTAGGAATGTAGCTTTCCAACGGTGAAAGAATTTTTCATATTGGTTCAGTGGTTTCAGAGCCTATTCCATTCAAACAAACAAACAAACCATCAAATGTTACCTCTTTATAATATTAGTATAGATAATATGCAGTAGTACCTATTGATACCTGATAGTAATCATATCAAGATCACTTAGAATATACAATAAGAAAACATCAGATAGAGTGCACCGTACTGAAGCCACTTAAGTATAAACAAAATCTAAATCGATTACAGTTTACACAATTAAAAAACTATAACCCGGCTTCGCAAAAAATGGGTCTAAAAAGGCTGAAACAAGAAAATAATTCAATTTGAAATCCAGAAATGCATAGGTACAAAAATGTTCAAGGTAGAGCCGTGGTCGCACCCGCTATTAGCATCGAGCCTTGATTTATTTTTTCTACCGTATTTCGATGTAAACTAATGCGTAGATTTGATTAGACTGCCAAAATCATTACCCTTCCTTTTGGCTTCGCCGAAGTCGGGTAAAAAGTGGCGTCACCCAGTTTTTCGCTTTTGTTGTATTATAAATATTATGAGAGTTCTCTATAGAAATACGTTTATGAAAATAATTATTTATTAGTATCCAAAATATTCCTATGACACCTATTATAATATTTTCCTTTTTGACGCCAAGAACATCCCATCCCAATCGTGGCATCTTTTGTTACACAGTATGTTCAGGTATGGCAATAAAGGCCCCTATTTGATCAACATTTTCATCACATACACAATCGTGAGGTGTAAAAAATTAAATGTCTCAATAAACTACAACAGCGACAATAGGCGTAATATAATAAAAGGCAACCTTTGACGTGAGGGGCATAAAACTCCTTCACAATAAGTCAGTCGTTTGAAAAGGAGTCGGTGCTGCGGTGCCAATGTATAATTTTATAGCATTTCTATGGAAAGAGCTCGTGCGCAACATCGGCAACGAGCTTAAGTAAATCATTTTTATCGCTGCAGTGTAGAATAATAAACACGTGGCTGAGCTGCAGATATTTTATAAATAATCCTGTGGACTGCACGCTAACAGCCGCCGCAATTTATTAAAATGGCCGCCTCTAATCACAAAATTACGTGCGCATTTGTAGCCAACTAGCACTTGCAGGGTTACGTTCTTTGAGCTGAATAACCTGCAGCTACCTTTTAACTTTATCCAAAACTTTAGCCTTTAACTAGTTTTATTAAAAACTCTATTACTCTGTGTCGAGCCAGGGCGAAATAAAGACACCTACACCAAACTTAGATTGGACTTTCCTTACGTTAAATATCAAAACTTAAAGTGAACCTCATTGAGCGATCATTCTTAATGTTTCGGATGCATTTTGGGTCAAAGAACTCGAAGATCGCAAATCTAACTCGTGTCAACGATCCATACCCAACTCGTTAAGTTTAAACATTAAATTACTCATTCTGTGAATTAAACAAATTACCCTTTAAAAAAAATGTAATTACCGAGCAAATTTTATAAGGGTCGCTTTATCTTATTTGCCAATTAGCTGAAGTAAAAAATGTTGCAAAAAGAAGGTTTGACCCTGCGTATTACGGGATATTAGGCGTTCCTCTAAAATGCTTGTATAATTTCATCGTTATTTTATGCTATTACCTACCCTGCGAACTCGCACGTATGTATAATGCGACTCATTCACAAGCCCGTGATATTATTAAACTTAATACTAAAATTTATTATAGCCAAAGTTTTTAAACTGTGCCACTTTATTCTAAATTACTCAAATAGAAAGGAAACTATGCTACTTAAAGTCTGAAATCATTTTAAAGAAATCTTTGGGTTTGTCACAATTGATGACCTAGTAGTAGTGCAGTGGCTGAGCACATTGGTGCTCGAGCCGCAGGTCGCGGGATCAAATCCGGCCGAAGTAACAAAATAAAGTTTTCTGTGTTCATGGACGGGTATTAAAATATGTGTATAATAGATACCTATATAATCATTACTAATTATGTCCATATTGAAGTCTCTGAGAAATAATTGAAGGTAAATTTTGTAGTGAGAAAATTTTAATTACTTATCCAACGCGTTTGAGAACATAAATAACAGTTGTTTAATTTTACATTTGACGTGCAAACTTAATATTTATGAAATATAAAATGATTGTTAGTGATAATAACCAATAATGTGAGTCGTTGGAAATCGATCGCGCTGTACCATCACAATAATACGGCACGACTACGCGTCGAGCAATATTCAGCAGCTGACGATCGAATAACGATTACGATTTATATTGTAATCCCTAGTACGGTCGTTTGTTCGGAATTAGCCGGATTATGGGCGGCCATATTTAATTTGTTGCGTCACTACATTTGGCTAGTGAGTTATACATTGTAAAACTAATTCTGGACGCAAATTTAGAGAGCGAGTTTAGAGCGAATTCCAAAGCTAGCTTAGATAAAACCTGTAAAGCCAATAATGGTGGTGTTCATTCAGAGAACTAAATTTGTTTTGCTTGAACTGCTGCTTTACTTTCAGTGTCAGTAAAATAATACGATCTCAAATTTAATTATTGTGTATTTCAGCATCAGGGTGACCTTTAGTATATTATAAATGCTTATATTATGTAATGTCTTAAAAAAGAGTTTAGTACCTACTTTGAAATTAAAATTTGAAAGTCCATAAAATTGATATTAATAAATTAATACGTCAAGCAAAAATTTTGTGAGTACAGTATAGCAGTATAGAACGAGAACTGTACGTACGGAGGAATATGAAATTTGGCACAGTTTATGTGGTGGATGGTCTCTAGAAAGCTAAATTTTATGAATGCTTAGAAATACATAATAGGTATGTTTATAATAGGTATGCTATAAAAGTAACAACACACATACACAATCACTCACACTATCCTGTGTGTGGTACAATCACTACACGTTGACGTTCATAATATTTTCATGTCTGTCAGTTCGTCACAACATTTATATTATTTTTATGACCCAGAGTTTAATATTAAAGTATCCTTAAAAAAGAGAAAAGATAAAAATTATATTATTGTTAATGATTATTTGTTATAATAGGCAAATTTCTTTGGTCTATCTCGTTTGGTCTTCTAGTTAACCTGTCGACTAGTTTATATTTGTATAACAATACTAGCTTCGGGCTTCCGGCCACTCATACACTAACACATGTGCTTAGCCTTTATTATTATTTTTATAGCTGCAATAAGAGTTTTATTGTGAAAGCATAGTTTGTGGTCCACTTGTTATTATAGGTCACACAGTATAGAGCTTTATGAATTCAAACAATTCCAGCCTTACTTATTGTTAAAAGCATTTGCCGCAAGGAATAACGTGGAATGTTAATTAAAAACATAATAGTTCATTTCGATTTATCTATTAAATAATAAACTGTATATAATGAAAATATTATATTTAATGCATACTGTTTCAGTTTATATTATAATTCTTTAGATGTTTAAATTATACATTCTGATTCTAACTAAAAAGCGAGTTTGCTAATTTTCTATTTTACCCAACAAATTTATAGTCACGATTATCAATCGAAACAGTTATTGGTAGATACAGAAGACAGCGATTAGTTTTAAAATCTTTATTAAGGAACTTTGTCAAAATTGACCATGTCGCTCCATTGGATTTATCAGTTATCACTAAGTTTTACAAAATTATTAATTAACTAACCAATCATTAACATAAATCGAAGACAGCGATAAAATCGGCACTCGCACCTGCTAATGTCAAATAACTTTAGAAGCCGAAATTAGCTGGCGTGTAAAACACGCGTGCGCCTATATGGGCGTTCTAGTATAAATATGTAGAGTACTACATCTTTATACTAGCAGTAGTACTTACTGAACTTACTTACTTAACTTAGACTGAACGAAAGAACGAAGGGCAGATTTATCGCTGTCGTCTGTACCAGGCTTTAGTGAGGTAGTTTTCACACACGTGGCGACGTTGCTGCATTGATCACCTTAGGATTTATATGGAGCTGCCGCCTCGGTGTCGTGTGAAAACTACCAAACAGTTTGGTATTCCAAAATGAAGTAATGACGTCTTCACGTTATCGTCACGTTATGTACTTTACTACTGATCCTCTTTGTTTTATCTCGCAAACGTTGCTCTTATATACAAATAACTTTGATACTTTGAATCTTATCGCAAAAAAAAGGATGATTTTGTTATTAACTAGATGATTCCGCAACTCCCTACGTGGAAAAAGTATCCTGTATGAACTGTGCATTCTTCCGCGATAAAAAGGACATAATAATATGTCATTGGTCATCCGTAGCCTACTCTAAATCGGTTCTAACAAACAAGCTATATCTATTATATTATATTTTTTATATTTAGCGCGTTTGCATTTTATATGTTCAAAGTACATTTTTCTGTGAGCAAAGAAAAAAGTACCTTGAACTTAATATAAGTAGGACATAAAGATTATGAGTAATTAAGCAACATTCGTCATAATTCGACTTAACTAATTCTAAGTCGCACGGAGACTTCAAAGTACTTTTAAAATAGAGAGCATAATTAAAAATAAAATCAGGTATGCGACGAACAAAGTTCCAACTCGGATCCTCTATGACTCGTTTCATGTGATTAAAAACTTCTTTTCGTCATTAATTCGCAAGAATTCCCTGTTCGGATGTGTTCTGAATGTGCTTTTGTAACGTGACGAAAATTGAAAAGATTTACTTTAGAGTCGTAGTAATACTTGATACCTAAGTTATTTTAATAAATATATCTCTATTAAAATAACTATAAACAGCATTAAAATTTATAATCTGTCATTACGAATTGTGAACAGACTGATGATGATGAATTATAGTAAATAATACTCATGACCACGTCAGCTTTCAAAAAAAAAACTAAAATATAGTTTTTTTATAATGAAAATTAATTTATCCAAAACTTAAAACCCCCCTTAGTTTTCATCGGGGGTTAATGTAGGACGTTTGACAGGTGCACGTCATGATATTTAATTCTCATCAGTAAACTCAGCTATTAGTGTATATATGACATAATATTATTGAGATTTATAATTCCAGTTCAGTTGGCGAACTAAATTAGGCATCGATAACATACGGACAGAATGATAAATTGCAGAGACTGTTGACGTTTCCCTGCTTTGCCGTGCATAAATGATTTATAATGCAGTCACAGATTTGTTATATACTGGCTACGAATATTGAGAGGGGGCGAATGGGAGTTCTTTGGCTTATGTGTAAGCTTTTTATACATATAAAATACGGACGGTAAATTCGGACGCAGGAAATAGAAAACTAGTCAGTAAAATGCAATGATAAAATAGGGATGTTGCCTAATACAGAGTATAACATTTTTTTAATTAAATAAGAAGAAAATAAACAATATAAAAGACTAGTTTAGGTTGACACGTTTAAAATTGTTTAGCATAGTAAAAAATATGGCACATCTTCTCGCAAAAAAATTTGGATAAGTCACAATTTTTCAAACAAGTTTGTCATTAAGAAATGTATGTTGGTAGCAGCGTGTTACATAATAATATGTATTACCCTCTTTCTTCTTCTTCATATATTAATATTACGTTTTGAAGTTAAAAAATATTATAAATACAGGGTGTAAAAAGAGCAGTCACTATTCTGGCGTGGTGTTATAACCAGGCATGAGGTATATCCACTGGTACTAGTCATTTGCTTTTAATCCATTGTTTTAAAATTTTAATTTTTTGCAATACGCAATGTAAAACGTACACAACCTCACGGGCAGTAGCGGGTAACCACGCCCCGCGCCGGTTTTCGCGCGTACAGGTGCATCCAAACGAATTGCAAATAGAGAAAAACAGCTGATAGTGTTCAAATAAACATAAACATAATAGAATAAATCTAAAAATTGCATGCTCCTTACACCGATTTCGATGTAGGTGGCCGATTTCGTTAAAACCAGGCCAGCTACGCAGAAGTGCCCAAGTGTGAGCGCAATACACAAGGACGCTCTCTTCCTTTTACTCTCCCCATAACCCGGGACGATTAACCGACACGACTGGAAAAATAACAGGCGCAGGGCCGATTTTTTACATGCCATTGCTACGCAGTACGCATGGTTTATCTTTCTAATCAGACAATCAGTAAACTAAGAAAATACTTTCTTTTGTTCTAACGTGGGAATAGAACCCACGATCTCCGGGTCGAGAGCTATGCTCTGAACCACTATACGATTGAGGCGATAATACTTTAATATTAATAATACCGCGATACTCAAGAACACTCTTTATCCTTTTACTTCCATAACCCAGTGGGAGGTTTACCTAACTCGATTGACCACCATGAGAACACGCCGCAGGTTCATATTTCATGTCGACAATAAGGAGATGTTCCAACGCGGGAATCGAACCCACGTCCTCCGCCAAGCCAAGCTTTATACCACCTGTTAGCGGAGGCGACTATAACGTCTTAAGAACACGTTTATAATAATAATAATATCTATGGACGCTTGTTTATGCGACATTCGCAATGCTCATTATTATTTAATAAATTAAATTTAAAACTTAAAATTAATTGAGATTGTGACACAGTAGGTAGCTTCTTAGTTTAGTTTACAAACGAAAAATATGGTCCGACAATTAAATTGACCAGCAAGTCGACAATTTCCAAATTCACCGATCAAACATCATTCAGTTACAGAATAAAGACGTATTAAAAACCTGAATAACCAACCTTGTTGTGTTTTAAATCCTCAATGCCTCTGCAATATACCTAAAATCTTCTTACGCGGTACTTAAATGTATGGCGTAGGTATTTAAAAATGAAAGTCACACACAAACACATTTAAACAGTGAAAAATAAATAATACTAATTAGTAATCACAAAAGAAACACCTAAAAGAAACGAAACCGTAATAATAAACACAAAAATTAAAACATTTAAAACGATGATTATAAAATTATCGCGGAAAAATAATTATCTAACCACACGGCTTTACTGCCACGTGCCAACTGTCTACGAAAAAAATAATTTACGCAAAACATGTACCTACCCAATGCACTAAAACGCAAAATGCTAAGCATGCACCCAATGCACTTAAAGTATCGATAGATTTGGATATCGATAATTATTAGGTACCTACCTACCTATTTTATTTTTCATACGTGAATAATTTTAATGTTAAGTAACATAATTAAATGTTTAAAATTTAATACTTCATTAAGTTACCGTATACTCGCATTAGGTAATAATGAGATCATCTTTAAATCTTAATATTACAAACATTATTAATCTATTTTCAATTAGTGGTCTGAAAGATATTCATAGAAACTTAGCTGAATGAATGTAAAACAGTAAGTTACATAGTAATTATTTAAAAATATCGACTACGTCGAAGTTAATTTTCATAGGTCACATCACTAATAGGTAGTAGGTTCTTTCGCCCGCCGCCCCCCGCGCCCCGCAATCCCTTGCAACGGTCGGCGCGGGAGGCCTTTGGTGTGCATATTTCCCGCGCGGGAATATGCACTTTATTACAAAGTAGCAGAAAGTAGAAAATAGTATTTTCTAAAGAGTTGTTTGTCGGTATGTTTTAAACGTCGACACAAAGTATTTTCGAATTCAGTTGTAGTTTATATCTCGAGGTAAAATATTGGTTGATTTATTTTTTAGTTAGGTATTTTTTTACATCATAGGTAGATTGTGTTTGAAAGCGTAATGTTGTGTTGTGTGATGTGTCCATCTAATGATAATTATTGTGTTATGCTGCTTGGATTGCTAGGAACTATTGTTATCGAAATACGAATTTTAAAAGTTTAAGTGAGACGTGAGTCGTGACATTGTAGATGCGACTAGCTACATCATTCACGTAAGTAAACAGACGTCGTTTTACATACCTACTTAATTAATCTGAATTTGGACTGAGTAGGCTACGTTTTAAATAGGTATCTTTCAGGAATCTTCGCTTTTATACATCGTCTGTATTACAGTTAATAATTACAGACTCTGTAATTTCCATAAAAAAGCGATGATTGCCGATTGCCATTAAGAGTTAGTTAGTATGTAGGTACACAGGTTTTGTTACAGAGAAAGTTTTAGTTTGTCATGATAACAAATTCGAGCGAATACCTATACGATGCAGGCAATCTAGGAGTTCCAAGTTCAAAACGATTCATCCGTCCGCTGGTGACTACACGTTGTACACATAGGTGTAAGGTCCAGTTGTACCAGATTTTAACCCAGAGTTAGTTTATAACTTACGAGTTGAATACCTAACACTTAATACAAACACATTTGGTACAAGGCTTATGTATTCGCGTGTAGACTGTAGGTACAATATGTATTACAATTACGGTAGGGAGTCGGTAGGTACTCGAGTGAGCGCCGCGCGCTCAGTCAGCTGAGGAGGTCAATAGACCGCGCATCGCTTTTCATTACGTTTTAAGGCAAAAATTATAAAAAATAGGAATTTAATGCAAAATGTTGTTCCAAACAGTTAAGACTTGCGACTAAAAATAATAAATTAAAGAAAAAAAATTTTTTTTTGAAAAAAAAAAGTTTTAAAAAAAGTGCATTTCTAGAATCAGTCAAGGTCCTATAATCTTATCCCAAAGTTATCGTGACCGGTCTTTTTACACCCTGTATATAATTATTATTATTACTACTGTTACAACACGGTGGCTCACTCAAGTACTGATCGTGGAATATACCTGAAACAAAAATAGATATTTAAAACACGTGAAATACAATAAACAGATGTACAACTTTAAAAAATAAATCTAAGTACTGCTAGTTTCCGTGTATTATCAAAGTAAATTAAAAAATCTCCTAATAAGGAAAGCCGCACAAACTGAATAATTTTCAAGATATTTAGACGTGAGGTCGGAAATGCCAAACAGCTTGTATGAAATCGAGGGCAGTAATCCAATCTTGCGTTCCCTTTTAATAAGCAGTACATATTTAATTTTAATTAAGAATCTGCGTCCCTTTATTAGCCAAAACGCTTTGGGAGTGTGAAAGAATGAATTTTGGAAGATACTTTAATGAGAATCTTTATAATTAACAGTTTGTCTCCGAGACACAGAAAATAAAAATATTAATTGACTTGTTACATATATTATACAGGGTGTAAAAAACTGCGAATACAATAGATATAATACAAGTATTTTAACCAACATTATTATACAAACATTAAACCTACCAAACTATACCTACTTATAGACCCGTAGATAATAATAGCTCCCCTCACCGATTTCATTGTCGGTAGCCGATTTAATTGAAACAAGGCCAGCTACGCAGGAGTTATTTTATAGTGCCCAAGTGTGTGCGCAATACACAAAGACACTCTCTCTTCATTTTACTCTCATAACCCAGTGGGGCGGTAAACCGACACGACTGGCGAGAGATAAGGCGCAAGACCGACTTTTTACATGCCCATCCGACGCATGGATCATCTTTCTTTTCAGACAATCAGGTGATCAGCCTACATTGTCCTAACCAAACTTGAAAACAACATTTTTTTTTGTTCCAACGCGGGAATTGAACCCACGGACCTCCGGGTCGAGAGCGAATCTTAGAACCACTAGACCACGGAGGCAACTTACCCCGTAGATCTAACAAACTTTTAATCCTGCATGTTACACATTAGCATAATATATAAAGTATATTATCTTTTAATTACGATTTGTATGTTTAATTCCACGACAATTAATAAAAACTAATGTTCCTTAAATTTTTCAAACATGCAATACTAACATTTGTAACATTTAGTCCATATTTACAAAGTATAAACTCGCGCCCCCAAATAACAGGAAATTGTTTCTATGAAAGAAACTCAATTTCCTACTTAACGAGTTATTTTGTAGAGGCCAGTTTTTATATGTATCGACGTCATTATAAGAGAACGGGCAGAGTATTCTGTTCTTTGTTTCATTCATTCTTGTATGTAATCGGCTAGAATCTGCACTCACATTTTAGTATTTATTTTCGTCATACTTACTAAGTACGTGTATCGCCTGTGTGTTCTAGTGGTCCAGAACCTGGATCTCGGCCCAGAGGTCATGGGTTCGATGTTATTTTGGTTAGGACAATGCTGGCTGATCACCTATTTGTGTGTCAGAAAGATCCATGCGTCGGCTGGGCATGTAAAATGTCGGTCCTGCACTACGAGAGTAAAGGAAAAATTCTATGTATTGCGCGGACACTTGGGCACTATAAACATAACTCCTGCGTAGCTGTCCCCGTCACCGGAATCGGCGTGGAAGCACATTATTAAGTACAACAACCTTCTTTGAAATCATCTTTGAGCCTTTTTGTTAGTATTTTTCCAATCACTGCTAAATAATTTGATACTCATTGATATTCCAATTTCGTTCTCATTAGGATTTTCGAGTGTAAATACTCGGCAAATTGGGTAACGCTTCTTTGCAAAATATAGGGAGAATATTCCTAGAAAAGGTCTCCCTCTAGTAGGCATTATAGGGATACCTTTCTGTGGGCGTTCTTTCGAGTACCGGGCGTGTATTGTTAGAGGATATAAGAAAAATAATGACTGAAATTACTTTTAAGACTCGTCATTAAAAGGTTCGGTACTAAGTGAAGAGTCCTAAAAGTTTATATAAGGACATAAGGTACTGTATATTACCTTGAGGCACTCCTCGACATATTATCTTCAGCAGTATATTTCACTTTAATTAAGGCTTGTGGAACGACTCCCTACCTCACGAATGTGAATTGTGAATTTAATTAAAAAATAATGAATGAGATTGTTACTTTGAGGTGTTTGAGCGGCAAATTTTCTTTTCAGAGCGACTTTCATAAATCTCTATACTCGATAAAAATAATTTTGTAGCGGAAAATCCTATCTTGTGAGTTTTTTCCGCTCATAAGAAAACATATGAATGAATCAAATATTTTTAAAAAGTGTTATTTAATAACTAAAATACATAATATTACTGTGCTTTAAATTTTTTATATAAAAACTACGTCTCATAAAATATAAAGTAAATGAATTTATTTAAATAATTTCTTGTTTTTGCTCTTTTTTGAGACTACATTTTATGAACGCTCTTGTTATTTATATTCTACGTTAAAAATTACCATCAGAAATATTTTCAAACTTGAAAACACGAATTTATTAAGTTTAACAAAAGCAATAAACAGAAGACGATTCAATCCATGTTCATCTTTCGCTCGTTGTTGAATAAATAAAAAAGTAATTTCTAAATTAAATACTCCTATAATCGAAGCTAAACCATTGTACAAACGCATTTCAACGGCAAATGCAATCAGATCTTTATAAACATCACACTCAAAGGCGTTTCTATCAAACACAACCTCGCTGCAGTAAACGAGCTTACGGTGAAACAGAATAAAAAAGTACAAACAATACTCGGCGGTTTTCATTTGTCCCTTTTTCTTGTTCCATGGTTCTTTATTAACCGCTCGTACTGCGAAACTATTATATATCTGTTAATGGATGCCAATGACGCGATGGTATCGGTAATGAGAAAATAGATTGTGTTTTTGTGTTCGTTTGTTATTTGAGAATCGATAATGGCGCTGGTAGGTAATGATCATCTGCGCAATGTCTGGGGAATTGCTGCTGAACTAGCTTCCACAAAAATATTACGTATACATAGTTACTATGGCCCTAGTCAACCCCACCACCACTAGCCTAATCCAATTGAAATGGACACGAGTCGTGATACATATTTTGACGCTAAGGCGAAAGTGGAATGACTAGTCCATTAAAACATTCCATTCAGTCAGTCAAAGCTTGATTATTGTTATTTTCAGTTGCATACCTTACTCTACAAGCATCAAGTGAATGTTTTTAAATCTATCAAAATATAGAAGGCATAAAAGTTTATGCTTTATAACCAAACACTGTCGATTCTCGTTATTTGTAAACACAATAAACATCTGAAATTTTCAAGATGGCGCCCTTCAAGATTAAAGTAAACCGAGACGACGTTCCGAGGCAGGCCGGAAATTAAACAGGCTGTAGAGCACCTCGCGACTTACGACGCAACTCTGTTAGACAGTTAAATGAATTAAATTTACTCGAATTAATAAGTACGCAACTCGGATGTCTTATTTGAAATAACACTCGAAATTTATAAAAAGAAATTGGAGATTAAAAGCTCCTCGCCCTTTTTAACCTACTTTCATATTCTAAACAAAGTATTTTTATTCAAAGTAAAACCCTAAATAACGAAGGTAATATTGTTAGGTTGTGAATTCGAAACTCGTGTACAGAAATTGATGTTGAATCCGTAGTAAATAAATATTGGGCGCAATACCTAATATTATTTGAGTCGGGTTTACAAATTTTCAACAAATAATAAAAACTATCTTTTAACGTTTTTTTAAATAACACAAAAACGCACGTTCCATTTTTATAATATTATACTCGTATTGTTAGAAGTTCAAGATTAATTAAGAAACAATTGTTAAATAATGTTTGTGTAAAAATATCGACGTATATAAAAACAAACATATATTATAATAATATCATATTTTATGAAGGAACGGTAAGCGAGTAGGGTTGGAGGTCATTACAAATGAAACAAAACGACTTAACAAAAAATGGAAGCTAAGTAGAAAATAATGATATCCATTACGCCGCGTCGAAGGGTATTGATACGATTTTTGACCTTAAAATAAAAATACGTAACTTGTTGAAATCGTTTTGTTAAAGTTTATATTCAAATTGTTATGGAGTTACGAAATGAATATAAAAGAAATATATTATCAACTTCTTAATAAACTGAACAACTGGATTCAAAAACTCACTGATAAATGAGTTCTAAATATTCACTAGTGAAAATCAGTAGGTAAGTAAGTAAGTAAATCGTGAGTATAAGTAAGTAGAAATAAATATCAATTGAGAGTTGTTTTAAAATGTGCGCCCTAAGTCGTTTCTCGGTGTGAGCTAACCCTTATACACCCACTTATTACTCTTTTTATTAAGTTTTTATACTCAACTAATACTTATTTTTATAAAAATATATTTATGTAAGGTATACTTAACGCTTTTTTACATGAGCTATATTTGTATAATATAAATCAAACATAATATTATGATGTTACACTAATATATGAAGATCTCGTACAAACATGTTTGCTATTTACCTATTTCAGTGTACTCCTGTCTAGTCTCGCATAACAGAATTTCAACAAACATCCCAAGCACTCACCCGCCATAAGTCTAAAGCAAATTTACTGTTTCAGAAACCACAAATTCAAGAATTCACCTCTTAAACTCTAAACCATACAACTAGTTACCATAAGCAACTAATTTGTATAGTATTCACAATTATAATGACACAAGATGCAATTAGGTACATTTTAAGTTCCCGTATGTTACAATTAAAACTTCATGCACATGCATGCGCATGACAAAACTGTTTTTATATAATTACTAGCTGTGCCCGCGACTTCGTTCGCGTGGCTTTTGAGTGACTTAAACCGTTTATGAAAGTCCCAAAATGTGAATAATTTTCCCCGTTTATGCAACATTTCTCACTAACGCTTCGCTTCTATTGGTCGCAGCGTAATTTTATATAGCCTAAAGCCTTCCTCTGTAAATGGCCTATCTAACAAAAAAATAATTTTTCAAATCAGACCAGTAGTTCCTGAGATTAGCGCGTTTAAGCAAACTAACTCTTCCGCTTTATAATATTAGTATAAATATATCAATTTAATTAATCATCAATTCTGTTTATTAATATAAGATTTGACAAAGTTTTGTGTCAGGCATTTAAAATTGTTCATTCTGATTTTTATTAAATCGTGCATTATTATGAAACTACTTATACCTTAAAGTAAGTTTCTATACGAGAAATGGATACAAAGTACAATAAATTTATACAAATAGAAATCCTAATACTTAGGAAGGTCGGAGCTAATTTCGGTAGGAGCGGAACACGAAAGGGGCGGGAGTACTAAGTGTGGTATAATATCCGCTGTGTGCCAACCGAACCTCACAGCCGAGTGTAAAAGCGCTTTATTATGATCCAGCAGTGACCATACCGAAATATTTTTTGGTGCTGCAGCTCGATTGTAATAGGTTTGAGGTTTTCTTTTTACAAAGTTGTCGAAGCCTCTTTATCTGTATATTTTCTATACGAATAAGAATAATATCTATGGACACATCACACCACGTCAATCTAACCCCGTGATAATAGAACTTATGATACAATTCCTTGACATCGGAAATATATTTAATACTTACACATAATATTTAAGATTTTCATTATAATATACACGTGGTCCTTTTGGTCCATTTAAAAATATTACGTTAATCCACAATTTTCTTGAGAAAGTGCATAATTGTTGCAAAACATGTGGAATAGAAACACGGAATTCGCTTGTAAAATCGTATCTATGTACAGTAAGTTGGTGTTAAATTATACTTAAAAAAAGTTTCGCGCTGGCTTAAAGTGGCATCGGATACGTAATGTTTGTATTTGCATAAAATTGAACGTAGGCCTAGTGTTGGGATAAGGCAGGTACTTTGTCGATTCTCTAGATGTATTTTTTATATTTTACAAAAAATTGTGAATTTATCTTGTTTTATTTCACTTGTTAAATGGGGACGTATGTTTTTAAACATATTCATATAAAGACTATAAGATTGTGATTCTGTGCTTTTAATCTAATCGAACTTTTGACTTGATAAATTGATGAATCGATGTACCATACACTAATATGACTTCGCGCAAAGTCGAAAAGATCAATAAATGAAACATCTCGATATATAAGCAATGTGACATCACTAGAGGTAGGTTTTCTTACTTGTTTATAAAACATTTCTTTGAAATTGTAATTGCTTGTTTCCTTTTGTTTATTCTTACGTTCTTATTTGAACGATCAAGTTTATATAGCATAAATAAATTACATTTGAATCAAAGAAGACATAATCATTTTACTATTATTATTCATATTAATAATTTAAGAAACCGTTAAAAAATAATTTATGTAAATAATCGTATAGTTTTTAGTGTTCAAAACAAAAGTCAAAATTTCAGGGTAATGGGATTAGATGCATATAATATGTATAAGTATTAACCGGTTCCTCTCGGTGAGTTAGAGTTGAACCAGTGGTAGCTTATTTTTTTTGTTGACTTTACAAAAATAGCTTGTTAACTTTTATTTGGATATTTTATTGATTTATAGTATCTATACTAATAATATAAAGCGGAAGAATTTGTTTCTTTGTTTAAACACGCTAATCTCAGGAAGTACTGGTCCGATTTGAAAAAATATATTTTGTTGGATACTCCATTTATTGAGAAATGTTTTAGGCTATATTTACGCATTACGATACTCCATTTATTGAGAAATGTTTTAGGCTATATTTACGCATTACGCTGCGACTAATAGAAGCGAAGCGTCAGTAATAAATGTTGCAAAAACGGGGAAAATTATTCACATTTGGGGACTTTCGTTGCGTGCGCTGCATAAACGGTTTAAGTCACTCGAAAACCACGCGAACGTAGTCGCGGGCAAAGCTAGTACATTTATAGAGGCGTATATTATAGCCACTACTTTATGCATTAAGGCTGAAGGATTTCGTATGAAGGAAACATTGCGTGTAAAGTATCGACTCTACCACTTTCCTAATGGTTATTAATAATCATTGTTATTAAAAAAGGAAATAAAAAGTTCCCTACGACCCTTAATTGTAGGTTTAAAAGAGTTATGTTCGCCGGGTCAGAGTATCAAGCTATCTCGTAATTAAATCAAAGTAGAAACCGTAAATTATTAGAACACAAAAGTGAAAATACTCGTGTATAATATTTTATGTTGATTGAGATAGGAGTTGGAAACAATGTATCGTGTTACTAGGTAATGTAAATATTTTCATAAAATACTTACTAATTTTTAGGGTTCCCAAAAGGTAAAATACGGGGTCCTATTACTAAAACTCCGCTGTTCGTCTATCCGACCGTCCGTCCGTTTCTCGAGTTTTAGCGAGACTAACAAACAGCAATTCACTTTTATATATAAGATTAGCTGACCTGTGCCCACTTCGTTGAGCATAGAAACTGTTTAAACCTTATAATTCCAGGAGGACTTCCACGAACATTTCAAGACCCAAAATAGCCGATTCGGATCAGCCGTTTTCGTGTTTTAGCGAGACTAACGAACAGCAATTCATTTTTATATTTAAGATAAAATAAATAATTATATATTATTGTATTTAATAATATACATATTATGAGTAGTTGCTGTTCCTTTCATTAATTAGGATTAATGTGTGGGTCCGGGTGGAGGTCGGGACTTATCTTAATTACTCATTGTTCTGAGCGCCCGGCAAGATTGTATTGTAATTGTACCGATTATTATTAGTGTACTTGCACTTAGCGCTAAATGCATTGTTCAGTTCCAGGTTACCTCATAATTTAGTTGGGGCATAGTTTTTGTATCATCATCAATTTCGCTACGACGTCCACTAGTGGACATAAGCCTCTCCAAAGTATTTCATGTAGGGTAGTGCCTACTCGCCACGCTTAGCAGGATGGTTGGTAAGCGCAGGAAACTCTGCTGCCCATCTCCGGAATTATATATTCCCTTTGTCACCTTTTATATCACTCACAGGAAATTTTTTGATTGTATGTAATGCTAGTCTTTCCCCGGTACCCCACGGATAGTTTAAAAATACTTATTAGTCATACGGACATGCGGACGGAGAGATAGATATACGGACGTACAGCAAAGTCTTCCCAAGTCCCGATCACGGGACAGCAAAGTCTTAGTAAAAGCACAAAGTAGATATATAACAGAGACACGAGCTAGTACTAGAAAATGGTATCACCCTTATACTGGCAATTAGACTGGCTATTTTTGTTTTCTTCGATTTCCAGGCATATTCCGGAAACCGCCACTATTGGAAAATACAAATTACTAATTTCGTTTCATATCTTCTTCTGAATTGAGATGCAGTTGAATTTAGCTTAATGTGATTTTATGCTTAAAATATGCTTATCTTTATTTTAATGTCAATATTTGTACTTGATTCGGCATATATTTTATAATTTGCAAAATATGTTAATAGTGACATCTATTGCAATTTTTTTTTTGTATATACACCTAGGTAATTATATTGTACGAGATGGTAGGCCATGGTAAAAGGGTCTCCTAAAAATATTGACACTTCGGATATTCAAATCCGTCATTGTCTGATATTTTGGAAAAGCCAATACACGTAAAGATAGCCACAGCAGATGTAAATATTTTTATTAATAAGTTATTGGTAATTATATTATTAGTAATTTGACTGGATGGACGGACGAAATATAGTACTATTTCGTCTAAACTTTTTCTACTTAATCCTCTTAAAGTTGTGAGTGTAGTCATAAGAGCTGATCGCAGTATTCGCAGCGTCTACTGTGTTCGGTATGCATAAATTAAACGGAACTTTGAACATGTTTCAGACTAACTTTGATTCATTCAAACATTTGCCCGTTTGTCTCTTAATAATTCTCGGTAATTCTGTCTTTGTTCAAGACATTGTTATTAACTTATCAAAATACGTCTTACAGGGAGTTTGTATCCAATATTTTTCTATTACACAAACTTTTTAATACAAATGCTACCTTTAGTGAAAAAATATATCTTTTCATATGTCCGGAAGTCAATAGGACATGTCCCAAGCTGAATGGGGACTGCCAAAAATTACTTTGGGGACTTACATTGAAATTAATCGCGAAAAGTGAATAAGGACGTCCGTACGTGATTTTTGAAATGGCCCTTTTAATATATGTTGGCAATTTAGAATGTTCTTGAAGCTTTACGTTACACATTATTATAATAATAATCGTGACCTTGGCGGTGGCGGTTACATTGAAACCAGTCTAGCTACTGAGAAATTGATATTTTATAAACACATCGTTTTTAAATCTGAAGGTGTTTATTATAACATTAACTGATTATTCAGCCGTAGAATATTTTCAAAGAAGAAATACATATATTATCGAAGTGTTACATAATGCAAAACATAAACATTAAACATACTTAAATAAAGTGTCTGGTTCGAATTCTAAAAGCCGTAATGGCTTTTCTATTCACAAGTCTCAAGTTGTTGAAATAAAAGCCAACTTCTGAAATTTTATAAGGCGCTCATGAGAAACGAGCGTGGTGTACCTAAATATATTTTATGCATTATTATACCACGAGTTATAACGGGTGTAAAAATAACAGTCACTATATCTTTGGGATAGGAATAATCCCATTAGTATATAAACTTCCTTTTCTCATTCTAGAAATGTATTTTTTTACAAAAATTTCATCAAATATATTATAATATTTTATTAAGAAATGTTAAAATTTTTTTTTAGTTACTGACCAAATAAATACAAAATGAGGAAAGGTAGTATAATCGTATCTCAAAGTTATAGTGACTGTTCTTTTAACAACCTGTCATACAATCAAATAAACACATAATGTAGAAAAAAAACTTGAATACATAATACAGCTGTTACAACATACATTTTGTTAATAATCAAGAATATTTCATTATTTATAATATTTTATATTATTTATATTTTAATGCTAAGAAAGCATTTGTTTTCAATTTACAATAGGTACTTTGGAAATTACATGATAAATTAAAATCTAGTTGAAATAAATAATTATCTAAGCTATAAACTTAACAAAGAATATATGTTAAGAAAATATTTTAATTAAAAGTTTTTTTTTATGAACACGGTATTCAGGATATGCTAATTTACTCATATCAGACTATGAATACTTTATAGACATTAAGAGTACTCGACAATACAAATGACAAATGAAACGAGCCCCTATTCGACTCTGTTCGTTACTTTTTTTTACTTCGGCCCCTTCCAGCTTCAATATCACATCAGCTTAATGTCATCGTTATATTGCACTGTCACGCATCTTACAAATGTATGCAAAATTCTAATTCAATCGGACTAGCCTAGCTTACCTACTTGAAAATATATAATATAATTCATAACAATAAATCTCAACGCAAAAAGCTATTTTACGTTAAAACTAACCCATACCCACTTCGTTGAGCATACAAACAGTTTGTGATGAACGTTTAACCTTCCCGGGACGTCGACGAATATTTCAAGACTAAAAATAGCCAAATCGGTTTAGCCGTTCTCGAGTTTTAGCGAGACTAACGAACAGCAATTCATTTTTATATATAATGACTAGCTGACCCGTGGCTATTTCGTTGAGCATACAAACCTTTTAAACCTTCCCCGGATTTCCATGAATATTACAAGACTAAAAATAGCCGAATCGGTTCAGCCGTTCTCGGGTTTTAGCGAGACTAACGAGCAGCAATTCATTTTTATATATAAGAGATATAAGTAAGATTATATAAGTAGAAGAGGAAGCACTCATTGATATTCGCCGTTCGAATATCGTCAGTAAAAATGTGGATGGACTGTTAAACTCAATTAACTTTACGCAATTCATACAGTAGGTACAGTCAGGTCTATAGTTCCTATTTTACATGCTTTATTTAATTTATAATGGCCCCATATGTATTTTACATGGTTTTATTTAATTTATAATGTCCCCGAGTGTGTAATGGAATTTTGCATTACTTCTAATGCAAGATTTCATTACATGACACGGAATGAAAAATAACAAAAGATTTGTTTTAAAATAACTAATTCAGTGGATAAAGTGCTACTCTTACTACTAGTAGTGGCACTTTTTCCATTAACAGAAATCTTCTATTACATAATTTTAATAAATTTTTAGTGAAGTTACTTGGAAAATATAATATCAATGTAAGTATTTTGATGATATATTTAAAGTTATAATATAATATGTGATGTTATATTATATTCGAAGCTGCCATCGCAAGTCGTACATCATGTTATCCTTGATTATATTATTGGATTTGACGAAGTTTGCCGCCGGCAAAAGCATAGAATCGGAATATGAATCACGATGTAAGCGAAAACTACTTACAAAGTCTTGTCATCCACAGAACCAAATTTACATAACTTGCTTAACTTTAGCATTCTATATCGTAAGAATATTGCTCTATGCTCACTACATTTAAGTGTTAAAGCCAGTATAATAACGAGAACTCAATTTGAGGCGAATCGTTTGCGTAAGTATTTTCTATTTGGCTTTATATTGGCAAATATCAGTCATTTCAATATTTTTCAGCACTTTACGAAATTATTAAGGATTTCTCAGCAGTAAAATACATCATAAAAGTTAAGCCGAGTGTGCAAAGTGAGATAGACAGTTTTAGTAAAAATAGAAGCTTTAAGTTTACTACTGCAGACTGCTCTGTGCGCTGCACTTCGCGCTGAATAAACTAGTGCTTACTAGATACGACTAAATTGTAAACGTTAAAAAAATATTACTGAAACATTACATTCAGTAAGTAAGCATAGTAGTCGTAAGAGTCGAGAGAGAGAAAAAAATACTATAAGTATATTCAAAATGTATTATATATAATATAGATAAAATTTGTAATTATTGATAACTCTATATATATTTTGATGCTGACTGTACTATCTGATCTGAACTGACTGTAACTCGTGATAATTGTACGTATTATTTTTAATCTACCTGGCCAATCATTGACTGAAACCAATTATGATTTGATTACTCACTTAGATATTAATTTATCGAATAGCATTAAATTGTTTTATTAGTCGGCTATTATTACTCAACATTCTTTGCGTTTCATAATAATATTTTTGTATAGATAGTAAATATTACAAGAAATTATTAAGAATATTTGTAAAACAATCCTCCAATTAGCGAACCAGTTAGTAAAATAGTTATTCTTATTGATAATTAAAATTATAACGTATACTATAATATAAACGCATACATATATTATAAATATTATATTAAAAATATATATCAAAATGTAACGTTTATAGTACAACGTAAACAAATATTATTACCGCACTTGTCATACCTTTTTTTACGCTCACAATATCAGTAAATATCATAATCTCTTTTTACTTTGACGTTGCAAGACTCCATGAGCGGCGGTAGTTCGCTTCTCTTGACCATTCGTAAATTTAATTGACGCGTTTATTACTAAAATAGTTTCAAACGCGTATGCCGTAGCGATTGCTACGCATCTTTCGTAGCGACTGTAGCTCGACCGCTACGTGTGCTACGTACGCTACGAAGTATAACTCACAAACGCGAGTGTGTATACGCGTTTATAGCGACGTATTATACTATGTGCCGTGTGACTACTACTGTATGTCTTTGTTGTTATTATCTCTATCGTATGGCGTATTATGATGTAAATGGTAGAAGTGCAGAAAAATATCTAGCGGTGATGAAAATGTTTGATGTTGTATTTCTTTCTTATGTTTTGTTGTTAATGCAATAACTTAAACTTTTTTTAAACAACTAAACACTAGAAAGTTATTTTTAAATCATGTTCGGCTACTTTATTCACAATAAAAAAAGATTATTTAACGCAAAAATATTTTCTTGGTTAAAATATATTCGAAAGCTTCGAAACAGGCGGCAGTGAGCTCAACCGTGCGTAACAAGTTGCCTACACTGATAAAAGTAAAATAAGCCGAACTAATTACTCTCTGATTTCCTAATCTTAAAGTAAAGCACTTCGTTTTCCTGGTTATAATTTAACATTGTTTACCATTTAAACTTATTATTCTACTAAATATATATTATATATAAGGGTTATGTAATAATATAATATCTATGGACACTTCACACCACGTCAATCTGACCCCGTGATAAGATCCGAAGAACTTGTGTAACAGGTACCAGACAACGGAAATATATTATTTAATTCCTATATACTTAAAATATATTTAAGATTTTTATTATATTAATACATCAATTTAATACGCATCCATGACCCAGGAACATAGAAAACTTTTTGTTCCTTCGGCAGGATTCGAACCTGCTACTTCCCGCTCGAGCACTTTAATATACCTTCTGGAGATGTTCTATTACCTACTTTTTTTTTGTAAACGATGCTTGTAAATGATATTTTGAATTTAAACCAATAAATTACCAAATCATTTCTTTAAAATAGAATGTAATTTATTACACAAATAGAAAATTTCACGAATAAATGTGAACCGCTTGCCAAAAATATGTAGCAATCATCGTTAAAGTTAACGACGCGAGTCCATATGACTTTATCGCAGCAAGCCACTGCATATTTTTTATAGAAATTATATCGGACAAGCTACAATTTGTCATGTGTTTACATGAGTAACTTGTGGTTATAAAATAAAAAAGCCTGTTTCTTTCCATGACAATAATTTTCATTGTTTAGTTAGTAGTTTTACATTTTCATGGTATCCCTATCTTCTTCTTTCTTATATATAAAAAATAATTGCTGTTCGTTAGTCTCGCCAAAACTTGAGAACGGCTGAATCGATTTGGCTATTTTTGGTCTTGAAATATTCGTGGAAGTACAGGGAATGTTTAAACGGTTCTTTTTTTATGCTCAACGAAGTGGTCACGGGTCAGCTTGTAATGTATAACATTTTATTTCAGTATAAGTGTGTTATTTATTATTATATTTCATATTATATAGTGTTAGTGCGCAAGAACCCTTAAGGTTAAATGTTTTTAAACTAATAAACTGATATGTTGCATATGTTTTAGCTCTTTATTTTGATTGTTTACTATTTACTTACATTATCAAAATTAAAACGAACAAACAACAATTTGTTAAATTGGGGTTAAATGTTCTTAAACCAATAAACTAACATGTTGCTTATGTTTTAAGCTCTATATTTTAATTGTTTACTATTTACTTATAATAAAATAATAAATAAAATAAAAAGCCTTTATTCTAGCATTTTCGACAATTTTGTTATTTTTATAATGTTCATCTCAGTAGAGATCCACCACCAATTTAAAATGTAGTCGTCTCCTCGGCGTAGGCCTCCCCCATCCTCTTCCATCTTTCCCTATCCCTTGCTACTCTCTCCCAGGTTGCACCGCATCTCTCCTTAAATATATCGCTCCATCTTAATTTTGGTCGTCCTTTTCCTCTATTTCGTTCCCTGGTTTCCCACTCTAAAAGCCTTTTTGTCCAGCGGTTGTCTTTTAATCTACATATGTGTCCAGCCCACTTCCACTTTAAGGTACGTATTCTTTTTACTATATCTGTAATTTTTGTTTTTTTTCTAATTATTTTATTAGGTATTTTATCTTTTATTTTTATACCTAGCATACTTCTTTTCATTTTTCTTTGTTGTATAGCTAGATATGTTTCGTCTTGTTTTCGCAATGCCCATGTTTGGCAGCCATATGTTAGGCATGGCAATATAGTAGACTCATATAGTTTCCTTTTAATGTGCAATTTTATTTCTCTGTTCTTCATGATTTCTTTTAGGCTCCAGTATTTTTTCCACGATAACGCTACCCGCCTTTTTATTTCCCTTTCTGTTTGATTATCGAAAGATATGAATTGCCCCAAATATACAAATTCTTTTACATATTCAATCTGTTCGCCGTCTATTACAATGTCTTTTTCAGTTCCATTTGTGATTATTTTGGTCTTAGTGGTATTTAGCCGTAGTCCCACCTTGCGACTTTCACGCGCTATATCCTTCAGCATCTCATTTAGCTCTTTTGGGTCTTCGGCAAATACAGCAACGTCATCCGCAAACCTTAAATGACTAAGACGTTCCCCATCTATATTGAGCCCCATTTCGTCCCAGTTTATGCGTTTGAATATTTCTTCCAGCACTGCAGAAAATATCTTTGGGGATAATGGGTCACCCTGCCTAACACCTCTTTTAATTGGAAATGCTGGACCTTCTCGTTCTAGTTTTATCTTAGCAGAGCATTTCGAGTATATAGACTGAATAATTTCTGTATATGATAATTCTATACCTTGCGTTTTGAGAGCCTCCCAAATTGCTGTGTGCCTTATGGTATCAAAAGCTTTAGAAAATATTACTTACAATATGGAAATTATATCGAGCAAGCTACAGTTTGTTAAATTCGGCTTAAATGTTCTTAAACAAATAAACTGTAATGTTATAATATTTTGGGCTTAAAATAATTTTGTTCATAAGCTATCACATTGTTGATATTATTTTCAGTTGTATATTTGAATTTACAACTTTTGTTCAAATTGAAATGTGTAATCATTAATCAATTTAGATCTAATTTAGTCTAAGTGTAAACAAATATGTTAAATCCGAGCAAATTAATGTCATCAATCACTTCAATGTTAAATTTTACTTTTTTTAATGCAAACAGCACTTGTACATTTTTGTACTTTTGTTTTCGATACAATGAAGTATATTCATTCGTTGTCTATTTTTGTGGCACTGAAAACAAATGACGTTTAAATTGGTAGCAGTATAGGGTGCTATTGTATGTGGTCAAATTGGATATGAACTGTAGGTAAGGAAAGGTACGATTTATCGTACACTAGACCCGAACAGGTAAACCGAAATGTGTATGAATAGACGTGTACACTATGGACGGTATTGTGTTAAATAAGATCCTGTAAACTGGTATCGCTTCACCTTCAATACGCACGGTGGGCTACAGAGTAACTGGGCATACATTTTCCAAAGAAGACTGGTAGCCATACGTTATCTGTCTTGTACTTGAAACAACAACAGGTTTATCAACCTATCAAGTGTGTAGTCCGTGTAATATACAATAGTTGGATACAATCTAACTATTGTGCAATGTATTTTTTTTTTATATCTGATTTATTAACGAAGGTTTGTTCGCCTTGCAAGCAGGTCACCCTCATAGGAACATACACGAAACATTTATGATCTAAACTTAATGCCTAACTTAACTAATGTATTTAATTCTTAGTATTATTTCAAGTACAATTTGCTTTTCGCATCAATAAAGTATTTATTTATTTATATTACTTACAACCGTTATTCACATAAAGTTTATTGTTAACTGTATAGCAAAAATACAATAATATTATACATACAAACGTCAAGAGTCGGGGCATGTACTTTAACGTGTATAAGGTGTAAAATAAATGAGTGATAATACTTCAGGGTGTGTACTGTGTATGTGCCTCCTATGTAGAGTATACTGTGGAAGTACCAGCGCTGAAAGACTTACTTTTGACTTTCATGTTTCAATGAGAAATTCCCAACATTAGATATAAATTTTCCCATACAAATATAATTAAAAAAAAACACCTCTTTCAGCGCTGGTACTTTTTCAGTAAACTCTATATACGGGACCCATATATACCCTAAAGTATTATCACTCATTAATATTATAGCCTGTAGAATGTATAATTACCCACTATACATTCCTTTAATAGAATAACTAAATATCAAAATGCAATGCAAAAAATCCGAGTTTCAGTTCTAAGTATGAGGAGACCCAAAAATTTATTGTTTTTTTATTTATTTTATGTGAAAATTTTAATGCGGTTCATCGAATACATCTACGAGTACTTACCAACTTTCGACAGTATAGTTCCTATAGTTTCGAAAAAAATTGGCTGTGACATACGGACGGACAGACATGACGAATCCATAAGGGTTCCGTTTTTAGGCATTTGGGTACGGAACACTAAAAAGAGTATAGAAAGCTTGCAATAAATCTATAGAATAAAATCCATAGAATAAAAAGACACACGAAATAATTTAAAATTCCTTCCAGGGGCATGGACGTATTCGTAACAAAACATTGTGCTCCACGAACACTGACTCGGTAAAGACCTTAGCATTTCAGGGCTTTAATTAATTTGGAATTGACTATTCAAAGGATTAAAATCTAACATTTAATTTGAAGGAATCCCTGTTTCTTTTGAATTGGCTGAAATTAGTTTTGCGCCTGAATCGCTTGATTCCAGTTTATCGAATGAAACAATCCTTTGATTAAATTTAGGGAAATGTTCGAAAATAGTTAACGTAAATTTCCAACAATCAGCTTTATTTAAAATGTTATTGTATAGCAAAATTGTACAGGTATTATGTATTTTGTAATTTTATATCAATTATATTCTGGGAAAAGAGGAAAATTATATAAATTTGTAAAAAGTTTATCTAAGCATTTTCTAGTAATAATTGTTCCCCACGAATTCCGGCGAAGCTGGCCGGTCGAAATCAGACCAGCTATGCAGGAGTTATTGTATAGTGCCCAAGTGTGTGCGCAATATAAAAGAGCACTTTATGTTCTTTAAATCTTGCTTACCAGGTGACGAATACGGCTGGCAAGAGATGAGATGCTGGACCGACTTTTTTGACATCGGACATAATGAAATATCTATTTGCTCAGACAATAAGGTGTTCAGCCAATCAGTCCAATATTTTAATGATAATTGAAAACAACATTCAAGTTTCAAGAATTATCTATAAACAATAATAGATAATGCAATGCTTGAAACTTATATAGACATTGGTATTATCTATTTCATAAAATTTGAAAGTAAAGAGTTGAGAGACCCGCGCACTGAAAACTCAGAATAAACTAAGCATAGCCAAAATATTTAAAGTAAATTGACACAGCTGGCTTGTGTTGATAAATATGTACCGACTGTTTGCGGAGACCTTAACCATTGCCTTGTTATTTTGGCCTTTTGTATGTTAATCTTCATAATATAAATTTAGAGCTAAGCAATGTTTTTACTCTCTTTTTAAATATATTTATTAGAAATCAAATCGTCGCTTTACCTTCTCAACCTCGTATCTAAAAAACTACAACTTTCTTTTCAGTAGACTAAAAAAACGTAATCATTTTAAATTTTATTATGACATAGATTTTGAATGTATACTGTAAATAATTGAACCTCATTTCAATCCATCTCATAATAAAATCTGAAATGATTGAGTTTTTTTACTCTACTTAAAAGTTGTAGTTTCCCTATACGAGGAACCGACGAAATGTTATAAGTATAGAAATAAGACTTACATCTAATTACCTGTTTTAAATATTTTGCTGCTAAACATTTTTAGTGAATCAATTTAGTGCTTAGGATAAATAAATCTCATCTGTGAATTATGATAAAATATTACTATAAATGATACTATGTTTTAAAAGTATCATTCTAACGAAGTAGATTGCAAACTCAAACATAGATAACAGATTGAAATACAATATCCATAGGCTTTCAATAAAAAAGTACCATTTTATTTTCTTCAATACCGTTACCTATATATTGCCAGTAGTTACTTACTACGGACGAGCTAAGCTTTTAGGTCAACCAGTCAGGGCATTCGTTTTGACCTACAAAACGAAATGCCTTACTCCTATGCAATTTTTCACTCTAACAATGATTCAGTAGGAGCAAGTATAAAATGGCGTCCCTCGTGATCGGGCATGAGAATGGTAATTCGTTTTGCTAGGATATGAAAGATGTGTTTAAAAAGTTTTATTTCTTTTTTACTGTATCTAATATCGGAAGATATCGTCTAGGTCTTAATGGTATGCTGGGAATATTTTTTTGATGATTGTTTTTGAATTGAAGGCATGAATGGATGATGGTGATATGTAGCAAAACTATGATTTTGAGAAAATTGATTTCAAACTGTCACATAAAATTATCATAACGCATAAAATACATTAATCTAAAGATCCATCTTTAGAATCAATGTACGTTACTACACATCCTAAAATGTTTATGTGACAATTTAAACCTAATTTTCTGGGTAATTTTTTATTGCGACATATCACCTTCATCCACTCATGTCTTCAATTATTGTGACAGTGAATAAACATTCCAATACCTTTTACTAGAAAATATTACAGAGTAATTATAAGAAGGCCATGGTGTTATAATTATTATTATTCTCGTTTATAAAATTATCGTAGCATCTCCATTTTTAACCCCCGACGCAAAAACGACGGGGTGTAATAAGTTTGATGTGTCTGTGTAAATGTGTCTATCCGTGGCATCGTTAGCTCCCAAACGGATGATCCGATTTTAGTGCGGTATTTTTTTAAAGGTATATCAGTCTTGTGTGTTCTTAGCTATGTTTGGTGGAAATAGGTGCAGGTCTTCAAGGTCATCAGGTCATATTTTGTTAGGTGTGGTAGGAAAGTTATACGGTAAGTAGGAGGTTTTCTTTTTATGGCCTTAATATCATAATAAATAAATAAAAGAAACAAATGAAATATTTAAATACTACAGCTTACACAAGGTCATCATTTCAGCTATGACATTCACTACTGGATATAACCCTCTCCTAAAGTATTTCATGGGGAGTAGTTCTCTATTACCTAATACGTGCCCTCGCCACGCTTGGCAGGCGGGTTGTCGAGCGCAGTATTTTTGAATGTCCGCGGAAACGCTGCTGCTAATTTCCGGATGTTTATACGCTCTGTCACCTTTTACGATACCCACGGGAAAGATGGTCGACGGGAAGGTACTATTCTTTCTTTCTCTACATAAAGGTTGGGTATCTAAATTCTGCATACATTTTCTTTAAACTGCTTATTTGACTTCAACAAATATTGGTGGAAATGCAAAATGTATTTCCAATAGTATCTTTTTCAGTATTAAATAAAATGTTGGTGCAGAACAAAGATTTTATTTATTTTATCAATCGGAGTCATAATATTTGTGTAATGATTTCCAAACACCATCGAAGCCTTTAATAGATATTGACGTACCTATCCGTACGCACTTAACCTCCCTCAGAGATTAATGACGTGAGGTGTTCTAGCGTCCATTACTTACTATTGGCATCCAAACCTTCAGAGGCTCACGCTAACAATTAATATTGTGACTTTCCATATTGAATATTCCTCGTTTCACGGGAAATGCGCCGTACGGTGTAACTTTGTGCGTGACTCAAATACCTGAAAATTTCAAATTACGCAAAATAATGTAACAGCTGGTGACTACATTATTATCTATCACCACTCCGTTAAAAATATCCGCCCATTCACATTCTTGTTGTTCTAACATGGTTCTAACCACGAACTATGGGGTAGAGAGCTTAAGGGCGTGTTTCATCAAGCGATGTTAAAGTTAACGCCATGTTAAAATACCATGCCTTCTCATTCATTGACTTTCATTGAAGGATTAACTTTAACATGGCTTGGTGAAACACGCCCCGAAGCTCTTTACCCCATAGTTCGTGGTTAGAACCATGTTAAACAACAAAAATGTGATTTTGAGTCTGGTAGGACCGGTTTGTCTTAAAAGAAATATAATGTCAAATGTGTGTCACCAACATCGAAATCTAAATGTAGATAGGAGTTCCTAACTTATTAGGTTGGAGAAAAAAGGTAAAGGAACACTGAAGAAAATTATACTATGCATACATAGTATATATACATTTATATATAATTTAATTTATTCGTAGTAAGTAAGGTTATTCGTTACCTACATCTGTGCACCAGACCTTTTATATTTATTATGGAATAGTAATATAAGTGTATACTAATCTCTATCTTTTGGACATACGAGTATCAATTAAAATGCACAGCAATCCGATCAGTAAAATGAGTTTTCACTACCATATCAATCATCCAGAAATTATAAGCGTGTTTGCTGTTCGTACGCTTCTCCGAGTTCGGACTTTATCATAATACCTCACAGTTTCCAATCATGTTTATTCAAATAGTAATCCACTAGTTGAGCGCCGTTTTCAGTACGTCCATCTGTCTTACTCGAACGTAGCCTGTAAAACCTACAAGCTCCAGCTACACGAACAAACCAATTTATCATTCACTAGCTGAGCCACACGGTTTTACTCGAATAGAAATATTTACATCGGAACAGAAAAAAAATAGAAAACTCTAGTATCTCTGAGAGCGTTCATTTGTTTCTAGTCCCTTTGCTTAATGACTCGAAAGCACAGTTCGATCATAGTAGACGAACGGTCGGTTTCTAGAACACCATTCAAATGTATGATGACAACTAACATTCAAATTAAGCACCCATATTCAATGCTGATTGGTGGAATATTTATCGGAGCAAAAGGAAGGGACAGATATTTTATAATTACGTCACGCTCGCATTTGCAATGCTGCTTAAAATTTCACAGATAACGTTGATTCAAATAGTATGTCTAATCTAACTAATCGGTGTATTTTGTGAATTAACAGCGGTACATTTACATTAGCATTTTTTATATTAGCAGGATGCGGAAAAACCAGTAATGGTTTATGTTACACTGTGTAGATTAAGTTTTTTTTATGTAATTCTTTTATTGATTTAATAAATAAAAATAAATAAAATAAAATAACTTTATTTGTTAAATTTTAACTAAATCAAGTAAGAGCGGGTGGCCCCGTATGAGGATGTACTACTGTCTACTGTGGCTGGATGTGCGTGCGTGTGTATGAGTGTAAAACTGTGCAGTGTTATTGCATGTACTGGACATAAGTAAGCAACAAGATCTATACAAACCAACACGATGAAGGTGACCAGTAACAACTGCTATAAGTTATTACGAGAGCTCTATTATAGAGTAGATCTAGTTTTTCTCGCTCACAACACCCCAGGGACGTTGAATTATGACTGCGGCCAAAAATGATGTAAAGCCCATATTCTCATGCTAATGCCATATCGCTGAGCAACTCCTAATAGCGTGACTTTACAGATTTCACATTCAATATATTGAACCGATAGGGTTAAGGGAACCAGAACTTAAAATGCTTTTAGTACTAAAATACCTAGTACAATCACAAAAAAATAATAAGATTTACTCTTAGTTATAATCAATTCATTATTTATAAACTTACCTCTATTGGTGTTTAAAATTTATCTCAACGGTAACTACACTTTTATAACATACCTGCAATGAGAAAATATATATTATTAAAAATATATCTTAGTAACCCATCAATTGTAATTCACATTTGCGCGCGACGTTTTTCGTCTGACTATTACTACTATTTTTACTAAGTGACACAGAAATTTTGTGAAGTATTTACACCTAGCTATAGAGATAGTGTATTCATATTTTTTGGCTTATATTGTTTTGGTACCTCATATAAATTACTTACCATATCGCGACAAATCACGATTAAAGATCTCCATAAAACTCACAAAACAGATGAGTTTCAACCCAGGTCAGGTGTTAGGTTAACGTCCAGTGCATTCGTGTGTATAGAAACGGGGCCCGCGAGCCCCAGCATAGTAAGATTCACTCATCATGGTGATTTTAGACCTTTGTATTTTTATTGCGTTATGGTAAGTAATTTATATGAGGTACCAAAACAAAGAATGCTCTACGCGTCCTCTTTTCACGCGTTCTCTTCACGGTAAACTCTGCTTGATATTAAGGCACGCTGTATAGACTTCCTTGCATCCATTAATGCTATAACTCTATTGCTGGAAGATACGTTATAAATTAGTGATTTTAGCGTAGCATAAGATATATATCGAACACGGCGGGTGATGTAAACTAATATCGTGGATAATGTACGTAGCGGTGATTGCAGGTAACTTAATATCCGCCGGGCTTAGTACTGACACACGTTTCAAGCGGTATATAGGAGCTTAGCTTCACATACTCGGAAATAAATAATTACTCTTCGATTATGGATATCTATGTGTAAATACGTGAATCAAAAACTTTTGGTACAATTTCACGAGTTAGGCCAGGTGTATATAATTTCACAGTTCGGTTTATGTAAAAATCAGGGATGTAACGGAGCTCCATAACCGTAACTGAAACTATCGGATATCCGGTATAAAAAAAATTCCGTAGCTGAATCCGAAATGAAAGTTTTGCTACTGTAAAAATGAAATCAAAACTTAATACATGTTATAGAATGTACTGTACAGGTTCTTGATGGAAATTCATGTTACAAAATTTAATAGCTGTCAACTCAATGAAACGAAGTATTCTTACAGTACAGGTTAGTTCCTAAACCTGCGGTAGGCATCACATAGACACGACGTTAATGAAACATTATGTAAAAAAATATGTGAATAAATGTTTTGATTTTGAATTCAACGCATTATTTCGTTATATGCAAAATTTTTCGCTACATTTAACACATATGACCTATCAAACTAACCGCCGAAAACTGAAACGATTGTTGTATTAAGTGGCGCTTAAGTCACATGCTATCCTTGTCACTCTGCCAAGATATGACAGAGACATCCTGCGAATAAAAGGGGTCGTAACTTTAATTAGCGTTTTAGTATTAAGCCGCAAAACTGTTATATTACTATGTTTTGCAAGTGACAACTCAATTGTCCGAATAGAAGGCTGTCCATCTTGACTAACGCTAACTATTTTATCATTGAAACTGTATTTTTTTAGCCCGATTGCAAACTAAAGCCGCTTTTACAATCAATCAATCAATTACAATCACGCTTGTTTCATCATAATCTTATGGTATTTATAACTTTACAGTGACATATAAGCATTGCATATAATTTTACTACCAGGAAAGAGTGATACTCAATTTGCTATCCTTCTCTATTACCATTGTGATGACAAAGACAGAGGGAGTATAATGAAAGAGGTGTGGGATGTTTGCTACAAAGGGATATTTCAAACCCAGATCGCTACAAGATGTGTCTAGGGAATAATATAGTACTACTTCAGATTGAGCCCACTAAATAAGCGTTTTATGTTGTGAATATTTCATTTTTTAGTTATGAAATATGATTTTAAAATTCGAAAAAATGTATGGCCGAAGTCTGATATATAAGATTAGATAATATAATATATTTAACTACTTACATTTTGCATACGTATTCTCACATAATGCGTAATGCGGTACCACTTTATAAGTGTTTGAACATTATTCGACGTAAATAAACACAACTTTTTCAATTTATTTTCAATTTCATATTAGATACTTTTATGATATAGATAATAAAAAATATTAAATATTGTTACGTACAAGCGTTTTTCTTAAACATAGCAACTTATTTATTAGACTGCGTTTCCACCGACGCGGAGCGGGGCGGAGAGGAGCTTGCGGTGCCCGAATTGACCAATCACTATGCTAGAAATCTATGCTCCGTTTCCACGGAAATAGCACGAGCATAGTGATTGGGCAATTTGGGCACCACTAAGCTCCACTCCGCTCCGCGTCAGTGAAAACGCGGCCTTACTTCTGTATTTGTGACAATACCGCCATGTTCATGGCCTCGCCGGGCGCGTCAGTACAACGACAGGCATTTGTTTTCCATCACCCCGTACTTTCCTCTTCCATTACACGGTATTAAAGGACGCACCGAGGTGCCGTGGGGTTCCATTATTACGCAAGCTTTCCACACCTACCGATTGCTGGATGTAAACGAGCCGTTAGAATTTTATAAATTTACTAGCTGTGCCCGCGACTTCATACTGTTATAAGGCTTTGTGCGATAGCCTTTTTAAAAAAGGATTTTGAATGAAAGACGAATGTTAGATTTAGACAACCGCCCGAAATGAAGGATGAAGACAGACTGAGGTATGGGAAATGAAAGTGGGATTAGCTTAGGGCTAAACTGCTGATAAGGTATTAAGGAAGACGAGGTAAGCAGGAAAGGGTACAAGGAGGGTTTATAACACCTCCCCGGGGTAGACTAAACTTCGGGGATGAAAATTGCGAAGTTTAGGAATAGGAGTAGGTATTGATAGCGTGGAAGAGAGAAAGTTAGATATGTCGTCTAGTGCTGGGGCTTGGAATATCTTCATGAGATTGTTTGAGTTTGTTTGTTTTGTCAAGAGCAACGGAATTACTTATGGGTTCTATAGGAATTTCTTCTACAGGGGAATTTACTGGAGAGGAGCGAGAGAAGAGAGGAAGTGTATAGGTGAGGCGGTTGTGCGATTTAATACAAATTAAAAGTTTACACATACAAAATAAAACAATAAAAGAAATTATTAAAACTAATAAAACTGAGAAATGAGTCTCGTATTTAATAATTGTATGCTGATTAAGAACTTTATCAGCTTCTCTGGTTATGGAATTAAGTTGTGAACTAATTTCGGGTGTAAGAATATCAAGGTTAATGTTTTGTAGTTTTTTACGAGGTTCATCGCTCATTTTGTTATTAAACATAATCGAATTACAGCATGAGTCATTTATGATGTTAAAATCGGAGTGAATTTTGGTTACGTTAATTATTACATTGTTAAATTTAGGAATAAGTTTTGTGGATTTGCAATATGCATAACAATTTTGGGGAATGTCGACAATACCTGTCCCTACTATATTTATGGTTTGAGTTTTGCTATGGGTACATTCAATATGAAGTTTGTTTACATTTGACTGGATGTAAATCCAGCTATTCCTGTATAATTTATTCCATATATCTAAATGACCATGGATGAAGTCGACCTGACATTGGACAGGCAATTTATTTATTACACTTGTAATGAGTTCACTTTCACAGGTGGGGTTTGCACTCGTTGATAACACAGTCATTACGTCACATATAAATTCGTGGGGGCTAATAGCTCTGCATAGATTCAGTGATTCAAGGTTACAATACTCGGTCTTATCATTACTTACAGCTATATATTTTTTACTGGGTAAAATAAAGGTAAAAGTGTTGGGCTTATTAATATCGTGTGGGGTAGGTAAAGCTATGTTATGATACAAACTGTAGTCTTTTGATGAAACTAAAGGTATTCTTAATACAAAAATAATCCTATTATTTAAACTATAACATATAATACTAGAAACATTCATTAACTTATGTATATTACTTAACTCTAACACAATAGGAAGCTTAAGATCTACAGGCAGATGTTTATAGTTATCATTAAGTTCTCGGTATAACTGTGTGGGCGTCAAGACGGCCGGGTGAAGTATGTTTTGGCTACCGAACATGATAGCGTTTATAATATCTTCTAATTGAAACGATAAGGTGAGTACAGTGGTTTCCAAACTGTGAAGTATTGAATCTATTATTGATTTCATTTTTAAACTATTGTAATTTTGAGAAATATTTTTAAATTTAACTGTAAGCATTTCTATTCCCTCATCGAGTCTTGCCTCGTTTATTTTTATGGACTGTAAAGTGTTGTTAAATCTTGACAGGATGGAAGTTGCTACTAAAATATTTTCTTTAATTAAGAAACTTAATTTTTTATCATTGTCCTGTAAATTTTGAATGGCGTTATCATATTTAATGGCATCATTTTCGTCTAATGTTCCAAAAATAGTTTTTGATAAGGTACCTACACCGCCTATCCATGCGCTTCTCTTAAGTCTGCTGCTAGTCATTAGATGTTCAATAGAAGAGTAAGCCGAAATAATATCATTGTATCTAGTTGTCAGTGGTTCGAGTGCATTATGACATTCGAACTGACTTGTGGTTTCAATTTCAATTTGATTACAGAGAAAACGGGTTGTACCTAGCACGGAATTTATATTTTGGATATGAGGTTCTATATGAGATATGTCAAAAGGGGTAACTATATCTAAATGACCTATACCAATTTTGAGTTTACCAATTGGGTCAAAGTAAATGCCGGGACTCGAGTGGAGCGGATGTACATATTCTGCATGACCTTGAACCAGTAAGCTGTAAGGAAAGAAAAATTAATCTAAGTGTCTATTAATTAAATAAATGTAGAGAACTTAACTATTACTTAAATTTAAGAAGGAGGACAGTCTCCGCCTTCTACATGTTTAACCTCATCATAATGGTGTTTGATGTGGCGTCTGTTTATTAACAGGGACAGTGTGTGATTGCCATGTATTTTGACAACCTTATAGGGGCCCTTCCATAAAGGCGATAGGGCTTTGCGCATTCGAAGGTGATTCTTAAGAAGCACATAGTCACCAACTTTATATTCTACAGGGCGTGTTTTCGCGTCGTAGTACCCTTTTGAGTTTTCTTTAGATTTGCGGATATATTCAAGGGCGACGTCACGGGCATGTTTCATGCGATGTTGAAGGAGTTTGACATATTCGGGGTATGTAGTGTTAGAATTGTCGTTATAGACTGAGTCGGGAATATGAGGCTTGTGGCCGAATAGAAGCTCATAGGGAGAGTAATGAGTAGTTGAATGAACAGAGGAGTTGTATGCTAGCATAGCGGTATACACGTACTGAGGCCAATTATCCTGATTGTCATTAACGTATGATTTTAGGTATTCCTTCAAGGTAGAATGTGACCTCTCCAAAGCACCTTGGGTCTGTGGGTGATAAGGTGATGACCAAAGTTGTTTAATCTTTAGGAACTCGCATGTTTTTCTGAAAAGGTCCGAGGTAAAGTTAGTGCCTTGGTCAGTTAGAATATGTTTGGGAATACCGAACAAGGATATGAAGTGCAGGAGACAATCACTTGTCTCCGCTGCTGTGTTACTGCGAAGGGGATATGCTAAGGAAAACTTGGTTAGGTCGTCTTGCAAGGTAAGTATATATTTAAGTTTGGCTGTTCCAGATTCAGGCAGGGGACCTACAATATCAAGGGCTAATCTCTCAAATGGAGATGTAGAAGTAGACGTTATCACCATAGGTGCTCTGTTGACCTTCCGCAATGCTTTGTTGGTTTGACATGATTGACATTTTTTAATGTAGTTTTCTATGTCACTGCGCATGTTTTTCCAGGAAAACCTTTCTTTAATCCTGTTAAACATTCTGGCTGCTCCTAAATGGCCTGCAATGGGTATGTCGTGGTTTTCTTTGAGAATTTTGGGGACTTCGCTAGGTGTAGGATAAATAACATTATTGTGATAGATATGAATTTTTATATTAGTACTATCAAAAAGGTAAGCTAGCATATTATAGATTTTCGCGAAGGAATGCCTGTCGTAAGGGTTTTTGAAATCAGAAATGCTTATTTCGTTTACTGTGGGGTACGACATAATTATTTCGTCACGTGTATACTTCAGGCTTTTGAAAATATCAGGATACGAGTGATCGTCGAAGTGGTGTACTTTCGTGAAGAGAAAAAGGTAAGTTTTATTGTCAACAGTAAAAGGTAAGAATGTATACAGGTTTCTTTCTTGTTTTAAAAATGTAGCATGTTCGTCGTTACGAGAATTTGCAAGTACAGTCTGGACGTGAGGCATAGAGTCATCCATATCTATGGAGGTAGGTATTATTATTAATTTTTGATTACTTTTTAGCAGGTCCTCGTTGTGTTCTATAATTTGGGTATTGTAAAGCTTGGTATTTGACTTCAGGAATTTATTATAGGTTTCATCAGGTGAGTTTGCAGGTGCTGGAGAAGGAGATTCTGTATTTCGGTGCGCGGAAATAGAAGGAGGTAAGGTTTCAGGGTTTTGCCAACTTGTTGAAGGTTCAGGGTTTTGTTCTTTTTCAGGTATACAGGGTGGTGATGGAGTTTCAATCAACGTAGGAGGAGTTACTACAACATCATCGTTGGAAGGCAGCACATCTACATGTTGCCAACTCGTCGACGGTTGCGGTTCTGATTCTACTTCGGGTAATGGTTCATGGAATAAAGGGTCTGCTGAATCGAATTGTAAGTCATTTATATTTATAAGTTCGTCAGATTGAAAGGATGTAGGGGATATAAGGAGGTCCATTAAATCTTTGTCTAAATTATTAGGATCAATTTCAGAAGGATTAGGATACAATGATTCATTATTTTGTTTTTCAGGAAGAATGGGGTTCACGGGATATCTGGAAAGAGCGTCAGCTGCGGCATTCAATTTGCCTTTACGATACACAATTTCATATTCATACTCCTCAAGCTTTAATCGCCATCTTTGGAGCTTACTGCTTGGATCTTTATGGTTGAAGAGCCATCTTGACGGCCTATGGTCAGTTACAATCTGGAACTTATTTCCGTAGAGGTAAGGACGGAAGGTTTTGCAACCGTACAGAATGGCTAACAGTTCTTTTTCCGTCGTGCTATAGTTAGTTTCGCTCTTATTAAGTGTTCGCGATGCAAAGGATATCGGTTGGTCTTTGCCAATTTGGCCTTGAGAAAGAACGGCTCCTACGGCATGGTTTGAGGCATCACAGGTGAGTATGAACGGTTTTGTAAAATCAGGGTAAATTAGTAAGGGCGCAGTGGTGAGTTTACATTTTAAGGTGTCAAAAGCGAGCTGTTGCTCGTTTCCCCAGGAGAAGGTGACGTCCTTCTTGAGTAGACTAGTAAGGGCTTTGGCGGTTTTGGAGAAATCGGGGATGAAACGGCGGTAGTACGAAACTAAGCCAAGAAAGGATTTAATATCTTTGGCGGTTTTGGGTATAGGGAACTCTGTGACGGCTTTTATTTTTTCTGGATTTGGTTTGACACCTTGTTCTGTAATGACATGACCTAAATAACAGACTTCACGTCGTAGAAACTCGCATTTGTCAGGCTGTAACTTTAGGTTGAATTTGCGAATTCTCTGAAAAATGGATTTGAGGTTTGCAAGATGGGATACAAGGTCATATGCATAGCAGACGATGTCGTCAAGGTACACGAAGCAGCGCATGCCTTGAAGACCAGATAAAGCGGTATTCATCAACCTTTGGAATGTTGACGGAGCGTTTTTGAGCCCAAATGGCATCCTAAGGAATTGGAAATGACCTTCTGGTACTGTGAAGGCTGTTTTTGCTTTGTCGGCGTCATTTAAAAGGAGTTGATGAAACCCGGACGCTAGGTCCAGTGTAGAAAAATATTTACTGTTTCCGAGTTGGTCCAGGATTTCTGTAATTTGGGGTATAGGGTAGGTGTCACCGATCGTGACATCATTGAGTTTCCTGTAATCAATGACAACACGCCATTTTCTCGTGTTAGAGGCGTCAATTTTCTTGGGTACCACCCATATAGGCGATGACCAAGGGGAATCGGAGGGCTCGATTATGTTTTGTTTTAACATTTTGTCAATTTGGTTTCGGACTTCTGTTTTATGAATTTCGGGAAATCTATAGGTTTTGGTGTGAATTGGAACGTCTGTGGTCGTTTTGATTTCGTGTTTCATAGCATCGGTGTGAGATAATTTTTCACCTGGGAGATAGAAAATATCGGAGAATTCTGAACAGAGAAGGAAGAGAGCCTCTCTTTCTTCGTCGTTTAAATGGGAAACGCGCAGCTGTTTGAGCACCTCTTTAGTTCGGACATAGGCATTGGAAGTTGGATTGATATGATTAATTGTAATTAAAGGATTTTCCTCTAGTACAGAGGGATCTATGGGTGTAAGAGTAAGGTTGAGATTGGAGTTCAGAGTCACTGGTTCTTCAGATAAATTTACTACAGATATATTTATCCTATTATTTTCCTTTACACGGACAACACTATTTGCAAATAGAAGGGAATCGGAATATTTCTGATCCAGGACCATTCCTACCTTTACTTTAGGATTCAGAACGGAGCATTCAATAATAGTTTCAGTTCTAGGGGGAATCAAATAAGCTGGATCATGAAAGTATAATTTTAATAGTGATTTACCTATGCGAAGTACATTGTTAGTGTAGTCAATATTGCAACTGAGAGTATTGAGCATATCTGAGCCTATTATTCCGTCATATGGTAGATATATTTTGTCAATTACATGAAATTGGTGAGATAAGTTAGCTTTTGGTAAATGAAGTTTTAGTTGGAAGTGACCTCGAGTATGTATAGGTTCCTCAGATGAGTCTATTCCTTTTAATTGTATTATATCTTTGACCAACTTAGGGTGTTTTTGAATGCATGCGTATTTCAGTAGGCTTACAGATGAACCTGAGTCAACGAGAAGGGTTAAAGGGAAATCTGATACAGCGGAATCTACAAGGACATGAGGAAGTTGTACTTTTTCTGGATTATTAGTAATCTCAAATACATTGGATTTAGTAAGATTTTGTAGTTTTGGACTTATAGGAATCAGTGGGTCATCATGTGGCGATGACGGCTTGGAACGAGTCTTGGAATCAGCGGGAATCAGTGGAATCAGTGGGTCATCATGTAGCGATGACGGTTTGGAACGAGTCTTGGAATCAGCGGGAATCAGTGGAATCAGTGGGTCATCATGTAGCGATGACAGTTTGGAACGAGTCTTGGAATCAGCGGGAATCAGTGGAATCAGTGGGTCATCATGTAGCGATGACGGTTTAGAAAAGGTGTCGAGTTTTGGAGGTCGGAGTCTCGTACGACACCGAGCCGAGACATTTATTCGTTTTTTTGTTCGGAGTCAACGGTGTCATAGCCTTCCTCAATCTGAACAGGGTACTCGCACTCGGGGGTATCGGATGTAAAGTGGACACGTTGAGGCGTCCTTGAGACATTTTGATTAATTCTGAACCTATTGTTATTAAATTGACGTTTTCGACAATCTTCTATTGTGTGCCCAACCGCTTTGCAATATCGGCATGTTGGGGGCGAGTTATTTAGATCGGTATTAGGCCTAAACGTAGAATTTGGGTGTGATTGGTAATTTGGAGGTCTTTGACCTGGATCTCGGCGGACATTTGGTCTCGGATTAGGTGGATTTGACCTTGGTTGATTCTGTCTGAACTGAAATTGCTGAATTTTTTCCTCCGAGATCGCTATATTTACGGCCTCGTTTAAGGTCCTCGGGGACTTGCACCTAACCATGTTGGAAATTCGAGCTGTTAATCCCATTTGGAAATGGTGGAGGGCCAGTTCCTCCATTGCTGCTGTGCGACCTATCATTTCTCTACTTTTATGGCCATGTGAGATAGAGATTTCGGTTAGTAACTGTGAGAGACAAGATTCTATTCTAAGAGCATATTGGCTTACAGGTTCATTTGTTAATTGTTTGCACTCTTGCAGGTCGGTGAGCAAGTGTGCATAGTGTTTTCTTTCCGAGAATTGGGTTTTTAAGAACTCCTTTAGTTGGATCCAATTAGTAAACTCTTTTACAGAGCAGGCGGTTTGTGCCTTGCACTGTAGCTGGCATAGTATGTATTTAAAAAGTATATCTTTTTGTGGCTCGGATGCCAATTCATAGGCGTTATTACAGTTTACAAGAAATGAGTTGAGGGTTTCTCTACAGCCATCGAAAGGTTTAATGAATTTCAATAATGTTGACAAATCAATATCGAGTTTGGGAACCACTGGTTTACGTTTAGAAGTTGACCTAGTTGTGGGTCCCGGAAGGACAAAGGCGTCATCTTCTGTATCAGTAACCGATACTTCCGGTTTTTCGAATTTAGGGCTTTGAGCTCTATTTTCTGTCATTTTTACACTAACTTAAATAAAATAAAAGAATTACAATAAAATTTGATGAAAGGTTTGAGATCACTGTCCTTGAATCACTTACTTGATTAACAGAGTTATGTAGAACAGCATTATTTTCGAAGCACGGGTAGAGACGATTTTGATGCGAAGTAGCAGGAGACGAGCAGGGTTGCACGTGGAAACAGTGAAGCGGGAGTCTGCCTCGGGCGAAACGTGTGGTTGACACGGAGTTGCAGGAGTTGAACGATGTTGTACGATGGTTATGGTGGTGTTTGGCACTCAGGGTGTAAGCCAGGGTAACGGCTTCGCAGGGTCAGCTGCAGCACGAGCAGTGCGCGGTGACAAACACGATAATCACGAAATAGTTCACAACACAGTCTTATTCACTATCCGGAGACGTACCGAGGATTTTCTACTTTAAAATCCCTTAAGCTGCCACCAATGTTATAAGGCTTTGTGCGATAGCCTTTTTAAAAAAGGATTTTGAATGAAAGACGAATGTTAGATTTAGACAACCGCCCGAAATGAAGGATGAAGACAGACTGAGGTATGGGAAATGAAAGTGGGATTAGCTTAGGGCTAAACTGCTGATAAGGTATTAAGGAAGACGAGGTAAGCAGGAAAGGGTACAAGGAGGGTTTATAACAGTACGCGTGGAAAACTGATTTAGGGCAGCAGTTTAAATACATTTTTAGTTTATGAACACTGTCGTTTGGATATTTAAAATCACTAATTAATAGTAATGTTTCTTTGTACACTGTCTTAGACGTCTACAGGCAAAAGAGTAATAATAATAGTTTACTGTCAAATAATGGCCGTTTTTGTCATGAATTTTTTGAGGTATTAAATTAAAACTTATTATTTATTAATTACCTACGCTAACAAACATGTAGTCTACTTTGGGACTTGACGGTTAAAGTACTAACTTCCTTTAGACGACAAAATACAAAAGTCCAAAAGAAAGAAAAAACCCAAGTCGTACCCTAGCATGAAAACTACATCTCATATCTTGAAAACAAACCATCCTACGCCTATAATTTATTTATCGTATTTGCAAAACCTAAGTATAATAATAATAATAACAATAATATAAATAAATTACTTCGCACAAAGTAATACTTATTTTCACTTGGGTCAATAATTTTATTCTATAATTTTCAAGTGGGTGCCAAGTTCAGCGTTCTTTCGTAATTTGTTTTCATTTAATATTAGTTTGTAAACCAGTACTTTGGGTACATAATATTATACTATAATAACTTTACTTTGATGGTTAGTTGTTGTACATAGTTTGATATTGTAGTAAGGTTTTTGAAGTAGGTACTTACATGGCACCGACTTGAAAATGACGAAAGGAATAGAATATATTTATTTACCTAAGTGTAAATAAGTATTACTTTGTGCGAAGTAAATTTAATTGTTCCTTTTAGTTTACCTTTTGAAGTCGTTTTTTGTTGTTTAAAATTGTTTAATTTTAAGATTTTTAGTGATGGGTAGATTGAGTCCCTATTCGAGAATTATCCCTATAATTCTCGAATGATCAGACGACGGTTACTTGAGACGGAAAATGAAAAACAAAAACGATTAGATAAAATTAATAGTAGGAAGAGAAAATGTCTACCGCTGCTTGCGCGAAATTTTATATATATATATATATATATATATATATATATATATATATATATATATATATAGATCCCACTACCTATGCTGCGTCGAACATGGCGGCTTTTACCGACCATCATGCGTCTACCCGATTTACTGCGTCCTGTATACGGACGCAAGATTGACGAGCCCTGATTTTTTTTCTGTAGCCGTCATATTACTGTACCAGTGTCTGGTAAAAATTTTGGCATGGACGTATTTTTGCTTCGGGAATAAAATCCGGCGCATAATTTAGTTCAGCGACTTGCCGCACGCACCGCGAGGTCGCTTTGTGCGGCGTATATTGTATACGCGATTTTGTCACTGTTCAATTCTCCGCGTTTGATGATACCGAATATCAGATTTTTTTTTTAATTTTAATCAATATTAATGATGGATTTAATTGCATCCGCCAAATAAACAAATCGGCAGAGATGTGAGGCCTCTCAAGGTTAGGTACCGTATATATCACAAATATTTTATGTTTTAATCAATATAAAGGATGGATTTAATTGCGTCCGCCAAAAGAAACAAATCGTCAGAGATTAGAGGCCGCTCAAGGTTAGGTACCGTATATATCACAAATATTATATGTTTTAATCAATATAAAAGATGGATTTAATTGCGTCCGCCAAAAGAAACAAATCGTCAGAGATTAGAGGCCGCTCAAGGTTAGGTACCGTATATATCACAAATATTTTATGTTTTAATCAATATAAAGGATGGATTTAATTGCGTCCGCCAAAAGAAACAAATCGTCAGAGATCAGAGGCCGCTCAAGGTTAGGTACCGTATATATCACAAATATTTTATGTTTTAATCAATATAAAGGATGGATTTAATTGCGTCCGCCAAAAGAAACAAATCGTCAGAGATCAGAGGCCGCTCAAGGTTAGGTACCGTATATATCACAAATATTTTAAGTTTTAATCAATATAAAGGATGGATTTAATTGCGTCCGCCAAAATAAACAAATCGGCATCGATGAGAGGCCGCTCAAGGTTAGGTACCGTATATATCACAAATATTTTATGTTTTAATCAATATAAAGGATGGATTTAATTGCGTCCGCCAAAAGAAACAAATCGTCAGAGATCAGAGGCCACTCAAGGTTAGGTACCGTATATATCACAAATATTTTATGTTTTAATCAATATAAAGGATGGATTTAATTGCGTCCGCCAAAAGAAACAAATCGTCAGAGATCAGAGGCCGCTCAAGGTTAGGTACCGTATATATCACAAATATTTTATGTTTTAATCAATATAAAGGATGGATTTAATTGCGTCCGCCAAAAGAAACAAATCGTCAGAGATCAGAGGCCGCTCAAGGTTAGGTACCGTATATATCACAAATATTTTATGTTTTAATCAATATAAAGGATGGATTTAATTGCGTCCGCCAAAAGAAACAAATCGTCAGAGATCAGAGGCCGCTCAAGGTTAGGTACCGTATATATCACAAATATTTTATGTTTTAATCAATATAAAGGATGGATTTAATTGCGTCCGCCAAAATAAACAAATCGACATCGATGAGAGGCCGCTCAAGGTTAGGTACCGTATATATCACAAATATTTTATGTTTTAATCAATATAAAGGATGGATTTAATTGCGTCCGCCAAAAGAAACAAATCGTCAGAGATCAGAGGCCGCTCAAGGTTAGGTACCGTATATATCACAAATATTTTATGTTTTAATCAATATAAAGGATGGATTTAATTGCGTCCGCCAAAAGAAACAAATCGTCGGAGATCAGAGGCCGCTCAAGGTTAGGTACCGTATATATCACAAATATTTTATGTTTTAATCAATATAAAGGATGGATTTAATTGCGTCCGCCAAAAGAAACAAATCGTCAGAGATCAGAGGCCGCTCAAGGTTAGGTACCGTATATATCACAAATATTTTATGTTTTAATCAATATAAAGGATGGATTTAATTGCGTCCGCCAAAAGAAACAAATCAGCATCGATGAGAGGCCGCTCAAGGTGCGGGGTGAGAGTTGTGTGGTAATGTTTTGTTTTCAGTATCTCGACAGTTATTAGCCGGCCGGGCGCCGTGACGACGCTGCAGTGTATGCGATTTTATAAGACTGATTATTATTTTCTAAGTTTTTTTTTTGTCGTTTTGCTCAATTAGAAATAAAAAAAACTGTTATTATATGTCAAACCAGCGGTACTCAAATTTTTTTTGGTGGCGGAACCCTTTTGGAAAGCAAAATACTTGACGGAACCCTACAATAAAATAATAGTTTTTAAAAGTGTATTCTTTATTAATAAAGATAATAAAAGTATGTATAATGTAACAGTTACTAATTATTACTTACTTTAACATGCCACATGGCAAGTACATTATTACAAGATATTAAAAAAGAAAAAATCTAACTAATGGGAGGTATGAAACTGTTTTTTATTTTTCATTAATTGGTTGATGTCAGGTTTGATAAAAGACAGTTGCAGTCTCTTATCAGGTTCGGCGTCCAGTCTATTGCGATATTTTGTTTTCGTTACTGCATACGTTGAGAATCCTGTTTCGCACAAATATGTTGTTGGGAACGGGAGAAGAATATTCAGAGCCATTTTGCCAAGCATTGGATATTCATTACGAATTCTGCACAAAAATCTTTGAGAGGCATCGTTTTGAACAGTGACTCCATACTTATGTCTGATGACATTTCTAAAAGAGATTCATATATCTCGTTTGAAATACTTTCGGGCTTTTGCAAGTTGGGTAAAAAAGGATTATGAATCCATGAATTCAGTTTTATTTTTGTATTCTGTTCTTCGGGAAAATACTTTTCAAAAGATGCGCGCATCGAAGTGAGATATTGGACCAATTCTTTAAACATTTCATCTTGAAACATTTCTGAGTCGTTATCGCTAACAAACTCACTGAGTAACGTAAAGCTTTCTATTTCTCTCTTATCAACGCAAACAATCCAAAAATCTAATTTTCTTTTGAAGGCAGATTTTTTGTTATAGGCCTGGAACACTGTTGTCTGTTTACCTTGCAATGATAAATTCAATTCGTTTAGTTTTTGAAAGATATCCGCCATAAAAGACAATCGGAACAACCAAGTTCTATCATACAAACGGTCTTTCAAATTAAAAGAAGTATCAGCTGAAAGGAACATTCGTAACTCCGCTCTAAGTTCAAATAGCCTTGTTAAAGTTTTACCCCGAGACAGCCCCGACACAGAAGTGCGAACTTCTGTATGGAGCAGCAGTGTTTTATGTTTGCTGCCATAATCTTCACACAATAATGAGAACAATCGGGATTGTAGTGGTCGTGATTTAATAAAATTAATTATTTTTACCGCTTCATCCATAATTAATTTTAGATTTTACGGCATTTGCTTCATCGCAAGTGCTTGTCTATGCAGAATACAGTGGCTGGAACTACAATAAGGCGCTTTATTTTTTATGCGTGACACTGCTCCTGCTGTTTTACCTGTCATCGCCTTGGCCCCATCTGTACAAATGTCAATGCAATCGTTCCAACTGAGATTATTTTCTTCAAAAAATATGTTTATTTTATTAAAAATTTCTTCCCCGGTAGTGTTTGTGGGTAGCGGTGAACACATAAGCATATCTTCTTCAAAAGAACTTTCATATGGATATCTCACAAGATATGAGAGGCTTACCCTACCCTAGGGTTCCGCGAAACCCCTGTAGGGGTTTCGTAAGAATTTAGAAAAAAAAATGAAAATACCTCTATCTGGTCGAACGTTTTGACTCCGCCCGCCGCGCCGCCGCCACGCGCATACCTACTAATAATTGTGAGCGCGCGTCCTTTGATAAAAGCTGCCTCTGAATTAGACATTATAGTTGTGAACAAGCGACTTTCGGCTCTAACTTCAAAACATAAAGTCGAGATTGTTTACAACGCATTTTTGTATTTTTATTTCCGCTTTTTGTTTATCAAAGGCGCCGACTCGAGTATTTTTGAGAATGTTCGAGATTGCGTCTAGGACTAAGTCAGTCAGTCAGTTGAAGCGTTCGGAGCGATAAGTTCCTAATATAATCAAAATACCTTGTGAATTATTTTGACCCCACCATCCTGACGATGTAACATTATTAATAAAGAAGAATGGAACGTTGGCTTAAAGGCGTTAAACGTGTTGCAACATCATCTTCTAATGACGCTGAATGTTCAAAAGCAGTACGCGCGGAGCATGCAGCAATTACCGATCCAGACGATGATGCCACGACGTCAAGTTCCACGGTTTCAAAGACGAAAAAAAGGAAATATGATGAATCATTTATCAGTTTCGGATTTGTTGATTCCAACGGCTCACCTCTCTGCATGCTATATAGTAAACTGCTTCCTAATAGTTCCATAGCACCTGCCAAATTGCCGATATTTAGAAACTGTACACCCCGAGTCTAGAGACAAGAATAAATAATTTTTTGTTCGCAGAAAAGAACAGTTATTGGAAATTCAAAAAAAAAAATGATGCATGTAACACAAACTATCAATGAAAAGGCCACGGAGGCATCATATTTAGTTAGCTATCGTATTGCACAAGCAGGTGAAGCGCACACTATCGCTTCATGTCTTGCCGCTCCGCCTAGTACCTGTACAAAAGCAATCTCTAGATACTACAGCTACCTACATGTACTTACTCTCATCTCTTGCCGCTCCGCCTAGTACCTGTACGAAAGCAATCTCTAGATACTACAGCTACCTACATGTACTTACTCTCATCTCTTGCCGCTCGGCCGTACCTGTACGAAAGCAATCTCTAGATACTACAGCTATTTACATGTACTTACTCTCATCTCTTGCCGCTCGGCTTAGTACCTGTACGAAAGCAATCTCTAGATACTACAGCTACCTACATGTACTTACTCTCATATCTTGCCGCTCCGCCTAGTACCTGTACGAAAGCAATCTCTAGATACTACAGCTACCTACATGTACTTACTCTCATCTCTTGCCGCTCGGCCGTACCTGTACGAAAGCAATCTCTAGATACTACAGCTACCTACATATACTTACTCTCATATCCTGCCGCTCCGCCTAGTACCTTTACGAAAGCAATCTCTAGATACTACAGCTACCTACATGTACTTACTCTCATCTCTTGCCGCTCGGCCTAGTACCTGTACGAAAGCAATCTCTAGATACTACAGCTACCTACATGTACTTACTCTCATATCTTGCCGCTCCGCCTAGTACCTGTACGAAAGCAATCTCTAGATACTACAGCTACCTACATGTACTTACTCTCATCTCTTGCCGCTCGGCCGTACCTGTACGAAAGCAATCTCTAGATACTACAGCTGCTACCTACATGTGCTTACTGTCATGTCCTGATCTGCGACCTAGACTTCTAGCTCTTGCTCTAAAATCTTGTTTACGGGGCACGCGGTTAAATGTTGTTTCGCAGTCTATGAATGCTAGGTTAAGATAGAAAATAAATTGCGTGCAGAACGGCATACAGCTGATCTAACAGACTAACCAAATATTAAATAAAAATAACACGCAATGGTCTACAGTAATGTTGTGGTTTTTAAGTTAATTTAGCTGACAGAAAGGAAGAATCGGTGGGATATATCAATGAAAATATATAATGTGCCATATGATTACGGTTAAAAAAGGACGTAGCAAGAAAGCACAATGCACAAGGCATATATGATAATATACGCACACCACTTGATTACCACGCTGAATGGTCGTACTAAGAATAGTACTATGCACGAGTTATATACGATAATATACAGTGTGCTACATAAGTACCAGTATGAGTGGACCTCAAAAGTGACGAGTTATATACGATAATATACGATAATATACAGTGTGCTACATAAGTACCAGTATGATTGGACCTCAAAAGTGACGAGTTATATACGATAATATACGATAATATACAGTGTGCTACATAAGTACCAGTATGAGTGGACGTCAAAAAAGACGAGTTATATACGATAATATACGATAATATACAGTGTGCTACATAAGTACCAGTATGAGTGGACGTCAAAAAAGACGAGTTATATACGATAATATACGATAATATACAGTGTGCTACATAAGTACCAATAAGAGAGGTCGTCAAAAGTGACCGAGAATTATTTGAAATCGAATATCAGCATACCGTGTTTAAATGTAATATAATTACGACCAAGTTCATATTAAGCAAATAAAATAACAATATTCACTCGCAGACACTTTTAAATCGTACTAGAAGTGGGAGATGCAATAAGTATCGAGTTTGAAAAGACGCACGAAGCCGTCTGAGATTTAAATATATATATATATATATATATATATATATATATATATTATATATAATATAATAGAACTTTTTAAATAAATATATACTTATATATAAGAAGAAAAGTTGATATATATTATATCAAGTAGATTGACTATTAAATGAGATACAAATTTTCAGAATATTAAAGTCGGTACCAGCCAAACTCAATATTATGAGTTCTATAATATAGCCTATTTCATCATATTTTAATTGATATCACTATATCTATAGCGATGGAAATATGCTTGCAGTATAAGCGATGTCGAAATTTCCAAACGTAAATCTTCAAAGACTCAAAATGATGTTTTTAGTCGGATATGCTTATGTTACTCGAAACAAATACAAAATTACTATGAGTGTCCCTATAAATTTCAAGGTGTTCCCTCGATTCCTCATGACGCCATCATCAGGTCTCCACTTTGATAACTATGAGACCAAGTTCTACTGTAATTGACGTAGTGGCATATGCTTGCATTTCTTTAAACAACGCTGAAATCTTCAAACATGTATCTCTAAGGACTCAGAAGTTCTGTTCTGTACTTTTAGATCCAGGATATAGTGCAAAACCTTACTGTTTGGTAACATATGCTTAGACTACTTCAGACAAAATAAAAATCGATATATTATTCCATATAAATTTTGAGGATTTCCCTCGATTCCTCACGGATCGGTGACAATGGGACCAAATTTAAATTATACCCTACACAACACAAAAAAAAAATTAAAATCGTTTCATGAACGATGAAGATATCCGCGAAGAAACATAAAAAAAAAACATATATTTACCAATTGAGAAACCTCCTTCTTTTTTGGAAGTCGGTTAAAAGTATTATGTTGGTTATTTCATGTTACAATCTACCTTTGTGCCAAGTTTCATTTTAATATGTTGAGTAGTTTGGCTAAAATACCGTCAAACAGGTAGCTACAATTTTTTTAAGATCCCACGGGAACCCTTTCGTTTTTCGGGATAATAATTTCCAGTAATGCTCTTCAGATCATAAGCTACCTGCATGCCAAATTTCATTTAAATACGTTGAGTAGTTTGGCTGAAATACCGTCAAATAGTTAGCTACAATTTTTTGAAGATCCCACGGGAACCCTTTCGTTTTTCGGGATAATAATTTCCAATAATGCTCTTCGGGTTGTAAGCTACCTGCCTGCCAAATTTCATTTCATTCCATACAGTGGTTTTAGCGTGATGCGACGACAAACATTCCCATACGGACAGACAGACAGACAGACAGACAGGCATTTTTTTCAAAAATGTTATTTTTAGGTTCTGTGGCTTTTATAGACCCCCTTTTTTAATTTTCACTTAAATATTCTTAATGTACAGACATGACCCCTCTACAGATTTATTATATGTATAGATGTACAGACATGACCCCTCTACAGATTTATTATATGTATAGATTAATTTCTTTACATTTCTGCAGGGTAATTCATGGTTCATATATCAAGCCGAATATAGTGTGAATAGAAGAACGCGTAGAGCATTTTTTCGGCACCTCATATAAATTACTTACCACAACGCGACAAGTCACGATTAATACTACAAATTATTACTATTATTACTTATCTCCACAAAAGTCACAAAACAGATGAGTTTCAATCCTGGTCAGGTCTTAAGCGTTCCATTGCGTTCGTATATAATATAGACTAGAAGCCAGTGATCCCCAGCATAGTAAGATTGACTCCTTGTTGTCATTTTAGACCTTTGAATATTTTTTTTTGAGTTATAACTCATTCATATGAGGTACCAAAACAAAAAATGCTCTATGCGTCTTATACTATTGTCTTATACTTAATTCGGCTAAGGTATAGCTTTTTGGGTAATATTTTATTTGCAGCAGGGTTGCATCCAAATAAGGGCTGTGCCGCATCTGTGTAAATAAAAAATTTAGGTACGGTAATTATAACAAAAACAAGTTAACTGCGAGCTGCACAGATCTGCGCAGCGTCGGCGATCTTGCAATGAAACGTGTATATTTTTACCCGACTGCTCCAAAAGGAGGATTATATTTTTCAAGAGTATGAATTGTTAGGCACGCTCTGCAGCCTGAATAATGATGATCATTTCTTAAACCATGATAAAATTAAATGGATTAAAAGTAATTATTGCAGAGAGTTCGCCGCATATCAACGCCTTAAACCGCAGCGCTGAGTATTTATGTGTGTTGTTTTAGGACAGCCAGCGTTTGGGACACTTACATTGTTCTATCTTGATTAAACAAACATCATAAATTAGTTTCGTTTAAGTGTTACGTTTTGTTACAAATAAGGTTTTCAGTGCTTATATACAAATTACATTTAGAAACCTTTTAATTTTTATCATAGTAACATTTTTTAGAATATTTAGTTAACTTAGTCGTGATATGTAGGTTCGCTACATCAAACATTTTAATCGTTTCAAAAACTAATCCTAGGAACCTTTTTCGCATATCTACCGATGCACAATAAATTTTCCACTAATCGATTTGGTGTATGAAAATTTAGATGATAACGTTAAAATGTGTATGTTAACATTTTGTTCACTTCACAAACAAAATTTAATCGGTAATTCGATTAACACTAATGTAACACAATTCAGCGTAATTTAAACCATCCCTCACTCTGGACACGAATATTAATTATTGTTTAATGACTAATTATATTATTAGATCGTAATAAAATTTTAGTTTCCATTTAATAAAACGGTGTCCGTTTAAATCATTATTGGTGGATTTCGTATTGATATCGATAGTGTGGAAATTAGAACTGCAAAATGCAACTTTATAAAATTGTCAAGTTTCTGTTACTCACATTTTATAATTCTCAAGGAAACTGCACAAAAAATATTCTTGCTACTTATTTAGTTAATCCGACGAGTGACACGATTTTCATACATTTTTTCTATAACTACACTAAAGTGTAGCCGTGGTGTGATGTTCCTGTTTGGGCTACAGAGCTGAGTCAAGCTATGTAGTCATGATAAAACCTCGCTGCGTATGACGATAAAGCGTCATAGTTCGGCCAAAGTAGAGTAGAAGTATTTTTTATACAACAACCTCACAGATTTTCACATTTAGTACTTAGTATTTAATCGTTTTTATAAATTAACACTAAAAGTGTTTGTTTATATAGTAGGTAATTATTAACGTTTCTAGGGAATTATTTATGTTTTGGCGAAAATCGTGACGAGTTTTAATATTACAGATAAGTGTCTTTAGTTATATTATAATCAACATTGAATCATATCTCTAGCTACATCGATGTGCAAATCTACATTCAAGTAAGTCACTTCTCTCTTTGAAACTAAAACTAACAGTCTGCTATCAATTTTGCGAGTACTACTAAGTAAAGCCACCGTCAATTACCTAACTTAATCGGAAGCGAGAACTTCATTAAGATTGTATGGAACTTAAATAGAGAATAATTACACATTCAAATTACTACTATACGAGGTTTTTGAAGTTACTTTTCTCGTATTCAATTGTATTATGAAAGCCGAACAAGGGAATTCCCTATTCTCGTCTCAAATAACGTGTAATTGTCACGTTTTAATATTGGCAAAACCTCTTGTTTTGTGGGGTTAACCTGCTTGTGGGGTTCCGTACCAGAAGGTTAACAATGGAACGGATTATTAATAAGCAAGCTTACTCCCGACACAATCGAGAATCGAATCAGTTCGATCTCAACGGCTTTTGGTAATTTTTTTGGTGGATTACTTTGTAACTAACCAGGATAAAGAAAATCGTTAGATCGCAACTTTTTGTACTCCCGACCATATCAATCGAATGAGAATCAAATTAAACAAATTTCATTTTATCCGGGAGCATGCATCACGATCGAATCTGAATCAATATCAGATCACTTTCGAGAGTAAGGCCCAAGACTTCGCTGTTTGTTTGTCTATATATCACCAGGTTTTATCTCATGTACCGAATTAAAGTTTCACAAATTGTATACTACTATTGCCGCTATATCAATAAGTAGGTACCTACTAAAAACGAAATATATTTTCAAAAGTAGACGCCATACATCAAACTTTTCAGTAGGTAATGAAAAAAAATGTCTTGTGTTGTTTATAAATTATATTACGTCTGTCTTTTTACTACATCCATTTTAAGTTCAAAAAAATTAACAACTAATATAATGTAGTATTTCCTTCGGATAAACAAGTATAATCTGATACAGGTTTTACTATTTAATAATTTTACATCTAATCACGTCATAATTTCGGTATATCATGAATTTGAATTAGTGAAGCGCATTATACCTGACGTGTCTCTAGAGAAATCACGTGCGCCGAATAAAAACTTTCCGAAGCTCCGGTTTATATTCTGAGGGCGCGCAGTTCATATTTTTTGTAAATTCGGCATCCGGAGAAACTGTAAGCCACGAATCATGAGGTGATTGCCAAGAATCGGCCAATCGCATTGCGTTCCAGATTCAAAGTCCGGACGTCGTCAGACGGTGCGCGGCGGAAATAACCGAATGAAGCGTCCGTTGCGTGTAACAGCTGAATAGGAATGATGTGATCCGTTTTTAAACTTCATAGAATTTTATTTTAAAGGGCGATTTTTATTCTTTACCACAGTCTAACATATTTAGGAACGTTTTTCATTAATATCGTTCAATTAATAAATTGTAGAGTAACGAATACGATTTCACTATTGTATTTCTTTACTCTATATGTACGTAGAAATCATAGCATAGTTATAATTAATTTTTTCATAGCATTATAAAAATTTAACATTTAAAAATATTATAGGTACTTTAACTATTTATATTTCACGCGTGGCAGTATTATATATTATATTATTCCTAATACCTACAAAATTATTATGTGTATAAAGTTTTGTGATGATCGGTTAATGACAATCACATTAATAATTACCATACCATTTTGGTAATATCTACTACCATATTTGGTAGTAGAGATTACCAACACAAAAATTTTGTCCACACAAAAAATGTTGTTACTAAGTTAAAAAACGCACTGATTAGGTGGTTTTCGCAATACACACAAACTTCGCAGTATAAACACATTCCAAGACAAAAACAAGAATCGTTTATAAAAAAATGGCCGTCGTCACGTCGTAAGTCATTACCTCCCCCAAGGTTGACCTTTATCCGGTATTTGGGCAATTTTCGCTCTTACTGAATAGCCCCTAACTGAATAAGACTGTGTTTCATTTAATACTAAGCTCTGGGAGACTGCCGAAGGAGTTTGCGGGTGCCAAAGACGCTGACTCGAAGATAATACCGAGTTCCCTTTTTCATGCCAAAACCAACCAAAACGTTGGGACATAACGACTAATTTTGCGTGAAATAGTACGACTACGCATATTCATGAGGCTGTTTTTCTCATATCGGTCTCGAGATTTTAAATGGATATTATCATCTTCTAATTTTTTGTTTCTTAACAAGCCAGATACACATACATACGAGATTTTATGAGTGAGTAAATAAAATTTAGTAAAAAAATTTCTCTGGAATTTGCTACTTTTCTCTAAGTCGATTTTGAATATTTTCTTTTCCTGTTACTCTTAGGGATGAGAAACAAATTACATACCTGTTTAAGTTGATAGCGAAAAAGGACTTCGTAATCCAAGACAACTTTCAACTGAAAATAATGTTTAAGTTTTATATAACGGAACGCTATGAAGGTAATATTTTCTCAATTTTATATTGCAGTGACCTTTTTGGGGCCAGGTGCGTTTTATTCTCACATATCACTTAGATAATGGCTTAAGAATATCCAAGGTAAAACTGAAGAACTATGAAAGTATAAGTACAGGTGCATTTTCAGAGGTCAATAAAATTATTTATAATAAAAATATGTTTATAACCGATATACCTATAGGTAAAATTTAACATACAATAAAAAAGCTACACAGAAGTCATTTTGTAGTGCTCAAGTGTGTACGCAATACACTCTCTTTTCCTTTGACTCTCTTATCCCAGTAGGACGGGTAACCGACACGACTGGCAAGAGAACAGGCGCAGGGCCGACTGTTTACATGCCCATCCGACGCATGAATCATCTTTCTTATCAGACAATCAGCTGATCAATCTGTATTGTCCTAACCAAACTTATAAACATTTTTTAATTGTTCCGACGCGGGAATCGAACCGAATACGGAAGTTCTCAACCACTAGAACACAGAGGCGTCATAAAACTTAACATGATTAGTATTGAAACTTATATTTTAACAGGAACGAAATATCGATATAATAGCAAAATCCACACCATATTTAAGAAATAATAAGGAAATTGTAGAACAAGTACACCTGTAGGCATTTCTAGATCTCACCGGGCACAATGCGACGGGGGCTAACAAAGGCACTCGCGGTAAGACCGCGTCCTACTTACAAACACGGCTCCTACTACAAGTGACTGGGAGTTTTAAACATGAGGTATTAAAACGCGAAGCTCTAAAGTAACTTTTGTTTACTGTTTATTATTTATTCTCTAGAATTTATTTAGTATTTCACTTGCTTGGTCGTCGTAACCTCAGAGCCAAATTCTCAATGGCTCCTCAAAGCATAGATTGTCATTATATCTGCTTGGCAGAGTAACAAGGCCAGCATTTAACTTGAGAACCTCTTAACTGAGGTATGCCAAAGAATTTAGTTTTTTGGAAAACGAGTTTTGATGAACTGATTTTGTAGAGTTTCAGGTGAAGCATAAGCAGACTTATTTACTGTAAGTAACAGCCAGGCTAAAGCTACAAATATATTAAAAAAGACTTACAAACTTACCATAATCCATACAAATAAGTAAATGCGAGTTTTCTCCAATATTATAAATCAACAATAAAATAAAAAGGGTTTATAGCTTTTAGAAATCGCATAACGTTAGGAAGGTACTTACTATTACTTTAAATTAGAAAGCTTTCATTTTAAGAGTTTAATATTACAAGCGAGCTCTTAGAAAATATTTATAAAATTTACTGAAATGTTTTAAATGTAAGTTGGCAGCTTCTCTTTGCTATAATATTTTATTTTAATTGCATAATTGAAGGGTTTACCTTCAAACAAAATATAATTTTATTTATGGTCTATTATCATACCTATCTTAATTTCATATTAGGTTTATTTTAGGTTTATCTAATTATAGTTAAATCTAATTACTAGATACATATAGGTATCTAAAAATAAATATACGAGTATAGCTAATAAAATCACGGCATTTCAATTGAATTATTCATGGCAAATACGAACAATAATTTCAACAGTCAATTAATAGCTGACTCGATAATTCCGACGATCAGTGTAATAACTAGCGGATATTCCCCTAAGAGTCCCTAGTGATAGCACTAGAGATGCTCTAGGGACATGTCGTTAGGATGTTCTAGTATAACTCCAAGTTAGGTAAGGTACGCACTGATTTCTGTCCAATCGGGCATGCTTGTTGCTGCATTAGTTATTCGTTTTTATTCATCGTCATCAAAAATGTAAGATAACTATAATATCTATAATATCCGAATAACTTGTATTACATAGACGAATAAAACATGTATTATTATAGGTCCTTTGTAACAAGTACCAGACAAAAATAATATTTAATAATTTTATATAAATGTTTATTTGAGATTTTTACTGTAAACTACACATCCGTGACATTGGAGCACAGAAAACTTTTTGTTCCTTCGACAGGATTCGAACCCTCCAGCTTGAGCAAAATTCATCCAAAATAATTATTGTATAAAAATATATATCTCAAATTTGTTTGAAAATATGACCTATGTATATAGGTCATAATTTCAAAGATCAGAATTATCATTAGCTAACTCTAGGTTTAACCTGGCGCCAGTGGGTCTAATAAAATTATATAAAAACATAATAATAATATTGTGCATAAAATTTTAAACAGTACTTATTTGATTTCATTAATGGCTACAATGAAGATCCCTTTCAATTATATTATTATTATCGGGTCGTGTTGGACCAACAAATATTACGGCTCGTTTGTGAATATTAACCCGAGCTCACCTCGCACGTGTCGTTTTAACCTTTTTGACATGAACACGAAATCCCAAAAGTAATTAATTAAGGAGGTCGGATGAACGTAAGCGACACATGTTCGGCCTGATGAACGGGCAATGCTTAATAATAAAAAGATAGCACTAAAAGGTCAGTCGCTTTAAGGGATTGATTTTTACTCTAGCGTAAAGGTTCGTTGATATGGAATCGGACTTTATTTGTGGGCCTACTCCGAAGTAGTTTTCTATACAACCAATAAATAAGTAAGAATGATCACAAACGGAAAACATTAATTAGAAAATCGAGCCGATTTTCTGTTGACATTCGGAAAGTATTTCCATAAATATGGCAGAATAAAACTATAGTGATTTGGACCAATTTTATTTTTATCTTACTGAACGAATGCATGAACTCTCGTACAATACGTACTCAATTATTTTTAATGATACTAATTATATTTGCTACGATACGAACATACACGGACGGAATATACCCGACATTGTAAGGTTGCGACTCTATCTTTGCTGTGTCAATAGAACTCTGCATTCTAAATGCAGTGCTGTTATTAAAATACACTTCTGTGAAACGAAATTCTATACAATATGGAATGATGTATGTGTGTGATGTTTGATTTATATATTCTATGCATGCGAATGCGTCTGTTTTTATTGTGTATGGATTTACTGATGATTGTTGTTTAGCGTATTAAAAATAACGTGTCATAAATATTTTCCAAACCGTAGAACATAAATGAAAATGTTTTTATTGTTATTTACCTTGTTTATAATACAACAAATGACGTAAGTCTGAGCAGGTAAGTTACAACAAATAAAGTCCATTTTCGTTTTATACCATGAACAAAAATGTAACAGTAACCCGATATGTCCCTCGATTTACGGTCTGTAACAACGTCTAATGATGAAATATATAAAATAAATTGTCGTGTCTTTTGCAGCATCTTTCCCCGATAGATCAGTATGTCAATACTGCAAGTACGCTACGCCAGCGGCTACATTGATAGAATGAACTAAATCTACGAATTAAATCTAACTAGAAGCGATTTGTACTATCATTTTATTCCAATAATCATACAATGTAATGTATTATATTTGTTTTAGAACAATAAAGCTAAAAATTGTACTTTAAATATTTAAGCATTTTTCATTCGTTTTTAATTTCGAACGGCAAGATATTTATTTATTATGAATCTATAAAATTACCTTCTCCAACATAAAATAACATTGTATCTGTAATACTATATTTTCTGATTTCTCTACTCCTAAGTAAATACAAATGTACATTTATAATTTCATTTTATATAACACGAATCTCGTTGTATTTTGTGCTTCTAAATAATACTAAACCGTCTGGAGAAGTAACCTTTCCCGACCTTAATATGATCAAAGTCTCGCATGATAAATTACTTTAACGTAGTCACATCTAGTAAACACACAAAGATTACAAAGGAAAGGTCGGGAATATATACGATACACCCGACACACGATTTATCGTTAGAGTTTGCTTTGTGAATCATACAATCGAACATTTTGTTCAATTTGTTCAATCCTGACTTGTACTTATTGTTCTCCTCCGTATTGCTTATATTACTTCTTCAAAATGCCACAGCCAAGAAAACTTAGGGTCTACTCACACATTTCACAACCACACCACGTAGTCGGGCTTATAATTTTGTACTATATACTTACGTGCGAATAGAAATCCCGCGAGAACCTTACAGTTTGCTGCTGTCAAAAGTAGCCTATATGTTAATCTAGCGAGTAAGCAAACTACACCAAATCTCATCCCAATTCGTATTGTAGTTTTTACGTGCAAGAGTAACAAACATACAAACATACTAAAATTTCGCGTTTATAATATTAGTAAGATGTTAAATGAGTAGTGCTATTCACATACGAGGAGTAGGTAGGACATCTTGCAGTCCATATCGACTACGTGATACCGAATCCATCGCAACCACAACATAATTCACATAGTATATGCACGGTAGATGGAGCTACAAAATATAATTTGCACTAAAAAGGTAAACACAATGTAGCGTGTATTTTAGGTACCTATCCGAAGAACTTTTCTAATTACAAGACTAAAAGACTTTGGAAAGTGAAATGGAATATTTGATTAAGGGACATCAATACGATATTTAAGTAGATGAAATTCGGTAAAGCTCAAAGGAGTGGCTGCCGATAGGCGTTCCCACAGACTAAGAGAAAACCGATAAATATAAAATACGTTAATTAAAACGCAGAATTTAATTTGCAAATTCGATATCACGAGGTTTTGGTTGGCCATCGCCATTCGAAATCGAATATCCAACGTTGAATTTAAATCTTATTTCAAAGATGTTAAGCTTTCAATTTTAATGTTAATAATATTTTAACGTCACACGAAAACAGAGGCGTTTCATGATGTCGGTGTGCTTCGTGAGAATTCGAAAGCAATTTATCTTATCTTATCTTAATCAGAATTTATGTACTATTTTTTAAATCGTTACCTACTTACGATTTCTTTCTTTAATTTTTTATTCATTACACACATACTATTATTGTTTCAGGCTCTTAGTTTAAGTATACTGATGCTCGTATGTCACTAAAAATATAGGCTTTTCTAAATAACGGCTTTGAAACAATATTTAAATTGAGTGGTGCTCAAATCACACACAGCCAGCGTATAAGGCTTCTAACTTTAATAAACGTTTATTTAAGTCACAGTTTCATTTTATTTTGAAACATATATTCTACAGTCTAGACATGAGATAGTAAGGAAGTATGTATATTATGTAGATATCCTATCATTAACTTTGATTTGTATGTCAAAATGTATACAAGATAAAAGTAATTGCTTTTAGAAATAAGTTGTAACAAAATGTCACCTTGACACAATCGACTCCATCAATAGCAGTTCTGTGTTTAGAATTGGTTTTGCGAACGCTGGAGATACGGCCGGGTGAAGTGCCGAGTCGGTTTTCAATCAATTTCCAAGTAACGTCGCGTCGCGTCGAAACAATGCAACGAATAATTTATAGACAGCACTTCAGTGTTAGTACTTTGCTTGCCTTAATCTAAGTGCTTGGCCACTTAGTGTAGAATTTTTAAAAACAAAAAAGCTCCTAGTTTATTTTAGAACGCTAAGTTATTAAATATATTTCCTTTATTTTCCATCTCCGGCTGTTGTTTGTATTTTTAAAATTCAATATTATTATGGACACTAAAGGAGAAAGCCCATTTCAGGCCCAGAGTGGACAGCCGTCTTAAGAAGACTTAATTTCTCCAGAAATGTACCATAAAGAGACATGATTTTTGATAACATTCAAATAACCGCCACTATAATCAGTAATGTTCCAATAAAAAAAGGAATTTTATTGGATTATTTGGAACCTAAGTAGAACGTTGAGGTGAAATGTTACCCGATGATAAAACTCTAATCAATCAATCCAAATATCGATTTATACATAATTAAAATAAACTCATGTAAATACAAATAACGGGTCACTGTTGGTAATTCTATAAAGAATTAATCAAAAGACAACATTTATCTTAAAGCCAATGTTTACGTTTGTTACTATAAACGATAAAGATTAATAAAAAGTCATATTATATCGATTATTTTTTACGTAATCGATTTATCGATTTCATTTTTTTGCGACAAGCGGCAACACTGATGACTGAAATGTCATTTTTCAAACGAATGTTTTCGACCGTTCACTTGTTGCTCAAAGATGCGTTTTGTTTTGTTTTCGATTTTTTTCACCGCAATCTGGCTTTCTCGCCTGAACTTGTTTCGGATTTTCACGTACGACTTTGTCATTGTTTTACTAGTTTTGTTCTCTCCTTCTACGATTACTTAGCCCTGGATTAAAGGATTACGCTATTTGATTGTGCATACCAAAATGTCTGAAGGACATTGTTACATAATATTGTGTGGTAAAATGTTGTGGTAATAATGTTACCGAGAACTGTATTTTAGAGCCCGAAGAATTAAGTGTCGTACAGCAGTGGGTTGCACGGCAGCAGGTAATCATAATATTATAATAAAATGTTTCTATTATTTCTTTCATTATGGTTTAATCGTTAAATCTTTTACCGTTGAAAATATTTATCATTAATGTTAATATGTTTTAGGTGTCAGGCGATAATCTTGTTTGCCACAATTGCTGGGTAGCAATAACTGAACGTCTTGCACTACAACAAGGGCTATCTTATTATATCTTACTATTATAAATTATTGAAAAGTCGGAAAAGGCCTTGAAAATAAAATAGACAAAAAGTAAAAATATATATATTTCTACAATAATGGCGGCATTTTAAGTTTTTTTCTCAGATATCTAATACTATTAACATTTTAGAACACTCATTTTTAATGCGATTTTTTGATGTCCACATTGGGCCTGAGACACTATGGAGAGTGGGCTTTCTCCTTTATATTGTAATATTTAATATTTTGCAATAGAATCTCCACTTGCAATAAAGCAACAAATATATCAGAATAATTTGAATTATAAAGATAGAGTGGCATTCGATTCCGTAAAAAGTCATTTCCACGGGCCACTCTATCAATTGGTTGATTGACATTCATAAATCTTAAATAAATCGTTGGGAGCGTGATGAATTGGTCGGTCGGCCCTATTAAAATCACTCGTCCTAAAAAATCTCTTTGAATCCGTGATGGATGCGAAAAAGTTTTTCAATTTTTTTTCGCGTGTTTGTACGTGGCGTCCCGAGGATTTTCAACTACGATTGTTTCAATTGATTTTCGATGCCTTAATTTTTTTCGAACGGTTCCGCTGTAAAATGGACCGCTGCTGTTTTATTTAGCATTTTGTACAGCTTAAATCCTGCGTTCTAAAAGCGGCTTAGGCCGCTTACAAATTAATCTATATGTTTAGTTTTTATTTTGTTCGGTATTATTGAAGCCTTTAATTACACAATAATTGTAAATGCACTATTTTAAAATGTAAATTGTTAGAAAATTTTTGTCTTAGGTAGTAAAGCTATTTGATTATATTTTTATTAAAATGCTGCTGAGTAAGAACTGATATTTTAATTTAAGAAGTGATATTATTAAATTAATAGGACATAACAATATTTATTATCTAGGCACGTAAAATATACAATCAACAAAAATATAATATACCGAAATGCAATATAGGAATTTATTAAAATATTCGATTCTTATTACCTTTGAGCAGCGGGACGTGACTTGGCGATGTATTCGTATTCTGTACATCGTTCTGTGGGGCCATGGTACCTCGGTTACCCCATATTCCGAGAAACGTGTTTTGTTTAACATTACAGGAACTTAGTAGGTATTATACTTACTAGTAGTATCATGCTTACATGTTTTACTATTCTTTTGGAAAATTAAAATATTTTTCTTAAAAGTGTACGACTAACCATCAAATTACAAATAACCATAGGTTATGCACTATAACCTCCATTACAAATAGTCGAAAAAGATATTGCACACGAAATTGCAATAAGTGCATAATGTCACATTCATATCACAATGAGCAGCCAATCAGCGACGATCATCGGACTGATGAGCGCGGCGAAGCTCATTAGAGCCGCGCCCGCACCCGCACGTGACTTGGCGGCGGTCGCCGGCATAGCAGATATTACTCCGCGCTGATACTAGTATTGATGTACTACTGCATATCTTTTACAACATAACTTTAAATGTTTGAAGATGAAAAGTAGGTGCTATGCGTTGTACTATTCAACATGTTGTTCATAGTAATTAATCTATACTTATAATAAAACTCTAGAGAGGTCAATTCTGTACATTGAATATTTTTTCAAAATTCTTATTGGAGGATGATTGGTGATCGAGACTGATGCCAAAAATGCAATCAATAAATTTTTTGTCTGTCTGTATGTGCACGCATGAAACAAAAACTACTGAAGCCTTTTAACCAAACTTAGTACGATTGTAGTCCATACTCCTGAGCAGGTTATACTTTATAGGCTATAAAACATAACGCTGAGACACATAGGAGCCAAGTAGTGACGATAAATGTTGGACGAATTTCGAAGCGTGTGGACTGCGGGGTGTGCGGGACGCGCGGGACGATCGCTTATCAACCTATACAGCGACGTGAAGCAATAGAAAATAGTATTATTAACCAACTTTAAAAAAAGCAGGAGTTTTCTCAATTCAACCGTATAACGGCCGCGACGTTGGGCATCGGCGTCGCGACGTCTGGCATCGGCGTCGGGCGTCGGCGTCACGACGTTGGGCATCGGCGTCGCGGCGTCAGTCGTCGGCGTCGTGACGTCTGGCGTTGGCGTCGAGCGTCGGCGTCGCGACGTCTGGTGTCGGCGTCGCGACGTCTGGTGTTGGCGTCGCGACGTCTGGCGTCGGCGTCGCGGCGTCAATCGTCGGCGTCGCGACGTCTGGCGTCGGCGTTGCGACGTCGAGCGTCGGCGTCGCATTTGGCGTCGGCGTCGCGACGTCTAGCGTCGGCGTCGCGGCGTCGAGCGTCGGCGTCGTGGCGTTGAGCGTTGGCGTCGGCGTCGCGGCATCGAACGTCGGCGTCGCGACGTCTGGCGTCGGCGTCGAGCATTGGCGTCGTGACGTCTGGCGTTGGCGTCGCGGCGTCGGGCGTCGGCGTCGCGACGTCTGGCGTCGGCGTCGCGACGTCTGGCGTCGGCGTCGCGACGTCTGGCGTCGGCGTCGCGACATCTGATGTCGGTGTCGCGACGTCTGGCGTCGGCGTCGCGGCGTCGAGCGTCGGCGTCGCGGCGTCAATCGTCGGCGTCGTGGTGTCGAGCGTTGGCATCGCGGCGTCGGCGTCGCGGCGTCAGTCGTCGGCGTCGTGACGTCTGGCGTTGGCGTCGAGCGTCGGCGTCGCGACGTCTGGTGTCGGCGTCGCGACGTCTGGCGTCGGCGTCGCGACGTCTGGCGTCGGCGTCGCGGCGTCAATCGTCGGCGTCGTGGTGTCGAGCGTTGGCATCGCGGCGTTGGCGTCGCGGCGTCAATCGTCGGCGTCGCGACGTCTGGCGTCGGCGTCGCGGCGTCGAGCATCGGCGTCGCGACGCCGACGCTCGTTGATGTTACTTGACATACCACTGTTTGAATAAAGACTAGAATCTGCGACCTACGTAGTCGCGGGCAACTGCACTACTGCAGTGGACACCTGCATTATACACATACACCTGACAAAGTCTATAGATTACTTTTGAAACTGCGAATAATAACCAACTTGTTATTATTAACCAACTTTAAAAAAAGCAGGAGTTTTCTCAATTCAACCGTATAACGGCCGCGACGTTGGGCATCGGCGTCGCGACGTCTGGCATCGGCGTCGGGCGTCGGCGTCTGGCGTCGGCGTCTGGCGTCGGCGTCACGACGTTGGGCATCGGCGTCGCGGCGTCAGGCGTCGGCGTCGTGACGTCTGGCGTTGGCGTCGAGCGTCGGCGTCGCGACGTCTGGTGTCGGCGTCGCGACGTCTGGTGTTGGCGTCGCGACGTCTGGCGTCGGCGTCGCGGCGCCAATCGTCGGCGTCGCGACGTCTGGCGTCGGCGTTGCGACGTCGAGCGTCGGCGTCGCATCTGGCGTCGGCGTCGCGACGTCTGGCGTCGGCGTCGCGGCGTCGAGCGTCGGCGTCGTGGCGTTGAGCGTTGGCGTCGGCGTCGCGGCATCGAACGTCGGCGTCGTGACGTCTGGCGTCGGCGTCGAGCATCGGCGTCGTGACGTCTGGCGTTGGCGTCGCGGCGTCGGGCGTCGGCGTCGCGACGTCTGGCGTCGGCGTCGCGACGTCTGGCGTCGGCGTCGAGCGTCGGCGTCGCGACATCTGGTGTCGGCGTCGCGACGTCTGGTGTTGGCGTCGCGGCGTCGGGCGGCGGCGTCGCGACGTCTGGCGTCGGCGTCGCGGCGTCGAGCGTCGGCGTCGCGGCGTCAATCGTCGGCGTCGTGGTGTCAGCCGCGTCGCGGCGTCGGCGTCGCGGCGTCAATCGTCGGCGTCGCGACGTCTGGCGTCGGCGTCGCGGCATCGAGCATCGGCGTCGCGACGCCGACGCTCGTTGATGTTACTCGACATACCACTGTTTGAATAAAGACTAGAATCTGCGACCTACGTAGTCGCGGGCAACTGCACTACAGTGGACACCTGCATTATACATATACACCTGACAAAGTCTATAGATTACTTTTAAAACTGCGAATAATAACCAACTTGTTACATTGTAGTTGATTGTAGTTAAATAAACAAAACAAACTTGTTAATATATTTTCTCTGAAACCCATACGTTTATAAAAACGGAAAAGAAAAAAAACCCAAAAATTATAATAAAAAAACATGACAAATTAACATCGGCCGGACGATTTTATTTTCCTTTCGCAATTTATGCGTCCCACGTCCTCAATAAAAGCTCGTGGACACATTTCGACCCTCCGTTTAACGTGAGAAAAAGCTTCTCATCTCAAAGCTTTTAATATAAAAAATATTTAGTGAAGTGAACGTATCTTATGATATGGGCTGACAATTCTCCGAATATTCTTTCATGAGCACCCAATGTGAGTTATAGAATTCGATGCCATTGACTTTTCGTTTTCCCTCACCTTTATTACAGGAGACAGTGATATCAGTCCTGTGCATCTTTCGTACGACTGAGGGCGACCCAATATTTATTTAATGTTGGAAATAGTTTATTTCTTATACGTCTCACAATTTATTTTTAGATATTATTGGAAATACTTAGCGCAAAGTCGAAGTATGTTTTTCACCCATAGCATAATATTAATCTACATTTATCCATGACTATAGTACCTACCTACAAATTTGTATTGTGGAAATATGTTACAAACGTAACACGCGTTTTAAACAAAGACTCGCTGGTGGCGCTCTCTATTCCAAAGTACAAGTTTATACCTTATATTTCCTTATATATCCAAAGTACAAGTTTATACCTTAATAATGAAATAATAGAGCCAAATTTATGACTATAGGTAAAAACTTGAAGCTTCCACTTTTCGACGGGAGCCTTAAAACGATATATTTTCAATATTTCAAGATTGTCGGTGCTCTGGAAATAAAAAGAAAGACGAAACAAGCTTGATTATAATTCAAGAGTGGGCATTTTTACAGTCGCTATTTCGTTTTGATGTACGTCTATCAATGTGGTACATCCCGTAAACGAAACAGTAACGTCGGCTCTCTAAAACACCGCTGTAAAACGTTATTGCTTCTAGTTTACTACTGACAGGACTTGTCACGACGTTTGACACTAGACTATAAAGCCTATATGCTTTGCTTTCCGTCCTTTATCGTATGACCTATACCTGTTATCGATATGGTCCGCTCTACTAGAGATGAAATCGCCGCTAGGGGCGCTTGTGTAGCGTGAGGTCTCCGAAATGTCGTATGTCATTGTAAACGGGTTGGCTATGCGGATTTATTTCTATTTAGATTAATGTGGCGAATATTTAGCATTACGGTTGAGTAATTATGCCAGTTATTATTAGATATGGCATAGTACATAAATTAATGTAACCGATTTGTAAGTTTTATCTTTAGGCTTTTTTTTTTCAATACATTGTGGCATGGCCAATAAATTTACTCTACGGTCATATTATATTAATATAATTTTAATGTTATTTATTTTCTTTATGCCCGTAATAACAAACATTTACAGCCGTGCTATAGGACCTCACTCAACAGTGCGCCATCTGGTGAGACAAAAAACGATAGCCCAAGGACTCTGACACGAATTTGTTTGTACTTTAATAATGAAACATAATATGATAATTATTATGAGTATTGTCAATTTGAGTTGATCCTAAAATTGTCGAATGTACAATAAATACCCATAACTTTACTTTCGTTTATTTAAACATTAACGTTGCGAACGTTTCGTTCAATATTTCACAGAAATGGAAAGTATATCCTAAAATTACCCTTCGTTTTTGAAATGTAAAATTAATGGGACAACAATCCGTATTTCATAAATTTTCCCAAACATAATAAGTTTTGTTATTTTGTTTGAAAAGCGATTATGTAAATAAAAACTTTGTACTAAAGCTAGCAGGGAAGAAATATAAATTTCATTTAATTCGATGTTGCTCGAGCTAACTCCTACAAAGTTTACAAAACCGTCTATAAATTCGATTGTTCTAATATTTAAGCAATTAGGAAATTAATCCTTTATTAGAAGTAATCGTGTCGAAAGTAAAATAATATTTTGATACACAAAAGACAGGGATTTACTTAAGCAACTGTAACTTGAGCGTTTTGTTTCATAGAAGACTTACTAGGAGGCAGAAGCTGCCTCTAGCGATCCGAACAAAAAAGTTCTAATTATCATATTATCTTTTCGAGGGTCGAATTGTAACGAGTATACAATATAACCTAAATGATCCTTCGGGCAACTAAAATGTCTAAATTATCTTGTACTATCGAGTCCGTTCTAATATAGGTCATTGAAAGATACAGAAATAATTCAAGAGGAAAGGTACCAGGGCCCTTACCCAAGATGCCATCGCTAATTGTCGCTTACAAAGTTCGATAACAAAATGTATGAGATTTGACATAAGCTACGCGAAATGATCGCGATTTGGTATGTTATTTAGCGTACCTTATGTCAAATCCCATACATTTTGTTATCGAACTTTGTAAGCGATATTTAGCGATGGCATCTTGAGTAGGCCCCCAGGACCCTAATTTCGTCACTAAGTGACATCAGAATTCGCTTGTCATTTAGTAAACCAGACGTCAAATACTATACATTTTGTTTTCGACTTCCTAAGTGCTAATACCGATGGCATCTTGAATTAGGGTCCAGAATACCTAAATCTATCAGAACATAGATCTCTTGTAAAAATAATCACCCCAATGTATTTTTATCACACTGTATTAGTTTAAGTTGGTTTTAAAATGTTGCACATGAAGAATTTAATTTAAAATAGACGAGAAAGAAACAATTTTGTTGCAGCTAGTGTAGCTTCATGGCTGATTACAGTGCGAGGCAATCGACACGGTAGCGCTGATCCTGCGCGATCATCACATTCATCATTTATACTCCTGCAGTCGTGTATTTTGTAATAAACTGTATAAAGTTTTGCTTCTACTACGTGTTTGTATTTAATCAACTAGCTGTCTGTCTCTTGCCCACTTAGTTGAGCATACAAACCGTTTAAACCTTCCCTGGACTTCCACGAATATTTCAAGACTAAAAATAGTTGAATAGGTTCAGCGGTTCACGATTTCCTTTCTTCTTAAATATAAGATAATTCTAATGGTTGTATTATAAACGGCGATCCATTTTAATATTAATAAATTACTCTATGTACGGAATACTTTACAAACTCTCAGAGTCGAAATTAAGTAAACTGTTTATAGTTCATAAAGAAATCTTTGTTTACTGCCCCGCTGTAGAAGCTTATGATCGTTCGGTGGTGGAAAAATTAACAATTTCAAAGTTTCCCCAGTAAATAAAACACGTGCAAGCGATTATAGCGTTCACTGGCTCGTGAATAAGTTCAAATTGGTTTGCACTCGAGTAAATTTAAAAAGTGGCATTGTTCTCGCGTTAGTGAACTGGTATGGTACGGAAATGACTTGGCAGTAACAATGCATAAACGAAGCCGTCGCCACTACAGTCTTATATGACAACCTGGTTTTAAGTTTATACGAAACTTTAACTGCGAGTTTTGATACTAGTGGATTTTTATATCTGTATGTTTGGGTGTTTTTTAAACCTTTCCATTCGGCGGGACTCTTTGGGGACGAGGGATTTTACCACATTTATAATGTTGAGTGTCTACGTTTTAGTATTACGTAATATTATTTTTATTAATTTTCGTTATTTAAATTCTTATAATAAGTTTTTATTTACGTGTTAAACGATACACGATACCCACAGTATTAAACACATGTTTATCATAAATACCAAAATATATAACATTTACTATGGCAAAACAACGTTAACTTAATTAACATTATAAAATATAATATTATAATATCTATGGACGCTTCACACCACGTCAATCTGGCCCCGTGCTATGTATTCGAAGAACTTGGGTTACAGGTACCAGACAACGGAAAAATATATTTAATAGGTTTATACTATATATTTAAGATTTTTATTATATCATACACAAATTTAATACACATCCATGACTCAGGAACATTGAAAACTTTTTTTCCATCGGCGGGATTCGAACCCGTGACCACTTGGTCGAGCACCAATGCGCTCAACCACTGCTCTACGGAGGTCGTCAAATTGAAATAAATGTAATAAAATGTAGCCGACCGAATTCAGCTATATGAAAAATAATTAAAAAAATGATATTTTATAAACTCGTATACAGAAGTTGCATGTTTTATGTATAAAATTTAAAAAGATAAATTTATTCCGACCGTGCAATGTAGGTATCTATCTTGCTTTTAGCGTGTAAATGAAAGCCGGTCATTATAGGCTTTGCTGCCGACCGCAAAACCACCACAGGCAGCGAGGCCTACAGAAAACTTTCACGTAGCCGACCTCACATACTATCTCTAGATTCCGATTTAAGTTACAAACTTATAAATGCTTTTACAAGCAAAAGTATGTTATGTTATACTTTCTATGTCATCTAATCAATCTTCATAATTAAAATATTTATACAATGGCATGGCCTACCATCCCAAACAAAAACATTGCAAAAGATGTCACTACTATTAACGTTTATAAATTATAAAATGTAAATATGCCGAATTAAGTAGAAATATTGTCATTAAAATAAAGATAAGCATAACATCACATTAAGCTAAATTCAACTCCTTAACTAAGAAGAATATACGAAAGGAAATTAGTAATTAGTATTTTCCAATAGTGGCGCTAGATGGCGGTTTCACGAATGTGCCTGAAAAACGAGGAAAACAAAAATAGCCAGTCGAATTGCCAGTATTCGTATGATACCATTTTCTAGTACTAGGTCGTGTCTCTGTTATATACCTATTTACTTTGTGACCATGGTTTTGCTAAATCATGTTGTTGTCCAATGACACTTGGAAAAGCCATTTTATAAACAATTACCGCAACATGGATTAGTTAGGAAAATTAGTCAATTTATGTCAAATAACGTTAGAGTTCTACTAATTCAAAGCATATCCTACAAAATTAAAGAAAGCTTTCACAAAATAAAGACTACTATCCTGTATCTTAAGTTAGATAGAAAAATATTTAAAAATATAAGACTTTAGGCAAAATCAATTTTCCTAAGCTACCCAGAGAAAGTCATGCTTAGGATAAAAAAGTATGCATGTTATTATTAAAGAAATATCGAGTCATACTGTCAACGCCATCTATCGGCGGGAGCTGTCATCCTGTACGCCGGCCGACACCAACCTGAAGCGAGCCACGGGACTCCACACTCTGCGTGCGCGCAACGCGAGCGAACTTCGTGTACATCGACTATAAAACCCGCCATCACAAATTATGAGAATATACGCCTGTTAACTCCTGACAAGGAATGTTGTTTTTCTTTATCCCTCCAATAATCAAATTCGCAAGTCATTAACAAATTGGTCTTCGAGCCGCATCAATTTTAAGGAAGCAGCGATTGGAGTGGAAATACGCAAAGGAGAATAATACCTATATCATAAGGAGAATAATACGAATAAACGTTACGTACAACGTACAAAAGGAAGATTGGTCAGGTCTGGTTTTCAGTATCCTAATCCCATTCCAATACTCTTTTATTAATATCGTGCTGTTTTATTTTAGATACGCGCCCACCGCATTGCAGTAGGTACATCAAACAACTGTGAGTACCCTTGTTTATTTCCCATAAAATCTCAAAATGATTGGTGATGACGTAGCGCATTTCAGTGAACCTAGCATGCTGAAGAGTCCCCAAGTACCGAAACACACGGATTTAATAAGGAAAAGGGGATCTCTGAAAGCACGGCTTACTATTTTTGAAAAATTTGTAGGCAGATTTGAAAATATTTCGTTAACCACGCAACAAATTTCTGAAATTAAATTACGCGTTCAGGCCATATCTTCAATGTATTCGGATTTTAATAACGTGCAAACCCAGATCGAAGAATTAAGTAACGATCAGGAGGCTAATAAGCAATTCCAAGAGAGAGAATCTTTTGAGGAGCAGTATTATCGTGTGTTAGCATTCGCGAATAATTTATTACAAGATGGCGACGATCCTAACACGTGCAAGCACAGTAAAAACTATCAACTTTCGTCTATTAAATTACCAGATATTAAATTACCATTCTTTGATGGCGCTTATGATCATTGGTTGGAATTTAAAAATTCCTACGTGACCATGATTCACTCACGCACTGATTTAAGCCCGGTTCAGAAATTTCATTATTTAAAATCATCTCTTAGTGGTGGCGCATTACAAGTGATAGGTGCATTAGAATTTACTGCAGATAATTATAATCATGCATGGGATTTATTAGAGAGTAGGTTTAATAACACGCGTTTATTAATATATAACCACGTCAAAGTGTTATTTTCGGTTCAATCTGTTCAGAAGGAGTCTGCTTCGCAATTGAGGAAATTAATAGATACTATTTCTAGAAATTTACGTGCACTTAAATCACTAGGCGAACCTACGGAGTCGTGGGATACTTTAATAATTTTTTTAGCGGTTTCAAAACTCGACCCCTCCACGGAACGTGAATGGGAGGAACATAAAGGCTCTTCAAAATTTAATTTGCAACACGACAATACCGTGATTAAATTAGATCATTTTCTGTCATTTTTAAAGGATCGAGCTGATGTATTAGAAATGTTAAAAGCAAGCGGTAATAAATACACGGCCGATACAAAGCCTACTTACTGCAATACAAACAAAAAACCTACCTATCATCAACAGGTTCGCAGTTTTACGAGTTCGCATATAAATAATACTTATAATAATGCGAAGCAAACCCGACCCTGTCCAATGTGTAACGCCACACATCCATTATATTCTTGTTCTAAATTTCTTAATTTACCAGTAAAAGATAGAATTCATTTAGTAGATTCAAAAAAATTATGCCGTAATTGTTTACGAAGCGGCCATACTATCTCCGCATGTATGTTTGGCCCGTGTAGACAGTGTAACAGTAAACACAATACTTTACTCCATAATAATTCTCAAAATGAAATTGATGTAGGTATATCGTCCTCGTTATCGCATGTGACGAGTTCAGTGCCGGTTGAGCTAGGCGGTGCAACTCAATCGACGTCTTTATATACAAAAGACTATAATACAAACATAAACGTTCGCAATTATGATTCACCTACTTTGGTTTTGCTATCGACTGCATTAGTAGATGTTATAGACAGTGATAACAAATATCACAAGGCGCGCATATTGTTAGACAGTGGCAGTCAGCATTGTCTTATAACAAAGTCATTCGCAAATAAGATAAACGCACAATTAATACAGTCCTCTGTTCAGGTCATGGGTGTAGGTCATTCTATCACTCAAATAACGCATAGATGTGATATAGATATACGTTCTAGGATAAGTAATTTTTATACGCGCATACAATGCTTAGTTCTACCGTATATAACGACCAATATGCCCCCATGTCGAATTGAATTTAATCATTTACACATTCCAAATAAATTAAAACTCGCAGACCCTTATTTTTTCGAACCATCCGAAATAGATATTTTGATTGGTGTGGATAAATTTTGGGAATTTTATTGTGAAGGTGTAATGAGGTTGCCTACAGGACCTTATTTACATGAAACAAAATTGGGCTGGGTTGTTTCTGGACCTATGCACAACTCAAACAATATTCGCTTCAACAGGAAACAATCAAATTGCAATTTAACTAGTAGTTTAGACGCGCAACTAAAATTATTTTGGGAACTGGAAGAAGTCCCTTCAGTAGGTAAAGTTCTCACAGCTGATGAGCTCATGTGTGAGAATATATTTAAAGAAACCTACGCTCGCGAAAAAGATGGTAGGTTTTCTGTACGCATTCCTCTTAAAGAGCCAGCATCTGTCCTCGGTGATAGTTACTCATTAGCCGAGCGACGATTTTATTCGCTAGAACGAAAGTTTAGTCGTTCACAAGAACTTAAATCGAGTTATTGTGAGTTTATGCGCACATACGAGGAGTTAGGACATATGACACAAATAGATAGTTATAGTTCTCCCTATTATTTTTTACCACACCATGGTGTTATTAACGCAAATAGTGTAACGACTAAGTTACGCACAGTTTTCGACGCCAGTGCTGCTACTACGTCTGGCAAATCTTTAAACGACATACAATATATCGGTCCTACGCTTCAAAACGATATTTTTTCAATTCTTTTACGTTTTCGTCAACACAAATATGTTGCCTGTGCGGATATCATGAAAATGTACAGACAGATTAATTTACAAAGCGATCAACGTAATTTACAGTTAATTTTGTGGCGAGATGATCCATCTAAGCCCTTAAAAACCTACAGACTTAACACGGTCACGTATGGTACCGCGTCGGCGCCCTACCTAAGTATTCGGTGCCTAAAGCAACTCGCGCAGGAATCTAGCGGTACGTTCAATGAACAAAATAATAACAGTTCATCGTCAATAATAATAAACCAAAATAATAATAGTAATGTGTCTAGAATAATAGATGAAGATTTCTTTGTCGATGACCTAATTACCGGTCATGATGATCATGACGTGCTGACACTTATTTGTAACCGTATCACATCTATACTCGAATCGGGTTGTTTCCCACTACATAAATGGTTGTTTAACGCGGGAGTACATTTACCTAAAAGCGGTAAGGATTTATCTGTCGGAGAAAACTGTAAAAATAAAACATTAGGCTTAGGTTGGTTTAATCAAAGCGACGAGTTGTATTTTAATACTAATCTTAATTTCCATAATCTATTGCATCCTTCTAAGATTTCTAAACGCTATATTTTGTCGAAAATTGCTAGTATATATGATCCCCTAGGATTGCTATCCCCTGCAATCATACGCGCTAAAATTATTTTACAAAAGCTGTGGCTGGCAAAGGTCGACTGGGATAGCCCGGTGCCTTGTGACGTAGCACAACTATGGGAACAATTTATAAACACATTTAATTGCTTATCAAGTATTCAAATTCCACGTCACGTTATAGGCGAGAATAGGCAATTTATTGAGTTACATATATTCACAGATGCTTCGCAAAATGCCTACGGAGCGTGCGCGTACGTACGTACCTACTCAGATAATTCTCATAATATAAACGTAAAACTTTTATGTTCTAAAAGTAAGGTCGCACCGCTGAAGTTCGTTAGTATTCCTCGATTGGAATTATGTGGAGCTTACGCAGGAGCTTTATTATATAAAAAAATAATTAATTCACTTAGATTAAAATTTTATAAAACTTATTTTTGGACAGATTCTACTATTGTTCTTTGTTGGTTACGTATGTCACCGAACCTGTTGAAAACGTTTGTACAAAACAGAGTGACTAAGATTAACGAGTTGACTAGTGGTACCTGCTGGCGACACGTAGGAGGTAAGGACAATCCTGCAGACTTATTATCGCGCGGTATAGGTCTAGATGCCCTTATAGATAGGTCTCATTTATGGTGGGAGGGTCCTACGTTTTTACGTTTACACAATACAAAATGGCCAGACTCAACATTTATATATGCTAAACAAATACCATTAACTTTACCCGAACTAAAACCGCAGACTGTCACATGTATGTCATTCAAAACAAATAACGAAAATTATATTTTAGATTTTAGCAGATTTTCATCTTTTAATCGTTTAAAGCGGACGGGAGCTTATTTATTACGTTTCATTCAAAACTTACGCACACCGAGACACAGTCGCGTAACCGGTCCCTTATCAGTTGCCGAGTTAGATGCTTCGCTCGCGCTGTTGACACGACTCGCGCAAATAGAATCGTTTCCAAATGAATACAACTATTTATCCAATAATTTACAATTAAAGACAACAAAAAATATTATAGGATTAAACATATTTTTGGATGAAAACAAATTATTACGTGTAGGTGGCAGACTTTCAAATTGTAAAAATTTTAGTTACAATAAAAAACATCCTTGTTTACTTGACAGCAAGCATAAGTTTGCTCGTCTTTTATTTTCTCATGAACATTTAAAACTTTTTCACGCAGGGCCGCAATTACTTCTATATGCTATAAGAGAGCATTGGTGGCCTCTAAGTGGAAGAAATTTAGCGAGGCAAACTGTACGTAAGTGTGTACTTTGCACACGCTTTAAGGGTAAAACACTTGCACCTATCATGGGTAATCTGCCCCAGGAACGCGTCGAGGCTGGGTTTCCGTTTTTGAAGTGCGGGGTGGATTATGGTGGCCCGTTTCTAATTCTTAATCGTCGTGGCCGAGGTGCACGATTAGAAAAGTGTTACATTTGTTTGTTTGTGTGTTTTATAACGCGTGCTGTACATTTAGAATTAGTAACTAGTCTTACCACAGAAGGATATTTACTTGCTATCAAACGATTTATCTCTCGTCGAGGCAAGCCTTTAGAAATTTATTCCGACAACGCAAAAAATTTTGTCGGGGCAATGAAACAATTTAAAATATTTTTAGATTCAAATTCCCCAATTATACTAGAACATGCGCATGATAACAATATTAAATTTAAATTTATCCCACCTTATTCACCACATTTTGGGGGTTTATGGGAAGCAGGGGTTAAGTCCTGTAAATTTCATTTAAAACGGGTCGTAGGTAATGCACATTTAACGTACGAGGAATTCAGCACGGTATTAATACAAATTGAGGCCGTCCTGAATTCCCGTCCAATCTCTCCTATGTCCACAGACGCCGCAGACCTTCTCCCTCTTACCCCATCTCACTTCCTCATAGGCCGACCTATGACCGCACCAGCACTAGAGGACCTGAAGTCCGTTCCAGTCAACCGCCTTCCACGCTTCGACCGCCTTGAGCAGCTGCGGCAGCATTTCTGGGAGCGGTGGTCAAAAGAATACGTATCCGAGCTGCAGACACGCACAAAATGGAGAAAAACCTGCCCGGATATAATAACAAAGGATACATTGGTCCTTATAAAGGAGGACAATCAGCCCCCCTTAAAATGGCGGCTGGGCAGAGTGGTGGATGTCTTCAGGGGACAAGATGACGTCGCACGAGTCGCCAGCATCCGCACGGAAGACGGGGTGATTAAGCGAACATTTTCAAAAATTTGTCCACTGTTTCAGGAACCTATGTAGTGATGATGATGATGATGATGGTGACGATCACGTTGGAAGTTCCCACATACTTCCAAGGCCGGGGGTATGTCAACGCCATCTATCGGCGGGAGCTGTCATCCTGTACGCCGGCCGACACCAACCTGAAGCGAGCCACGGGACTCCACACTCTGCGTGCGCGCAACGCGAGCGAACTTCGTGTACATCGACTATAAAACCCGCCATCACAAATTATGAGAATATACGCCTGTTAACTCCTGACAAGGAATGTTGTTTTTCTTTATCCCTCCAATAATCAAATTCGCAAGTCATTAACACATACAAGCTGTTGTCAAACAACACATTTTGCAAACGCGTTCATGAGGCTTTGTATAATGCCAATTACCTTGAACGACTATATTTTGTATGGCGAGTAATAGGTGTCACGCATATAGTTGTAAGCTATATTAAAATTTATCAATTTATAAAAAGATTATGTTGTGCTAAATGAAGATTATTATATTTTAATTTGAGAAAAATGGTTACAAAGTCCTCTAATTTTCAGTTTTACCCACGCACGCATACTTTTTACGTGGAAATATGTAGCTTCATTAACTACAACGTCACATTCCTGTAATGAATTCAATTTGAGCTACAGAAGCAACTTAGAATATATCGTTCACTACTTAATCTGAGGCGGCAGTGGGGTGCAGATTGACATATCAATATATGTACTAAGGTCCCCTCAAAGACGTTACTAGGACCTCGTTGTCAATAGGTTCGTGTAGTCTAACCTCTAAGTCAATCTAAGTAGTGAAACGAGCTTCGTAAATCCAATTGCACGGCCATGTGACGAAGGTATATTGAGCCAGTATTGGGAGATATATTCCCCGAGTTCGCCCGACTTAGACATCTTAACATAAATTATTGCGCAGCGATCGAACTTAACCGCAGGTACAATCTGCTCGCTCCGCACTGCAATTGCAACTTTAAGCTTTAAATTATATCATTTGTACAAATTATATACTAGTTGCTTTGCGAGTTTGCTTCACTATTTTGATTTATCTTATATGTTGTAGGACTGAAGTTAAATTAAATGATTAGGTTTTTAAACACCGACCTGCTTCAGTCTTTACTGTGCTATTATAGGTCAAATATAAATAATTGTCAACTATAATAGTAACGTATAGCAAGTGTGTATCATGATTTTCATATTTTCTCATTCGATAACGTTACGATTGCATAATTGTTAAATTGTTTCTGCTTGGCCCTCTGGAAGGCGAAGACTACGTTCGTGTGGTTTTTAAGTGACTTAAACCGTTTATGCAGCGCACGCAACGAAAGTCCTCAAATGTGAATAATTTTCTCCGTTTTCGAAATATTTCTCACTGACGCTTCGCTCCCATTATTATATTTTATTTTATACTAGCTGTGCCCGCGACTTCGTACGCGTGGAAAAGTGATTTAGGACACTTTTATATTTTTAAATATATTTTTAGTTTATTGGCGCAACCGCTGACAACTTTCGCCAATAGGTACTTCCCAGTGTATCCCAGTGTTGATCCCGATCCAGCAAGTCACGTACCCGGCAAGCCTCTTGGTATGCAGGGTATAGTAATAATATAGTACCATCTTTTCGGAGCTCGGCAAAAGAAGTAGGCCTTCGAACAATATGTAGAAGTCAGCAAAGGTATTCGAAGTTAGGATAATATTATTCGAATGCACCGTATAGACCCAGCCAATTTTTCACGTTAATTTAGTAAATTATTTAACTTCGATGTCCGTCTGTCTATCTGTCTGGTTGTCAAAACTTTAACACGTGTAGGTATCAAGCTAACAATCCTATTAAATACTCAGGATCTTCTGTCCCTTCTGGCTTTGAAAAAAACAGACTCCTTAGCCACATCTACCCAAAGATTCAGCCGTATCTCTCTAATTTTCGACACTCCAAAGGGAACCAAAACCTAAATTTGATACGAAGCAACGTCTTAATAGTGCCGACTGCCGACATAGGATAAATTGCGAAACCATAAAATTATTTTCAATTTTTTTGAACTTACTACCGTTTTTGTCATTAATATTTTGAGATATTAAATTGAAACATAATATATTGCAATTATTAAGGTATTTAAAACGAAACTCTCGGTTAGACATGGGCGCAGCGGCACGCCTCGTCGAGGATCCAGCAGGCTTACTCTCGACACAACCGAGAATCGAATCAATTCGATCTCAACGGATTTGGTGTTTTATTTGGTAGATTACTTTGGAACTAATTAGGATAAAGAAAACCTTTGGAACGTAACTTTTTGTACACCCGACGATATCAATCGACATAGAACAAAAATAAACAAACGTCAATTTATTCGGAAGAATGCGGCACGATCGAATCTGAATCAAAATCGAATCAGTTTGGAGAGTTAGGCCCCAGCTCGGCGCGCCGATCGGTTTTAGTAGCGTTTTTTTATTAACCTACCCTAAGTATAACAATAATATAAATAAATTAAATTTAGTTTTAAAGAAAATATAAAATAAAAAAATATTAAATTTGAATGTTTGCAGCGCGGTTCCTGCCGCGCTTCATACAAACGTCCAGCATTTTTTTATATTGTCATAAGTTTTTTATTTATGAACCGATTGAGATGAAATAAATGTTAAGTCAAGATTACTCCAAATATGATTGAACCACATCTAAATCGGATAAGCCTTTTCTGAGATTAGCGTGCACAAATGCACCGACAAACAGACAAAAATAAAAAAAAATATTGTGTTGGGTACTATTGCATAAATAAAAGTCTCCTATAATAACACAGGCACAGTTAGCACATTTTAATAGTATTTTTTACCCACCAGTCTACACTACACCAGCTCGGCTCGGACGTAAGACGTCACGCAGCAGCCTGCATTACGCGGCGCCCGGTCGAATCACGGCGAAACGATTTTAATTTTGCTATATTTCCTAAACTACTCATTATATTTGCATGGTATAAAGGGCAAATATTATAGTCTTCATGGAATGCTTAAGCCAACTAACGTATTAAAAATGATAAGGATTAATACCGTCATGGTATAAATAGCTTTCCAAAAACCGCTTAATTGCCCGTTTTTTAGTTTATCGCGAAAGGCTTTCTTTTAATTATACAGTTAATTAAGTTGATTTTATACAATAAATGATAATTTATTTCAATTTGTGAAGCAAGTTCAAAAATACAATTTTTATATTATTATGACACTGTGAAAACACTGTTTTCCCAGAAAAAAAATCCTGATAGTTAGGTACTTATTTGATGTTCTAATCTACTTTAGTGCCACGTTCTATTGCTTCGCGTCACTGTGTAAGCGATCCCCCCGCGCCCCCCGCACGAACCGTTCGACCGCAGGCCGCGCGCGCGAAATTCATCCGACTTGCTTCAAATTTATCGTCACTGCTCGGCTCCTATGTATCGTAGCGTTATGTTATATAGCCTATAACCTGCCCAGGAATATGGGCTACAATCGTACCAAGTTTGGTTAAAATCCCTTCAGTAGTTTTTGTTCCCATCGTGCACATACAGACAGACAGACAGACAAAAATTTTACTAATTGCATTTTTGGCATCAGTATCGATCGCCAATCATCCTCCAATATGTATTTTGAAAAAATATTCAATGTACAGAATTGACCTCTCTACAGTTTTATTATAAGTATAGATAGATATAGATATTATCCTAAAGCCTTACTCTATAATGGAATATATAACAAAGAAATAATTTTTCAAATCGGACCAGTAGTTCCTGAGATTAGCGCGTTTAAACAAACAAACAAACAAACTCTTCCGCTTTATAATATTAGTATAGATAGTAGCTACGCTGCTACTGTAGGTACTGTGCCCAATGTACAGAGGCCTAATACCTTGACTTGTGCGTTTGCATTAATTGTATCATTTAGCGATAAATATACGCTTTCAGGTCATACTCTATTCTATTTTAAATTAATACTAATATTATAAACATATCAAGTTTGTTTGTTTGTTTAAAAGCACCAATCTCAGGAACTACTGGTCCGATTTGAAAAATCCTGTTTTTATTGGATAGTCCATTTATAGAGGAAGGCTTTAGGCTATCGCTGCGACCAATAGGAGCGAAGCGTCAGTGAGAAATGTTGCAAAAACGGGGAAAATGATTCACATCAAAAACCAACGTGAACAATTAAAAGATAATTGCAATAGTGTTTCCGACAACCACGCGAACGAAGTCGCGGGCACAGCTGGTTAATACTAAGTACTTAACATTGTTAGTTAATATTTTGCCCGTCCATCATTACGTTATCTGCAGCAGCACACTTAAGTCTCGGTCATCGCCGTCAACGCTAGAGCTGTAAACATAAACTTAATGCACCACTTTAACCTTAAGATAAAAAGTAACATTGTACCACGCTCCATTTTATATAGGTCGCAGGGTGTTCTCTAAATGAACGCTGACTAATGAACGCGAATCTAAGAGTGGCCTCTTTTGCTACACGCTGTATTACACCACCGTGTTGCAAATTTAATTGCTTTTTCTAAGCATATGAAAAGCTGTCACATTTTATACGAGTTTTGAGTTCAGCAAACGTTAAATTTTAATTACTTGTCACTAAAATATATCCGGCTAAAGTACGGCGTTCGTCGAATCGTTAATTATGAATAGCTAGCTCGTGCTTGTGACTCTGTTTCTATACAATTCTATATTTTATATCTATATTAGTGTGCTTTTAGCACTTATTATGTGATGCATTTACCTGAACTAGAGGTTGCCTTCAAATAGTAATTCAACTATAATTTTTTTTTAAGGTTCATGTTTTAAGGCTCTCTTGCCTCTTAGATACGCAATAAAATATTAATATTATGTTGTATTATGGAATCTGAAAGAAAGATTGACAAATGTGTCCAACCCACTGTTGTTATTCAACGCATGTGTGTGTGTGAGGGAATGTGTGTTGTTTCAATTAATATTATATGCATTTTTAAGCCAAATCGGTTCAGCCGTTCTCGAGTTTTAGCGAGACTAACAAAGAGCAATTCATTTTTATATATAAGGTAGCAAATATTGGGCCCGGTGGGTGGCGCTGCTGTCAGTGCTCAACTTTAGTCTAAGCCTGTACCACAATAGGCTGTACCAAGGTTGTCGGGACAGCTATCAGTAATATAATAATTTTAGATCAAACCAATTTTAAAAAATGTGACTGAAAAGATTTGTGAACAAATTTTGTTGTGTGTTGCTTCAAATTGGGTAAAAAATATTGGTTATCATTAACTTTTTCCATCTATATTATATCGGACAGGGCGTTGCTAAGCACCTTTTAGGAGGAGATGAGCTTGGCGACGAGCCAGCAGTACCTACCTACGGCGCTCTACGGCCGCAGCTCGCAACTTACCGACCCACTGAAATGGAAACATAACAATATCGACTGGCCATTCTCTTTCACATAGATAATTTTATTATCTTTGTTTTATCAGTATCTTTAAACAATCGATCCAATCGGTGAAAGATAACAAAGATGAGTTAAACGGTTTGTTAATAATTTAATTTTCTATTTTTAGCAGACTACGGCGTACCTATATTATCTATGTATGTATAATTATTTTTTCTTCTCCTATCGATATAAATGCATATAGATCATGACCTCATATTTTCTGGTTGCATTAATCAAATAAAAGTCATCGATCAAAAGATGACTAATCACTGAACTATTCGCTGTTTACCGATTACAATATATAACAATACTAACAAAGATCAAAGAATGATTGAAAAACTTTGGGTCGCATTTAATTTAAAACAAGATCAGTCGGGATAGTTAGCGAAGTTCTCAGTCAACTTTTCACTTATAACAAGAGGAACTGAGTCAACAAAGTGAAGTAAATGTCCTGTCGAACTGAAGACAAATAAAGGGATGGAAGTTTGAATGAGCGCGTTATTTATTTCCAACTTTGTACCTAGTCTTCATTTCAGTTCATTGAAAATACGATCGCAAAATATAAAATAACTAGTACCTAGTTGCAACTTGCAAATAGTTTCCGAATATGCAAATATTTCACAAGTTTTAAATTCGTTTCACAATTACGGTTCATTGAATTGTTCATAAATTATTTTCCAGAAGTAAGTATTCATGAGCAGAAATAACTTTTGATTTTTCAAATCATAGACCATTCTACGCCCACCGGTCTACCCTTATATTCTTACGTATAAAATGTATATCACATTGTAGTAGGTATAAGTATGAATAGTTATTGACGTAATATGTCCGCTAGTTAATGGCGTGGGCATAGATATTTTTAAAGTGATATTTTCCGCATGCGTTTATTATACACACGGCTCAACAATAATAATTGAATTGTATCAAGTTTATTTTAACTCAGCACTTCACAAAATTCGAATTTTACGTTCGAACAAGACTTTTATTGTTTAAAACTAAATTCGAATTCTCTCGGAGTTTAAATATCGATAAATTCAGACAACACAATACCGGGCATTTCGATTGTCCTTTACTTTGGAATCGGGAAGTCCATCCTCAATTATTCGTGTTCTTCGAGGTAAAATATCGCAGACCTTGCCAAAGTAACTCAAACATGTCGCAATAAATTTCGATGCACCAAATCGAGTTTCAATTGCTTCAGTATTCGCCGAATCAGGTTTTTGAGAGTACATACGGTCAGTTGCAAAAGTTAACATGAGCAGTTTTCTTTAAACTTCTTATTCGATGTTAGGATGCTGCTATCTAATTTATCTTCCAACATTTCATGTGAAAATATTTGTAAAATTTTCCTCTGAGGCTATAAACTTTACGATAAGTAAGATCAAATCTATATTGAAAGTATCTCATGATTCTAATGAAAAATGATACTAACTAAATTGTTGTAGAGCTGTGATTCTCTACAAACTGAACAGAAACAATGTACTTACATATTATGTTTACACGCTTATCATACCATCACTGCAAGTTTTCAACGCAAATCTACGGTGATAGTTTATAGTACAGTGGTAAAATGATTTATATTACTAGCTGACCCATGCTCAACGAAGTGGGCATGGGTCATATATGGGTGTATAGCCTTAGTATTGAGTTTCTTGACATGATTTACAAGCTGACATGATCGGGTCCAATCAATATACTAAAACCTTCCTCGAGTATCACTCTATCCATTGGTGAAAACAGCATGAAGATCAGTACAGTACAAGTCAGTTTACGAAAAGACGGACAGACAAATAAACAGATGCGGAGGACACAATTTTTATAAAAATGGTTTTGATTTGTACAAACGACGTAATTAGCAATTAAACTAAAAACATTACTAGTTTATTTTGAATTGTTCAAAGTTAAGATAAAAATATGCATCCCAGTTGTGGAATCAACAAAATGTATTTAACTTTTTGTCTACAGTTGACAAACAATATTCAGCCTCACAAGATAATTTTAATGTAAGCCAAGCGCAAATAATTAAAATGTAGTTCACAACCGGGAATTCAGACTATAACCAACAGAAATCCAAGTAGTTTTTACAGTTTGTGGAAAATGATAAAGAATTATCAATTTTAATAAAGGGTTGCTGATTTTTTCTACTGCGAAATGTTGAATCGTAATCCTTGGAGTTTTTATTTTTGTTCTCGTGTAGCTGTTACGTAGGTTAACGATTCTGATAAAGGTAATGTATAGTAAAACCTTATTGTATTTCTCTATAATTTAATTTCTTACTTGCTTTGGAAATTATATTTATAATTTTACTAGCTGACCCTTGCCCACTTCGTTGAGCATGCAAACCGTTTAAACCTTCCCTGGACTTCCACGAATATTTCAAGATTAAAAATAGCCAAATCGGTTCAGCCGTTCTCGAGTTTTAGCGAGACTAACGAACAGTAATTCATTTTTATATATAAGAAGAATACATAATAAGCGAGAGTGACAGCATATTTAACACAATTCCTGAGCTCAATATTCAGCATTTTCTTATTTTTCTTTTATTTTTTGTTAAACTTTATGACAAGTTACATCCATCATAATGTCTGTCGTATACTGTCAAAACAAAAAGGTCTGCGAAAACTATTATTTCGCCAGAAAACTTTTTAATAACATAATAATTCATCTTGTTATGCCCGTATGGGCCACACTTCCCCACGGCCTCGTCAAAATGGTCGTCAATCCACCGGAGGTATAATAATTAACTTCTTTTTGTATAAGTAACCTCATCAAACAGCAAAAAGCAAGCTGATGATAGTGAATTGTTATAGCTAATGATATAAGAAATATACACTTGGTTACGTAGGTTTTGTACCAAAAAAACTTAATCAAAATCGGTTTAACCGTTTGGGAAATACGGTACACAAAGAGATACGTCACGTTAACTTCAACGTTTCGTCGGTTGTCAAAAATAAATCAATCTACGCCTCTAGCACGCGTAGGTAGTATGCCTAGAAATGGTTTCTTTCTTAGGAAGTATAAACAAAAGACTGATTTATAGAAGAACTAGCTAACACCCAGTGCCCACTTTGTTGAGCATACAAACCGTTTAAACCTTCCCTGGACTTCCACGAATATTTCAAGACCAAAAATAGCCGAATCGGTTCAGCCGTTCTCGAGCTTTAGCGAGACTAACGAATATCAATTATTTTTTATATATAAGACTATCTGACCAGTGCCCACTTCGTTGAACATACATGCCTTTTAAACCTTCCCTGGACTACCACAAATATTTCAAGACTAAAAATAGCCGAATTAGTTCAGCCGTTCTCGAGTTTTAGCGAGACTAACGAACAGCAATTCATTTTTTATATAAGATTAAAAAAAAATGTCTATACGATCTATCTGAATATGTTTTATGTAAACAAATCGCATTTTTACAGTGGTCACTGGTCATACTATGCATGCAGTTGAACAACTGAACAAGGAAATAATAATGCTTAAAAGTAACATAGTTCCTAAAATAATAAGAATGTAATGTAAAAAAATCACAAGAGAAAGATATCGCTTAGCAAACACAAATCTCTATTAAATTCCATTCCAAACATTTCGAACGTGATAAATATATTTTCATCTAACAAAATCGAGCAGCTAGGTCAAATATATTTGTTCAGCTGTCATATGAAGAATTTTCGTAGTCAACTAGCTGGGGACTACTTTTTATAAAATATCGATAAAATACGCCTCTTAACCCTTGGGGTGCCTGGTGGGTCTGACAGACCCATCGCTTCAAGGAATTGACAATATTTTAGAAAATTCATAACTACCGCCGCTGTGCGCCTGAGTAGCTTCGTGATATAGACTGGCGGCTAGATTGCCGCCCCTCCCGCAGTCCGCAACGCGCACTCGTTCGAGTAACACGTGTTTCATCTGCGCTCGGGTCTGAGAAACCCGACCAGGCACGCGGCGTAACTTTTAACTGGTAAGTAATTATTTTTGTTTTCGATTATTTATATTGCATTGTGTGGTCAATTATTTTGTAAATAATATTTTTGCAGTTCAACATGGCCAGGCAATTAACTAATACCGAAATAAGCCAAATTTTAGAACGAGATTTCAATGAAATTGAGGATGACGTGGTTTTTGATGAAAGTGGAGCCGAATCCGATCACGTGAGAGTTCAACATGATTCAGATGATACTGGGGAAGAAGTACAAGTTTATAAAGAACCAGGTAGTGACAGTGATGATGAGATGTCTCAGCCTTTGAGCAACTTTGCTCACAGATCAACATAAAAAGGAAAAGATAACACCATATGGTTCCGTAATCCTCCGAGTGCTCGCATTCGTACTAGAGCCGAAAACATTGTTACTGGAACACCTGGAGTGAAACCTCATGCAAGACATGCGCAGCATGAACTTGATTGCTTTCATCTGTTTGTTACTGAAGACATGTTGAATGTAATTATGGAACATACTAATAGGAAGATCCGCAATACGAGGCAGGGTAGTAATACTTCAAATGAATATGCCTATTCAGAGACCACAATGAACGAACTAAAAGCAGTTATAGGATTGCTCTTCTTAGCAGGACTATTCAAATCTGGAAGACAAAACCTGAAAGATTTATGGGCAAGTGACGGAACCGGTATAGATATATTTCAAATAACGATGAGTTTGAGACGATTTGTGTTCATTGTAAATTGTATGAGATTCGATAACTTGGACACACGTGAAGAAAGAGTAGCAACTGATAAATTGGCACCTATCAGAGATATTTTTGAAGACTTTATAAGAAACTGCCAATCCGTTTATGTTCCATATGAAAATTTAACCATCGATGAAGAATTGGTAGCATTTCGTGGTAGATGTGGGTTCCGCCAGTATATACCCAGCAAGCCAGCAAAGTATGGGATAAAGATTATAGCTCTCGTTGATGCCCATACCTATTATTCCTTGAATATGGAGATATACGCAGGAGAACAGCCAGAAGGTCCATATAAGGTGAGCAATAAGCCGCATGACGTAGTAGATCGTATAGTACAACCCATTTCTCAAACAGGAAGAAATGTCACTATGGACAATTGGTTTACCAGCTATCCGACGTACGAACATCTGCTGAAAAATCATAAATTGACTGCTGTCGGAACAATGAAATCTAACAAAGCCTGTATCCCACCGAATTTTTTGAAAAAACGTGACGTGAACACCACAATTTTCGGATTCCAAAAGGATTTGACAATCCTTTCTTATATTCCAAAAAGAAATAGGAATGTTTTCATGTTGTCATCACTTCACCACGATAGTGAAATAGATACTGAAACAGGAGATCAGCAAAAACCGGCAGTTATAACCTTTTATAACCAAACAAAAAGTGGTGTGGATAACGTAGATAAATTGATTCGTACATATGATGTATCTCGAAATTCCAAAAGATGGCCTCTGACAATTTTTTTCTGGATTCTCAATACGGCTGGTATAAATGCTAAAATTATTCACATGTTGAACAATACCGGTACTACCAATGTAACTAGAAGAGACTTTATAAAAAAATTGGGCATGGCACTGACGGCTCCATATCGAGCTGAACGTCTTAACAATTTGCGTCTTCCGATTAACCTAAGGAAGAGAATTAGCTCTCATATAGGAGAACCCTCGGAGCCACCAGCTAAAAGACAAGATGCTGATATAAAAAGACGTTGTTATGTATGCCCTGCTAAGAAGGATCGTAAGTCTAAGTACCTACACTTGTATTTCTTGCAAGAGTCACATTTGCTTGGAACACGCAAATTTTATATGCGAAAATTGTCGCACAAATACTGATTAGTTATTAGTTATTTATTCTTATGTTAGTTACCAAAGTTAATAACCTGTAAGTTGATTTATCTGTGCCTTATATTAATGTGAAGTCTGATTTTGATCTCAATTAAAAAGAGTTTAAGATTGTTGATTTAAAGATAAGTACTTTTATTGTTACCTAAGTATGAGAGGTTTTTAATTGCTCAATAAAACTTTATAAAATAATTTGTCTTATTTTTTTGTGATTTCATTTATATTGGACAATGTTCAATATCAATTAAATCTCGTTATTTTGGTTTATAACACGTCAAAATAAAGAAAAATTACCAATTATGTTTCCGGGTCTGTCAGACCCACCAGGCATGCCGTGTGATTTTTGCATACCAGGCACCCCAAGGGTTAAAAGAGTATTTACAAAGCTTATCGAACTCTTTCATTTCGTAATCCAGATCTTTAGAGCTCCACCGACTAAGCAAATTGTCTGCGTTTCTTTGTGGCCGGAATAATAGATATTTAAATGATAGATTTTTACTTACAAATACGCTTTCTAAAGCTGGTGCTTCAGATTGGTATCTGATGTAGGTACTTTTGCTAACATATTGAATTCATATGTTGAATAATATACTCTTAGGTATGTTCTATTAATACTTAATATCTATTATTATTTATTACTAGCTATGCCCGCGAAACCGTTTATAATTGTAAAGTCCCCAAATGTTAATAATTTTCCCCGCTTTTGCAACATTTCACACTGACGCTTCGTTCCTATTGGTCGCAGCGTAATGTTATGTTACCTAGAGCCTTCCTCTATATATGGACTATCCATCAAAAAAAGAATTTTTCAAATCGGACTAGTAGTTCTTGAGATTAGCGCTTTTAAACAAACAATCAATTAAACAAAATCTTCCGCTTTATAATATTATTATAGATAATAATCAGCTATTAAGCCCCCTTAATAATACAACCTTAAAAAAAAATAGGTACGTAATATCTCTAAAAAAATTTACCTATTTCAAGTTGTCGAAACCTCGGTCAATCCTTTTAAAACCGAAGTTTTAAAGTTCGGATTACATCCAAAGCCGGTATCAGTGTTCGTATAAATTGCTTACATTACGTTAAAATGCACATTCAAATTCAACTCAATATTTTCGAATTACGCTGCAAATGAATAAAAGACTGCGAAGCATGCTTTTGTCCGATAAAATGATTCGATCAGCGCTTTCAATGGAAAAAATGGAGGCTTGATGCGAGTTTTATTTAGAATCGTAAAATTGCTTACTGGGCCGTTTTATATTTGAACATGCGTTCCAGATGAGGGAAGAGTTACATTTTTTTATAATATAAAATTATAATCTTCGATGTGTGATTATACAATTTTTACGAGGTGAAGCGTAGTTTTGTAAAAATGTACTAGAGCAAATTAAATAGCTATTTTAGAGTTTTTATAAAATAATATCATCTACACTAATATAATAAAGAGGAAAGATTTGTATTTTTGTATGTAACGACTAAACTCAAAAATTACTAGACCGATTATAATAATTATTTTTTCATTAGAAAGCTACATTGTCACTGAGTAACATAAACTATATAAAAATCAATTGCTGTTCGTTAGTCTCGCTAAAACTCGAGATCAGCTGAACTGATTCGGCTATTTTTGGTCTTGAAATATTCGTGGAAGTCTCGGGAAGGCTTAAACGGTTTCCATGCTCAACAAAGTGGGCACGGGTCAGCTAGTATCATATAAAATTAAAATAATGTGGTTATAGTTATATATACATTTTTTTTATTTAGTTTCATAGATCTTACATAAATAAAAATATATGAAGATATTTCAAAATGGCTATACTATAATAATATTATGGAATGTAACCTAATTACTGTACTCTTATGAGTACTCTGAATCTTATGACTTTGATTGACAAGGCGAAATTCTTGAACTCTGTTTTTAATCTCGGTCTGTAAAATGACAGGCTAAAATCATTTTGTCTCTGCTGACAATGGAAGAAAGAGAGGTGATGTGACACAGAATTGTGTAATTTTACTGACTGATATTATAAATCAGTGTATAAATAAATATTTATATCAATGTATTTTCCTAGTCACCTAATTCTTTGGTATAAGCAAAATGAAATAAAATTTACTTTTCACTGCAGCCAGCTAGAAAATTCTTTTTAACAGCCAGCTCTAATGGCAGATAACAGCAATTTGTGGTAATTGTCATGCAAGCTTTTATTGCAATTGCTTGTTGGTTACTTGAACGTCACCAAAACCGATAACTATGTAAATAGTTATGCGCAATTGAATAAAAATATTCAAATCTCGATTTACTTAGAAGCAAAGACGTTTATTTATAAATCAGATAAACATACTTTCTTAAACAATAAAAAAAATACAGTAAGTAACATAACGGTCTCAGTATTAATAATAAAATAACTAACTAAAAATATTATAACATTTATCAGTTATTATTTGTTAGTTATGAGTCTCATTATATTATTTTCTGTTATAGGACTTTTCCAACGTACCAGACAAAAACAGAACATTGAATAGCTAAAAAGTAATGCAAATCTTATTCTTAGTTCATCCACTAATGCTTAAGGAACTAAAGTAAGTACTTGTTTAAAAATATTTAAAATAAAGTTAAATATTACAGGATTTATGACCATGTTATTTAATAAAGTGAGATAAAAGAAACAAAAGAATTTCAAGTTACAGCTGGTTATAAATTATTTCCACCCTTGCATAAATTTACCACAGATAAAAAGCATCAAAGGCAAAAACAGCGTATTTAATTTAAAATATTCCTGTAAACGCCGAGCTAATTATTCCGAGCCTTTGCAGTTATAAAATAAATATGTAGCGGAAATTTCTTATATGGAAAAATTGCTACTTTCTTGTAATCTATTCAATATAGCGGATAAAATAGACGGCGTGCTGTTTTTAGAGCACGTTCTTTTTAACCTGTTCCGCTGCTACTCGTATTTCTACTTTTTTCACCTGTTCAACGAACCTGACAACGTTAACCTTTTAGTATGCAAAGGGGATTTCCTGAATTCAGACGAGCCCGAAAATCTTTATTGTAATGTAGCAGCAAGGCCGGTGCGGTTTCCGTGCGGGTTGGCTGCGAAAGATATTGCTAATTTATGATCGTATTCTAGATACATGCTACTTTAAACTAAGAAAGGAAGGTTTTAAATATTTCGTTTGTTTCTACAACTGCCTTTATCTACGGGTACTTTAAGTCCCGATTTCACCAACGAATGCTAGTGTTAATGGCTTGTTACAATACCATGCCTTCCCATTGATACATTTTGTTGAATAACATGATGTTTGACGAAGAATTAACTTTAACATTGCTTGGTGAAACACGCCCTTAGTCGTCTGTTTTTAATTAAAAGTTTCTGCCTGCATATCTTGGAATTGTAGCTGGTTATTGCTCACCTACTAAGGATTCTTAAAGTAAGGCCGTATACAGAAGCACATTATACAGGGAGAATTAAAATTAAAAAAAAGTCGCACTTGCAAACCCTGGAAAGAAATAGCATTTGGCAAACTTATTAAGGAAAGTGCACACTTTAAGCATTTTTTTATCGTCTACAAAAAAAAATTTTTTTTGTTACAAATGAGCACTTGAGCAAAAGAAAGTGCTCATTTTGTTATGTGTAAATCCTTTTAAGGATCGTTTTTAGCAACACGGTCAAATGATGCAAATTATGTAAGGTACGAGTTTTTCTCGAAACAGTCAGTTCGACTCCCAGTTAGGGAATCTAATGATGGAGTCTTAGTTTTTATCGAAATCGAGCTCACAGCTCCCTCGGGCTTTATCACTATATAATATAGTTTGAGATATCGCCTACCATGCTCTTTTAAAGATTCACACTGTATATAACGTGCTCCTTGATTAATCACGCAATACACTCGCTTCCACAAAATGCTTTTGGTGGTCATAAAATGTTTTTACTTCTCAACATACGATAAAAGCTTCGTAAGACTTTACTGCTTTGTTTATGATAAGAGCCATAAGACGAGTATAAACCGCAGTTAAATGAAGAATACATGAACATCTAAATAAGTTTAATGCCCTTAATATGTATACGGCTAGCCCAACCTAACAACTATTAATCTTTATAGTGTCTTAGAGCTCAACATGTTTAGTGCTTAATCGATACTATAATGAAAAGATTTTAGACATAAAAAAAATAAACGCCCGGTTTCTGATAGGCTGATCAAATTGATCAATAATTGATCAAATCAGCTAATCTGAACGCTTATTGGTGAAAGTAGTGACTGCAAAGTGATGTTTACCAATCAGCGTTCAGATTAGCTGATTTGACTATTTGATCAATTTGATCAGCCTTTAAGAAACCGGGCGTTAGTATTTGATTTCAACCAATGAGTTGAACTGCAATTGTGAATAACACAATTCCTATTAGTTAAATAGGAATTGTTGAATCCTAATCAACTAATTACGTAATATGAATAGGCTGGGGCTTCTGGGAAGTTAATGTAATAATTTTTGTTAAATTTATTGTTTCACTATCGGTGACTGTTGTCGCACTCGCACATACGATTTGATGCGTGTGCGCTAATACTGCAGTTATAAATACTGTTACATGCACGCTTACTCCCGACACAATCGAGAATTGAATCAGTTCGATCCAAAGGCTTTTGGTATTTTATTTGGTGGATTACTTCGAAACTAACCAGGATAAACAAAATCGTTTGATCGTAACTTTTTGTACTCCCGACCATTTCAATCGACTGAGAATGAAAATAAACAAACGTTAATTTATTCGTGAGTATGTGGCACTATCGAATCTGAATCCGAATCGAATCACTTTGGAGAGTAAGGCCCCAGATTTAAAACAACTTTTCGATGCAATAGTATATGAATGTCTTCTACATAAGAGACGAGGGCATTCCCTAACACATGTGCGAAATTTCAAGTTTCTACTTCTAAGAGGTGGTACATTATGCGTTATTTGACGCGCGCTTTGCTGATGCGCGTTTTTGGATTAAGAAACAGCACGCGCTTGAGTATGTACAGGGTACACTGTATGTACAGGGCGGCAATTCTCAAGCCTCGAACTTAGTACCGAATATTACTATATCCCGCTCGCACGCGCGGTAAATCTCATTTGCATGAGCGGGACAGACCGATAGTAAAAACTATGTTCGAGGCCTGAGAATTAGGGCCCTGGCGGCAATTCTCAAGCCTCGAACTTAGTTCCGAATATTACTATATCCCGCTCGCACGCGCGGTAAATCTCATTTGCATGAGCGGGACAGACCGATAGTAAAAACTATGTTCGAGGCCTGAGAATTAGGGCCCAGAACTCCTGGTTCTCAAAACGCGCGTTGACAAAGCGCTTTCAAACGCGCCTAATGTGTACCCGCTCTAAGAGATTGGCCTGTGCATTGATACATCAGTTAATAAGCTTTGCCTCTAAATAGATTTTAGATAAGTATTTTTGTATAACAATGTTAAATTACAAATGAACCACCTGAATTTGACGTTCCAATTAAACTAGAAATTAAGTAACGTTTTATACAGATCATAATTTGCGTTAACGGAGAGGTATTCTGGCGTTCATTACGATTTAAAATGGCACATCTCATCCTTATAGATATTGGAACAGTTTATTCTTGGAAACTTTACAGAAATGGTCCAATAAGATTTTAATGAAATTGTGTTCAAAGTTTAATATAGCTTTTGTCGAACGTTTTGGGAAATTATAAATCCCCTATATAACTTCGGTATTGTGATTTGAATGTCGCATAGCCTTACAATTAACGATTATACGTTTATTAGGATTTAGATTTCATGTTGTTTTTTGACTTTATAATTATATTAATATGTATCGAATGACCTAAAGTTTTTTTTTATACTTAAATAGGTGTAGATTTAGGTAATAAAAATAAAATAGCTTAAACGTCCAATGATATGAATATTTGGTTATTTAAACACTCAAACAGGGAAAAAACAGTTTCTTGCATTGAATAAGCTCCATAAATACTGGACCGGTTTTGATAAAAATGAGCACAGATATAGAGAAAACCACGAGGAGGTTTTTTTAAACGCGGCAAAGTATATGGTTACCGGGGACGAGTTATGAACAATGTTCTTGAATGTACTCGTAGAACATCTAAACAAAAGTTACTTAAGCAATGTTTATGTAAATGAGATATAACCCTAAACCTTCAACTTTCTACCCAACTTGGCCTTTTAACGTTATATCCCATATTCAAAATGAAGGTTATAAAGCTTTACGTCTAATAAAGGTAGTATGTAAGGGAAACGTTTTAGTTCGGTTTGGTTTCAGAATCACCTATCCTAAGGTTGCTATTGAATTTAATAAATAAAAGCTTTCCTCTGTAATAAGTTTTGCACAATAGAATAAAACTATAATATTATAAGTATTTGGAAGGAGTACGAAAAAAAATGTATAATTATAGTTACTAGTTCTCACTTCGTTGAGCATGGAAACCGTATAAACCTTCCTGGGGCTTTCACGAATATTTCAAGACCAAAAATAGCCAAATCAGTTCAGCTGATCTTGAGTTTTATCGAGACAGCAGCAACAGCAATTGATCTTTATATAGCCTATGTTACTCAGTGATAATGTAGCTTTCTAATGAAAAAATAATTATAAAAATCGGTCCAGTTTTTGAGTTAAGTCGTTACATACAAAAATACAAATCTTTCCTCTTTATAATATTAGTATAGAGTATAGATTTGTGGTGAGTGTATGTATTATGTTATGTTTAAAGCAAGAAATGTGCATATTTGGTAACCATGACGTCACTAAACAATTAAAGGAATAAAATTCAATTCCAAAAAAATAATAAACAAATAACATCAAACACACTGGTGTGATGTGAGGACTGCCTCAATATAATACGTCGCAAAAATATGCGGTAGCGTTCCCGGGTTCTGGGGTATTAAAATAAATTGCATTTACTACCGTTAAAATATTATGTTCACGTTAAATCGGAAATTTCTTGAGGGAGCTTTCATATATTCAAAGAAATAGCTCGAAGACAACGTTTAAGTGAGATAAAAAGCTACAGCGGCGTATAAAAGGTCTTGCGGGGATCGTTTCTCTTCTCGCCCAAGCAGCTGATGTTAACAGCTCGCTACGGCACGATTCTGAAGTTACGCTCAGAAATACCCTAAGTAATATAAAGTACTAGATTGCTTGATTAAGATATTAAAATATTCAGACAGAAATGCTCCGTAGTTAAACCTTAGTTCTGTAAAGTTGGATTTTGCATGCATGAACAATATGCTAATTACTCAGAGCATATCGCCTCTGTTTTCTAGTGGTTCTGAGATTCGCTCTCGACCTGAAGGTTGTGCGTTCGATCCCTGCGTCGGAACAACAAAAAATTTTGTGTATTTGGTTAGGACAATGCCTGATTATCTGATTATCTGGCAGAAAAGATGCATGCGTCGGATGGGCATGTAAAAAGTCGTTCCTGCGCCTGATCTCCCGCCAGTCGTGTCGGTTATCCGTCCCACTAGGCTACGAGAGGGAAGGAAAAGAGAGTGCTTCGATGTATTGCGCACACACTTGGGCACTATAACATAACTCCTGCTTAGCTGGCCTGATTTCAATAAAACCGGTCAACGTCACTGAAATCGGTGTGGGAGGCATTTTTATTATCACTCAGAGGTTTTTATAAAACTTCTTCGTTAGACAAGAAACATAGATTTGGCAATGCTGACTGTGCTCACACGAGCCGCGACAGTTGACCTTGTATTAGCTCCTTTTTGCCTCGTCCATAATATCCCGGTACATTTATTATCTGTCATAAATCACTCTGATGCCTTCACATCGTACACAAAAATAATGAGTTTTTCTGTATATGTTTTTTTTGTATCACTCTCAAATGATGTATTATGTAGGGTTAGTATTGTGAGTATAATGAACACAGCTCGTGACTCGTGTGAATAGTGGGCGGCGAACAATAAATTAATTTTTCTCTTAAGATTGCTCAATAACATTTCGCATCATCAAATATACAAGCATAATGGCTGAAGCCCCAGTTTACTATGTTAATTTATTGAAAGTCCATTCACTAGCTTCGAAATGTTAACTCCAAGCAGTTATGTGAAAAAGATTAAATAAAAGTTAGATTTACAAGAATTAGTAGGTCACCATTAAAATTACTGCGATTAAAATTTAATAAACGTTTAATAAATATTTTAGAGAAACACTTTAATGTCCTTCTAGTTGAACCAAGTTGTGAGATTTTCCAGAGGTAATCTTAGGTAAGTTCAAACTTAGCTCCAACTTCAGATTTCACGGATTAGTGGCAAACTGTTACAGATCCTCGAGATATTAGGGAGGTCGTATACACGGACAGGATGAATTATTTATTATTAATTTCCAACATTAATAAGAAAGTACGTATTAAATCGTACATGTTTGAGTTGCCCTAAGTTTTATCGAGAAGTTCAACAAAGACAAACATGTTAAAATGATGAGGAGTTAACAAAATATTGCGCAAAGTTATCAAAGGTTCGGAGCAAAATTTTCAAATGCCTACATCCCTTTCGTTGACCCAATAAACTTGGAGAATTCATTGTAAGTCTACGCTCTCTCCCCCGGGGTTTGCCGTTGAAAACAGACTGGCATTATGTGAGGAAATACATTATATAAATTATACGCAATCTTCCCGATTCCCTAATATTCCCATTCTCCTGTAATGAACACACTTATGCAGTGCTAAGAGCACGGAAATGGAATGAAAGCACCGCTTTATGTGAGTTGTAATATGCGATGCTATCGAGTACATTACAGTGAAATTAACATAAGAGCTGCAACGTTAATTTTTATTGCTTTGTACAGTAAACATATTTTTCTAGTCAACGTTTATGATTCAACATGACATCAAATCAGAATCTTGTGTTTCAGGAATCAAATGTTTTATTAAGACATTATTGCATATTATGCAAAAGGCTTATGATGGTAAAATAGTATCGGTTCGTCTACGAGTTAAGGCCGTAGCTTTACGAAGTATTAAAATTATTTCAACATCGTTGTTCTCGACCTAATTTCAAAAGCTTATAAACTCTATATTAAATTGATGCAGTGAAATACCTTAAAATATTGTCGTGCTGAGTTACTTTATTCTTAGGGTTCATTTCCGTATACAAATTCTTAGAGTAGATAATATTGATACCTAATATGTATAAACAAGGTAGATCTAATATAAAAAATATTCAATCTTCATTACTTATCCTTATTATTAAAAGTGGAACACACAGTGATGTTTATGATGATTGATGATAAATAAAACATGCTAATTTGCACTACGAAAATAATATGTTCTCAATTATTACAATATTTACAACTTCAAACATTGTATGCAAGCATATTTAAACAAAGCAATTAACATCAAAATTAATTATGTAAATTAATTAATTATTAAATTTGCTTTTAATTAAGAAGGTTTCCCTGGCTTCAGAAGTTTAATTAAACCGAGGATTAGGTCAGCGTCGAAATCTTATAAGATTCATAACAATTGTTATCTTTCAACTTAATCAAGAGCCCGAATTCCATCGAGGAAGTCTCAAGAACCGCCGTACAATGGAAAACCAATCACCATTCGCGATCAAAGTAGCTTTGGCTGCTCACGAAACTGTAGCAACTATTACAAACTGCTATTTACCTAGAACATCCCAAAATCATTTTGTCCGACAACTTTCGTTTGGCAGAAAATTTCAGAGTAACAAATATATAGCGGACCCGATTCATTATGCGTCTTTCGACGAAGAAAAGTAATTCGAAGTTACTTCGCTACGACGTTTGTTCGTAGCGAAGTTTTGCCTCATTTCCCCCGATCCGACTCCTCACGGTCAGTATTGTAGGATTTTCGAAATTAAACTCTAAATAATAATTCAGCCGTAAATAATACATTTGCGTTTGTGTATTACGACGTAAGCCGTTTTAGGATTCTGTATCTCAAAAGGTTGAAACTTTGTTTTGTTTCTATCATGATGCTGCGTGATCGAAGTTATGTCGTTGACATTAAAATATAACCCTTGTATTTTGAAATACAGGAACAAGAATATCTCTAATCCGTTATATATATATATATATATGAAGGTTATATATCCATCTAAACCTTAGGGTAAAAGGCGGATAGTTGATGGGTTGTAAATTTGCTATGTTAAATTATTTGCTTTAAGACTTTGAATATCATTGGAGGTTCCCTTTTTGTAGAAAATAATTCCACGAAATCATCATTGTACGCGCACCCGTATATGATCAAAAATCTCCTACAGTGGGATGTGGACGAGCTCTATTATTTATTATATTGACATTGATAGATTTGGAACACCGTCCCGATCTTGGCCCATGTATAATTGCCCAAGCGGAGCGGAGCGGAGATTTCGAGCATAGTGATTGGTCAATTCGGGTACCGCAAGCTCCTCTCCGCAAGCTCGCTCCGCGTCAGTGGAAACGCAGCCTAACGTCTATAACGTCTAACGGTTGTCATAGTAACAACATTGTTTACAAATGCAAAACCAAAATTATATAATTTTAAACTATTTGGACATAGATTAATAATTGGTCGCTTTGACTAGATACCGTCCAGCGTATTGAAAAATGCGGCAACAAATAATACGCCGAATTCGGCGTACCCGCGCCAGTCGCGCTACAAGCGTAAAGTGAAGTAGACGTCTCGATAATTTGTCAAAGATTTGTGTGAGAGCGAAGCAAAATGCCGATTTGCATAGTCAAACTATGTAAAAATAATACTACATGAAACAAGAAAAATACTGGCATCACATACCATTAGTAAGTATTGTATAAATCTTCTAAAACACAGTCAAATAATATAATCCTAAAATCTCCGATCGGAGTACCACTTTGTGTTCAATGTTGCCTTGTATTCAAAAATTTTTAACCATATTTAGTATCAGATTGCCCGTGTTTGCCACGTCATGTCATGTCATAGTAACGCCAAGAAACATATTGTTTACGACTTGATAGGCAACCATGATATGATGTTTGGGCGTTGTCATTTTGGGTTGGATTTTATAACGAGTCGCCTGAATTTACGAGTATTCGTGGTGTAGGGGGCTTAAGCGAGAAAGTCATAATTCCCCTTATAGAAATTTTGAATGCCGGAGTTGCGTTTAAATATTTAAAAAAAAATCAAAAATTCTTAAATATTATTGCAATGATGCGAAACGGAACGTAAACTTTATACTTTAGTACAGTTTTTGAAATGTAATTATGTGAAAAGGTGAAACGAAACGCAACTCGCCATCTCGGATGGAGGATATTAACAGCTAATGTCTAATTTGTGCGTTATTCCTCTGCTTCCGAGTATACCTATATTATGTGAATGTGTTCGTATCGACTTCTGCCCGATTCACTCTAGTTAAGGAAAATGATTGAACTAGAATAAACAACACACTTTTCCAGCGCATTTTGCGTGGCAAATAAAACTTCGAAATTTATATCTCAAAAACTGTACAAGTATTCGCGGAGGGAAAGAGAGGGGGGGGAGCTATATTTGACTAGTAGATAGGACATGACTTTTAAGGCCTTTGGCGCTTTATTTAAAAATAAAACTCACGGTCTCACAAACAAAACATGTAAGAATAATTAAAGCTTTGCGGGAAAAGACTCGTCGCGTCGATTGAAAAAAGCTAATTGCAATTTAAAAAGTATAATAAAAATTTTGAATCATGAACGTTTCATTGATATATATAACATTCTTAGTAAAAATATAATATAATATATTATACAAAAAGCATAAAAACGAAAAGAAAATTATACCGAAATATTCTAATGAACTTAAAAAAATATGTTTGACTTTAAACTTCTATTCCCCATCGGCTTATAATAACGTGAGGAGTAAATTTGTCATCATCGATGGCACTCCAGGATTTACTGAAGAAGCATTTACCTTTATTAATAGTTTTAATAAAGTACGCTCCTTCTTAATGTGGTAAATGTAATATTGTTTGCGCGCTTATTTCAAAAGAAATGGCTATACGCCAGAAAAGTATGTGGGACCAAAATCAAAATCGAGTATATTATATATAGTTTCAGAGGCATATGTCTACCTATGTGAACTTGGCAACCGACTTTCAAATTATTTATTTTTATTATCATCATTCGATTGTACTAGGATTGTACCCTATTGTACCGTATTTAAAATTGTTTGTACCTCAAAGGGGTAAAAATTACGGGGTGAAAAAAATTTGCTCAGCAACCAACTTGAAGATTTAGTAATTTCAATGATGCCATCTTGAAGAACATCGTTTGTACCGGATTGTACCACAATTTTTTTTTTTTAAAAGAAAAATTTTTTTTTTCTTAACAAAAAAAATTTTTTTTTAAGAAGTCCAAAATGTTTAACATATAGTTCAGCTACTATCTACTTCATAAAATTTTAATATAAAGGAAGTTTCAGGGCGAGTTAGCAATTTATTAGTAAATACCTAAAGTACGTTTTTTATACTACAGCAGAACATGACACGTTTTGACGTTTGTGCCTCTCTATAACGTTACAGTTGTTATTAATTTTTGTACCTGACATATTTTTTAGTACGAATACACTTAATTTGAACAAGCACAAACGATAGATAGCCAACGGTGACTCGCGAAAGTACCTAAAGTCGTTTTTTCAATACTACAGCAGAACATGACACGTTTTGACGTTTGTGCCTCTCTATAACGTTACAGTTGTTATTAATATTAGTACCCGACATATTTTTCAATACGAATGCACTTTATTTGAACGAGCACAAACGATAGATAGCCAACGGTGACTCGCGAAAGTACCTAAAGTCGTTTTTCAATACTAGAGCAGAACATGACACGTTTTGACGTTTGTGCCTCTCTATAACGTTACAGTTGTTATTAATATTTGTACCTGACATATTTTTTAGTACGAATACACTTAATTTGAACAAGCACAAACGATAGATAGCCAACGGTGACTCGCGAAAGTACCTAAAGTCGTTTTTTCAATACTACAGCAGAACATGACACGTTTTGACGTTTGTGCCTCTCTATAACGTTACAGTTGTTATTGATATTAGTACCTGACATATTTTTTAGTACGAATACACTTTATTTGAACGAGCACAAACGATAGATAGCCAACGGTGACTCGCGAAAGTACCTAAAGTCGTTTTTTCAATACTACAGCAGAACATGACACGTTTTGACGTTTGTGCCTCTCTATAACGTTACAGTTGTTATTAATATTTGTACCTGACATATTTTTCAGTACGAATACACTTTATTTGAACGAGCACAAACGATAGATAGCCAACGGTGACTCGCGAAAGTACCTAATGTCGTTTTTTCAATACTACAGCAGAACATGACACGTTTTGACGTTTGTGCCTCTCTATAACGTTACAGTTGTTATTAATATTAGTACCTGACATATTTCTCAGTACGAATACACTTTATTTGAACGAGCACAAACGATAGAGAGCCAACGGTGACTCGCGAAAGTACCTAAAGTCGTTTTTTCAATACTACAGCAGAACATGACACGTTTTGACGTTTGTGCCTCTCTATAACGTTACAGTTGTTATTAATATTAGTACCTGACATATTTCTCAGTACGAATACACTTTATTTGAACGAGCACAAACGATAGATAGCCAACGGTGACTCGCGAAAGTACCTAAAGTCGTTTTTTCAATACTAGAGCAGAACATGACACGTTTTGACGTTTGTGCCTCTCTATAACGTTACAGTTGTTATAATTATAAGTACACGACATATTTTTCAGTACGATCACACTTTATTTGAACGAGCACAAACGATAGATAGCCAACGGTGACTCGCGAAAGTACCTAAAGTCGTTTTTCAATACTAGAGCAGAACATGACACGTTTTGACGTTTGTGCCTCTCTAAAACGTTACAGTTGTTATTAATATTAGTACCTGACATATTTCTCAGTACGAATACACTTTATTTGAACGAGCACAAACGATAGATAGCCAACGGTGACTCGCGAAATTACCTAAAGTCGTTTTTTCAATACTACAGCAGAACATGATACGTTTTGACGTTTGTGCCTCTCTATAACGTTACAGTTGTTATAATTATAAGTACCCGACACATTTTTCAGTACGAATACACTTTATTTGAACGAGCACAAACGATAGATAGCCAACGGTGACTCGCGAAATTACCTAAAGTAGTTTTTTCAATACTACAGCAGAACATGACACGTTTTGACGTTTGTGCCTCTCTATAACGTTACAGTTGTTATCAATATTAGTACCTGACATATTTCTTAGTACGAATACATTTTATTTGAACGAGCACAAACGATAGATAGCCAACGGTGACTCGCGAAAGTACCTAAAGTCGTTTTTTCAATACTACAGCAGAACATGACACGTTTTGACGTTTGTGCCTCTCTATAACGTTACAGTTGTTATTAATATTTGTACCTGACATATTTTTCAGTACGAATACACTTTATTTGAACGAGCACAAACGATAGATAGCCAACGGTGACTCGCGAAAGTACCTAATGTCGTTTTTTCAATACTACAGCAGAACATGACACGTTTTGACGTTTGTGCCTCTCTATAACGTTACAGTTGTTATTAATATTAGTACCTGACATATTTCTCAGTACGAATACACTTTATTTGAACGAGCACAAACGATAGAGAGCCAACGGTGACTCGCGAAAGTACCTAAAGTCGTTTTTTCAATACTACAGCAGAACATGACACGTTTTGACGTTTGTGCCTCACTATAACGTTACAGTTGTTATTAATATTAGTACCTGACATATTTCTCAGTACGAATACACTTTATTTGAACGAGCACAAACGATAGATAGCCAACGGTGACTCGCGAAAGTACCTAAAGTCGTTTTTTAAATACTAGAGCAGAACATGACACGTTTTGACGTTTGTGCCTCTCGTAACGTTATAGAGAGGCACAAACGTCAAAACGTGTCATGTTCTGCTCTAGTATTTAAAAAACGACTTTAGGTACTTTCGCGAGTCACCGTTGGCTATCTATCGTTTGTGCTCGTTCAAATAAAGTGCATTCGTATTGAAAAATATGTCGGGTACTTATAATTATAACAACTGTAACGTTATAGAGAGGCACAAACGTCAAAACGTGTCATGTTCTGCTCTAGTATTGAAAAAACGACTTTAGGTACTTTCGCGAGTCACCGTTGGCTATCTATCGTTTGTGCTCGTTCAAATAAAGTGCATTCGTATTGAAAAATATGTCGGGTACTAATATTAATAACAACTGTAACGTTATAGAGAGGCACAAACGTCAAAACGTGTCATGTTCTGCTGTAGTATTGAAAAAACTACTTTAGGTACTTTCGCGAGTCACCGTTGGCTATCTATCGTTTGTGCTCGTTCAAATAAAGTGTATTCGTACTGAGAAATATGTCAGGTACTAATATTAATAACAACTGTAACGTTATAGAGAGGTACAAACGTCAAAACGTGTCATGCTCTGCTGTAGTATTGAAAAAACGACATTAGGTACTTTCGCGAGTCACCGTTGGCTATCTATCGTTTGTGCTCGTTCAAATAAAGTGTATTCGTACTGAAAAATATGTCAGGTACTAATATTAATAACAACTGTAACGTTATAGAGAGGCACAAACGTCAAAACGTGTCATGTTCTGCTGTAGTATTGAAAAAACGACTTTAGGTACTTTCGCGAGTCACCGTTGGCTATCTATCGTTTGTGCTCGTTCAAATAAAGTGTATTCGTACTGAAAAATATGTCGGGTACTTATAATTATAACAACTGTAACGTTATAGAGAGGCACAAACGTCAAAACGTGTCATGTTCTGCTCTAGTATTTAAAAAACGACTTTAGGTACTTTCGCGAGTCACCGTTGGCTATCTATCGTTTGTGCTCGTTCAAATAAAGTGCATTCGTATTGAAAAATATGTCGGGTACTAATATTAATAACAACTGTAACGTTATAGAGAGGCACAAACGTCAAAACGTGTCATGTTCTGCTGTAGTATTGAAAAAACGACATTAGGTACTTTCGCGAGTCACCGTTGGCTATCTATCGTTTGTGCTCGTTCAAATAAAGTGTATTCGTACTGAAAAATATGTCAGGTACAAATATTAATAACAACTGTAACGTTATAGAGAGGCACAAACGTCAAAACGTGTCATGTTCTGCTGTAGTATTGAAAAAACGACTTTAGGTACTTTCGCGAGTCACCGTTGGCTATCTATCGTTTGTGCTCGTTCAAATAAAGTGTATTCGTACTAAAAAATATGTCAGGTACTAATATCAATAACAACTGTAACGTTATAGAGAGGCACAAACGTCAAAACGTGTCATGTTCTGCTCTAGTATTGAAAAACGACTTTAGGTACTTTCGCGAGTCACCGTTGGCTATCTATCGTTTGTGCTCGTTCAAATAAAGTGTATTCGTACTGAAAAATATGTCGGGTACTAATATTAATAACAACTGTAACGTTATAGAGAGGCACAAACGTCAAAACGTGTCATGTTCTGCTGTAGTATTGAAAAAACGACTTTAGGTACTTTCGCGAGTCACCGTTGGCTATCTATCGTTTGTGCTCGTTCAAATAAAATGTATTCGTACTAAAAAATATGTCAGGTACTAATATCAATAACAATTGTAACGTTATAGAGAGGCACAAACGTCAAAACGTGTCATGTTCTGCTGTAGTATTGAAAAAACGACTTTAGGTACTTTCGCGAGTCACCGTTGGCTATCTATCGTTTGTGCTCGTTCAAATAAAGTGTATTCGTACTGAAAAATATGTCGGGTACTTATAATTATAACAACTGTAACGTTATAGAGAGGCACAAACGTCAAAACGTGTCATGTTCTGCTCTAGTATTTAAAAAACGACTTTAGGTACTTTCGCGAGTCACCGTTGGCTATCTATCGTTTGTGCTCGTTCAAATAAAGTGCATTCGTATTGAAAAATATGTCGGGTACTAATATTAATAACAACTGTAACGTTATAGAGAGGCACAAACGTCAAAACGTGTCATGTTCTGCTGTAGTATTGAAAAAACGACTTTAGGTACTTTCGCGAGTCACTGTTGGCTATCTATCGTTTGTGCTCGTTCAAATAAAGTGTATTCGTACTGAAAAATATGTCAGGTACTAATATTAATAACAACTGTAACGTTATAGAGAGGCACAAACGTCAAAACGTGTCATGTTCTGCTGTAGTATTGAAAAAACGACTTTAGGTAATTTCGCGAGTCACCGTTGGCTATCTATCGTTTGTGCTCGTTCAAATAAAGTGTATTCGTACTGAAAAATGTGTCGGGTACTTATAATTATAACAACTGTAACGTTATAGAGAGGCACAAACGTCAAAACGTATCATGTTCTGCTGTAGTATTGAAAAAACGACTTTAGGTAATTTCGCGAGTCACCGTTGGCTATCTATCGTTTGTGCTCGTTCAAATAAAGTGTATTCGTACTGAGAAATATGTCAGGTACTAATATTAATAACATCTGTAACGTTTTAGAGAGGCACAAACGTCAAAACGTGTCATGTTCTGCTGTAGTATTGAAAAAACGACTTTAGGTACTTTCGCGAGTCACCGTTGGCTATCTATCGTTTGTGCTCGTTCAAATAAAGTGTATTCGTACTGAGAAATATGTCAGGTACTAATATTAATAACAACTGTAACGTTATAGAGAGGCACAAACGTCAAAACGTGTCATGTTCTGCTGTAGTATTGAAAAAACGACTTTAGGTACTTTCGCGAGTCACCGTTGGCTATCTATCGTTTGTGCTCGTTCAAATAAAGTGCATTCGTATTGAAAAATATGTCGGGTACTAATATTAATAACAACTGTAACGTTATAGAGAGGCACAAACGTCAAAACGTGTCATGTTCTGCTGTAGTATTGAAAAAACGACTTTAGGTACTTTCGCGAGTCACCGTTGGCTATCTATCATTTGTGCTCGTTCAAATAAAATGTATTCGTACTAAAAAATATGTCAGGTACTAATATCAATAACAACTGTAACGTTATAGAGAGGCACAAACGTCAAAACGTGTCATGTTCTGCTCTAGTATTGAAAAAACGACTTTAGGTAATTTCGCGAGTCACCGTTGGCTATCTATCGTTTGTGCTCGTTTAAATAAAGTGTATTCGTACTAAAAAATATGTCAGGTACAAATATTAATAACAACTGTAACGTTATAGAGAGGCACAAACGTCAAAACGTGTCATGTTCTGCTGTAGTATTGAAAAAACTACTTTAGGTACTTTCGCGAGTCACCGTTGGCTATCTATCGTTTGTGCTCGTTCAAATAAAGTGCATTCGTATTGAAAAATATGTCGGGTACTAATATTAATAACAACTGTAACGTTATAGAGAGGCACAAACGTCAAAACGTGTCATGTTCTGCTGTAGTATTGAAAAAACGACTTTAGGTACTTTCGCGAGTCACCGTTGGCTATCTATCATTTGTGCTCGTTCAAATAAAATGTATTCGTACTAAAAAATATGTCAGGTACTAATATCAATAACAACTGTAACGTTATAGAGAGGCACAAACGTCAAAACGTGTCATGTTCTGCTCTAGTATTGAAAAAACGACTTTAGGTAATTTCGCGAGTCACCGTTGGCTATCTATCGTTTAATAATAATAATAATAATAAAAGCCTTTATTCAGACAAAGATACATTTTTTTTATATATAATACTAAATAGTTAAAATACGACTGCTGAGTCGATGACACCAACAACTGTGTCTGTTTGCCCATAATTGGCAAAGGCCTCCTCCATGACTTTCCACTCTTCTCGGCTTTGCGCTTTTCTTGTCCACAAATTACCCGCTACTGCCTTTATTTCGTCTTCCCATCTTCGGAACTGTCTTCCTGGCTTTCTTTTTCCATTTTTGGGATACCAGAATACAATATTCTTATTCCACTTATCTGTGCCTCTTATAATATGACCTGTCCATTGCCACTTCAGTTTTCTTATCCTGGCTGTAACATTCTGTATTAACGTTCGTTTTCGAATAGTTTTGTTACTTATCCGCTCCGATTTCTTTATGTTCAACATGCTTCTTTCCATTGCTGTTTGACATACTTCGAGTTTTTTGTTTTGAGCTTTAGTCAGAGCCCAGGTTTGACAACCATATGTTAGAACGGGCAGTATACAGGTATTGTACAGCTTTGATTTCAAGGTGTTCTTAATTTCTTTGTTCTTCAAGATTTCTTTAAGACCCCAGTAACATTTCCACGCGCTGCCAATTCTAGCATCTATTTCCTTCGACATAACATCTGTATTTGAAATAAGTTGGCCTAGATAGGTATATTCCTTCACATACTCAATTGGTTTGCCGTTTATTGTGACAAGTTCTTCGAAAGCAGTTGTTAGTATTTTAGTTTTGCTGTCGTTCATCGTTAAGCCAACCTGACGACTTTCTCTTTCTAGATCTGTTAGCATGTGCTGTAGGTGATCTTTTGTTTCGGCAAACAGTATAATATCGTCAGCGAATCGTAAATGGGATAATTTTTCACCGTTTATATTTAGACCGTACTCAGGCCAATCTACTTTCCTGAAAATCTCTTCTAAGACCGCTGTAAATAATTTTGGCGACAAAGGGTCACCCTGTCTTACACCTCTTTTTATTTTTATTTCATTGCCCTCTTTTTCTAATTTTATTTTAGCTGTACTGTTAGAGTATACGTTTTTAATGATTCTAATATATTTTTCTTCCACACCTTGCTTCTTTAGACTGTACCAGATACTTTCGTGCTCAATAGAATCGAATGCCTTATTATAGTCTATAAAGCAACAGTAGAATGGCACGTGAAACTCCTTGTTCCTTTCAAAAATTTGTCTGACTGTGTGGATATGATCCATTGTTGAATAACCTGTTCTAAAGCCTGCCTGCTCCCTAGGCTGATTTTCGTCCAGAGTTTTCGTTATTCTTTTCAAGATAATTTTGGCAAAAATTTTATAAATATTGGACATTAGACTGATAGGTCTATAGTTATTTATTTCAGCCTTATCACCCTTTTTGTGGAGCAGGATGATCGTTGACGTTGTCCACTGAGTCGGAATTAGTTCTGTGTTCAGTATCTCATTGAAAATATATTTAAGTAGTGCTGCAATATGGTCGCTGCTGCTTATGAGCAATTCATTGCTAATTTCGTCGGGGCCAGGAGCTTTATCTTTCTTTTGGGTTTTAATTGCATTGTATATTTCAGCTTCCAGTATGGATGGTACACTATCGGTGTTATTCAAGATGGTACTTTCAATTTGGTTTTTGCTAGAGTACAGGTTTCTGTAGAAATTCGTGGCGATTGATAAAATATCAGATCTTTTTGTTGCTGTCCTTAGTTGTTGGTCTTTCATGTTCGGGATCCAGTCGGTTTTCTCTGATAACAATCTGAGCGCCTTTTTTATACCACCTGTCTTTTTTATGTATTGTTTAAAAGTGTCCAGTCTCAGGGTTAATCTGTCTTTCCTTATTTGCCTTTTAATTTCTTTACTAAGTTTTCCTATTTGTTCTCTAATGGTTTTACTTTTATTTGGTATGCTTATTAGTTTTAATCTATTTTCTAGTAGCTGTTGAGATTTTTCTGATATCTTACTTTTAGTTCTTATTGTTTTTGTATTATAGTTTTTTGGCCTTGCTGTTAGTATTTCTTGCAGTACGTTATATTTTTGTTGGGTACTTAATTGTTCAAGGGATGATAGTGTCAATGAGTTAAGTTTATCTTTAATTGTGTCTATTTGTACGTTAGTATGTAGTGATGTTAATTTTGCCTTGAAAGGTCTACTTGGTTTTGAAATAGATGATAAGTTCAGACATGCTTTTACCATTCTGTGATTGCTATTAAAGTTTAAATTCGCTATTGTACCACAGTCGTCAAATAATTTAGGTCTGTTTGTTAGGATGTAGTCTATTTCATTCTTGTATCGGCCGTCTGGCGATATCCACGTCCATCTTCTAGGGGCCCTTTTCTTGAACTGGCTGTTTAATATTTTCATATTATTTTCCAGTGCCATTTCAATTAGCTTCTGGCCGTTTCTAGTTCTTTTACCGCTACTGTGAGAACCTAATGCTATATCCTCACCATTTCTGGGTGTCCCAACTTGTGCGTTAAAGTCGCCCATTACAATGCAATTCTTGTGTGCGTGTTTTCTTATGGCTGCATTAAGAGACGAGTAGAATGATTCTATTTCTAATGTAGTGGATTGTTCGGTTGGTGAATAAACTTGCACAACAGACCATTGGTCTTTACTAGGGGGTAAACTTATGTTCAGTATAGTAATTCTTTCTGATATGCCAATTATCTCTGAAATAAAAGGTTTAAGTGTTTTTCTTATAAGGAACCCCACTCCGTGTCTTCCTGGTGTTTCTCCTTTGTGATACAGTATATAGTAATCACGCTCTTCTATAGCTTCTCCGAGTCTTCGTACTTCGCTCAATCCAATGATGTCCCACTTTATATCTTTTATTGCGTGTAATAGCTCTTGTAAGTTTTCTTCGGTTCTGAGAGAGAGGGTGTTATAAGTTGCTATGTGTATGTATTTTTTAATTTTTTGTTCTTTTGTTCTTAATGTTTTGGGATCAGGTTGAGGGGCAATGTTTGGAGGGTAGTGGTCTACTTCCCCCACGGTGACCGGCCGGCTTGGGGTGCTTATATTTTCGTTGAGTGCATAATTTTTTGTTGTTTGGTTTTGTTGTTGTTTCCTGTTGTTGGTGTCTATTCGATGTTTTTTGTAGTTTTTGGTGGTAGTGACCCGGATCTATCCCGTGCCACATAATTTAGCATACTTGTTTTATTGATCTTTTTTGGGGCCGACGCAGATTGGCTGTAAGGGGATTCATTTGGAGAGTTGCTACTGTCTCTTTTTCTCTTGTCTCTTTTATCATCTTTTGGTTCCTTGATGACAATTTTATCTTTAACAAAATAACAGATTTTTCCTTTTTCTCTTTCTTTTTTTAGTTGGGGTAAAAGCTCCTTCCTCTTTTCCAGAATTTCCTTGCTAAGGTCTTCATTGATGTATATTCCATCGTGTAATTTCTTTTTATTCTTGAGTATTTCGTTTCTTCTCCAGTTTGTTGTAAAAGTTACAAGTACCGGGCGTGGTTTGTTGTCTTTTATAGCTCCTAATCGGTAAGCATTGTTAATTTCTTGTGGGTTGATATGAATGTTCATATTTTTACTAATAAGGTTTGCAATGTGTTCGACTAAACATTCATTGCCTGAGCCTTCTTTTATCCCAAACAGAAGTATGTTATTTTTTCTTTTGTGCTCATCCATTATCTTGATTTTGTCTTGTAAGTATTTGACTTCGGTCTTCAAGGTATTGTTTTCTTCTATAAGTGATGTGAGTTTTTCATTAATGCTCTCCGATACCTTTTTAGTTACAGCCTCTGTTATCTCTCGAGTTTGTTTTGACATTTCCTCTTTCATTTTTTGCCAAAAAACTTCCATTTGTATATCCATGATCTTTGGTATTTTTAAAATTATATATTTTTTTATGTTGGCAGTATTGATTTAAAGTAGGCAACACTATTCTTTAACAGGCAGCACTGATTTTAGGTTGACAACCCCAAATTACAGGTAGCAACACCACTCTTATGCTGGCAACATCATCAACGTAACCGGATGTTGTCTATGATCGTATTGTGCTCGGTATGTTGGTATCTCTGCCTGTCAGCTGTCACAGTGGTTCGGTCAGTTGCAGAAAAAAGATGGATTTGATTTTCAAACCTGATCGATAGTGTAAATATTTAGGATCAATATTTTATTCTTGCGCTTCGGTTCCACTATTTTGTTGTAATCACCACACATTAGCACTACTTCACAGTATAATAGTTGCAGTTTTAGTTGTTTCTTGTTGGTTAAGACTATTATTTGGAATTATTTAGTGAGGAGCAACGAATATGGGTATTAACTTTTTGACACCGGAAACGAAGGTAGATAGGTAAAGTATCTATCGTTTGTGCTCGTTCAAATAAAGTGTATTCGTACTGAGAAATATGTCAGGTACTAATATTAATAACATCTGTAACGTTTTAGAGAGGCACAAACGTCAAAACGTGTCATGTTCTGCTGTAGTATTGAAAAAACGACTTTAGGTACTTTCGCGAGTCACCGTTGGCTATCTATCGTTTGTGCTCATTCAAATAAAGTGTATTCGTACTGAGAAATATGTCAGGTACTAATATTAATAACAACTGTAACGTTATAGAGAGGCACAAACGTCAAAACGTGTCATGTTCTGCTCTAGTATTTAAAAAACGACTTTAGGTACTTTCGCGAGTCACCGTTGGCTATCTATCGTTTGTGCTCGTTCAAATAAAGTGCATTCGTATTGAAAAATATGTCGGGTACTAATATTAATAACAACTGTAACGTTATAGAGAGGCACAAACGTCAAAACGTGTCATGTTCTGCTGTAGTATTGAAAAAACGACTTTAGGTACTTTCGCGAGTCACCGTTGGCTATCTATCATTTGTGCTCGTTCAAATAAAATGTATTCGTACTAAAAAATATGTCAGGTACTAATATCAATAACAACTGTAACGTTATAGAGAGGCACAAACGTCAAAACGTGTCATGTTCTGCTCTAGTATTGAAAAAACGACTTTAGGTAATTTCGCGAGTCACCGTTGGCTATCTATCGTTTGTGCTCGTTTAAATAAAGTGTATTCGTACTAAAAAATATGTCAGGTACAAATATTAATAACAACTGTAACGTTATAGAGAGGCACAAACGTCAAAACGTGTCATGTTCTGCTGTAGTATTGAAAAAACTACTTTTGGTACTTTCGCGAGTCACCGTTGGCTATCTATCGTTTGTGCTCGTTCAAATAAAGTGCATTCGTATTGAAAAATATGTCGGGTACTAATATTAATAACAACTGTAACGTTATAGAGAGGCACAAACGTCAAAACGTGTCATGTTCTGCTGTAGTATTGAAAAAACAACTTTAGGTACTTTCGCGAGTCACCGTTGGCTATCTATCATTTGTGCTCGTTCAAATAAAATGTATTCGTACTAAAAAATATGTCAGGTACTAATATCAATAACAACTGTAACGTTATAGAGAGGCACAAACGTCAAAACGTGTCATGTTCTGCTCTAGTATTGAAAAAACGACTTTAGGTAATTTCGCGAGTCACCGTTGGCTATCTATCGTTTGTGCTCGTTTAAATAAAGTGTATTCGTACTAAAAAATATGTCAGGTACAAATATTAATAACAACTGTAACGTTATAGAGAGGCACAAACGTCAAAACGTGTCATGTTCTGCTCTAGTATTGAAAAACGACTTTAGGTACTTTCGCGAGTCACCGTTGGCTATCTATCGTTTGTGCTCGTTCAAATAAAGTGTATTCGTACTGAAAAATATGTCGGGTACTTATAATTATAACAACTGTAACGTTATAGAGAGGCACAAACGTCAAAACGTGTCATGTTCTGCTCTAGTATTGAAAAAACGACTTTAGGTACTTTCGCGAGTCACCGTTGGCTATCTATCGTTTGTGCTCGTTCAAATAAAGTGCATTCGTATTGAAAAATATGTCGGGTACTAATATTAATAACAACTGTAACGTTATAGAGAGGCACAAACGTCAAAACGTGTCATGTTCTGCTGTAGTATTGAAAAAACGACTTTAGGTACTTTCGCGAGTCACCGTTGGCTATCTATCGTTTGTGCTCGTTCAAATAAAATGTATTCGTACTAAAAAATATGTCAGGTACTAATATCAATAACAATTGTAACGTTATAGAGAGGCACAAACGTCAAAACGTGTCATGTTCTGCTGTAGTATTGAAAAAACGACTTTAGGTACTTTCGCGAGTCACCGTTGGCTATCTATCGTTTGTGCTCGTTCAAATAAAGTGTATTCGTACTGAAAAATATGTCGGGTACTTATAATTATAACAACTGTAACGTTATAGAGAGGCACAAACGTCAAAACGTGTCATGTTCTGCTCTAGTATTTAAAAAACGACTTTAGGTACTTTCGCGAGTCACCGTTGGCTATCTATCGTTTGTGCTCGTTCAAATAAAGTGCATTCGTATTGAAAAATATGTCGGGTACTAATATTAATAACAACTGTAACGTTATAGAGAGGCACAAACGTCAAAACGTGTCATGTTCTGCTGTAGTATTGAAAAAACGACTTTAGGTACTTTCGCGAGTCACTGTTGGCTATCTATCGTTTGTGCTCGTTCAAATAAAGTGTATTCGTACTGAAAAATATGTCAGGTACTAATATTAATAACAACTGTAACGTTATAGAGAGGCAGAAACGTCAAAACGTGTCATGTTCTGCTGTAGTATTGAAAAAACGACTTTAGGTACTTTCGCGAGTCACCGTTGGCTATCTATCGTTTGTGCTCGTTCAAATAAAGTGTATTCGTACTGAGAAATATGTCAGGTACTAATATTAATAACAACTGTAACGTTATAGAGAGGTACAAACGTCAAAACGTGTCATGTTCTGCTGTAGTATTGAAAAAACGACATTAGGTACTTTCGCGAGTCACCGTTGGCTATCTATCGTTTGTGCTCGTTCAAATAAAGTGTATTCGTACTGAAAAATATGTCAGGTACTAATATTTATAACACTTGTAACGTTATAGAGAGGCACAAACGTCAAAACGTGTCATGTTCTGCTCTAGTATTGAAAAAACGACTTTAGGTACTTTCGCGAGTCACCGTTGGCTATCTATCGTTTGTGCTCGTTCAAATAAAGTGTATTCGTACTGAGAAATATGTCAGGTACTAATATTAATAACAACTGTAACGTTATAGAGAGGCACAAACGTCAAAACGTGTCATGTTCTGCTGTAGTATTGAAAAAACGACTTTAGGTACTTTCGCGAGTCACCGTTGGCTATCTATCGTTTGTGCTCGTTCAAATAAAGTGTATTCGTACTGAAAAATATGTCAGGTACTAATATTAATAACAACTGTAACGTTATAGAGAGGCACAAACGTCAAAACGTGTCATGTTCTGCTGTAGTATTGAAAAAACTACTTTAGGTACTTTCGCGAGTCACCGTTGGCTATCTATCGTTTGTGCTCGTTCAAATAAAGTGCATTCGTATTGAAAAATATGTCGGGTACTAATATTAATAACAACTGTAACGTTATAGAGAGGCACAAACGTCAAAACGTGTCATGTTCTGCTGTAGTATTGAAAAAACGACTTTAGGTACTTTCGCGAGTCACCGTTGGCTATCTATCGTTTGTGCTCGTTCAAATAAAGTGTATTCGTACTGAGAAATATGTCAGGTACTAATATTAATAACAACTGTAACGTTATAGAGAGGCACAAACGTCAAAACGTGTCATGTTCTGCTGTAGTATTGAAAAAACGACTTTAGGTACTTTCGCGAGTCACCGTTGGCTATCTATCGTTTGTGCTCGTTCAAATAAAGTGTATTCGTACTGAGAAATATGTCAGGTACTAATATTAATAACAACTGTAACGTTATAGAGAGGCACAAACGTCAAAACGTGTCATGTTCTGCTGTAGTATAAAAAACCTACTTTAGGTACTTACTAATAAATTGCTAACTCGCACTGAAACTTCCTTTATATTAAAATTTTATGAAGTAGATAGTAGCTGAACTATATGTTAAACATTTTGGACTTCTTAAAAAAAAATTTTTTTTGTAAAGAAAAAAAAAATTTTTCTTTAAAAAAAAAAAATTGTGGTACAATCCGGTACAAACGATGTTCTACAAGATGGCATCATTGAAATTACTAAATCTTCAAGTTGGTTGCTGAGCAAATTTTTTTCACCCCGTAATTTTTACCCCTTTGAGGTACAAACAATTTTAAATACGGTACAATCGGGTACAATCCTAGTACAATCGAATGATGATAATAAAAATAAATAATTTGAAAGTCGGTTGCCAAGTTCACATAGGTCATATGTCTTCCTATTAGTTTGTTTAACTGAGCACTGGAAACTGCCTATAGGATACTTTTTAGTGCATGGCCTAACAGGGTTCTATATATATATAGAACCCTGTTAGGCCATTTATTTATTATATTATTTACTATTACAACATTAACTACAATTATATATATATTATATATATAACATTAACTATAATTATATATGTATATTATATATAATTATAGTTAATGTTGTGTGACTTGGCCGTTGACAGATGGATTTCTAACTATTGACAGATTTTATATCTTACTGGATGACCATAATTTATGCGTTCTGGTCTTATCCGGAGGTTCTCAAATAGGGGCCTGAAAATGCGACAAAATGGTTCCTGTAAAGGATGGTACGGCAGTGTTTGCTTCGCGCTCGACTTGGCGGGGACACTGCCGTGCCCCCAGATACTAAAATAAAAAAGCTTTTTGAAAATTATGCCTAATAATTATTTAAGAATATGAAGAAGAACCTTCATAAAAATGCTTATGATTTCATATTAAAGATTTTTTTTATTTATTAATATTGATAAATTACCGCACCACAGCAACGAAATATTTTCCCTATTGATCGGGCACTAGTCAAGTAGCTGGCAACACAATTATAGATGCACACTACAATCTTTGTGTATTGTTTGACACACACTACAATATGAAGTTGACGCATTCAAGAATCTGTTTTTTATTGACAGCGCTCCATCTAGTCGAAGGGCGCTGAGACCAATTAATAATCTAAGTATTTGGATTAATATTTTTGGTAATCCAAATAGTTTTATGAAACCAAATAGTTTAAGCTTATGTAAATACGCTATTTATAGCATTTCATAATTTTTATTTTCCATTTGTAAACAATGTTGTTATCATGACAACCGTGTCATTTAGACTGGCAACGAAAGGAATGATCGAGTCCAGGTTCAAACCTCGCGTGACCAATACGTTTTTTTTTTTCATTTTCCAAATTTTTTGTTTTTTTTTTCAACATTTTCTTTCATAATAACCTTTTCATGACAATAACGAACATACTGTAAAAAAATTGCGAAATCGGTCAAGCCGTTGTCGAAGCGCACACGATGTAAGAAATTGTGAAGGTCGTTTTTTACACTTTGGGCTACATTTTTAGGGTTTTAGTAAGGAACCCTATTTTTGTTGAAAATATAATTTAGCCTATGTTCAGCGCTAGGAATGTTGCTTTCCAACGGCGAAAGAATTTTTCATATTGGTTCAGTGGTTTCAGAGCCTATTCAATTCAAACAAACAAACAATCAAATGTTACCTCTTTATAATATTAGTATAGACTATGATCGTTAGTTACAAATATGGAAAAACTTTTTTTTTTGTAAATAGAAAAGGCAAGTATGCGTATCAAAAAGGATAGTTGCAACTATCCTGGTGTCATTCTATGCAATTCCTGATGAAATTGAATTTCATTATCGCGGAACAGGTTTCAAATAGCGGGTTCCGTGTTGTGGATTCTGTGTTGCGGGTATCGTGGTGCGGGTTCCACATTGTGGATTCCGCGTTGCAGGTTTCGTGTTTTGAGTTCTACGTTGCGTGTTCCGGGTTTGCGGGTTACGCGTTTTGAGTTCTATGTTGAGTTTCATCACAAACTGTTTGTATGCTCAACGAAATGGGCACAGGTCAGCTAGTTATATATAATTATTTATTATGTGATGAAGAAGTTGTTTGCCACCAACACTATTCTACGTGGGCTAAGCTAGTAAATTAATTAAAGCAGCTTAGTTAGCAGAAACCAAAACTTCTGTCACAATATTTTTTAATAATTTTTCTCTACTTACAAATTACTTTTGCCTTTTTTTTGGACGTCCATTTAATTATTTATTTTGCAGGCATTCCAGAATGTTACCTCGTTTACTGGAACTACTTTATATATTGGCTTCGGAATGTGTTTTTCATAATAAAATTTTGACGGCGATGAAAGGGTCTACTTTTGGAGCATTCCGGTAAGCCATGAAAATATTTGAGAAGGAATTTAATTATGCAGCGTTTCGTGCAATATGCTTTATGACGTCTGGGCTGTTGCAATATTATATCTTACAGACTATTCTAATCGAAAACCATGAACTTTATATTTTTAGTATTATATATAATGACAATAGGAGGACATTGGAATTATCTATTAAACTATTAAATAAATGAATGGGAAGAACAAATCACACTTGTTGTTTTTTGTTTAGCCCTTATTATGTTCTATTTACCTACTAAACAAAAATACCAAATATTCTCTATAGAAGGGACACACGATTTCCTAAGATAATCACTATACTATTAGAAAAAGATTTGGATATACGTTGATTTTGCCTTTATTGAAATATTCGTTGAAAGTCCCGGGAAGGTTTAAACGGTTTCTATGTTTAACGAAGAGGGTACAGGTTCAGCTATTACTATTATTATCATTATTATTAATACACTTAAATGCTCCTTCCAAGATTTTAGTAACATTTTATCTACACTGTATACCTATATTTTATCGTTAATAAAGCGAGTCGAAGTAAATCAAAAATGAAATACCTTTTAGCTTCCCAATATCGTTGAACCGTAAGTTGTAAGTCATCATAATTGCAACGTGCCCGATCCAGCGAGCAGTCGACCTCACTCGGTGAGCTCGATAAACTCCTAGTAAAGATTTTAGTCAACTAACATTACATAATAATTTTCAACGCGATACGTACCTTTTATTTTAGTTATGGGTTCATGTAAGTTCAAGATTCTCCTTTAGATGTTAGTTTATATAAATGATGGATGGATCGTTAAATTTCGGCTAAAGTGCCACCTCTAGTATTTACTAGAGGTGGCACTTTAACCGAAATTTAACGATAATTTATTTTAAACATTTAAATCTTTTTATTGCATTGGCTTCTTACACCCTCTATGTAAATGTTGTCTATGCAATGTGGATTAATTGAGTATTGAGTCTTGCTGTTAATAAACAATTTTTAAAAAACAAAGTTTTTATATTTCTAAGCATTTTTTAAAATATTTTATTTCCTTTCTTCACATAAGCTTTATTTTTCCGGCTAAACTTTATGCTCCTTCGGTAACATAATTTTCATAAAATTGTAGGTAGTCCTTTCTTAAAAATATTATAATATTACCAAATACCTATTATTTGTTGATCGTGATGGTAAGGACAATAGTAATTATTGTTAGTGTTAAATAATTGCGAAAGGTTATTATTATATTCTATGTTATTAATTTTTTACAATTCTGTGAGTATCATAAGTCGAACGATGTGATTCTCATCAATAAAATAGGAACAGAATAAAATACTGTAAAATGCAGGTAGAGATATTAACAATTCAACGCGAACGGTCTTATATTTACGACCAAAGAAAGCACTCCGATTAAGTACCGTGCAATAACATCAGTCTTCATATTCAAGTATTCTCAGATCCTGTATGGGTGGTTTTATAAGTGTTTATATCTAACTCGATTTTAAGGTAAAAATGTAGAGCTATAATTATAACGAAGCATTTTTTTATCGTCAATTTTGCTTACACCAGTAATTAAATGTAATATTGTTAGTATTTTTAACACACTTTAGGTCTAACTGTAGAATTAAACAGTTTAACTAACGATTAGTAACTCGAGTAATTATCATGAATTATTAAACACCTCATAAAAATCGGATTTGTAGAGGCGCAAAGGTGGACGTTTACATACATATATACATACATACTTTAGTGTGAACATTGAAACTAAATCAAGCAAAGTTCGCTAAATGTCCGTGGTGATGGGAACCTGGTCAGTAACTCAGGATAGCCTACTACAGACACCAGCTCCTTACATAAGAACATGTCAGTTACCTTGTACATTAGCTTTTAAGTAAACGTTGTGAGGAGAAATAAAGAAATGAATATATACTTCCAAAATAACCCTTCCTTTTGCCTTCGACGTTGTCAGAAAGCTAAGATATTTCCTTAGCTTCATTTAGAATTAGGAGGCAAGTCTTAAGCGACTTTAAAAATACTAAACGTGTCTTCCACTCACATATTTCACAGGGCGGGACGTGACAGAGATGAAAAATTCCGTCACAAAAAACGCGAGCACTTCTATAAAATTACGTGTCACGTCTAATAAAAATGGCACCGTCTTGCAATTATATACACCATATACCTACCTAATTGTAAGACCTTATTTGCGAAGGGTGAATGAAATTTCTTCAAAATTGGAACATCTCACTAAATTAAATGGGAGAATGGGGAAGAATTGTTCATGTATGTATATAAGTAATGTCTCAGATTGGAAAATAAAGTACTTTCGCGAAAGTATTGAGAGCTTTAATAAACTATAATAAATGGGTTTTCTTGGGAGTTTTTTTTATTTGTGCGTTGTCTTAGTCACTAGTACACTATATATGGAGCATTAGTATTGTTGTACTTTAGATTTTATAGTATAATTGGGCACACCTGGAGCACGATTCTCGGGCAGTGGAAAAAAGTTCGAATATTAGTATATCCCGCTCGCACGCTCGCTAAATCTCATTGGCATGAGCGGGACAGGCCTATAATAGTAAAAACTAAGTTCGAGGCCTGAGAATTAGGGCCCAGGTCGTCATCGTTTTGACCACAAACGTAGTGCCACTGTAGTTTCCTATAGCGATTTCCCTAAAATGTAAGAGTACGAACTTCATAGCAAACCTACTCAATATACACTCAATAAAGTTTCCGATACTTTGGTAAGTTGAGACATATCCAAAACAAGAATAATATAAAGTTTCTGATATGCTGTGTCATTTAAAACGGTTGTCCTTTACAGGGACTTAGTAAATTTGCTCGAAACTTGTCTGATCTATTTTGTTCGCTATCCTAACTTAAAGTGATAGATAGTAAAAGGCAAGTTTGGTCGTAAATTCGGCTTACTTCTCTAAAAGTGTCACGAAGTTTAGAAAGAATAAACTTTCGTATCATTGAAAGGCGACAGTTGGCAGATTTAGGCATACAATATTCATCTCCCATTTATACCATAGAGTAGTTCATGAGATCAAACAATTTATTGGTTTCATAGTTCGAATATACTATATAGGTGTATAAGGTTATTTATTATTATTGACGAAATTAAGTAACTTTTATATATATATTTTATATTAGATATTTTTTCTAGCTAGATTCATAATTTATAGAGCTACACTTTAAATACTTGGAGATACAAAATATACAAGTTACCAAACTAAAATTAGCTCTGAGATCACTCTTCAAAGTATTATTAAACATAAGTGTGGATTTTTTAAATCATAATTCGAATAAAAAAAACTAAGAATAAAGTTTGAATGCCCTTTGAACCAATTATGGTAGTAACGATTAAGGAGCCTGAATTTCGATCGATTTCCACCCACATTCCCTCGGTATTATGAAAGTTTATATTTTATATTGTGTGAGGCGTCTAATGAATACGTGGGTGGTACGAAGCAACAACTTAGAACGTTGTAAACACGCTAGGTCACTATTTGCAGGTTTTGAATGAAAGGTTATGAAAGTTATAAAAACTAGCTGACCCGTGCCCACTTCGTTGAGCATAGAAAAAGTTTGTGGTGAACCGTTTAAACCTTTCCGGGACTTCCACGTATATTTCAAGACTAAAAATAGCCGAATCATTTCAGCCGTTCTCGAGTTTTTGCGAGACGAACGGACAGAAAATCATTTTTATATATAAGAGAAGATATAATATATATTATAAATAATACATAACCGTTATATTAAATCACTACAAAAACAAAATAAATTGTATTTCCTATGCGATGTGGTTTAAAAATGACAAATTTTATTGAAAAATTTACATGAATAATAAACGTGCATACATTGATAATTCTGAAATGGGAAAATATGACAAACAAATGAATAATGATAGTGGACACGTTTCGAGTCGTGAGTGCACATAACCGTATTTCGCATGGTACAGTATTAGTGAGTTATGAAAGTATATTTTCATTTGCATCACGGGTTTATTTCAACATATTAAACAACTTTGCATAATTTATAGGTATACAAGTAACTGGTTATTGATTCTTGCAAATTAAAAATACTTTCTGAATAGCAAAGCTTGGAAAAGCATCGAAAATACGATTTTACAGTAAGGTACGAGACAACATCTATCAGCTTATACGATATTATAATATAATAAACTGTTAAAGATCATTCTATATAAATGTATTAAAACTTTTTTTAAGAACCCTTAAATCAATAATAATAATCAGTATTCAATTCCAAAAATATTCAAAAGATGACCTTAAATTTTGTTGACACTATCCTGTAAGACACTTAAATAATTATTTAATAACGCGTACAGCGGTGCAGGTGTATGACTTTCAAAGTCGGTGCCATAATATTATTACAGCAGCTCGTGAGCATGCGTAGTAGAATGTCAATAAATATTTATCAGATTTTTTTCTGTAAATATCGCAAATAATTGATTTTATGCATCCAATTCCCACTTATGTTGTGGTAACCTTATGCTGGATTAAATATTAGATTCGATTAAAAATATACCCTGTAGATTTCATATTATATTGTATTTTTGAGCTCTTTAGAGCCACCTCACTTAATTTAGGTTAACTCTCCACGTGAGATTGATGGACAATGTGCCAAACTGGCCAAAGGATTTAACCTCGGTTCTATATTTTATCGACTTAACAACAATCCCTAGAGATAGGGTTAGGAAGACGTATACCTTTGGGCAAATACATGGATAAAATATTGGAATAAAGTTTACTGTTCTACCAGGAGAAGTTCAAAACTTATATTTGCGAGTTACATGTTACGGAGGAACAGAGACAAATCACATGCAATCATAATAAAATGTCATATAAGCACGCTTTATATACCACCTGCTCACTACTTGGTCATGGATTCATTCCTTAACATTTTCTAAAGAGGGTGTCAACTTTCCAGGAACAGATAGTCGTCTCCAGCTGAAAACTTTACTCATAAACATGTCGAGGGTCTTTATATAGTAGGTATGTTGTGAAGTTAGGGACTTCTATTACACTGTAACAAACAAGAGTAGAGGCATTGTTACTTAGAGCACTGAGAACAAAGTTAGTGGACGAAATGCGATATCTTTTTTGAGATCATCCGTCTTCAGTACCAGAGTCTTCTTCTCTAATATTGACTTGACTTCTTCTCCTATTAACTCTAGTATTCTATAGACCAACTTTCACATATGTTTGTGTAGCTTTGCGCGGTCACTATATATTGCTATAAGTTTTTTCGAACTTAGGAAGATACATTTAATATAACAAATAAGGACAGGAACGATATTTGACAAGATGAGTTTGTCTATGAACCTTTTAAAACAAACACTTGTAACATCAAAGTCTAATAAAATGGGGTCAAACTTAAAATATTTCCTGACACCACTAAAGCTTTGGTCATCAGACTAGACTTTTAAATAAGAAATTGTAAGTTGTAAAAAATATGCTGACACCACAATATCATAAAAATGTTCTATAACGAAGCCTGCGGTATAACATAAACAAGGTCGACTATAAAGAAAAAACAAGAGCAATGTTAGAATTTGAGTGCCTTGATGATAAAACTTTTGTCCCTCTCCCCTTGAAATCTTATATATTATTCATCATCACTATCGTCATTTTATCACTGCCATAAAATCCCAAAGAAAGTTTGTCGAACTCCGCTTTTTTCTTACGCTTGCAGGTGGGTAGTACTATACAATAATTGCAGCTCAAATGATTTCTGATAAAATAAAAACAATGAAACCTACGCAATGTTATGTTCTTTTATTTTTATCATAGTTAACAAAAAATAAAAATCCATACTATGTAAAACGTCAGGATTGGCTTTAAAGCTTTAAGAATATTCCATTTACGACTTTACGAGTCCACTTTGTGTACGAAGATTTGGATTCTCGAAAGTACAGTCATGTACAAGAATCGTTTTATTTAAATGTACATGTGAAGACTCCGGTCGTGGATTATAAGATATCTCCGGGGTGCACAAAACACTTGAGCGAAGTCGTGCGAGCGCAGAATGGAAGTATGCGCCGTAGTTCGCAATAAAGTTTTGTCGTTACTGCTACGTGTAGGCAATTTGTCTTCAGATGTGATCTCACTCAAATTCCGACTCAGTACATTTGTTAAATCGCAAACTTTTTTAATTACGTGGATTAATTTGAATTGCTACACGTGTAATGAGACTAAGTTACAATTGGATATATGACTTTAATTAATTTTAAGAAACTGATGATTGTTCAAGCATTTTTGTGACTTATGTACGAGCCGTTTTGAGTAAACTCACATAAATGCATCAAAAAACTTTTGTGCACTTTCTTATTTTTTACAGCACTGTCTATTTATGTTATAAAAATATGCCCAATCATCCTTGTCTTTTAAAGGTACGAACAAAGATCTTTGTAATTAGTAGTTAATTGGATTATATTGCTTACAACAAAAATCGATTACATCATAATATAATCGGTAAGAACAATCCTTTAAAAAGCAGGTTAAATGAGAAAGATGAAAACAACCCGCAATTCCGACACGCATGTTATACCGAGTCTTGCAGAAAGTAATTTTTACTGTAATTTCGTTCAAACGGCGGTTCTGGAATAGACTTTTAGCTCAATTGATGTTTTTGTTCCATTAGGCTCCTTACATTATAATTTTGAAATGGTAATGGAATATTTTATTACAAGTGGCACAAAATTACATTTTCAAATATCATTATTTTTGTGGAAAAATGGCGGCATTTATTCATGCATTTTAATATGGTTCTTCTGAGACCGATACGCTTTATCATGTTAAGTAAGACAGGTTTTTTGTATCTTTAAATATTATATTTTAGCTTCGAGTTTTGTGAGCTTTTTGGGCATAGTTTGAGATTAAGATTTTGATAATGAAGAGGCCAAAATGCTGTGAAACGTCGATAAACTAAAAATCGAAAACATAATATCACTGTAAACTCCTTGAAACAACAATTAAAATCCTCGTGTAAAATAAATCCGGGAATTAGATTTGGGAGGAGATAGCTGTGATATAACGCCTCAGGTTAATCCGCACTGCGCCGCCATAATTCACACTTAAACAGATTACGTTTTTGTATGTGCTCTTTGTTATGTTGGCATGTATTTAAGATTTATCTAAACATATTATATATTTAAATTAGGGTACCCTCCTACGAAAGATAGTCGGTGGCTCACTTTTTGTAGGTGAAAAACTGAACATACTGCAAGGCAATATAATTGTAATCAGTATGTTTTTTTAACATACTATGTTTATTGTATAACAAGATCGATCGAACTTTTGAGCGAAGCCACTAAAACAAATATTAAAGCTATTTTCTCGTAATGAGTAATTTTAAAATGTTATTAACGACTTTGAGATATCATTGTTTGTGTTGTGAAATTGTATTTCCTTTAGTGACTTCGCCAGGGTTACGTTGAGTTGCGCTCTGTCTCCCTTTTGTTTTATAATTCAAAGTTGCGAAAAACGATAGAAGGTTGTATTGGGCAAAATGACACTTTGTTTTTACTCTCTATATACCTTTTATGGAGAAATGTATTTTTGTATGGCTAGTGAATTTTTTAGTTCATGGAGAATTTGCCATACCATTCATCCATACATCTGATACTAGAAATACATTTATGATTAAAAAAACAACGACTACTTCTGTAGCTTATTTTAATTTCCGAATCCAAGATAACGATATTATTGGTTATAGATTAAAACTTGAGTAAACTTCAAAATATATTATGATAGTATGTGCTCGCTTAACCAATTACAGAACTCTCTAATTAAGTAACTTCGACTGGTGCTTAAATGCAAATTGCTATCGATTCATTTGCAGGTATAAACGGTTCCAGGAAGAATAGACATTTGTAGAAATCAAATTATACTGTCAGAAGATCTGCTTTAGATCCAATATTAAATTTTGTTTATTCAAAAATTAAGTATGATAAGTAACAGATATAGTTTTTGCTTCAATTGCAGCAGAGGAACGATAGCCTCTTAGAAGTGTAGGAATCTTAAAAGGCTAGTGATGTTAGCAGTTTGGCAAAGCGCAGGCAGGATGGCGTGACGTCACTCGCGTTTTGAGGCCTCGGGAACACTAGTTGGTCATTAAATTTATTCCTGGATGTTTATGCGTATGTTTGGTTGTTTATATTATATTGTTTCGCACACCTTTATATAAACTGTATAAAATTCCATCCCTGCAAAACAGCGAATTGAATATTTTTATTCCTCTTTGCAATCTTGTAAACAAGGAAATTAAAATCTATCTTCCAATTTCAAAAGCAAAGCGCTCCCATGAGTGTCGTGTTGCTGATGAGCGCTTGAATCGCTTTGCATGTCCCGGGCGACGACGGCTTCTTCTTTTTAGAGATACCGTCTACTATTTGCATTGTAAATTCTAGGATGTATTAGTCTCATGATAGTCTCGTCTTGCAAAAATAGTGCAGCAACAAAGTCAACGATGTTTCACTCCGTCGACAATCACGGGTTGTGTATCGACAACAATAATTAGTTTATAAAACACATACGAATCATATTAGCATTTTTTTTTTCAAATATGCTATATTTTCTCTTATTTTATCGATACAACTAAAGCAGAATATAGTTCTGATATCATTGAGCCCACAAAATATTATTTTTGTACAAAACTCCGGTGAAAAATAAAATGTGACACGTGGATTTTGATGTGTTATTCAAATGAAACTGAAATATTTTTTCGGCTTATAAAAAGTATTACGAAGTGATTAAATAAAGGATTGAAGTTAGTTCGCATATAAAAACACACGCTTTTATTTGTGCAGTAATAAAGGCTTCGAGCTTAATAAAATGGTATATATTTTGAACACAATTTTTTCGTGGCTAAAATTTTAGGAATTTTTTAATACTTCATTATTTTTGCAAAATTATACTCTTTGATTGGAATGCTTATGTGTGATTTTAATCACAGTGAATTCTAACTACCTACCGTATTCCGTGTATCTAATCTTCATTGTGTACTTCACAGTAAAAACCAGTAGACCAAGTCCATTCGACAATCGTATGAAAAGCGTTATAGGCACCTTGCAATTGACATTCGATTTTACTTTACGGAGCTTTCAAATGTTCCTGCTTGTGCTACTGTTCATCTCCATTATGAAGTACCTACATTGTCGCAGTATTATGAGGCGTCACGCACGGCGCGGCGGCGCTACGACAGTTGCTACGTGGTGCTACGCAGCAGCAATATGGAAATTAGTTTCCCCGTGCTTCCACAGATCAAAACGGCAACGTTCGCATTAAAAGGAAAACAGGATAATGGCGTTAATTATTTATTTAGATAAAAAACTATCATATGTATAGTATATTTTTGTTAAAACGAAAAAGATTTCACATCTTGTTAGGAAATTAAGTTGTTAACAAGATTGTACATGCCAAATGTGTTATTATTTACGAACTGGATATTAATAATCACTAGTTTTAGTTAACAACTCTGAATTCGGAGGAATAATACGAGAAGCTGTGATCACAACTTGTGCACACCTATCAATTTTTTTATTTTTTTTATTCAATTTTAATTTTAGGACTTTAAAAAAAACACATGACAGTCCTATAAGTTAAACTATAATAAGTAAATTTTACTGCCTTGTTCTTATATAATTACTCACCGCCAAGAACAATTGTTTCTCCGCGCACCTATCAATTGAATGTTGTCGATATGCAATATTTTTGTATGTTATGTAGATTTTACAAAATTTTAATTATAATACATTGCACGCGACTTAGTATTAGGTAACAAAAAGAATAATGAGCAAAGCTAGGTCACCGGGTGGAGAAATATAATACAAGAAATAAATAAAAGTTTTAAGTTTACGGATTGCGAAAGGAAGCTTCGAAATTTTATGGTGAATGTCGAAAATGTTCACTATAAACTTCGAGACATCGAACGGAGCACATTCGATTTTAAATCCAAGTGAGACGTTATTGGATTTATTTTCGCTCGTCACACGCTCGCCTCTAAACGGCCTGTGGGTAATGAGTCACAAAACATCGGTTTACTGTGCTCCGTCCGTTTATCTTGGACGATCGTATACATTAACTTGATGTCACGAATGAAAGCCAGACATAATAGTTTTATATTTTTTTTATGGCTCAACGTTTAATACTTTTAGTTAGCTTGTAACTTCTACTGCAATGCTTTTGGCTCTACCGACTATGCGAACGTTGGACTGATTTAGTTACTGGATTTATTTCCCCCGGGAATTGATTGATCTGTATCAGGGATGTTAGGCAGCTCCGTAACCGTAACCGAAACTATCGGACATCCGATATAAATATTATCTATAACCGTAACCGAATCCGAAATGAAAGTTTTGCTACTGTAAAAAGGAAACCAAATTTTAATATCCGTCACCGAAATTATCCGAAACAGACGGATAATCCGAAATAATTTAATATCCATATCCTATCCGAAATTTCATATCCATCTCATCTCTGATCTGAATTATTGGAGATTTTCTTTCTTCATAATGTTTTTGGACAAAATTCGTTATTTATATTTACTGCCTAACTCATGCATCCCATTACAAAATCATTTGTCGCAAAGCCGCATAAAACCAAATAAAATAAATATTACTCGATTAAGCTAAAACTTACCATTTTTAGCGGCCATCGCTATAGTGGCGCCGAGAATCGCAGCAGACGCGATCAGCCGACACAACATCAGCGACATCATGGCCTGACACGTCACATCACATCACGTAATACACCGGACCTGTCCGTCGCGCATCACGACACCGGCCTGACAGAGTCTAACAGGCCATCGGGGAACTTCATACGACACTGATCAAGGCCTTCAAATTATCTTCTTTTTAATCTGATCATCTTAACCTAAACCTGGAACAAAAGAAAAAATATTAAACATTAGATTTAGAAGCATAATGTATTGTTTCTGTAAATGTTGTAGAATTTTTATATAGGTCTGATGTGCGTAAAAAGGAAATTTTCGTTATCGATAACATAATTAATTTTATCAACCAAAACATTAATATCTATGTAATTGAAGTCAGAAAATGTTAATTAACAGAGCTTTATAGATATCAACAGAAAATAGTAATAATTAATCAAAACCACATTTCGAATTGTCATTTATTTGCTGCCTGTTTGTTATAAGTTATTATATTCTAAATCGCATGCCGCTAATAAACCTTTTTCGTTTATTGCTGAAATTAATTACGTTCATTTTGGAACTGTAATTATAAATCCAATTTATAACAATGCAACGAATTTCCGAATTTGACACGGCGGGAACGTAAATAGTGTATTGTGACGTCAGACACCCAAATTTCGAATTTCAATTCTCGAACGGGATGAGAGTACGTGCAGCGTTCGCGTCAAATGAAATGCGGTCTGATAGAATTGGAATTTGAAAATTCGAAATACGAGTATCGATGTTCATTTTAAAAATTTTGTCATAAATAAATTTATTTTAATTTAAATTGTTAGTAGATGGACTAAATGTAATAAAAATCATTCTGTCCAGCGTTAACTTAAAATGGATATATTAAAAATCATGCTATGAGTATAAACTTTTTTTATAATTAGATAATTCAATATGTTTGAATTATTAATTTGTCTTATGAGACTGGTACAGCAGGTATGCTTTAATTAGAGTTTCTTAAAAAAGATAACCTCAATCATTAAAGTTACTTGATAACTTTACTTATGTGACTTGGTAGTTGAGTGCGCGATACTCAATCCGAAATTCACAGAAGAACGAAAAAGTTTTCTATGTTCCTAGGTCATGAATAAAAAAATATATACCTATAATTATTTAATTTAAATCTCAAGTATTTTGATGGTATAAACAAATCAAATATAATTTTGTTGTCTCGTGCCACTAGTCACAACAACACAAGAACTTTGACGACCTCCTTAGTGCAGTGGTTCAGCGCGTTGGTGCTCGACCAAGAGGTTGCGGGTTTGAATCCCGCCGAGGGAACAAAAAGTTTTCAATGTTCATGGGTCATGGATGTGTATTAATTTGTGTTGTAATGTAATAAGAATCTTAAATTCGTGTATGGTATAAAAGTATTAAATATATAATTCCCTTGTCTGGTACCTCTAACACAAGTTCTTCGGATACTTAGCACAGAGCCAGATTGACGTGGTGTGATGCGTCTATAGATATAATTAAAGGTATACTAGCTGACCCGTGCCCACTTCGTTGAGCACACAAACCATTTAAACCTTCTACGAATATTTCAAGACTAAAAATAGCAGAATCAGTTCAGCCGTTCTCGAGTTTTAGCGAGACTAACCAACATCGATTCATTTTTATATATACGACTAGCTATTCCCGCGACTTCGTTCTCGTGGTTTTTGAGTAACTTAAACCGTTTATGCAGCGCACGCAACGAAAGTCCCCAAATGTGAATAATTTTCCCCGTTTTTGCAACATTTCTCACTAACGCTTTGCTCCTATTGGTCGCAGCGTGTTATATAGCCTAAAGCCTTTCTCTATAAATTGACTATCCAACAAAAAAAATAGTTTTCAAATCGGACCAATAGTTCCTGAAATTAGCGCGTTTAAACAAACAAAAAAAACAAACTAATATTAGTATAGATAAAAACTTAGATCATGGACAGATTGACGTGTGTAAAAGTGTGCATAGATATTATATTAATATATATTTAATACTATATTTGCGTAACTATAAGTCCCAATATAGTGTAACGGGGAAACTAAAAGTTCGTACTTTGGTATTAAAGTTCGGAATTAGTTCATCCTCGTGCAACGGTTATGGGCATTAATGGGGTGTCATAACTACTGAACCATGATAATGAATCATCTTGTTCAGGTCGAACCTTCACAGCTGGCTGAATCACGGCCGTGTAAGCCCACCATGGATATAAGCTTTGTTTAAAAGCTTTATTCGGGTTGGGTAATAATTTAATTATAGATTACCTTGGAGACCTATATTTAACTGGGTTCGACATTTACGGATTTTTACTGCAAGTACAATGTGGATTTCTAAACCAACAAGCAACTTTCGGACCGTAATTATGCGCACTCTAAATCAATAATTATTTTACTATTTATTTATTGCAGATTGTTGGGTAACTTCGTAGTCATTACGACGTCTTACGAATTTTGTCGAACTGTCGGTGAATAAAACATTAAAAATGTTTGCGTTTCTAACCAAAACCACTAGACTGAACTTGAATTCGTCAACAACGAAATAACGTTTTTACCATACTATTATTAAGCATATTATCCACTTTGCATAAATTTTAAATTATAATACAAACATTATTAGTGTAGTCTCACTTATTCACTAGACAAAACACAAGTTTCATTGCAAACTCAAAATTCACACTCGTGTAATAAAACTATTGTTAAGTAGTGCATAAAGTTTAAATTAAAAAACTCGATCTCTTAAAAATGCCAATGACCCGACACGTTGTTACGTTATCACTGGAGGGCTAGCGCGCACTGGTAACATTATGGTATTTTGCTCACCATCTGATTATTATTGACATCAGCAAAATAGTTATTTTTTTAAGTTTCAATATTATCATACAAGAAAACTTACATCTTTTAGTAATAAGTAGGCTCTACTTTTCGTGCGCTAACCTCAATAATCAAAACGCAGATGGTGAGCGACAAACACAATTTTGTTATCCGTGTGCGCTAACACAAGCTACGACGACGAAGTTCAAAAACAAAATGAGATATGACATGCATCGGTAAGTTACCTAATCATTGCTATTTTACTACCCCATATATTTTCATTTTCGAACCAATTCATTTTTGTTTTCGAACTTAGTCGTCGCTATGTCAAATCCCATATATTTCGTTTTAAAACTTTGTCTTCATAATTAGCGATGGCAACTTCGCTGATGGCTCAGTAACCTCAAATGATTATTTGGAAGTGTAAATGGAACGTAGGTAACGAAATTATCTCGAAAACATAAAGAAATAGGCGTTAAGTGGAATTTCGGACGACGTCTTATTATATTGGAGCTCTTGTTGCAAAATTCGATGCTTTAATAAAACCTTCTTTGAATTATACCTGAAAATAAAAAAAATATTTTTTTAAATTAAATGAGATGGATTTCTATTGGATCTTTTACATTCGAAATTTCTTCTCATGCTGCTTCCATTTCTGATATTTTTCTATTGAAATGCTACAGACACCACACACTCCATATTTTTAATTTCCACCCTCTTTTTGTGACGAGAGTCAATCATAAATTTGAAAGTGAAAAACTTGATGATGATTAATGATCAACATCATCCATATAAAAATGTATCACCTTTCAAAATTGGCTACATATGCTAACAAAATAAAAACTACAAGGCCAAGCAATGTAAAGTTTTTAGGAGACCAAATAGCAGCTGCGTTGAAAAAAAAAACACGCAAATCGGATCACCTGAGAGTAATCGGTGTATACAACAAAAACCAGCCAAATTGAACCTCCTCCTTTTTTGGAAGTCGTTAAAAAATATCAGTCACTATTACTTTGGAATATGAATATACTATTCTCATTCTGGAAATGTCATTCAATATTTTTTTTTACAAAAAAAAATATTTTTGACGAAAAAAAAACATTTACAGAAAGAGAAAAGGTAGTTTATATGACTGCTCTTTTTACAGTCGCTAATATGTAGTATAGTAAATTGATATTTGGGTAAATTAAGCATTATTTTGTAGAAGTAAACAAACTATAAAATTGTATTGTAACCATACAGAGATAAAATGAAGAATTTATCAAGAACCTACTACAGTTGCGCTTGAAATACGTATATTTGTTATAAAACTTTTTCAAGCCACGACGCAACCACTCTAGAGGTAGATGTCAGAAGCATTTGTTTTTTTAATATTTGGAAAATATTGACAGTGGGAATACAAGTTGAAAGCAGCACAGGCTATGCAAACTGCCACTGAAATGCTAACCCACTAGAAGAACATTCACCAAAATCCCCTCCATTATGCAACAACCCTTTATGCCGAGGTTGGCTTTGATCCAGAGAAGATTTAGGGTATTTACATCACAAATACTCTTATTTAAAAGTAAATGTTTCGTTATACACAATATACCAGAACCTTCTTTACATAATACATTGCTATCAAATGTAAACTGGCTATCTGTCGTTTTTTTACTACATAGGTCCAAAGAGAATTAGCAAACGCAAGGCAGGTTCCGTGCAATTCGAAGTTGCGCTATTATAACGTAAACTACAAACTTCAATAATAAACTACATTAAAAAAATTTACAATAGTATTATGCACATTTTAGTACCTACATATTATTATTATATTAAAGTCTTTTGTCCATTGAAATCCAAATCTTTAGCGGCAGTAAATCGTTTTATAAGGGAACAAAATATATGTTTTACAATTATATCTCTAACATATTGTATATTAAACGCTTATTGTTGAATGCCTAATATATTAAAATTGTAATCATTCACGGTCCCAATTTTGAAGACCGTAAGGCCCATTATTGTATGAGATCTTTTAAAACCGTCGCCATCTGCAAAATGGATGGCTAGAAATTGTACGTTTACGCTTCGTTACGCCAGAATATTGGTTCATTGTTGGTTGAGGGATATTCGTCACTGTTACTTGAAAATCACTGCTGATGAAATTTCGCTTACTCGCTCAAAAATTGTTGCCACACGCTATTACAGAGTTTTATGTTTTGAGCTCAACGAGGCCATTGTGGCGAGCCGTCGATATTGTGCTTCATGATTACTGATTGTGTTCGATTCATTTTATCCATATAAAATAAAGCAACTTTTTACTAATTTCCAAATATGAGGTTCTGAATTCAGAATTTGAATTACACATTCGAATACCACAGACATATGTGCATAAAATTATTTTTTGTGTGTGTGTAATTCTACAAAATTTTTCATTTGTTGAAAAATATATCATGTGCCCAAAACGTTTTTTTGTCTACGATTACTCATGCAAACCAACTGCTCTGCGCATTGCGAAATATTTCATAAATTCATAACACGTCACTTGTGCCCGTGGAACACTGTTATTATCTTCCTCTGTTGTCATCCTATTATTTTCGTTTTCGTTCATTGTTTTTTATTATGGTACGAACGAATCTAATAAATTATTCAAATTGTTAAAAACTGTATGCAATTCCGTTGAGAGGATGTTTAAAGTTCCCCTTTTATATTTTTTGCTTGAATTCATTTTGACTGCTATTTTACATACATACAGGATACAAAGTAAAACCAAATTAATAAAATAAATAAACACTTTGTCGAAAAGTGGTAGTATTTATAGTTTTACCATTCATAGAGACAAATTCAATTTTAGGTGAAACTTGTTCCGATTTACCGAGTCACGTAGCTGAAATAAATTATGCCAAACTAGATAAGACCTCATAACTAATTCGCAAAATCCTGACTAAGCCGGTATTAAAATAGAAATGCAAATATATAGCTAAAGAGAACATGAATTTCTTTGTTTAGCGGTTACCAGCTAGCTCTAATATCGACTATAAAATATAAAAAAAAACTAACCAAGAACAGACCAGATGTTAGTTGAGTAACTCATAGTGTACTGGGCTTTTCAAAAGAGCACAGTTTTATTGAGATAAGTGTGAGTTTAAAAATGTAGTGGGTGATAGTTTAATAATATCTAATATCTATGGACGCTTTACACCACGTCAATCTGGCCCCGTGCTAAGTATGCGAATTACTTGTGTTACAGGTACCAGGCAATGGAAATATATTTAATACTTTTATACTATACACATATTTTAGATTTTTATTATATTATAAACAAATTTAATACACATCCATGACCCAGGAACATTGAAAACTTTTTTCTTCCCTCGGCGGGATTCGAACCCGCAACCTCCCGCTCGAGCACCGACGTGCTCAACCACTGCGCTACGGAGGTCGTCGAGTGGTTCCCGGATGGATGGTGGTTCAGCGTCGGGCGTGTAAGGTGGAGATTATCCCGCAAATATAACAATCGAATATTTATTTTAGTTAAAACTAGATACATCTATTTATAAGATACAATTTTAGTGGAATTACTGTCTAGGCCATTTAATTATAATCAAGCTCGAACAAAAACATACGTAACATAGCTAATTCAGATATTCAGATAGCCGAGGCAAGAATCTAAGTATCCAAGACTATGCGGATTTTACCTTAAAGTAAAGATACTAAGGGTCTAAGCCGTCTTTTATGCCAAAAAACCTATTACGAGTATGGACTGCCACAAAACTGAACTAACTAGCGTGCTACAATTTGCAATGTGCAGGCTTGGGAGACTAATTAAAAGATGTATTTGGTCCGACTGTCGTTTAATAACTAACTTTAAATATTACTAGCATTGATACAATATATAGGGAGGTGATACATACACTACACCTCCCCCGTATTTTTGGAAAAAAAAATTACACTAAGTTTTTTTTTACTTACAAATCTACCCAAAATAATATATCTAACTTAATCTAATAACTAATTTTAAACCTCTTATAGAAAACACAAATCCTAATACAAATCTGTTATATTGTTTTAAAAATATTATAATTTGCAAAATCTGTTTTAATAGTAGTGATGGGTTGTTGACGATGTTCAATTATTTAAAAAAATCTGAAATTTATTTTTAATAAAATATAGTAGATAACAATAATAAATTTATTTTTCATACAATTATTTTCATTTTAATATTTCACATCTTACAATTTAAATTACATAGTAGGTAGGTATCATAATTATTCATCTCTCATTCTTTGTCGCTCTTCTAACATCAAATAAACTTTATTTTATTTGTGATAATTCATTTTAAATATACATACTTTTCTTTCATCCTTTCATAGAAATATTCTCATTCCACATTTTATTTATATTATATTATCGTTTCATTTATTTTACTAACATCTTGATAAGTGATCTGGCCATAGTCACTTACATTAAACATCATCATCATTCTACATAGGTACCTTATTCCTTTCTTTATTTATTTATTTATAGTCGATTCTTTATTACACTTTTATGGTACTTTATTTATTTTCAATATTCTTCATGTGCGCACTTTATTTGCTACAATATTTCATTTTATTATTCAACATATAACGGGACCTATTTTAAGACTCAACAACAACAACAAAAAAATGTCTCCAACCATTTTGTTAAGTGGAGGATTATTCCCGCCGAGCATGCTCTAAGTACCATTTATATTTTCTCGTACCATATTTGTACCATATTTAATACTAAAGGATTTGTTTTAAGGCTACATGACCTCCAACTATTCTCACAGAGAAAACTCGTTTACACCATGATTGAATGAAGGATTCCCTTTGCGTATTTTATTCATTCAGCATTTATTTATTCAACATACATAGCATTTTAGCTAGTATTGAATTTATGCACTATGGCATTTTCTTCCTACATCCATCCAAAATCCTAACAAAATAACCAAATCCATAATTTTGACACACTCAATATTCAAAATATCCATCAACTATTGGGTGATCAGGCCAACAGCTACTAGACGTTCTAAACATGGAGGCATCCCTATCTACCTATAAATAACAATCCTATTTCAATCAAATACCTTCTTATAAAACTAAAACCCATATCCTTTACTTCAAAGTAAGCTTTTCTTTACATTCCTACATATTGCTAAAGCATAAAGCTAGCTATGTTACAAAACTAAATATCACATTCCTAATCCTTCACAATAATATTACGTCAAATCCGTGTATGTATGTCATATCCAGTATTAATTATTCTAAGAAAATGTAGCTAATCGACTTACATTATGTAGTTAAAAAGAATTTAATACATTTATCGGAAATATAATGTCTCTTTTGAGCATTACCTACCTACGTTTTACTATGCCAATTAAATATAAATATTAACTTCATATACTATTTTCCTTTACCTATCTATTTTATACTTTGCTACTACAAACATAATTAAATTTAAGTTATTCTTTCAAAAAAAAAAACCTTTTAATCAAAACTAACTAACTAACTTGAATTGAATTGCATTAGAATACATAGCGACATAAACATAAAAATATTATTGTTATAATTATTTGTCCTTGAAGGAAAGTTACTGTTGCTAATTGCAACACAATATTATGCACGTATAAACTTCTGGAATTCTAAAAATGCTTGCTTGACACTTTTGAATGCATGTTGGAACTTAAGGTTATGCATCGTATTGCTAATGTTTTACTTCGCACCATAAATGGTATAGCAAAAGTTGAGATGTTATGTTATGCGACACTTATTGATGATCTCATAACATAGACCATGGGTGGTCTACTAGTATTTAATTTAATTTTACACTACTCAATACGAAGATATATTTAGTATTAACTGAAATCTTCTGTCTTTAAACTATGTAAACTAAATAACCAAAATTTATATTACCTTTAAGTTACATACAAAACTAACAAAATATTCACGTTATATTATGTATTTAAAAATTCCTATTGCCAAAAAAAAATCTTCTGTAAATTATAGTTTTTGTACAACCCTAGCTTCAATTAACAACAGTTTCAATTCTACTCACATTTGGTTGCGCGAATGCTGTGCTGGCACCTGGCGTTACTTACCTTTGATGCTACCTAACTATTTAACCAACTGCGCCTAATACTTCGTTAGTAATGACTTATTAATATTACTATGTATTCCTTTTTCCATATACCAAAATAATGGACATAAATTATTATTATTCTACATATTTTTTCATTTAACTTTGAGTTAAGTTTTTTTTTACTGAGAATATACTAATTTAAATGCATCGTCAACACCCTATAATATTTATTAATTAATTAAATTAATTTTCTTTAATTTAACCATTCACATGGTACATTTTCGTTATAAAAATTACCTTGGCTTTAGCCATTTTACTCCAAAAAAATACTATTAAATCTCTTAACACAAGGTACAAACAGGATAAAATTGAAAGAGAAATATTACAAATTACACACATGCTATAAATAATTTTAAGAAAAAATATAGATTCAGAAAAAATTATATAGTGGATATTACAATTTATCTAAATGTTACGTTACAAAACGTCTTTTTGTGTCCTTGGGTCGCTGATCTCCCGGCTGCGTCCACTTCCGACTCGAGCATCTCCCAGCTGCCTGCTCTACATTTCCACTCATCTGACTCCTACATCTCCCGGCTGCCTGCTCTCTATATCCACTCATCTGACTCCTACATCTCCCGGCTGCCTGCTCATCATCTCCACTTATTTAATTTGACCAACTCTCAGCTTCCTGCAGCTCATCAGCGCCACTAATACTGTTGTTTATTTTTCACTAATATTGTAATTATTGTTCTTTTATTTTAACAGATTTGTATTGTCTCTATCCACTAAGTATATATTTATTTTAATACTAGCTGACCCTTGCCCACTTCGTTGAGCATAAAAAGAGTTTATGATGAAATTCAACTAAAAAAAAAACAACGTAGAACCCGCAACGCGGGAACCCGAAACCCGAAACGCGGGAACCCGGAACCCGCAACGCGGGAACCCGGAACCCGCAACGCGGGAACCCGGGACCCGCAACGCGGGAACCCTGAACCCGCAACGCGGAACCCGCAACGCGGAACCCGCAACGCGGAACCCGCAACGCGGAACACGCAACGTGAGAACCCTGAACCCGCAACGCGGGAACCCTGAACCCGCAACGCGGGAACCCGGAACTCGCAACGCGGGAACCCGGAACCCGCAACGCGGAACTCGGAACCCCAAACGCGGGAACCCGGAACCCGCAACGCGGGAACCCGGAACCCGCAACGCGGGAACCCGGAACCCGCAACGCTTGAACCCGGAAGCCGCAACGCGGGAACCCTGAACCCGCAACGCGGGAACCCGAAACCCGCAACGTGGAACCCGCAACGCGGAACCCGCAACGTGGAACCCGTAACGCGGAACCCGCAACGTGAGAACCCTGAACCCGCAACGCGGAACCCGCAACGCGGGAACCCTGAACCCGCAACGCGGGAACCCGGAACCCGCAACGCGGGAACCCGGAACCCGGAACCCGCAACGCGGGAACCCGGAACCCGCAACGCGGGAACCCGGAACCCGCAACGTGGGAACCCGGAACCCGCAACGCGGGAACCCGGAACCCGCAACGCGGGAACCCGAACCCGCAACGCGGGAACCCGGAACTCGCAACGCGGGAACCCGGAACCCGCAACGCGGAACTCGGAACCCCAAACGCGGGAACCCGGAACCCGCAACGCGGGAACCCGGAACCCGCAACGCTTGAACCCGGAAGCCGCAACGCGGGAACCCTGAACCCGCAACGCGGGAACCCGAAACCCGCAACGTGGAACCCGCAACGCGGAACCCGCAACGTGGAACCCGTAACGCGGAACCCGCAACGTGAGAACCCTGAACCCGCAACGCGGAACCCGCAACGCGGGAACCCTGAACCCGCAACGCGGGAACCCGGAACCCGCAACGCGGGAACCCGGAACCCGGAACCCGCAACGCGGGAACCCGGAACCCGCAACGCGGGAACCCGGAACCCGCAACGCGGGAACCCGGAACCCGCAACGTGGGAACCCGGAACCCGCAACGCGGGAACCCGGAACCCGCAACGCGGGAACCCGAACCCGCAACGCGGGAACCCGGAACCCGCAACGTGGGAACCCGGAACCCGCAACGCGGGAACCCGGAACCCGCAACGCGGGAACCCGAACCCGCAACGCGGGATCCCGGAACCCGCAACGCGGGAACCCAGAACCCGCAACGCGGGAACCTGGAACTCGCAACGCGGAACCTGCAGCATGGGAACCCGAAACCCGCAACGCGGAACCAGCAGCATGGGAACCCAAAACCCGCAACGCGGAACCCGGAACCCGCAACACGGAAACCCGGAACCCGCAACGCGGAACCCACAACGCGAAACCCAAACACAGAACCCGCAACGCTGACATAATATGGAATAAATAGTATCCTATGTCCGTCTACTTGCTCTAAGCTACTTCCTCACCAATTTTCAGCCATATCGATAAAGCCGTTCTTGAGTTATAAATAATTTAACTAACACGACTTACTTTTATACTTATAGATGTATAGATTACTCCTACTAACATAAGCTAAGCCCGGTGAATGTCACAGTCGGTCCAGCCAATTCGGTGATCATGAGTTTGATGACGACGATGATGATGATGAAAAGTAGCCTAAATTAATCCTTATAACTTTAGCTATCTACCAGTGAAAGTCTCGTTAAAATCGGTCCAGCCGTTCCAGAGATTAGCCGGAGCAAAAAGAGACGCTGACAGACATTTTTTTTTTAATTACATTTTCGTTTTCAGTAAATAGCGTTGCCAATGCAAAAAAAAGCAGAAGATATCGTTTAAAATGTCATATTATGTATTTAGAAAAACGTTGCTAATTGAAAGTTACATACTTACTGACACTTCAATTTTATTTGTTTGTATAGATGTATAGATTTCGAAAACTTCTCCAATCTTGGCGTTTTCACTGACGCGGAGCGGGGCGCATAGGAACTTAGTGGTTCCCAAGCGGAGTGGAGCAGAGATTTCGAGCATAGTGATTGGTCAATTCGGGTACCGCAAGCTCCTGTCCGCCTCGCCCCGCGTCAATGGAAACGCAGCCAAACGTCTATAACGTCTACCGGTCGCCATGGTAACAGCGTTGTTTACAAATGGAAAACAAAAATTAGGAAATGCTATACATACCGTATTTATATCAGCTGAAACTATTTGGATTCATGTTTTTGTTAATCCTAATAATTTTTTTAATCCAAATAGTTTAAGCTGATATAAAAACGGTATTTATAGCATTTCATAATTTTTATTTTCCATTTGTAAATAATGACGTTGCCATGACAGCCGTGTCATGTAAACTGCCAACGACGTGAATCGATCGAGCCCAGGTTCAAACCCCGCGTGACCATCACGTATTTTCTTCTTTTTTCTAATTTTCTGCTTATTTTTTTCAACATTTTCTTTCATAATAACCTTTTCGTAACAATAACGAATATACCGTAAAAAAATTTGCGAAATTGGTCAAGCCGTTGTCGAAGCGCACACGATGTAAGAAATTTTGGAGGTCGTTTTTTTACACTTTGGGCTACATTTTTGGGGTTTTAGTAAGGAACCCTACTTTTTTTAAACATATAATATAGCCTATGTTCAGCGCTAGGAATGTAGCTTTCCAACGGTGAAAGAATTTTTCATATTGGTTCAGTGGTTTCAGAGCCTATTCCATTCAAACAAACAAACAAACAAACAAACAAACAATCAAACGTTACCTCTTTATAATATTAGTATAGATTACTTATTTATTATTTATTTAAAAGCTACACACACCGCCGGTAAAAATATTAATAGTTCATTTTCTTATTTTTGTAAATAGTTTATTTTTTTTCACTAAGTTTTATATCACTTCACAAATAAGTTTCTACTATGTCCAATTTTTAATCACTTTTACTTTAACTTTTCCTGTTCCATCTGCGCAGCGCTGCCACGAGGCAGCACTGGCAGGGTCGCCATGCAATGTGCAGGCTTGGGAGACTAATTAAAAGATGTATTTGGTCCGACTGTCGCTTAATAACTAACTTTAAATATTACTAGCATTGATACAATATATAGGGAGGTGATACATACACTACAAATTAAAGTAAAATTTTGAGATCAGATTTTTTTTTATATATATGGACGCTTCACACCACGTCAATCTGGCCCCGTGCTAAGTATCCGAAGAACTTGTGTTACAGGTACCAGACAACGGAAATATATTTAATACTTTTACACTATAAACATATTCAAGATTTTTATTATATTAATACACAAATTTAATACACATCCATGACTCAGGAACATTTAAAACTTTTTGTTCCCTCAGCGGGATTCGAACCCGCGACCTCCGGGTCAAGAGCCAAGCTCTGAACCACTAGACCACGGAGGCGTCGAGATTAAAAGTGGTAAACAATAAACAAAATATTCGCAACCTGTTATGCTATGTAATTGTTATTTATATTATCATATTACAAGTGGCATTTATTACGTTTTGCGTATGTTACTTTGGAGAGGTTGGATTTTGAATTATTTTCATTCCGCAGCATTATGACAAAACATCGTTCTTTACATAAATTATTCTCTCCCTGTGTTTTGTAAAAATCAAAATATTATTTTACCTTTC